>OY720425.1:53933911-54562126 GCA_963082815.1 Melanotus villosus
CTCCAAACCTAAAGTTTCTTGCCCCGCTATGACATGGGGGATGATCACAACTAAAATTCCCTACCTAAAAATTCGAAAGAAGAAATACTCACACGACACGGAGTGCTGGTGATGTCTGGCTGAATTGCTTCATGTGCGGTTTTTATCTCGTCGTATGTAATCGTTTTATGGTTCGATGGATCACAGTAGGGGTCTTCGATATCACCCTTAAGAGTCTAAAACAGTAACCGTCCAGTTTTGTTAGATTTTGACAACTAATATTAATCACTAAACTTCCTAGTCTTTAGAATTAAGATCAACATTTGTGACTAATCAATACAAAGTATAAAAAATCAATTTTCTATCTGATTTTCAATTCTTTGATAATAATTAATTGGCAATATTACAAGCATTAATCTCAAAGAAGATCTTGAAGATAGCTCTCTCTCTCTCTCTCTCTCTCTCTCTCTCTCTCAAGATTTCTAACTTCACTTTTTGACAGCTTGTCTTTTTAAACCTTGTTACTTAAAGTTTCATGCCAACTGTAAGACAATTAAATACCCAAATTTTCAAAAACCGACCTTTTTGGGCTTCTATTGTGAAAACAAATCGTTGTTCCTTCTTCTCTTGATGTGCTTCAATTACTACAATATTTATTTTTGGATTTTTCTTAGAAAAATTTGTAAAAGCTTTTTTTGCCTTAAAGATTTTTAAATGGTTGCTTCGCTGGAGGTTTCCAAAGGATAATTTGTTTTAAAGGGTTTCTTTGTTTAGTTTCCGAAGAGTTTCTTCTTTGAAGATTTTTCGTTTTTTCTCGAAAACTTATAAAATATTTCATCCTCATCAATATAGTTCTTTTCTTGGTTGAAGGTTTCTCAAAAGAGATTTCCAAAAGTTTTGCCTTCGAAAATGTAATACACATTCTTCTTCCTCCGAAGATTTATAAAAGTTTCTTCCTTAAAATTTTCTTAAGGGCTTTTTTGCTAAAGATTTGTAAAGACCTGGATTGAATATTGCAAAAAAAGACATAGATTTCTAAGGACGTTTCTTAGCCGAATTTCAAATTTTAGAAAATTTTGAAAGGGTTGCTAGTTGAAGGATTTATAAAACGTACCTCCCTTAAAAATTCTTAAAAATTTTCAACCTGAAAATTTACAAAAGCATTCGCATTTTTCTACAACAAGTTTCGTCTCTAAAGATTTATAAATGGCTTCTTCGCTGACTCTTTAAAAGGGTCTCTCGTTTGAAGATTTTTAACAACTTTTGCTTTCGAAGATTTATAAAAGTTTCTTCCTTCAAATCTCATTAAGGGTCTCTTTGCTGCAGATTTCTAAAGAGTTCCTAGTTTGAAGATTACAAAGAGGTTTTTCCTCGAAGATTTATAAAATGCTTCGTATTTATAGATTTCTAAATGGTTTCTGTGCTGGAGATTTTAAAGACTTCTGATTTGAAGATAAAAAGATTTATAAACAGTTTCTTATTTGAAGATTCTTAATAACTTCCTCCATCAAAGGTTTAGTTATCCTGGTCTCAAGATTGCAAAAAGTTTATCGCTCAAAAATTTAGAAGAGAGTTCTTTAAAGATTTTTCTTAAATTGTTTCTGTCCTGACGGCTTTTAAAGGGTTTCTGATTTGAAAATGCATACAAAGTGTCATCCTTAGAGATTCCTCGATGCCATCTTCGCCGAAAGTTTCTAAAGAGTTTCTTGTTTAAAGACTTTCTAACAGCTGTCTCGCTCCAAGACTGAGTTATTCTGGTTTGAATGCTTCAAAAAAGTTTCTGCCTCGAAGATGTATTTATTCTGTTTTGAAGATTTCGAAACGGTTTCTTCCTCGAATATTTCCTCTTTAATGCTTTCTAAGTGGTTACTTCGTTGAATATTTGTAAAGAGTTTTTTGTTTAAAGATTTTTAACCTTCTCTGGCGAAACCTTATCAAAAGTTTCTCTTTAATGATTCCAAATGGTTACATCATTGAATATTTCTAAACAACTTCCTGTTTACAGACTTTTTAAAAACAGTCTCCCTCCAGGACTGCCTCCTTCTGCCTCCAAAATTTATTTATTTTGGTTTGAAGATTTTGAAAAGGTATCTTCCACGAAAATTTAGACAGAGTTTCCACTTCAAATATTTCTAAATAGTTTTATAGTTGAATATTTCTAAAGAGTTTCTTGTCTAAATCATTTTAACTTCTACATAAAATATTTCTAAAAATTATCGTCATTAAACATTTATAAATCACATCTTCGCTGAAGGTGGCCAAAGACTTTCTAGTTCAAAGATTTATTTATTCTGGTTTGAAGATTCCAAAAAAGATTCTACCTGGATGTTTTATACAAAGTTCTTTCGTTAAAGATTTTTAAACTGTTTCCTTTTTGAAGACTTTTAAAGGGTTTGTAATTTGAAGAGTTATAAACAGTTCCTTCCTCGAAAATTTATACAAAGTATCTGCTACTGGCCTCTTGGTTAAAGTTTCTTAAAGAATTTCTAGTTTGGACACTGCTAAAAAGATTTTCTAAATGGTTTTTCCGTCGACAGTCGTGTCTGAATATTTCTAAAGCTTCTTCTTCGAGGATTTTTAAGAAGCTTCTTCCTTAAACATTTTTAAATTGCTTCTTTATTTCTAAAGAACTTCCTGTTTGATAATTCATAACAGGTTACTTCTTTCTTGTAAAGAGCTATTTTTATTGACCTGAAAGAGTGCTAACCCTTCTGGAGGTCAACAAAGAAATAAAATAACCTTTCAGAGAATTTATTGAAATATAATCGGGACACACTTTAACAATTTAATACTTTTTAAATCAAAAAATCAAAGTTCCGCTGAAATTTGACTGTCTGACAATGCATCATCGTTCTCCGGAGCAGGTAAAGGTAAATCATCAGAAGGCTCAACGAAAGAAACCTTCCTATAGTTCTGCTTAATCAAATTATGTAATTCAACTGCATGTTCTTTATTCCTTGTTTCACAAACGCATGCCAGCTGAAATGAAAGCAGCTAAATTAAGACATTCGCCATTATTTAGCCCTTACCTGAACGCTGAAGACGTCATCTTTAACCCACGTCCTTCCATGAACGACATCCTTAATGGAAGCACCGATAGAACTGATTAATTTAGTTAGTTCTGAAATTGCACCAGGACGGTCGCTGACAATCACACTGAATTTAACTAAACGTCCTTCGGCTGTCAGGCCACGTTCTACACATCGTCCTATTATTGCGGTGTCGACATTTCCACCAGAAACTGTTAAAACGACCCTAAAACCCCACTATTATCCTACGATGCTTACAGTAAGTTGGAAAATGACAAACTTTTGTCCTTTAAATTCGTCCAACTGTCCTGCCAATGCTGCAGCTAAAGTAGCAGCGCCTGCCCCTTCTACCACGCATTTTTCAGATTCGATCAATTGTAACATCGCCATTGCGATCCAGTCCTCATTAACCACTACCTAAAACTCACAAATTTTTCCTGGTTGATTTCTTAGGGTTCCTCAAAAGCCCTTAAATGTTCTAAAAGGGTTATTTAGGAAGGGGATTCAAGCAAATCCTTGGTAGTTCCAAAAAATAAACCTTGAGAATTTTGAAGAACCTTAAGAATTCAAGAGCAGATCCTTAGACATCACAAAATACCCTATGGTTGTTCATAGCTTAAAATTATCTTAGATATCAAGCCCTTTCGTCCCTTTAATGGGGTTAGCGACCTGCTATTTCATCTATGATATTACGATTTAAATAAAAACGTACCATTTTATCAATGAGTGGACGTGCTGTTAAAAAAGCATTTGCCCCAATCAATGATACGGCCAAACTATCAGCCAAGGTTGATTTAATCGAAACAGGCGTGAGTCTTCCTGCGTCCATTGACGCTGTAAAGCTTGGACACCTATCAGATTCGACGCCCTAAATATATTTGCATTAATTTTATAAAATACAGGTTTATAGAAATAACTTAACTATGATCTTCACTCGTGGGTTTTGAGCTTTAATAGCTACAGCCATACCAGCCAGAAGTCCCCCACTACCAACAGGAATAACAACAGCATCTACGCAAGAAATTTGGCTCATAATTTCCAGGCCCAAAGTTCCTTGTCCTGCTATAACAAGTGGATGGTCGTCACTGTAATCAATTACTTAGTAATTTTGCAATGCGTTATGAGGATCAGGGGTTTACTTATCAATGTAAGTGTAACCATTGGTCCTCGATAATTTTAAAGCAATTATCTTAGCTTCCTTCATGTCTCTACCTCGTACGATGACATTGGCCTTAAAAGAACGGCAACGGGTGATTTTCATTAAGGGTGCAACAACAGGCATTACAACCGTAACAGGAATCTTCAATTGATCTCCATGGTAGCTCACCGCCAAAGCATGGTTGCCAAGAGAAGCGGTTATTACCCCATTTTTCCGTTTTGCTTTATCCAACTTTACTAAAGCGTTTAGTGCACCTCTTTCCTTAACACTGTAAGCATTTTGTTAATAGTTCTACTGCATAGTTTAGCATTTTTAACACGAAGACCTCAAAGACTTTAACCTTTTAAACTCAAATGCCTTGGTCTTTATTAACTCAAAAACATTGCCCTTTTCAACACAAAGACTTTAACTTCTTCAACACTTCACTTACCTTCCAGTGAATTGTAAAAACTCCATTTTAAAGTAAGTTTCCATCCCAAGCATGTCAGAGAGCCTGGTTTGCTAAAAAAAAATGGATTAAATACGTTCAGGGATTTATTCAAACATTTACCTCACAAGGTGTATAAACGATTCCATCAGAGATAGCTTTTTCGGCAGATTGGATGTCCTTATAGGTAACTGTTCGTGGACGATCTGGATCACTCAATGGATCGCGTAGAGTTTTATCTTTTATCATCTGAAATAAAGAAAGTTTACTTCTTGATTCAAACAGGCCAAAATGAGGTTCCAGACAAATCCTCAAACGTAATCGTATAACTGGTTGTTATGGTATGCTTATGGCATTTTGGTCGTACCAGTAGCACCCAACGGGGCATTGTTGAAGGTTGCAGGGAAGATGTACAGACTCTAAAACGCCCCAATTTAAGAATTGTTGTCAATTGTTTCCTTCTTCTGCTTTTTCCCATTTTTCTTTTAATTGTAATCCCTTTCTTCAGTTTCTTTTCCTTCTACTTCCTTCACTTCTGTTTATCTTTTCATAATCTCGGTTGTTTCTTCTTCTAAAGTTTGATTTGTTTCCTATAGGAATAAAGCATGAGCTCACCAATTTTGTACTTTTCCCAAAATTGATATTCGTTTTAATCATCGTCCTCTTCTTATAACCCTTCTTCTTGGCCCTCTGTTTCTCTTTCTTCGTTTGCTTCCTATGTCTTTGTTATGTATTCCTGTTTTCAAATCTGCTTCCTAAATTTTGGTGCTGCCGCAGTCTTCTTGTGTTCCTCTACTTTCTGCTTTAACAAATGTTTGTTTTTCTATGTGACAATGGTTTCCGCAGAGGCTTCTCCGTCATCTTTCTCTCCACTTCTGTTTTTCTTCTCAGCATATTCTTCTATTTCTCCATATCTTGAATTTGTCCAGCAATAATCCTTAAGAGCTCCAACTTATCTTGTTTTACCCAAGACCGATATTATTTTCATCAAATTGCATTCCTCCGTCTCCTCTCCTTATATCTTCGTTCTGCTTGAAGCTCATACTATCTTATTCTTGCCTCATCAGCAACACCTCTCATAAAATGCCTAACTAAAAAAAGTTTTCCGTTACTGTTATAAATCCTCTGCTCGGAAACATTGATCATCTTCTTTCTTTTCTTCTTTGGGGTCTTTCCTTTCAACTATAAACACTTAACTTTCACATTTTGTCCAAAATTTACTTTTTTTCAGCAGAGTATCATCTTCTTTCTTTTTGTATTTCTTTTCTTCTTTGATTCCTAGCCTGTTTTCCTACTTCTCCGTTCTGCTTCATCCTTCTCTCATTTTACTCCTCCCTCTTCATCTGATTTAGGTTTTCTTTTTCCTATGAAATACCAAACTAAACTTTCAACAAATTTTTGCTGTTACGAAAGAATTTTCCCGGTTAAGCTACTGAGCAGAAAAACTTCGAGGCTTCTTCCTGTTTCATAGTCGCCTTTGTTTTTTCTTCTAATTTTTCTTATTTTCGGTTTTTTTTTTTCGCTTAAAACATAAACCAAACGATTTCTTTGCTCAAATTTGATACCTTCCTTCCGATTTTTGTTCTGTGCTTTGTCTTATTTTTCGTGGTCTTCTTCTTCTTCAGCCTAGTCTTCCTCGCTTGTTTCATAGCTGTTAGGTACGCTTCATACTTCTTCTCTATCATATAATTTTTGCTTCCTCACAAACGCCCGTCAGGAAACACCCAACTAAATGATCAATAATTTTTTACTGTTGCTAAACAATCTTCCCTGCTAAGTTGTTGAGTAGAAGGACCTCTGGTTTGAGGTTTCTTCGTCCTCCTTCGCAAACAAGTTCATCGACATCTACGTCTTCAAGTTTTTGCTGTTTTGTTGACTCTCAAAATATTAAATCTTGAAAAGGACTACTCAAGTACTCACCTTGTTTGTCTATGATTTTTCGTCATTCTTGCAAAGCATTTTTGCCCTTCTACTTCATTTTTTTCTGCTTCTTCTTCTTCCTTTCCCTCTTTTGTTACCTGGTCCGATTCCTTTTTCCGCTCGTCTTAGCCTTCCTACGCCTTTTCTTCCTGTTAATCCTTTCCCTTCTTCCCTACTCCAAATTCTCCTTTTCTTTCTTATTCTTCCTATTCTTTTTCCTCATATTTCGTATATTTTCTTAATTTATCAAAACTAAGCTCAAAATTCAAATAACCAAAAGCAATGCTCAGAAACGTAATTTTACACATTACTTATCGCTAAAGATTCCCCAACATGCCAATAAGTTTTGTTAAGTTTTTTTGCAAAAACCAATACTTACAGAACCGACACTCCCAGTAACGGACCTAAAACTAGCCGAAGTCATCACAGTTGAGGCCGCCTCATGATCTACTGGATATGTTAATTCTTCCATTATAAATTTTCAATTTCTTGTCGGTCCTAATCTGAATTTATTAATTTCACAACTGTCATTCTTGATTATAAAATCATCTACATAAATAGCAGCGTTTTTTTTTATACTAACTTGATTTTTTTTATTGGCCGAAATCCAGGCTTGCGAATACCAAAGATCTCAACGCCCGACGACTAGCTTTCTTCAGTATTTACTGGGTGAAATATAGGGTTGCTGATGTCAAGTAGGAGTTGCAAATTTACCTCGGCGGTGAAGCCACCCAAAAACGTGATCATTTATCCTTAAAAGGGCCATAAACATTAAATAAGATGACAAATGATTAAAATGCCTCCCTAATATGTGGCTTCCGCTATGAGACCCACAAAAGTTAAGGATTATCAACCCGAAAAGCTCTCTTAAGCCCTCCTGAAAAGTCATTCCAACATTCAGAAAATCCAAGGAATTCTCGATTAATTGCTTAATAAAATTCATCCCTTTCATGAAGCCCCTAACGAATCGGTCTAAAAAATACCTTAGTTAGGACACAAATTTGTAATTATTATTCAAGGGACGATACAGATCCTTCTTGTTAAATCTTTTCAGGACGTTTCAGGTATAAAAGATGCCATAAGATGAATACAAACAGCAAAGTAGTTCAGATGTCTTCGTTAAGCACGGCTATCAATTTGATTACATCATTATCACGTTCTTTGCGTTTCCCTTTACAAAAGGAAGTATGGAAGATAAATATCTTAAGCCCTGTCTAAACTGGTCCACAACCGTCGTATTTTATCTCAGTCTACCTTTTATAAATGACTTGAAGAATTCTCGATGGTAAAACTGGGGAATTTTCAAGGGAATAAGTTAAAATTTACTTGCAAGCCGTCAAAGCGAATGCAATTATATCCGAGTGGCACATTCTTCTTTGGAATGCTCTGAGGTGTTATGAACGTTGCTTTAGATTCGTTTACTTCAGAAATTTCATTTTGTATGGAGGCAAGGGTTGTAACTGTTACAAATTGTGAACATTTTTGTACAAGCAAACATTCTCCTTCATGTTTTAGTAATTTACTGGGCTTTTCGATAATTATTCGGTAGCGTTTATTGTGAAGGGCTGAAATATCACTTTATAATAAGAATTTTTATGAAAAATTGTGATTTTCAGAAGTTCGGCTTGTAATAAATTTATGATATGGTTAGGATAATTCTCGAAGGGCAAAAACTGAAATACTGCAATGTTGTTACTAAGTACTGACGTTAGACTTTGTTGGATTTTAATAATCTAGTTAGTTTTTGAATTTAAAAAATAAAATAAAAATAAGACAAGCGAGTGTAAAATTTTGTAAACAAGTATTGAGTTTTTTCTTTGCTTTAATACAAGTGTATTTTTTTGTGCTGACTTTGTATAATATTGTGCTGATCCTTTGAGCCGGATCTTAATACATCTATTTATAGGTAAAAGTGCATAATATAACAGACATTTTGAAATTTTCAGGATTTAGGCTTATTAAAAAAAAAAATTAAACACAGCTTTGTTCTGCATTAGAAATTTTGCGTATTCAAAAATTTCAGAATGTTTGCTTCATTTATGTTTTGTTAAATTTTATTTGCGAAACAGTTTTTTTCGAAAATTCCTGAAATTCTTTTGCCTTTCAGGAACCAAATTGAAATTTTTCATTATATGAAAATCCAAACAAACTTTTTTAATTTTCGGATTGATTTCCAAACTTTCAAATATTTTTTGATTTGATTTCTTTAGTTTCAGAGATTTATATGGATGTCCTGAAAGCTACAGTTTCAGGTTGTTAACATATTTTTTTTTAACTAAATTAGTTCACCAAAATTGTATGAATTATACATATTACAGGCCTAAAAGATATGGAATTGTGAATACCTTTATTTATATTTATTTGAGTCCCTAAGCTCGATTCGTTTACTGTTTCTGTTTCTGTTTCTTCCAATCCTCGCATAACTATTTTTATCTCCCTTATTTATTTCTCTAGTAAATCTATTCATTCGTCTTTTGGGCTTTTCGTTTCCATTTTTGAGATTTGCATTTTCCAGCTTCATCGTATTTATCTCTCTGCTCATCCGTCACAAGTCCTTTTTTCCCTGCGGCATTTACCAATTAAAAATTCCAAAATTACCAGCTTACATTCAAATTCCATTCATAAAACGAGCTTCTTAACAAATTAATCCTTTAACTGTAATTCAGTAATTAATTAACGAACAATATCGCTTCTGAAACTTTCAATAAAACATTTTGCTGCATCGAAAGAGCGACCCAACTCCTTTTTATTATTTTTTAATCAGATAATCTAATTAGGGAAAAATATGCCTTCAAATACACACTTGATTAAATCGGCGAAAGATGATCCCCCGTTTTGCATCTCCTTGAATTTCATGCACTGATTAAATTTCCTAATAAAACTTTGGAGAAATGTTCGAAGCTGTTGGTGCATGGTAAAAGCTCCATATCGGATATGAAATATAATCAGGTTTTCCGTTCACGCCTTGTTAATCCGATTTTACTTATTTACTTAGTTAATAATCAAAAACTCTTGTAAATAAAACAAAAAAATATTTTGCTCTTTGTCTATTTAATTGGTTATGGATTTTACCAATTTTTTTAAACTAAAAATTCAAGAAAATTTGTAAAGCAGTAAAAATAAGTTTAAATTAAACAAGAAAGAGAGTGTGGAAAACTCGTGAAAAATTTACACCCTCGTTAACAACAACCGATGCATATCGCGCATGTAACTTAACCACCGAGGTAAAATAAATTTTTAGCGAAAACGATGGAGTTCCAGTCATAAGGTAAATAAGGGTCCGTGTGGATAAAGGACTTGTCTAACAGTGTATTCGTAGAAGATGGATGATGTTTTAACACGACATAGCACTGGTCGTTCTGATATATGACACCCTGGGATTTAATACACACTCTGCTTTCTATAAAAAGAAATTTCCAATTTTCGAAGTTTTCACTCTCTTCCTTGCACCTAATCACCTTTCAAAACCTTCATCAAAACCTTTCCTTAAACAAATCTGAATTTTTTCAAGGATAATTAAGGCATTTATACTAAGATTAAAATTCAAGAATACTTCGTAGTCTTCCAAAATAAATCTTTGCTCACTTCGGGTTTAATTAGGAATTAACGTAAATTTCAAAGGAAAATTTAATAAAAACCTGTCAGTTGTGTGCAAATTCACAAAACAAACCTAAACGATCCAAATTTGTCTTATTTATCTTCATTTATAAAACACAACCAGTTAAAAGTTGGAAGTTCCAATTACAAAATATCCGAGTCAAAGCTTAAAATTTCCTGCATTTCCTCACTGCGCACTGGGCCTTTAATTTAACATTTTACTAAAATTCTGCAAATAATTCGTAACTTGTATTTTATATACATATAAAACGGAACAATTTACTAATTCACAAAAGTTGTAAAGTTAACCAGGATGCGGCATTGTTTCCGATTTATATTTTTTTATGATTTAATTAAAATAATATCGGCACGTAAAAAGCCAGGGAAATATTTTGAATGTTAGCGTGCTTGTTGTGGATTCGAAAGGCAAATATTTTCGTGGTTGGAGTAACTGACATTCCTTCAGTTGAAATTGAATAAATAAATGAGCTTGCATGTTTTGGATGATTAAAGAACGCTTTGTAGTAAATTCGGATTAAGACATTATTTTTCTTTTTTTGGCTGTTGGTTTTGAGCCATGCCAGTGCTTAAAAGGAATAACAATTTAGTTGTTTGTTGCTTTTTTATTTTTTTTTTAAGAACATTGTAGAATGAAAGCCATGAAAATCCTGAAAGTACAGTATTTCGAGATTGAGCCAGCGCAAAGTTTGGCCCTGAAAATAATTCAGTTAGTAAAAGTAAAATGTTTTGTAAGACAAAAATAAAAAGCTTACAAAGTTAAATGAACAAATGTCTACAAAATTCAGAAGTTTCAGCAAATTTATTGTATTGAATGAACTGAAGCTGAAGCTTATATATTAATTTAACCTCAAAAGTATTTTATACAACGAGGTCAGAGCTTTCAGGATTTACTGAAAAGGCTTGAATTTAAACAAATTATTCAAAATTAAAACCTTCAAAACTTGTAAGTTTGCCTTAGACAGATTCAGAATTTTCGGCAGATTCTATTGAATGATCTGAAACTGAAGTTTACAGGTTAGCAATTCAAAACTTGAAAGTAATTTATAATCTGGGAAGGACGGAGCTTTCATGACTTACAAGAATTTAAACAAAGTTCGTAAAATTATTCACAATTAAAACCTTCAAAGCTTATAAGTATTTGCTTCTGAAAATTTACAAAATAAAAAGTTACATAGGTTGTGAAATTTCTTTCAAGCTGGATCTACATTCAAACTTCTTTCCAAACTTTGTTAATTTTGTCTATCCTGATCTGAAAACTCCAAATGAAACAACTAAGCTGAAAAAGTTGAGAAATCAAAGAGTAAGTTTTATGCAACTTGTTCCTGAAAGCTTTTAAAAGGCAAAAGGTTTGAGGACTTTGCTAATTCTTTCCTAACTTGAAACTAGCTTGAACATATTCCCAGACTAAAATACCCTTCATTAATTTTGGCCATCCTGATTTGAAACCCCCAAATGAAACAATTAAACTGAAGATATTGAGAAATCAAGGAGCAGACTTTGTACGAGCAAAAAATAAAAAGTTCAAAGCTTTTCCTAGCTTGAAATTACTTTCAAACTTATTGCCAAATTGAAATATCATTTCTTAATTTTGTCTACCCTAATTTAAAAATCTCAAATTAAGCAGCTAAACTGAATAAATTGAAAAATCAAAGAGGAAACTTCCTTTTGCCCTCTTATACCTTTACAGTGTCGAGGGGGGCGGATACACCGAGCCGCAGAGCGGTCACCCATTCAAGTTCTGGCCAAGCAGGCCCTGAAAACTTTTAAAAGTAAAGAGTGCCAGAGCTTTACTA
Organism: Melanotus villosus; assembly: GCA_963082815.1. Classification (NCBI taxonomy): domain Eukaryota; kingdom Metazoa; phylum Arthropoda; class Insecta; order Coleoptera; family Elateridae; genus Melanotus; species Melanotus villosus. The sequence goes on from OY720425.1 coordinate 53,945,837, forward strand.
ATTTTTTTGTAACTTAACTGCAACATTGTTCTAATTTTGCCTATCCAGCTCTAAAAACCACTGAACAAATGAAGCTGAGAAATCAAACAGTAATTTGTGTATAACTTACTCCTGAAATCTTACAAAAGCCTTGTTAGTTCCTTCTTAGGTTGAAATTACCTTAAAATTTGTTTCAGAACTGAAATAACCTTCGTTAATTTTGTCTTTCCTGGTCTGAAAACTCCAAATGAAACTAAATTGAAAAGTTGAGAAATCAAAGAGAAACCTTTGTACAACTTACTCCTGGAAGCTTTTAAAAAGTCTCAGAGCTTTGCTAATTTTGTCCTAACTTGAAATTACCATCAAACTTAATTCTAAACTGCAAAATTCTTCGGTAATTTTTCCTATCCAGCTCCAAAAACAACTGAAAAAATTAAACAACTAAACTAAAAATGCTGAGAAAACAAATAGAAGTTAATTCCCTCTCAGGTTCAAATTACTTTCAAACTTATTTCTGAACTGAAAAATCCTTGTTTAATTTCGTCTATCCTGATCTGAAACATCAAATGTATTAACTAAACTGAAGAAGTTAAGAAATCTTTGTATAACTCGCACCTGAAAACTTTCAAAAGGTAAAAAGTCTCACAGCTTTGATAATTTTCTTTAGCTTTAAATTACTTTCACACTTCTTTCCGAACTTCGTTAATTTTGTCTATTCTAATCTGAAAAGCCAAAATAAAACAACTAAACTGAAAAAGTTGAGATATCAAAGAGGAATTTTTGTATAAATAGTTCCTGAAAGCTCTCAAAAATTAAATTTCAACGCTTTACCAATTTCTTCCCAGCTTGAGATTACTCTCAAACTTAATTCTTAACTGAAACCGTCTTCTTTAATTTTGTCTAGCCTGATCTGAAAACTCCAAATTAAACAACTAAACTGAAGAAGAAATTAAAAACAATTTGCTCCTGAAAATTAACAAAACATAAAAAGTGCAGAGCTTTGTTAATTCCTTTTTAGCTTTAAATTACCTTAAAACTTATTTCCACACTGAAATATCCTTCTTTATTTTTCCATCCTGATCTAAAACCCCCAAATGAAATAACTAAAGTGAAAAGGTTGAGAAATCAAAGGAAAATCCTTGTAAAACTTAGCTCTGAAAACTTACAAAAAATAAAAGGTCTCAAAGCCTTGGTAATTTTTTCCTTGCATGGAATTACTTTAACACTTATTTACAAACTAAGATATGCTTCTTAAATTATGTCTATTCTGATCTGAAACAATCTTGAAATCTAGATGAAACAACTAAGCTGAAACCTTTGTTCTCCTAAAAACCTCCTATTTTTTCCTAGCTTCAAATTTAATTCAAACTTATTTCCAAATAAAATATCCTTCTTTAATTTTGTCTATCCTGATCTAAAAAGCCCAGATAAAACAACTAACAACTAAACTGAAGAAGTTGAAAAATCTTTGTACAACTTACTCCTTGCCAATTTTTTCCTAGCTTGGAATCACTTTCCAGCTTATATCCAAACTGAAATTCTGATCTAAAAATCCCAAAAGAAGCAACTGAACTGAAGAAGTTGTGAAATTTTCGTACAACTTACTCCTGAAAACTTACAAAAGATTAAAAGTCTCAAATCCTTACTACTGTTTTCCTAGCTTGAAATTACTTTCAACTTCATTTCCAAACTAAAATATCTTTCTCTAGTTTTGTCTGTCCTGATCTGAACAGCCCAGATGAAACAATTGAGCTGAAAATGTTGAGAAATCTTTGCACAACTTCCCCCTTAAAACTTACAGAAAGTAGAAAGCCTAAAAGCCTTGCTAATTTCTTCCTAGCTTGAAATTACTTTCAACCTCATTTCCAAACTAAAATATCCTTCTCTAGTTTTGTCTATCCTGATATGAACAGCCCAGATGAAACAACTAAGCCAAAAATTTGAGAAATCTTTGCACCACTTCCTCCTTAAAACGTACAAAAATTAAAAAGCCTAAAAGCCTTGCTAATTTTTTCCTAACTTGGAATTACTTTCCAGCTTATATCCAAACTGAAATATTGTCCCTTAATTTTATCTATTCTGATCTAAAAAATCCCAGAAGAAGCAAGTAACCTGAAGAAGTGGTGAAATTTTCGTACAACTTACTCCTGAAAACTTACTCCTACTATTTTCCTAGCTGGAAATTACTTTCAACCTCATTTCCAAACTAAAATATCCTTCTCTAGTTTTGTCTATCCTGATCTGAAAAACCCAGATGAAACAACTGAGCTGAAATCTTTGTACAAATTGCTCCTGAAAACCTACAAGGAATAAAAGGTTTCAAGACCTTGCCATTTTCTTCCTAGCTTGAAATTACTTTTAACTTTATTTTGAAACTGAAATATCATTCTCTAATGTTGTCTATCCCGTTCTGAAAAACCGTTATGAAATAACTAAGCTGAATAGGTTGAAAGATCTTTCTACGACTTGCTCCTGAAAATTTTCAAACAATAAAAGGTCCCAAAACCTTACTAATTTTTTCCTAACTTGAAATTGCTTTCAAATTTATTTTGAAACTGAAATTGCTTTCAAATTTATTTTGAAACTGAAGTATCCTTCAACTTTGTCTGAAACTCATAGACGAAGCAACTAAGCTAAAGACTGACATACCTTTCTTTAAATTAAAATCGAAACCTGATTTAAACTCAGCAGAGCTGTTTGTGAAAATTAATTTTCAAAAAGGAAATATGAGTTAAACATCGTTGAAATTTCATTAGGGTCTGACTTAATCTCTTTTTTACAAGAAATATTACTCAACTAAGCTGTTAGAAAGTCAGGAAGCTCTGAAAACTCATATTTAAAAGAATTTACATAACCTTTATGTTTTAAAAAGGCATAGTTTTTACAGAATGTGATCAACAAAATTTGGTCTGCTTTCCACAACGATTGTCACTGTAAACCTTCCCGCATCACTGAATGCAATCATTGATATGAGGTTTCAGGTTATGTTATCGCATTTTGTAATCTTGTAATTAAAACAGTTGGTAAAGAATCGTCCTTCTTAACCTGTTTTAATGGCTAAATCTCGATGCGAAATTCAAACAACTTGTGGGAATGTAGCCATACGAAACGAACGTAGACGAAAACTCGGTGGCATAACCTCAAACATCAAACTGTCATTACGATGGTTGCAGTCAACTGTATGGAAGTAAAACGGTAGTAATATACATGCCGCACATGCCAAAATTGCACACATTTAACCATTTAGCTAAGTTCACGTCACTATTAACTCTCATTAGCCGTTTCCCGTTTCGTAGTCATTCGTATTTGCTGTCACTATTAATCCCAGACGGCAACATCTCGGTCTCTCCTGCTTCCGTTTCTAGTATTTGATCAAGTTATACGGGGATTTTGTACCGAATTCTGTTTTCTTCGCAAGTTTCCGTGGTCGTTCTAAATAATTTATCAGCGTTTCTCCTGCTACACATTCACACACATACACACACCGTCAGGATACAGATGTCCGTGGATGGAAAAAGGAAAATTGGATGGGGGATATTAACTTACACGGTCTTGATGGTGACGGAAAATCTTTAGCGGTTGTCTACCGAAAAAGAAAAGAGTGCCCTGAAATTTGTTCTGTTGTAAAACTAAGTGAATTGAATGCCTCGGAAAGAACTTTTGATAAATCGTATGCTGACAGCTGAAATATATTTTCAGGGATGAAATATGAAAATTTGTTTGAGTTTTTTTTATGGCCATATGTCACGGAACGTTACCTACTTCGTAAATATTTTTTTCCAACACCAACGTAGCCTTCTTTTATACTAAAACAGTTGGTTAACTTTTTTATACTTTGTGCTAGTTTACTTTCACGCAAGGCCGGCGAGTTTTTAATTTCCAACAACTAATTAATTTAATATAAGTCACAAAAGTTCTCGCAAACAAAAGTTCAAATTCAACTTGAAATAACGTTCGTCAGAAAATAATTCCCAGGATTATTTGTGATAGAAAACCCGATTAAATTGTTGGAATAGCTCAAGAGGTTAGTTAAGATTGCTCAAACATCGTTAATCGCTTTACCTTTTCGAAGGAACCAATAAAAGCTCAACTGAAGACATGTTCTTATTTTCTTTTTCTTGATTTCTTAAAAGCTTTCTTGAACAGCCTTCAAGTAGGCTGATTGACGTCTTTAACATCGATGTCGATTAGGTAAAAATCAGCACTTTACTCAATAATTGATTAATAATACTTGGAGAAAAATACCTGACCGGCTTACGTTGAGAAAGTGAGCTTTCATAATTGAATTTCGAGCTTTGGTTTTAATACTGAAAGGTTATACGGATTTACTTCTTTGGGGAAATGAACTTTTCTAATTCCTTAAATTACATAACGAACATTTGCAACTCAAAGAGATTTCAAAAAATTTTAGAAGTTTTAGCATTAAAAAAAAGATATTTTACGATAAATCTGGAGGGTTGATAAATTCAAAAACGATGAAAATATGCAATTTAAACCAGCGGATCATTTTATTGCGAATCAAGAGACAACTGTTTGAAAGCTTCACAAACATTTAGAAAGCCCGAATATAAAACTGTTTACAATTTTCAAAGTAAAAACATTTTGAAATATTAATCTTTGCAAAAATATTTTGGGTTGGATTTGAAAGGTTTACCTTTGAAAATCAATCTACGAGCGTTACAAATATTGATAGAGAAGTTTTAAGAGAAGTCTGAAGCCTGAACTTAAACATAAACATTTCAAAATTAAAATAGATGGAAACGTCTTTTGGATTAATGTCGAAAGCTTTACCTTTGAAAGAGAGCTTGCAAAATCAATTGTCAGCTGCTGTACAAATATTAATCATGAAAAGCTTCAAACTAAAAGTGTTGAGCTTATAATTCCCAAATTAAACTATTTTAAAATAATGAAATATTAATTAAAAATTTTCAAAAATCTTTGCTCTATAAATGAACTTCAAAATCCCATCACAAAGAAAAGAAAATGAATCCCCACGGCTTTCAAGACTTGAATTTCAAGGAACCTTTTCTTATTAACAAAACGTCTTCCGGATTGGGACCGTGTCATTTTGAGACAAGACTCAACGTTTCGCCCACTTTTAAAAGTGGGCGAAACGTTGAGTCTTGTCTCAAAATGACACGGTCCCAATCCGGAAGACGTTTTGTTAATACTGACACTGACCGTGGAAGTCTTCGAATTTACTATAACCTTTTCTTATGTCTCATTTGGAAGTACAAGAGGGTAAAATTACCCCGGAAAATAAAATCAAAAATATTGCAAAAATCTTTCTCCAAAGTTTATTAATTTCCAACAAAGTTTTCAATTTAATTAAAAACAGGTGTTACTAGTTTGCTGTAAATGAATGATGAAAAAAGGCCTGAATCTTTAACGTTTTTGGAGACTTGAAGGTCCAAATTTGTGCTTATTTACTTGCTTAAGTTTTAAACAACCCAAAATAAGTCTTTGGAAATGTTAGAAGTAATTTTTAAAGAATCTTCTTTCAAGATTGCCGTGAATAAAAATTTCAAGAAGAACGTCTGAATTTAATTATCTCCAGATTTTTAAATTTTGTATGTGAAAATTGTGTTATGTTATAAACCATGTCACGTGCCAAACCCGCACTACGACATTATAGGGAGATGATAAAGTCCCTTAGGCGCGCGGCTAGCAAAACAGTGGAGAAGGGGGGTTCGAAACGGTAAAACCCTTCAATTAAGGGTAGTCATAATAGGGATGAAATGACCCTTCAATTAAGGGTAGTCATAATAGGGATGAAATGTTGAGCGCTACTACGGACAGTCACCCAAAGATGGTTACAAGGAACGTACCGCAGATGGTTCCTCTAGGGCTCGACGGGGTTGGGGTTGCTGCACCCCACTGCTACTGAAAATTACTTACTGAACAAACTGCTACTTGTAGATAGGCTCACAAAGCTATACACAAATATCTTTAAAGTAAACACAATAAACACAAATAAAAAGGCAAGAATGAATTGACAAGGCAATTTAATGAAAGCAAAGAATTATTCAAAATATATGACATAAAAGGGGTTTATAAATTCAATCTTAAATTATATGAAAAGATGATTAAGAGATGTCACATTTACTTGAGTTAAAGCGAAAGAAAATAATCAATAGCTAGACTCCCTTCACCGCAATCAAAAAATGATGATGGCAAATACAAACCTTAAGCTAAAAATTCAATTTACAAAAGATTACACACATGCCTCAAGAAATACGTAAAAATGCCACGGCAAGTCTCAAAGTTTCTAAATTGATATCAATAAAACTAAATGTAACACACTAGTTGAAGACTTGACACTTGTTGAACGATTTTGACGATAGAAAAAACGCTTGAAGTACTTGAATTATTACCAATAAATTCAACTAATGCGAATGCCTTTCCACGAGTAAGCACAAAAATTAATAAACCAAACTAGTCAACTGCTTGCCAGTGGCCCTTAAACTTTACAATGTGAATGTTAGCTCCGCCCAAGGCGAGATTCACAAAGCCTTCAACAATACCACTGGACAACCAGATCAACCAGGATTCGGCTACCAAGTTAAAGCTTGAATCTGAAGTTGAACAAAAACTGCAAAAAGCAAGTGCAGCGAGAAGAAGGTAAAATTACCTGGCAAGATGTTGGTCAGGGAGTACGTGACAGACGTGAGACTGCTTATTTTTTTTAGCTTTATTTCCTGGTAAAAGGAAAGAATGAACTTAAAAATCACCCTGTATAAATCGGAGCTTTTTGGTTCTACAGTTTTTGATTACGGTATTAGTTCCTAAAAAGCTTACACTAAATTAATGTAAATAAAGGCTTTAGGTAATATTCTATTTTTAATTTAGAATAAACTATATTCCAGGCTTTTATAACTAAATATATTGTAATAAAGCGTAATATTGTGCAATTTAATAATGTGTAATAATCGCGCGTTAACATGATTATGCAATTTAGGGTCAAGGAATTTTAGTCTAGGCGTTTGGTGGTCACTGGAATTTAAATTTATCAAACGCCCTTGTTGTTGATACTGATACAGACCAGCTATGTACGTAAGTAGGTTAATATCAGTTCATTCTTAGCTTTCAGAATGCATTCATCGAACGTTTTAATGGAAGATCAACCTTTTAACAACTGAATTAATTGATGTTATTGTACTTAATTTGTGTTTATGTTGTGTGTACATTTGTGTTTGTGTAGGAGTTAATGGAGGAATATTTGAAAATTTTCTTGTTTTTTTTTTTTAATGTATATTTACAACCAGATCAACAAATTGCTTGTTACACATGGTTTTGTTACAATAGGTTTTATTTCACTATAAATGTCATAATGAGGTCGGCTGTCAGCTCCTCGGTGGCGTGAATGTAATGCTACAATAATTAATTTTAATCACTTTCATCTGATGACGAACATAAGTCCTGGGGGAGTTTTCGCTTTAGTCTTTTGTGAATGTTTTTTTGGCCTGAATTGTATAATACTGCACTATCACACTGTTGCAAGTTTACTAAAAACTTTTTAGTCACTTTTTTTATATACTGTTCAATAGTTGGTATGTTTAATTCTTCATGAATTTGGGAGTTTCTAACATACCATGGGACGTTTGCACATATTCGGAGCACTTTATTTTGTATGATTTGTAGCTTTTTAATTTGGGTTTTGGGAGCATTGCTCCAAACAGCACAACAGTATGTTAAAATAGGCCTCAAAATAGATTTATATATTAGTAGGGCGCAATCATGTTTCTCTTTATTTACATTATTTACAACAATGTTTTCTATATCCTTTTTAAACATGCCAATAATTCAAGCCTGAAATTCAAGCGCTCGGGTAATTGTAATTATGGTGGCTTTTTCGGAACTGTCTCTAAGGCCTTTCTGGGCCTGTTGCATACACTCCCTGACTATGTTGGCAAATTTCCCTTCTACTACTATTACAAGAGAAAACTCTTTGCTGCTGAGCTCATGCAGAAGCTTGTCCATGACAAGGTTTCGTATCAGGGGAAAGTGGGAGATAGAACTCCCTCCTTGGGACACTGTCTTGCCACCCGAACTGCTACGATTTCTTTAAGCGGTGATATATATATCAGCCTTCTTCTCGGTATACAGTCTATCCACCTGCAGCAGGTCTCGTAGGGCTGTTGTAATTGATCTGAAGGATATGTTATCAAATACTTCTTTTATGTCTTGAGAAGCTCCACAAAGGAACTCTTTATTTTCCAGCATGTTGTCCATCCTACTGACAAAATAATGGAGCGCTGCTTCTGTTGATAAACCTGCTCTATACGCAAACTGGTTTTGGTACAAACGACTGTTTACTAGAACACTATCCCTAAAAGTTCGCTTTACCAGTATTTGGTATGGAAACCACCCAGGTTATTTTCCATATTCTCGGCATGTAGTTCAGAACTAAACTGATCCTGACCACCACAGAGGTTATAGTAAGCAGAAGGTCCGAACTCTTGTGAAGCATGGCTGAAAAAATCTCGTCCGGTTCAAATAAATCTTTTGCCCGTTTGATCTCGGCAAAAGCAATTCTTTCTTGCAGTTTGCCAGGCCTCTCTTGATAACATGTCTATACGAGCGTCGAGACCCTGCTTCTTCCAATGTGACAGTGATTGATCCAGGAAAGCGTACCCGGTCATTGCTTCCTTCCCTGTTCTAGTACATCCTCCCGTTGTGGTCTTTAAAGTATTTATTGAGCCTTGAAAGTCTTTAGAGAGAATCCTGTGGAGTCTGGCACAGTCTGAAGGCTCAATGCCTTCTCCACGATACTCTCTGGGCCCTTCTCAGTGCTTTGTTATATTCAGTTAGGATCTTTTTATTCATCGCAATCTCTTGATGATCTCTTAAAGTCATCATTCCACCAGAGAACTTTATAAACAGAAATAACTGCGTCCATCAGTTGCTCCACAGCTATTTCTAACACTTTGTTATTGTTTTCCGTCGTCATTGTTCTCCTCAAATTACGATCTAAGTCATTCTAAGGGTAAGGGTGGCCTAGAGCACCTGAATTTAATTAAGCCAAGCTTTTTAAATTTTTTATGTGAATATTCTGATATTCTAAGCAGAAAGAATTCGAAAGTAAAAAAATTCCCTGAAAAAAAATAGTTTTCAAAGCCTCAAAGCTTACCCAGTATTCGACAGAAAAGCCCGAATTTCCAAATTTGTTTGATTCACTGCTTCAATTCAGAGTTTTCAAATCTAGCAGGAAAAGTTTTCAGAACTGAAGCAAAAGTTTTATTGATATTTTAAAATATCTAAGTTTGGGGCATTTTACTTCGGCTTCATTTCTGTTCAAAAAAAATCTGGAAAACTTTGGAATTAAAAAATGTTTTTCAGTTTTATTCTTCAAGGTTTCCTTAAAAACTCTGAAAAATAATGAAGCTTTGTTAATAACTAAAAAGGTAGATTGTGTGAGTCACTAAAAATTTTAGAATATTTTGAAAGGCAAATTTATTTAAATTAATAAAAGTTGCAAAGACTTTTGCTACCTAAATTTAAATAAAACCAACAAAGCAAAATTGATAATTAAATGTTTACTTTCTTGTCATCGATTATACTCCTAGTCATAAAATCAGGACACTCGAATGGAACATGTTCCAAGCTTGTCAAGGAAAATTTATTTAAAAAAATTAGAATCTCAAATTTAAACAAATCAACAAACTAGGCTTGAGAATTAGATATTAATTTTCCTGTCATCGATTTAACTTGTTTTACTTATTTATTTGTAAAGCCGCAAAGTCAAGAAACTTGAAGGAAACGTTTACTTCATAACTAGTTAATTGGACGTCTGATTGACAAACACTGACAAGGAAAATTGATCGAGTAATATTTAACCCTTCACCCTATTTTGTTTCAAGCTTTGTTAAAATTTGACACAATTCCGAACGTTTCTTATTTTATTAAAGAACAAACGATCCGAGTTAATTCAAAATTTCATGTTGGATTTAAAAATGAATCTTGAATGATTAATAATTAATTCCTTGAAATACTTACAAATTTATTGACGTTAAAAGCTGAAGCAATTTTAGAAGATTGTTTTGTTTCAAGCTGAATTAGATCTTTTATTGATAAATAATTTGATCCACCCGGCTTAAAGCAAATTTGTGTTTAAAGCAATGCAGTTTTTAACTTAAACTGAAATTAGTGACTTAACAAGATTTAGCAAAGGAGGGCGAAATTCAAACATTTCAAAAGAAAACCCAAAAGGGAAACATTTACAAAAGCCCGGCGAAATAATATTTAAGAGAACTGCGTTGAAGGATTCAGATTTATAATCAAATCTGTCCTTAGAACTGAATAGGGATGTCAACTAACAAAAAAAAAGTAAAACCAATTTCAGAAACTCGGTATAAATTGAATTTACCAGGAAATGGACATCTCGAAATACAGGGTGGGCTTTACTTTCTTTTGTATTTTAAAACTGTTTATTTTAATTTTAGTTTTGTTTATTTGAGTAAGTTTTTGAATGGGTTTTGGCCTGATTGTCTATAGAGTAAGTGCCTGTTTCTGCGTCGTAGCTTTCGGAATTGTGCTGTGAAACTGATGCTGAAATTCGGTTAATGAATAGACGTATTTAACGATATTCAGTTAGATGGTTTAATAAATGTTTCCTTTATAGTTAAGAACATCTAAGCAATTCCATTTCCCATTAACTTTATTTGCATTAATTCGCGCATGTTATATATCAGTCACGTTTCTGATGGAAATAAATTCAAATTGAATTTCAAACACGGAAACTCCGAAATCTAGGACGTGAAATAGTTCCCGAAATACAAATTCAAATACACGCTACACACGCATATATATGTGTCAGTTATTTAGGGAACCCATTATGACACATGGGGCGTTGATTCCGAATCGCATTATCCTCGGAGTCCAATTATCCAAACCCTGAAAACCACGCTCGAAAATTCAAAAGCTATTGTTTAATAGAGGTGTCAGCGAGATCTGTATTAAAGCGCGAATGTCTACCAATTAAACCGGCATAATCCCGGAACAGGCGTTTCTAATAACAGTTTCAACTCTCCGAATGGATTCCTCTAGGTACCGACGCCAGCCGTCATGTCATTTTCACCCCCAAGGCTAGCTTAACATCGGCTTAGCCACCATCACGCCCGCTCACCATCATTTAAATGCGGTTGTCACCCGCCTGTTGCTTTTTGTAATGAATTCTAATTAAGAGTTTCTCTGTCTACAGTCAAATTGTGATTTATTAACCTAAACGGACCTTCTTCTTTCATTTAAATTAATTCGATTAAGGTATCAAAGTAAACCGTGACTTAATTCAAATTTCCTCTTTTCTAGTTGGAAAACTAAATAAATAATTTGCGTAAGTTTTGTATCCCAAACAACACCCCTGGTAATTCTATTTGTAAATCTGAAACGCGTAATTACACGGGAAAATAACACAAAGTTTCCGTAAACAATTTGAAGGGGAGTGGCTGAGGCGCTCCTTAAAACTGAATCGAAGACAAAACCTTCAATTAAGAAGGAAATAGAAATCAACAATTTTTCCATTAATTTAGTACTTCTTTCAGTTTTAAGAAATTTGCATCTACAAGTTATTCTCCAACAAATTTTTTTCTCTTGAAAGAAAAGCCTGAAATAATTCCTGAAATTGCAACAATGAAATAAAGTTGAATTAAATAAAAAATTTAGAATTTAATTAATTTGTTGATTTGTTCTTCCTGAAAGAAGTGGCTGCGGGGCTCCTGGAAACTGGAAAACTCAAAGGCAAAACCTTCAATTAAAAAGGAAATTGAAAGCAGAAATGTTTCTATTAGTTTAGCACTCCTTTCAGTTGTTAGGAATTTACATTTTCATGTCATTCTCCCTTCAAATTTCTTTCTCTTGAAAAGAGAGGCTGGAACAATTCTTGAAATTGCAAGAACAAAATACAAAAGCTGAATTAAATTAAAAAAATAAGAATTAAAGGACGCTGAATTTTTTTTTAATTTTTTGGGCTGACCGAAATACTTCTTAAAATTTCCTTTTACATTTTTTACTTCAGATTCAGATTATTCCTGAAAGAAGTGACTGTGGGGCCCCTAAGAGGGGAGTCAATTTACTATATAAAAGCTAAACGGAATCACATAAACGGTATGGTTTATACTCCGCCATCAAGTAAGCAGTACCTATGGTAAATCGACACCCTTCAAGATGTGAATACATGTAAGATTGTTTAATTTTAACTTAACTTTAATTTGTGTAAATTATTTAAATTCATTTTGTGGACTTAGGCGTTTAAATGTAATCAGGACTTAGCCTAATTTATGTTTGTTCGATTTAAACTGGACTTGTAATCATTTACATCAATGTACTTTGAAGCTGGACTTTATATTTTAACTTGACTTAAATTCAGGACTTAGACCAATTTATATGATCTTGTAAAACTAAAAGCACTGATATGAAATACATGATTGTTAGTTGAATTTAACTTTGATCTAAAACTTCTCGTGTAAAGTCAAGCAATACTAAAGTGGCGTCGTTGGTCAAAGACTCTACCAGTAACTTATTTATATTAAATACCAACAATAAAAGCCAAACCGACTTCGCCACAATAACAAAATAGGAATTAAAAGGGACTGATTTTTTTTAGTCCCTCTGAGTCTCTTTGATGTTCTCTTCATCTTATTCTATCACAGGGGTATCATTCCTACATTATGTATGTTTGTGAAATACTCCATCCATATTCGTATTTCTTCATGTTCACTTCGTCTGATCTTCCTTCCCTATTTGTTTTGTATATGGTTTGTCAGCCTTTATCCCAGCCCTGCTAATTTTCTATGTAATGCTCTCGTAGAGTTGTTTCATGTTATTATTCCTTGCTGCTTCTTCTGCTTTGTTCAGCATATTGTCTTGATACATTCGTTTGTCAAGTCTTGCACTTCTTTGTGTTTGTTTTGGTAAGTGTCTGTAGTAATCATTTTACTTCTTTGTTCGTTGTTGAAAAGATGTCTTTGCGTTCATTTTTTTCCACGTCCTTTCATATATCCAATCTTCATCCTCTGCAAGGCTTGTCTTCCCACGACCAATCCGCGTTGTCTCAGGCCTGGTATTACTATTTTATATTCTTCCATTTTGGTCGCGACCTGATTTGTTTTGCCTGTTTCATACATTGTTTTGTCATTCCAGCAACCTATATTTATTTTCCATCTCGTGTCTGTTATCCTTGCTTGGGTTGCCTTCAATTCATCCGTCCGGTTTCCGATGCATATTACGTCACAGGGTTGCTGACCCTCCTCCTTTCTCATCCCGGATGCATTGACCACATCTGCATGCTACGAATTATCATAGAGTAACCGATTGAAATGAACAACAGACTATTTTTAAACTTTATAGATTTGAAAAGACGGTCGATACCGTAGACAGAACAAGAATGTGGAAGGTGTTGGAAACATATGGAAACTCAGATAAATTCATCCGAATAATAAAATAATTCTATAGCAACTATACAATCACCAACCCTCTTTCTGATATTAATTGACTGAGTCATGACTAAATCAACAAAAAATAGAACCTAGAACATACTAAATATAACATGGAACCAAATTAACGTCGATACCCAGAACCAGTAAGATTAAGATAAAGACATGTTATGAATGCCCTATTTTCCTATGGGAATGAGGATTAACTAAGTAAGTAAGTAAGTAGAATTTCTTCAACTATTCGAAAATTTCCTTCTACACTTTTTACACTCAACTTTGTTCTTCCTGAAAGAAGTGGCTGCGGGGCTCCTTGAAACTACAAACATAGAAGGCAAAACCTTCAATTAAGAAGAAGAAAATGGAAAGCAACATTTTTCCATTAGTTTAGTATCGCTTTCAGTTGTTTATATCTTCAAGTTTTCCAATCAAATTAATTCTCTTGAAAAGAAAGCCTGAAACAATTCCTGAAGTAACAACTAAAGACTAATTAATTCTTTTTAGCTATTCGAAATACCGCTTAAAATTTCATTCTTCATTTTCTACATTGAAATTTCTTCCTCCTGAAGAAAGTGATTAAAAACTTCAGCAAATGAATCCAAAAACTTTAGTTGAGAATAAACTAAAAAATCAAAAACTTTCCTTTAAGCACGTCTTGAAATGTTCCCTCGATTTCTTTCTCAGCCCAATTCTGTCCTCCTTAGAAACGACTAAAACAACCCTTAAATTGCAACAACGAGATTCAAAAACTAAAATAAAGAAAAAATATTAGAAATATAAGACTGAGATTCTCAGATTTGTTCATCCTGAAAGAACTGACTAGGGAACTCGCTGAAACAGCAACAATTAAATAAGTAAACTTAATTAACGCGAAAATCGAAAATCCTTATTTCGGTTAGGATCAGCAATAGAAATTTACTCGTTGAATTAATTTCTTCCTCCTGAAATGAAAGCCTGAAACAATCACTAAAACTGCAACAATGAAATGGGAGAACCAAAAAGAGTTAACAAGATTTTGGGTATTTTCAACCGCTGGAAACGAACTGCTTAACATTTCTTTTTAAATTTTCTTCAGTCAACTTTTTCCTTTTAAAAGAAATGGCTACTCCTTAAACCTGCAATAATTAAAGGTAAACACTTCAGTTGATAAGGAAGTAGCGAACATAGAAGACAAACTAAAATTTCTGTTTATTTCAATTACTTTGCTTTTCCCCCTCTCAAATTCCAAAACTAAATAAATAATCTGTCGAAGTTTTGTACCTCAAACAACATCCTTGGTAATCCCTTGTGTAAATCAGAAACGCGCAATTATCCCGGAAAATAAAACAAAGTTCCCGTAAGTAAGGTAACACCTACTAAAACCTAACTACTCAAGAAACTATACAATTTGAAGGGAGCTATTCAGTGTAAATTCAACACTAACAAAGCCTAAAGCGATTCTGTTTTCTCAAACAAAGCCTCCCACGCTTTGTTTTTGTTACGATGCGCTTCATTAGGAACCAAGCAGAAGCAATTTATTAGTGCTTCTGTAACGGCCAAAGATAAACGATGTAATCAATTTGGCAACTCAACACCACACAATACTAAAAGTATTAAATAACTAATTCATTAGAAAACCAACGGGTTTTCCTCGTGCTTTATTAAAAATGTAAAATTTTCAGCTTCACCCTTCCTCTTCTTGAACTGCCTTTCAACTAAACCTTAATTAGAAAGTTTGAATGTTTTCTTTACTTCGTGTAAGAACTCTTTAGCAGGATAACCTGATCAAGAGTCGACTTCGATTGTTGCAAATTTTAAACGGGGCTGAAGGTGAAAAAACGATCCCTGAGATAAACTGGAAAAGCACAAAATTTTCAATAATTTTTTCAGACTTGCCCTAAACTTTTCCAGCATACCCTCAAATCTGTCTCTTTCCACATCAAAACTTGCAACAATTAAGAGCAAAATATAGATAACTTTTTCAGTTATAAAATTCTTCTTCTACGTTTGTTTTCTCTTAGAAAGACTCCTGAAATGCGACAATCAAGGAAAAACCATAATAGAAAACCACAAAACAACAAAATATTTTTATTTGCTGGTGTTAATTTTATTGTGTTCAACTTTGATGCTCCTGAAAAATATAATCGTAACAGTTATAAGGAAAATCTTCGTTGGGCGAAGACCGACAAAGCAGTTCATTTTTTAATACTTTTTCGTAGTTAACTTGGTTACTTCTTAACTTTACTTCTACGTTTTCTCGAATTCTACTTCAATCCCCCTGGAAAAAAAGGCTGAACAGCTGAAACGCAATAAATAATCATTCCCGAAAATACAATAATTGAAAGAAGTACCTCCAACCAAAAACCCAAACAACAGTAAAATATTTAAATATTCTAATTTTATTATGTCCAACTTGTATTCTTCTGAAAATAATGCTGAAAATTCTAACATTCAGAAGGAAAAGTTTCATTTGAATAAAGAACCACGAAAACTGTAAAAATTTTACCGATTTTTCGTAACTAATCTGTTTAATTCTTAAACTTTCCTTCGAAATTTTTTTCAAGAAAACTTCATCCCACTGAAAATCGAGGCTGAAAAAGTTCTTAAGGCTACAGTTAATAACCATTCGTGAAAATGCAACAATCGAAAGAAATGTCCCCAATTCTGGCTCATCCTATTATCTTTTATTTTGATTCTCCTGAAAAACTTATTTGTAATTTTAAACGTAAAAATAATCCTGAAAATTCTAAAATACCGAAGCAAAAGCTTTATTTGAACAAAGAAATTTTTTAACGATAGTTATTGTTTATTTCCTAAAACCTAAAGTTTCTTCCAGCGGATCTTATCCCCCTGAAAGAAGAAGCTGAAAATCTTTCAGACTGTAGTTAATAAATGAAAGTTACAGCTACTGAAATTTCTATTAATTGTCATTCCTTTTGGCTGTTAAAAATTTACTCTTGTAAGTCTTGTAAGCCTCCAATCAAATTGCTTCCTCTTGCAAAGGAAGCCTGAAACAATTACTCAAATTGCAACAATGAAATACATAAAGTGAATTAAAATTGCAACAATAAAACACACAAGCTAAGTTAGATAACAAAATAAGAACTGATATTTTTTAATTTTAATGTGTTTCAGCTGTTCGAAATACTCCTTAACATTTCCTTCAGTTAAGAATAAACATTTTCCATGAAGTTAGATTCCTTTCAGTTGTTGTAATAGTGCTCGTCAAGTGTTTCTCCAATCAAAGCTGAAATAATTCCTGAAATTGCAGCAATGAAATTCGACAGTTGATTTGAATAAAAAAATAAGGGTTAAAGAAGGCGGAATTTTTTAAATTTTACTCCTAATTTTTTTCGGTTGTTCGAAATACTCCTTAAATATTCCTTCTACATTTTCTGCACTCAGATTTATTCCTTCTGAAAGAAGTGGCTGAAGCGCTCCTTAAAACTGCAACAAACGGCGACAAACTTCCAGTTAAAAGGAAAAATAAAAAACAATGAATTTAAAATTCCTTTCACCTGTTAGAAGTGTGCATCTTCAAGTCTTTCACCATTTAAATTTCTTTCTAGTGAAAATGTAAAATAAAATACAAAAGCTGAATTAAATAAAAAATTAAAGGGTCTTCGTCATTTTCTACAACCAGATCTATTCCCCCTGAAAGAACTGACTGAAGCGCTCCTTAAAACTACAAAACTCGAAATCAAAAACTTTACATGAATTAAATTCCCTTCAGCTGTTAGAAATACAGGGCTTGAAATTCCCTTCAGATTTTTCTCTAAATCAAATTGCCTCCTTCTGAAAAAAAGTTGAAACAATACCTAGAGTTGCAATTAAAGATGAAAACTGAACTAGTATGAAAATAGAAAACAAACTGAAATTATTCTTTATTTCAGCCAACAGAAATTTATTCGTTAAAATAGTTTCTGCAATCATTTTTCTTCTTCCTGAAAGGAAGACCCAAAACAATTGCTAAAGGTGCAACAATGAAATAGGAAAACCAAGTCAAATGAAAAGATTTAAAAAGGACTTCTTTAAATTTTTATTTCTGCCAGCTGAAACAGCTTGAAATTACATTCTTCGGTCAAATTTCTTCCTCATGAAAGAACTGGCTGAAACTCTCTTAAAACTGCGGCAATTAAAGGTAAAATCTGTTGCAAAGGAAATACCTATAAAATAACAGAAACAGACTTAACTTCCTGTTTATTTCAATTATGCTCAGTTATGTAAACATTTCCCTAGCTGAAATTGTCTTTGAATTTTTCCTCAATTAAACCTCAGCCCTTTGCAAGAAAATGTCGAAATATTGAAGAAATTTTCAAACTGCGACAATCAAACCAGGCTAAAATTTGTATTGATTTCATTCTTTTCAGCTGCTATTTCAGTTTGAAATTTCTATCTGACTTTTTCCAAACAAATGTCTTGTTTCTGAAAGAAAAACCTGCAAAATTCCCCAAAAACTGCAATAATTAAATGAAACGCTACAATTCAGGAATAAAATTTAGAAAACGCTTTGATTTCTCTCAAATGTTAAAAATTTTAGTCCCTGAAAATTCTACCCTTTTTAAAATTTGAAATTCCTTGCCAGTTTTTTCCAAACATATTTCGTGGTACTGAAAGAAAACTGAAACCTATGCCCATAACTGCAACAATAAACAGCAAATGCTAGTTTCACAACTATTTATATTAATTTCCATTCCTTCCGACTGAAAATATTCTTTACGGATTTAATGTTTTTCCCTAAAAGGAAAGAAAGCTTATAACAATTCCTGAAATGCACAATTACAATTAAATATTAGACGAAGACTGAAATTTCTATTGCTGTTAAATCCTTTCAGCTTAAACTTGTGCAATTTTTTCCTTTTGAAATTTCTTAATTTTTCTTGAACCAAATATCAACCTAAAAAAAATTTTGGGGGACAATTAAGCGTAAGGGTTAAAAAGGCTAAAATTTCTTATACTTTACACTCCATTCACTCAGCCCTGAACAGTCAAAGCGATTTTTCCTGAAACTGTCAAGTACCAATCCTGCACTACTACATTAAATGGGGGATGATAGAATCCCTTAAGCTCGTGGCTAGACTAAACAGTGATAAAACCCTGGAATTAAAGGTGGTCGTAAAAGGGATAGAAATTGTTGAGGGCCACTACGATGTTAAAATCACCCAGAGATCTAAAAGAAGAAAACCCATCATAGAAGATTCCCAAGGGCTCGGAGAATGGGTCGTTGCTGCACCTTGCGCAAGATATAACTTACCTTGCTTAACTGAAATAAACTTGTCTTAACTGCAAAACTCTAAATCTTGTAGACAGGCTAACACTTATTACAAGTAAATCTTTAACGGATCACTGAAACACAAATAATAACGGGAAACACTGAATGCAATAACATGACCAAACTGAATTGAATACTAAAATATTTAATGAATCAAAAGACAAACATGAATACAACAAATTACACAAAAGACAATCGAAAAAAAGATGTTACGTTGAAAACAAATCATAAACGTTACTCTTACTCTAAAGAAACGAGAATTGAGGGTGCTACATTTACTTTAAGTTCGGCAAAAATATTCACAATCTTAGCCCCTTAATTCCAAACAAAAAATAGGAAGACACAAATAATAATACCTCAAATAATTTCACACATGTAACACAATACAAAACAATATCTTAAACTTGACTTAATACTGAGCTATAATCTGAACACTAAAAGTCTTTACTTTACAAACACAAATGAACGTTACTTGAACACCAAAATTGCTACAAATTGGTTAACTGATTTGCCAGGGGCCCTCAATTTTTGCAATGTGAAGATTAGATCCGTCCAAGGCGAGGTTCACAAAGCCTGCACCACATACCACTGGACAAAACAGATAAACTAGATATCGGCTATTACTTTACAAACAGAAAATATTAAATACAAAGGGGCGGTACTTATTAACTTCAAAACTCCAAGAAACATTGATGAAGGCCTGTCGGCAAGAGGCAATCGTAGAAATTTATCTGACGTTAAAACACAAACACAAACGAAGAAAGCAGGAGCAGCATAAAGGAATAGCTTTAACTGGCGATGTTGATGCTTAAACGATAAGCCAGGGAGTGACGTGAAACTGGTCGAGCTAAAATGTTCTTCCTGCTAAGACGGGTGCAAAGCGACGATAAATCCAATGCTATAGGTTTTCAGAATCCCTCCACGAGGAAATTGTATAGAACGGCACTCGACAACTATCACTAAACTTCTCACACAAAACTACATCTCTCCGGAGTATATGGCATTCTTTTTGTGAATTCGACCAAGTCGTTAATTGCAATCCTCCCAGAGGATTGCCGATAATAGAAACCTTCCGGTTTTAATACCCAAGCGACAAACGATAAATTCGCACCACGACTTAGAAGACGTCCGCCATGGTTGGTTGACTGTCACATACTCCAGAGGGGAACGGAAAACGAATCGGAAGAACGCTACATAATCGGCTGACGCGGGATTCCCCCGCACCGTATTACGAGAAATTGTAACAACCGAAACAAGATGACATCATGTGTTGAAAAAATACGCGTGAATTTAGGTGATTTAGGTGATTTTGAACAACGGAACCTTTTACAAAAATGAAACACACTGAAATGACTTTAAAGATTTCGTAGAACTACCAGCAAAGAACGTGCCAATTAAGGCTTAACCTTTCATGTTCTCCAGACTAAACGAATTTAAAACTGTAGCAAAAATAAAATAATTGACACAGAATCAAACTGAAAGGACAGGACCGTACTGAAAAATCTTAACAATAATTCCAAAATAACACGCGATTGCAAAATCACGTGACAAAAGATAAGGCTGAACCAATTCCTAAAAGTGCAACGATTAATGCAAAAGTTACAATTATATAATACAAAATAGTATTTTATGTATCTAGGACGAAAAGTAAGTCTTTAAGGTATGAGCAAGTTGTTTACGGCCGAGGCGGCTAGCCGAGGCCGTAATTACTTGCGAGTACCTTAAAGACACTTTTCGTCTGAGGTACATACATAATTTTATGTCATACTGTTTCTAAAGTTGTTAAATCATTAAAAGAAATCTCCAGCAATTTGTAGCAGCATTAGTTTTAAGTAACTAATCTAAGGCGCAACAATTCATATCTCCTAGCAACGAGCATTTATAGAACAAAAACTGACACTTTTCGTTCTAGGACTTTAAAATGATACTAGCACTTTAAAGTGTCACTTTTCGTCCTATAAATCGTCCGAAAAACGTTGCTTTAGAAACGAGTATGACATAAAAATTAAAAAGATACATAATCTTCAATTTTTTTTATTTCGGGCGTTTATTTACAATCTCCCTCCCTGAAATTTGTGAGATTTTTACTTATCCAAATTTCTTATTAGTTTTCCTCGAACTAAATTACATCCTTCCGAAAGAAAGTACTGAAAATATCTCGAAAACTGCAACAATTCGATACAAAGTTAAAAAGTACTGGAATTTTCATTCCTTTTAACCTTTAGAAAGTCTGCTCCCCGCTAGTTATGTCCCTTTCCTAATTGTGATTTTTCATTAAAGCAAAACCTGAAATAATCCATAAAATTGTCACAATGAAATGGAAAAGTACAACTAAAGCAAGATTTATTACTTTTCGTTAACTTCGACTCTCAGAAACTTTCTGCAATTTTCTTGCAATTTTTGTTTAACCAAACTTGCTTCTCCTGAAAGGGAAAACTAAAAGATTTCTAAAACTGCACCGATGAATAAAACAAATTAAATTTCTATAAGTCGTCGTTGCTTTCAGCGGTCAAATATTTTACTCCCTGAAACTTACATTCTTTTTCCAGTTGAAATGACTCTTCCTGAAAAGAAGGGCTGTAACGATCTTTGAAAATATAACAATGAAAACAAAGAGAATATTTTAAAAGGTAAAATTTTTATTAATTTTCATTCATTTGTTTTAAGTTGTGACTCCTTAGGACCAACCAACCAGGTTTCTTCACGATCAGCAGCAAACGCTGGATTTAAAAGATATGAGTTCAAAACAAGACTGAAATGTATGTTAGTCCTACTTTTCTTCAGCTGTTTTCTTCAATCAAAGTCATTCTCCTGAAAAGAACGATCAGGAAACGGTTGTAAGGCAGGAGCCTTTGTTTAAAAAATCTCCCTTCTTTTAGCATGGAAAAGAATTATTTGAAAACTAAAATAAATAGCACACAAAACCTTCACTAAAAATTCCTGAAAACACTAAACTTCTTCTGTTACAATTTCAGTTCGATCATGCTGAAAAATCCACAGAATTTCTAAAGTGAAAACGAAAGCAAATACATAAAAATTGCAACAGTTAAATATATATCCTTACAGAGGAAAATTGCTGAAAACATTAAAATTCAGAATTATGAATTACACCTAAAATTGACCCACAATTTTTGTTCTGTGGAGTTTAACCGTAATGAAAAAGGGAAAATCAGTAAATTAAAATTTTCATAAAATAAAAATACCAAGTAGTTTTAAATGTTTCTTTATTAAATTCAGTAAATTCTTACAAAAGCACACAATAAAATTTGTTCCAATCAGAAATCATCGTCCTGAAAATCAACCACTTAGCTTTCGAACCATTTCTAAGCATCTACAAAACAAAAAAAAAATTAGGGTAATCCTTTAAGCTGGAAGTAGGTTCTTACATTTTAAATTTCCCTTTCCGCTTTCGGCGCCGTATCTAAATTCGTATTAAAAATCTCATCAAGAAGTAAAGGGCTTACTTGTTCCCTAGGTCTGACTAACATTCTAGCCCTAAGTAGACTGTATTGAGCACCTCTAAATTCACCCCAGTACATTCCTTGATAAATATACTGTTCGGGAAGTTCTCCGCTTAAGTATCTTCCGTTTAGGTTGCTCATGTCGCAACTTCGATACCACCACGCTCCACCTAAAACGCATTTATAACCCCAGTTTTAGTTGTACCGTTAATTTATTCTGTTTCGAAAGTAGAAATAAGTCGTCGTTAAAACACCGCCTGCTGAATTACAAATGTTTTCGAGAAGTTTTAGGGGGGTGAATTTTACACGTTGTGGTTTTCAAATAACCTTCTCGTTTATATTATTGTATACGAGTTTAGGTTCTGAAGAAAACTTTGTTGATGAATTTCTAAGTCCTTTTAATTATATATATTAGCATAATTGGGGAAGTGACGGAAATGTTAGGTTAGTAAGTGAGACGCGTTGAAAGGGCGGATAATTGTGGCAAAAATGGGGCAATTAGTTCGGAATGAATACGGAAGTGGCTGAAATGGGAACAAAATGGACATAAAAGGACTGAAGGAAGAGCAAGTGATTGATAACGTTTAAGAGAAATGTTCCAGTAAAATTTATTACGTGAAATGTCACCCAAGAATGGGAAACCAATTAACCTCCACGGGTTAAATTGGCTAAAATAAACCTTGTTGGAATCGAAATGGACGAGTTTAAAGAAGGATTTTCTCTAAATGCCTAACAATTCCAATAATTTCAGAATAATGTAATCAAACCTATTTTGTTTAAAAAAAATGAGGGTGGTTTCTTTGAAGAGGCTTATGTGGAACTAAAAGCTGAAAAATAAAACCAGACTCGCAGTACAAAAGAATTAATCCGTCAAAGTCTAACACTTCAGAAAATGACACGGGAATATCAAAGCCAAACAATTTGATCTAAGACCATAAGAACAAGTTAGTAGAACAAGTTTGTATGTAACTGAAAGGGCTGAAAGAAGATAAAATATATATTGGAATAAAAAAAACTGGCCCATATAGTTATAAAAATAACACCAGAACAACAAAGCAACTTTTCCAAAGAAACAAAAAAAGAAAGAAAGACTAGTTGAAGGGCCTTATGTGAAACCAAAAGATTTGGAAGCACAAAACTAAACTCGCTGGGTAAAATAACTAACCCATCAAAGCCTAACACTTCAGAATATGTCTTAAGGAACAAAAAATGGTAGGTCTGGAGAAAGAACTTCTTTGTCTAAAATAGAAGAACAGCAAGTTAAATCATTTGAAACTTAAAAAGATTTAAAGAAGACGAAGTAATAAGCTTGGTGAATTAAAGAAGCACGAGTAGTTAACAGGGCATATGGATAGGAGGGAATCTTCAGAGCAAAATAGGACCCAGAGTAACATCGAAAAATGTAGAAAAAATGACTGAAGAAAATCGTGATTTCTAATCGAGCAAAGCTGCACTCTTACCATCTACCTAGTTACATGGTTAAACCATGAGCAAAACATCCATTGAGCTAAGAAAAGACGAATGAAATGAGCTGCACATTTCAATCACCTTACCATTTACCAACGTTAATAACAAGATATAAAAGTAGGAGAAACTTACCATGAGCTTGGGCGCAACTCCCTTCAGGCCAACCATCCTGGTCCATATCTTTGGTACTAAATCTGTTCCCTGCATGGTACATTAAAGAATCCCCAGCATCTCCGCTGTAACCACCCAAAACCTTCAAGGGAAACCCTTCAACTTCTGGACCAACACTAAAAGCTGTGTAATGGGCAGTCTTGTTTTGTAGTTCAAAATCTTGAATTTCTATCAGGAGCTCATTGACGGTGTATCCTAAAATTACGATTCTTTTAATTTAATTTGCTCCTTTATGCCTAATAATTCAGCAAATTTAGCAGAAGGTCAAATTTTGAACTGGTAAGCAATGGGTCGGATGCCCAAAACCTTTGTTAAGTTACCTAAGCTTTGATTATCTAAGCTGTTAAATTAATTTGGTTGCAAACAAAACCTACCGGTTAATAAGTGAAGATTATCCAACCCAATCCAAAATTCTCCCCCAAGATTCCCAAAACCATGCTTGTACTCGTGCCAGTTCTTGTAAAAATCCTGCGAGCCTTCAAATCTGTTATGAATGACAATCCAACCACCTCCATTGGTTTGCAAATCGCACACCACCATGAAAGTTTTTGAAGATTGTTCAGGTTGAATGCGATAAATCCCCGATCTAGTGTGCCCTGCTTCTTGTAGTTCCTTGCAATTTTTGGGCACGTTGGTGGTCGCTGGTTCGAATTGTGAAGGGCACGCAGAGTGCCCTTGAACCCATGGTGAGACATGGTGGTGTTTCAGTTCTAACAGTTCGCGGTTGAGAAACTGCTTTGTTACCAGATTTGTAGCCGATTTTATGAAGGACCTGAAATAATTACCTTATTTTATGATTTTACTGAAACGCGTAGGAAGTTAATTTAATTTTTAAAGCAGCTGAAAGGTAAACTCAAGGAAAAAAATTGTCTGAAGTGAGTTATCACGGCGTTATAAAAAATACAACCCAATAAAGTTCATCTTCTCCCCGATGAGTGCTTTAAATAAATGTGCAAAGAAGGCTACGCCTCAGGAAAATAACAAGAGCCTAATATTATCCAAACTACGCAATTTGCAATGAATCCAACCACGCAGGAAACACAACAGCAAATTTTTATCTGTTGATAACACACACTCTGCCAATTAATTATCCACTAATAGTATAAAACAGTTGAATTAATTTACGAATATGGACGTAAATTATTTAGCGTACGTACAACACATGGTGCTTTAGATAAATTTCAGTAAAAGCTAATGGATTGCCATATTTACAGGTAACAAATGAAATTTAATGAGTTTATTGGCTTATTTATTAAACAATTAACAAATGATTAAAATAAATGCTTTCGGCGTTTTTATTGGTTTTGGAGTTTAGATTTTGTTTCCACCCTTCTCTTGTTTGGAGAATCTTTTTCTTAATGAAATTTAAGGCTTTTCTGAGCTTAATGACAAATTATTAAAAACAAGTGCTTTCGATTTATAAATTGGATTTGTAGCCATTTGAATTTTTTTTTTCGAGTCGTCTCTTGTTTTGAAGTTCTTTTTATCAGTTTTTTATTAAGCATTTATCGGTTGGTTTGGTAAACAAATTATTAATCCTTAATGTTATCCATCTGAATTTTGCGTATCAGTCTTATCTTGAAGTAAACAAGTTATTAAACAAATGTTGGTTTAAATTTTGTTTTCAGTGTTTTTTATTTTGAAAATTGCTTTTCGTGGTAAATTGAATGTTTCTTTTGCATTGTTCATTAAACAAATGATAAAAACAAGTGCTTTCAGCTTTTTGAATGGTTTTATAGCCGATTAGGTTTGTTTCCAGTCTTCTCTTGTTGCGAAAATATTTTTCTTAGTGAAATAATTGAATACTTTTATTGACTAATTTTACAGTCTGGATTTTGTTTTAAGATTTTTTTAGTAAATTAGTGCCTTCATTTACTACTTATTAAACAAATGATTGAAAGGAAACTTTTCGACCTTTTAATTGGTCTTTCAACCGTTTGGATTTTGTTTCCACTCATTTCTTGTTTTGAAAACTCTTCTTCGTAGTAAACTAAATGCTTTTATTGGCTAGTTTGTCAAACACATGATTAAAACAAATGCTTTAGACTCTTTTTAAACCGTTTTCATTTTGTTCACATCCTTCTCTTGATCTGAGAACTTTTAAAACAAATGTTTTAACCTCCTGATTGATTTTGCAGCCGTTTGATTTTGTTTGCAGTCCTCTCTTGTTTTGAAATTTTTTGTTAGTTTTGTCAAATGATTAAAGGGTCTTTGCCTTTTTTGTTTTCAATATTTTATTGTTTTAAGAATTTTTTGTGTAAAATTAAAGGTTTTGTCGATTTTTAACAGTATGGATTTTGTTTCCAATCATCGCTTGTTCGGAGATTTTGTTGTTGATTTTTTCTTGGGTGTTATTGACTGGTCTATTAAACAAACGATTGAATGTTGTGCGTACTTTTAGCGGTAATGACGCAAGCATTAAAATTCTTAAAAGAACGCTTGTTTATTAAATGTGAAAGGGAGCTTTTAAAATGAGGGGATTAGTTATGATTGAGCGCTCCAACGTAGGTCCGAATCCACGAAATATAGTTGGTAGGGCACGGGGAACGTTGGTGTACAGATGTGTTGACTAATACAGAAGGACCATGTTAGTGTGTGGTGCGCAGAATGTGAATTAATTAGATATGAATTTCCGGATAACTAGTAACACAAATGCGAAAAGCTGGTTGGTAGTTATGTAATTGTATGCATAACCAGTAACTGAGATTATTGAATAGCTGTGATTGTATGTCCGATGAGATAAGGTCGGTATGAACGGCCGTATTTGTTGTCGTTGTTGACAAGTGGTTTTGGTTTGTTGTTATTGTTATTGTTGATGTTGTTGTTATTGTTGATGTTATTGTTATTGTGTGGACAAGCCCTGAGCCTTGTTGGGGCATATTGTTTATCAGAGCATGAGGCTCTGAGACACTGTTAGCCGGTTAACTACTTGGGAACTTTGATAACTAGGCGTAGTTATAAAGACCCTCGACCTGTCGAGTGCAGTGTCTCTCGGGCTATGTCCTCCGAGGTGACCAGGTAGGACCTTCTCTGCATTTTCTTTGTTCTGTTGGACTTTCCAGACCGTATGGGTCATCTAAGATGGACGGAACATCGACATGGGTGGATCTCCTATTGGTCGGCTATGTTCTATCATAGTTGCTTGCGGCATATTTCTACCTGCTTTCAGATCTACAAGTAGCTGAAGGTGCACCCAACACTCATCTACCAGATGCAACGTGGAGTTTCGCAGGAAGATTCCCTCCCCCCCGTAAGTCACACTAGCTAAACCTGTAATAATCTAACCTTGGTGAAATTAACGTTATTTCTTAGTAAGCTGATGGAATGTGCCTTTGTAAATATAAATTCATGTCCTAATAAAAGAAAAAATTATTCAAACAACTGCTTTGGCTTATTCATTGGCTTTGTAGCAGTTTGGATATTTATTTCAGTATTCGCGTGGTTTAACATTTTCTTCTTCGTAAAATTGGAGAATAATTGTGGCTTATTATTGGCTGGTTTATTAAACAAATAATTAAAACAAATGCTATCGATTTTTGTTTTGTTTTGTTTGATTGTTTTTTTTTTCTCCAATAAGATTACATTTTCAATCGTTTCTTGTTTTGAGATTCTTTTGTTAGTATTTTCTTGGGCACCACTCGTTGACTGATTTATTAAACAGATGATTAAAACAAATGCTATCGGTTTTTTGATTTGTCTTGTTTGATTGTTTTTTTTTTCTCCAATAAGATTACATTTTCAATCTTCTCTTGTTTTGAAATTCTTATTTTAAACAAATGATTTAAACTTTTCAATTCATTTTGTTAATCGTCGATTTTGTTTTTATTCTTTTCGTGTTTTCAAATTTTTTTTAAATAAAAGTGAAGGTTTGATTGGTTTTGAGCCGCTTTGATTTTGTTTCCAGTATTAAACTCTGTTATTTTGAAAATTATTTTCGTGGCGAATTGCATACTTTTATTAACTTGTATTAACAAGTACTTTCGGCCTTTTGATTGGTTTTGTAGCAATTTGAATATTGATTTTAGTCTTCTCTTGTTTTTTATCAATTGAGACTTTGTTGTTTTCAATCGTCTCTTGTTTTGAGAACTTTTTCTTAGTAAAATAAAGGCTTTTATTGGCGCATTTATTAAATAAATGATTAACACAAAAAACTTTAACCGTATTTTGTTTTTTAGCGTATTCATTTTGTTTTCGAAAATCTTTATTCGATATAAGTATCAAAGAGGGGGTCAAAGGGAGATTCTTAAACGATTTGGTCGCCTGTGAAGAGGGTAAAACAAAAATTTGAAAGTTAGAAACTTCAAAAATAATGCCAGAAAGCGAAGTTAAGAACCTGTTGCACATTAGAATGTTAATTTCCTACATTACAGTCTTTAAAAAAAAAACAACAAAGCAATCTCAGTTTCTGTTAAAAACAAGTGCTAGTGGGCGATTTTATTGGTTTATTTATTATTAACAAATGAGTGAAACAGAGGCGTGGCTTTTTCGATTGTTTTCATAAATATCTGAATTTCCTTCAATTATTCTGTTGGTTTGAAAATCTTATTTCTTTGTTTGTTAGTTTGTTTGTTCGTTTTCTGTTATTTGTATGTTTATTGGACAAAATCTAGGCTTGCGGGTGCCAAATATCTTAGCAAGATTAGTAGAAACAAACAAAAATAGTTAGTTAAAATAAAAATAATTTTTTAAAAACAATTCGCACTAACCTGCTTTCGTTAATGACTGTTAAAAATAAAAGCTACTGAGTGATGTTATTTGTTTGTTTATTATTAACAAATGGATGTAACAAAGCGTAACTTTTTCTATTGTTTTCGAATATCTTTCGATTAATCCGGTGGTTTGGCAATATTGTTTACTTCTTTGTTTGTTTGTTTGTGAGTTTGTTTGTTCGCTTGTTTTGTTTATTTCGTTATATGTTTGTTTATTAATTATGAAAAATGTATGCTTGCGGGTGCCAAGGGATTAATAGAAAAAAACAAACACACCAAACTCGTTTTAAATTAATATAATTTTTTTAAATTATTCTCACTAACCTGCTTTCATTAATAAGTGTAGAAACGTTCTTCTTCAAAACACCAACGTCTGAATTCAAACCGCGCGTTGCAACCACTAGAATTTGTATCCCTTTTGCCAAATTATCAACGCGTTGCTCCAGCAACGAATTTCCAGGTTGGACAGGATGCACAGGGATCGATGGAACTTGCTGGGCAAATCTGTTAAGGTCAGCCCTTAATCCTTCTAAAGTAGACTGAGCTTCCGTAGATTGCCATTCTAACGCCTGCAATCTTCTGCCTGATTCACGCACTTCCACCCTCAAATTTTCCAGTTTTTCCCCAAGCAACACTTCAAGCCTAGTTAGACGATATTCAACCTCCCCATTTGCGTTTCTATGGGTTTGGGGTGTTTGTACGGCTGGTCTTGGCTGCCCATCAACGAAATTATCAAACTTAGTAATTATTAAAGGTACACGTAAAAACTTACCGTGCTTGCATTGTCTGTATTTCTTTGTCTTTCTGGTTTTGGATAAAGAACCTGAGATTGAACACAAAGCGAAATTGTTAAGATTAAAATCAAAATCATGCTTGTCAAGTCGGTTTAAAAGCGTACCCCATACTGAGGAATGCTCGTTTTAATTTATTTGGCATTGGTCTGCGCTTATGTTAAAAAACAAGAATAATAAACCAGCCTTAAGAGCTGGTTCTCGATTGTATAGATTTTTTTCGGTTGGTTCAAGAGTCGCGCGAGCTGAATACTAAGTTTAGTTGAGAAGTCGATGTGTGGGAGGTTAAGGATGACAAGTAACGATTTTATCTTTTTTTTTTCTTGATGTACAAACTTGGGAACTTCCCATTTATTTATTCACTGGTTTCTTACAACAATCCTTTTTAACTCTTCTTCCTTTCTTCCAAAAGTTTCGTTTTCAAAAATTCTACTTATTTTTCTAAAAATGCAATAAAAAGCAGGCTTTATTTGCCTCATTCAACTGTTAAGCAAGTCCCGCGGCATTCATTTGTTATTAAAATAACCTTGAATTTTGTTGTTTCTTATGCAAAACAGAATACGCTCGCTCATCTTCTAATTATTTAACACCAAAGCAAAAAAAAACGGAGTAAAGCATCTGTCTTTTAAACCTTTTTATGTCATCCCGCACTTCAGTTAAGTGTTAATAAAAATAAGCAAGACAATTTTTTAGCCTAATTCGGATTGTTAACAGTGATTAATTGATATCTATGGGAATTCTAAATTAAATGGCGGTTTAAAAATAAACATTTATCTAAGTGGTCGATCACAATGCGTCAGTCTTAAATCGTGTTATTGCATCAGATTTCTTAAAGTAACTTCTTAATGCAATTATTCCAGAGAATCTCAAAGGTTTTGTCTTGTTAAGTTGATAGTTTAAGAAATTTATGGCGTTTTTTTTTGTCGGCATGAATACATTTGTTTAGGAAGGCGATGATGTCAGCTTCTTAAAGCCAAATTAGGAAGAATGTTTTATGAGCTTGCCCCCCACAGTTTTAAACATTTTTTTAGGTTTGTTGTGATTTTATAGGCGCATCCTGTAAACAATAGTTAAATATGAATTGGCACAGCTGGTTTTAGATCAATAAACTATTTGGGTTTTTAAATTTACGTCAAAGAACCTCTTTACGAAATTCCGAAGGACAATTTGCATATTTAATGGGTGATTAAGTTATTTTATGCTTTTGGAGATTTCGGTGGCTGTGTGATTCTTTTGTTACGTTTTATTTGTAATTTATTTTGAAATTAGGAGATCATTTGGGCTTTGAACTTTTACTATTTTTCGCTTTTCACATTTGCTTGCTCCTTTTATTCTTTATTCTTGTTTTTTTCTTTCCAGTCTTTCTTGCTTGAGTTCCTTGCGACCTTTCATGCTGTCTCTCGTTTCTTGCTTGTTTTTCTCTTTTTGTGCCGGTTTTCTCTTCTTTCTCTGCTTTCTTCCTTTTTCTCATTTCTTTTCCTTCCTCCCGTTTCCTTTCTTTATGTTTTCACTCTTAAACTTTCGCATATTTTCTAAATGTCTGTTTTTCAGCTTTCCTTTCCCTTTTTTTGTCCTGCCTTTTTCCTAATTTTGCACATTTTAGTCAATCAAAATCTTGTACCTTGAAACTATTTCTAAGTATGTTTTATTATTTTTAAGTTTAGTTAGTCAAATTTCAATTTTGGGTTCTTGAATTAGTATTCAGAACTTTGATGTTTGATTTTTCTAATTTACAGTTGCCTTTCTTGCTTATTTAATTTGTCTGTTTTACTTTCTTCCTTTCTTCGCCTTCTTTTATCTTTTTTTAAGTGTTTACCATTCCTCTTTTCTTCGTTCTTTCATGTATCGTGCACTTCAAGCTTCGTAGACCAATTTGAAATTTTCGTTTTCTTTCCAATTTTGTGCTTTTTCTTCTTCTTCGTTTTTTCTTCTTCTTATTATTTTATAACAAACATGCAATAAGCCCCTTTTTTCTTTTTCCTAAAAACCTGTTTTAAATTTTTACCCATATTGAGTTCTCGAAAAACCAAGCAAACATTAATGTCTTCCTTAAAAACTATTTTCAAGATATGCTTAGTAATTATTAGTTTTTATTTTCTTGCCGACGAGTTTTGAGTATTCTAAAAATCGTCCAAAATTTAAAATCAAATTTAGTTGACAGGAGTCTTTTTGTTGTTTAACTTTTCAGTGAACTTACAGTCAGATTTATTTAACACTTTTACTTGATATCTCAAGGCACGAAGCACAAGGCACAAACTTGCTCTTCCATACTCAAATACAACTAAATATAAAATACTTTTTTATCTACCACCAAGGCCCCCTTGATTTGAAACAATCAAAAATATACTTGAAATTAGTTTCAAGCCAAGCAGGATTTAATCCCCAAATATGCAATTTGAATTTAAAAATTTTTTGTCAATCATACTTCTTTGTAACTCAATCCGTGGACATACTGTATATTAAGCACAGTAGATTTTATAGATTCAAATCTTTGGTTGTTTTCTTCCATTTAACCCTGTTTCTTGTCTTCACTTTCCAGTTTATTACCCAACATTTTTCCAAATCCTTGCGGTCAGCATCCATCCACTTGAACTTATATCTTCCTCGTCTTTTCTACACATTTTACCCCATTTCTAGCGCTTTTCTTGGTATTCGTTCATCTGGCATTCTCTAGAGATGCCCCAACCGCCCCAAGCGTGCTCTTTTGAGACAGGTCTTCCCTAAGAAGTTTATTAATTTCGGGATTAGTCCTACGTTTACACCCCCATATATCTGCCATAGTATCTTCCTTTCTCATACTCCTAAACTTTGTTCTATTCCCTTGACCATAGCCCATGTTTCACTCCTGTATAGCACGGTAAGCCATATGACGGTTTTGTACACTTAACTTTAGTCTTACTTGATACCGAAACTTCTCTTACTTAATCGTTTCCCTATTTCTTCTTCTTCGGAACCTTTTTTTGTTATTGTAACCCCTAAATAGTCGTAGCTCTTCCACTATCTCGAAATTATACTCTTTATTTGCAGCGCCTGTATTTATCTGTCCCTCTATCACCAGCTACTCTCGTAACCTTAGTTTTACTTTGGTTTACGCGTAACCCAAATTCTTCGGCTGTTGTATCTAACCTCTGGAATGTCTCTGATAGTTCAATCTGTGATCGTGAAAATATCACCATTTCGTCCGCGTATACCACAACTTGATGCCTTTGGTGATGTATTATCCCAAGTATTTTAACTGTTGCTGTATGTAAAATCATAGCAATGTTAAACAGCTCTGAGGACCGAAAATCCCCTTGTTGTAGTCCCCTACTTTACTTATTGAAAATTATATGCTCTTCTGTTTCTATGACATTTATTCCTATCTTTTTCTTTCGCCGGTATCTTTCTTGTATCCCATATTCTCGAGTTCCCTTTTTGTTTTGTCATTATTTTGTCCCCCATAGAATGACCTATCATAGTCCTGTTCCTGGTCATTGTCGTCATCTGTACATTCTTCCTTATTCCTGTTTTCTTCATAAATTTGTTGAATCAGATTTGTCGTAGTAATTTTCCGTTTTCTATGGCTTATCTGTGTTTTGGTGCAATTTCCACCACTCCCTATTTATACAAATTTTCGGATATCCCACCTTGACCGTATTACCTTTCTCTTTTTCCATTTTTGACCTGTCCCTTATCTCCTTTTGTATTGGTGCTTCTGATTTTGTTCGATCATAATCTCTAAAGTATTGTGATCCTCCCAATTTGTTCTCTCCTTTGCTTCCCTGCTATCTAGTTCTACTATTGTCATTGGTAACTTTGCCTGTTTCACATGTATTTTCTTCGTATATCTTATTTCCACATTCAGATAAGAATTGAGCAACCTGGGCAGTTCATTACTTATCCTCGAATTTACGTCCCTTTATAACTATATCCTTTTCCTCTGTTGTTTCTCTAAGTCTAAGTCGTGACTTTGCTTTCATTATTTTATTTTCATTTTTTAATCTACTCATTTCTTCTTGGTAATTTTTCTGATCTATTCTATTTCTTTTAGCATCTCTTTCATTGTACTTCTCAGATCTTCATCACTGGATTTCCCAGTGGATCTTCCAGTCGCTATGGTTTT
Source organism: Melanotus villosus (assembly GCA_963082815.1). NCBI lineage: Eukaryota > Metazoa > Arthropoda > Insecta > Coleoptera > Elateridae > Melanotus > Melanotus villosus. Next base: position 53,979,195 of record OY720425.1, read on the forward strand.
TTCGCCCAGTCACTATTATCTTCATTTACCTCCACCCATCTTTTCCTTTGTCCCTCCTCTGTACAATATTCCTCACTATCGTACTCTTTACTTGATGTTAGATGTAGCGATGTACTCCTAATACGAGTAATTCCCCACTAATGTATTTCACTGTTTCTATTGTCTCGCACACTCTTCTCTATTCCTCTACTTTAGTTTCATCAATCAGCCGGTTTGTGTCCACTGCAGGACATAGGCCTCCAGTAAACTTTGCCACTCATTCCTATTTTGTGCCGCTTGAATCCAATTTGTCCGGATGCCTCTTATGACATCGTTCCATCTCGTCTACTTTAGTTTAGGATTCAAAAAAGGGTTTCTAAAATTAGAAAATTTTTGTAATCTGATATTTTCGGATTATCTTTCTTGAAGATTTTTCTGTCTTCCTTTCCTTGAATATTCGTTTCTTTCTTTATTTTCTATTTTTTGTTTGATTTATTTACTTCCCTCTTGATTTTCATTTTCGATTTTTTTTTAGTTTTCTTAGGCGCTGATGAAATGTACGTTTTTCTTTCATATCTTAATTCTGTTCTTCAACCTTCTTTAAGCCTTCCTCTGTGTTGTATTTTGAAAAATTCATTCAACGAAATTTAATTTGTATTGCAGTTTATTTCTCCCACCCTTCTTTCTTTTTGTCCTTCTCTCTTTCCCTAACGGTTATTTTTATGTTGATCATATTATTTAATGTTTAAACACAAACCTACATAACTGTAAATTCGTCACAATATTTAAACCAAACAAGTTGTTTTTCAGCCTGCAATTTAAAAACCGAACAATTTATTAAACAAATATGAAAAACATAATTGCAAACCCAACAAGTAACCATTTTTACAATCAATGAAACTTTATTACACAATTATCTCAATTACTTTGTAAAATATTATTACCTAAATATGTAGTTAAAATGCAATACTGGATTTAAACTATTTATTAATAAAGCGTTCCGATTACAACAGTAAGCATTCAAGACAGCATGAATATGTGCGAAATTAACCTGATTTTGATACTTACGATCTTGGGTGATATAAAATCAACAATGAAAATTCAATCACTTGAGCCACGTTTTAGTTGTAAGTTTAACCTTTTATTTTGTTGCAGTTTTAGACGATCTTTAATTCGTTTCTAAAATTTCCTTTGGATATTTCGCATTTTTTATTGGTCAGAAAGCTTCTGTGTTTTGTTTAAATAATTTAACTAGCTTGAATTTCCGTTTTCTCTAAAATGTTTCTTTTCATCGGTGTAGCCGTTGTTTTCTCCTTCTCTTTTTCATTCTTTTTGTTTATAATCCCTGTTCTTCTGCTTTTTCACGTTCATATCTTTTTCTTGCATTGTAAATACTTCTACCCATTTTTCTTAATTTTATGTTTCAGCTGTTCGTTCACTTTCTTCTCCTTCTTTTCCTTATTCTTGTTCTTATTCTGCTGAGTTTTTCTTTCTCCTCTTTGCCTTTTTCTTTATCGTCGTCTTAGTCTGGCCTAAGCCTATGCCAATTTCTCTAAATATTAAGGTCTTCCTAAACATTTAAACAAATTCAATATCATATTTTACAAATGCTTTCTGGTCCAGCTCACTTCTAAAAGAATAGTCATGTTGTAAAAGGGCCTTCGGGTTGTGGAAGAAACGAAATCTACCGAACCTGCGACTTAGTCTGTGCAAGCGATTGTGTAACATATCGTATGAATCAAAAGTGCCAACTTTTAAACTGCACGCCTGGATGTTACTGCAGGGTTGGATTGTTTCGAGTAAGTAAAGGAGCCCACTGCGTTAGGCCTTCAAGTTGTTTGAACAAAAGGAGCAAAGCTGTGTGTTTCGGAAAAATGGTAAAAACTGTAACTGGATTGTTATGAAAATTTTGTAATTTGTTTTTAATTTATTTAAGTGTCACCGATATCCTCTTCATTCTCATGGCACACTTCAGAGGAGACATGTTCGGAATGGAACCAAACCTAAATAATTTTTACTAATTATTTTATTATTGTTTAGTTAAGTTTGGAGTTTGCTCTGCAAGGAAAGAGTTTACATATTTAAACTTTTTTTTTTCGTAAAAAAAGAGTATCTCCGAAATTAATTGAGAAATTTAAGTTAAGTCAGTAATTAATTAAGTAGTAAGAATTAACTTGTTTAAAATAGAAAAATTTCCGGTTTTATAGTAAAAGTAAGGGTTTTAGTTTAGTGCAGAAATAAAATATAAAAGTTTAAGCACCATCTGTTCTGCCAAATGAATCTTTTTAAATTGGTATTAAAGAAGTAAAATTTTCCTAATTGGAATTTTCAGCTGTCAACCTTTTTCCCTTCTGTTTCATTCGCCCTCACCGCGTAGATTCGATTAACTTGCTTATAATTGCTTTATTCCAGTTTTGCAGTTTTACAACAGGTTGAATCTTTGGATTGTCAGAACGGTAAATTATTTTATTTTGTTTAATATTCTGTCTGTTTTTTGATTGTCGATTGTAAAAATCAAAATTTGCAGGAAGGCAAGTTTGATCATCGTTTAAAATATTTTTTGCATTTTGGATTGTCGATTGTGTATAATAAATACCGAGTAGAGGCATTAATAGACACTAATAGAAACAAGGTTGGAACCCAACTCAATCCAACCGTAAATACATTGCATAACGTTAAATTCAACCGATTTGAATCACAAAATAGGAGCTACGTTCCAGTATCTAGAAATAATTCAAACAACGATATTCTTAATTCATCCACCGAAGAAGCGAAACTCGCTTGTCTAAGGAAAGCTATTTTCGCATTTCATAATACAACTTATGTTGTACTAATCATCCAGCTGGTCCAACACATGGAGGTGCCGCGATATTAATTAAACAAACTCTTAAACACTACGAACATTCAAAATTTGAGAAACACTACCTACAAGCCATCTCAGTAACTATTAAGACTCTGCCGTATGACCTAACAATATCTGCGGTATAGTCCACCCCGTCATAAAGCACTGTCAAAAATTCTTCTAAGCTTTAGGTCCAAAATTCATTCCTAGAGGCGATTATAATAGCAAATATGTAGTATGGGTGTCACGTTTAGCTACCACCAAAGGCAAAGAACTTTAAAAAATAATGCAAGAAGAAAATTATTAATTTCTCTCAACATACTGGCCTTCTGACCCACGCAAGTACCTGACCTTTTGGACTTTTTTATAACTAAAGGAATCCATTAAATACATGGATATCATAGCAAATTATGATTTGACCTCACTATAAATGCGTCGGTCATGCTAAAAGGACCTCCGCCTAGGTCTTACAACTTCATAACAGATTGGGAATAATATATAAATGTAATCACCAACAGCATTAACATAAAGACTAAAGAACCATGTGAAATAGAAACTAATCGAGATAATGCAACAAACAGCCAAACAAGCCACACCTTTTCAGAATCCCAAGAAAGCCATAAACTACATTTCCCTAGAAATTAGTGGCTTAGAGAAAAGGGCAAGAGCAGCATGGCAGCGTATTCCCGTTGATAAAACTACGTACAATCAGTTAGCCAAAAAATTAAAACTCAAGCTCAAGAAAATGAGAGAAGAGTAATTTAGAGAGTATGTTAGTAATTTCAACAGATTTGACAGTTCCATATGAAAACCTATACAAAAATACGAAGAAGGTCGTAACTCCTGCTCCTCCAATACGGAACCACACCAACCCCAGGACCGAGAGCAAGAAGTAACAAGGATAAGGCGAATGTCTTTGCAGAACACCTCACTGAAGTATTTACCCCACACAGAGTTGACAAGGATATGGAAATAAATCAATTAGTTCCTTAAACTAACCACACCAAATGAAATTAGAAACGAAATTCCTGGGCCTCAAAAAGTCACTAGGAGTGGATGTAACTCTTTACAGGGCAGCGGTTTCTATATTAACCACCACCAGTACGACCCATGTTATAAGGTTACGTATTTGCACTATCGACCTTATGTATAATTATATATCAGTAAACAGGCAGCAGCTAATACCTGCGACTACTGCTCGTTTCGCGCAAAGTACGGGAATAAGCTGTCGTTGAACAAAAAAAGTCTTAGTGAGTGCAATTCTGTAAAAGTTGAGAAAAATGACTAACAATTATTCAAGGTAAAGTGTAATAATAATAAGCCTGTTTCATATAATATTAGATCTTAGGCTAGTTGCGCTAAGATAATTTTTAGATTTTTCATATTGTAATAAAGACGAATGTAAAAATTAAGCAAAGTTTAAAATGAATTTAATATATTAAATTAATTCACGTGTAGTTGACATGACGTCATTCGATCTGGGCATTGACTAGAAAAGTCGCACGCGCGTTCGCCAAGGTTGCATCCTTTATTGTTCGTATATGAAATGACAATGAACGATGAAACCTGACACCTCGTACGTACTTTTGGTAAATTCCACAAGTGTGGGAAATACTGAATAAGCAGTCTTAAGTAAGATAACGAGTCAATATTCCCACGATTATTTTAATAGAGGGGATCAACTTTCTAAATAAATACGCCAGAATTTAAGCTAAAAACATGGTTAAATCCGATGCGCCAAAGAAGCAACACTAAGCTGTATCCTCAGAAAATTGATATCCACCAAGGCGGGTTAGTGCCGATACCTTTAATACAAAACTTAGCAGGAAATTTTAGATCTTTTATGAATTGGTGAATTAACAAAGACTGCTAAAAAAACTGTTACAGCTCAGGTTTCTCAAGCTTGTGAAATGCATTAACAAAGCTTTTGTTACAAATTGAGCTGGCCATAAAAACATAAAAACCTTTATAAAAAAGATTTACAGCAGGTTGCAAAACGTTTAATAGTTTTCCAATAGCAAACTAGTGATTGATTAAATTATTTGGTTCTTGAGGTTAAATTAACTCCAAAATGGAGGCTTAAAAATTCAAATTTTACCCTTTCAGAAGTTGCATAAAATTATGAAAGTTATTTTCTTTGTTATTTTACAATTTTGCTTTACGTACGGGAGATGGGAGCCCAGAATTGCACGTAAGAATTCCAATATTAACATTTCGTAGTTTTCTGTATTTTTTAGCTTTTTTGGAAAATTTTTGCAATATTTTCTTGCCTTTTTCAAGTTTGTGTGCTGTTTTTGGATTTTATTTTTATTTCTTTAGCTTTGAAGGTTCAACATTGGAAGTGAGACTGCAATTTCTCTGTTTTATATAATATTTTTGTGCCTTCTCGATCTTCAGTTTGTGCTTCTTACATTTTCCTTTTAAGTTTTGAAATAGGGGTAAAAGGAGCCTATTTTTAATAATTTTTATATATTTCGTGCTTTCCTTTTAGTTTTTGCTTTGTTTAATGTGTATATGCCACAACTCACGCTTCTTGCAGTTTTCTTTTAATTATTTGACTTTAGAGCTCCAAATTTCACAGGGATAAATGGAATCTGCTTTTAATGTAATTTTACATTTTTTTGCTTTATTTACATCTGTTGTGGCACCTTTTCCGATTTATTTATACCTTTAATAATATTCTTCATTTAGTTTTTAAGATATTTTTTGCTATACTTTTCAGTTTTGTGGCTTTTTCCTGGTGTGAATTTCCTTTTACGTATGTGGCCTTCGATTATGAAACCTTAAATTAAACGAACAGAAGTTCACTGTCCATTTTATAGTAAACAGCTGAATGTTTTAATATTCGCCTGTACCAGCCCCCCGACTAACGTTCTTTCAAATCCATAATTCACAAACATCTCCAAATCATATCCATCTTTAATTAATTAAATTTATTTAACAAGTTTTTAAGTGGTCATTTTTTTAATCTGTTGCAATTTCAAAAGCTTGCTTATTAATTGTTTACCACAAATCAATTGCTTATTTGATCAAATAAATTGGCTGTTTGTTTAAAACTATGCTTGAACTTCAATTTAGTTCCTGGAGAATGTCGAAGCAGAGAATATTACAACGATTGTGGCAGTGGATGTACTACAACCTGTTACACATTTCAAGTCGGTGTTCCATGCAGATATATAGGCTGTGCAGAAGGCTGTTTTTGCAAAACCGGCTTTTTGAGGAAGCGTAATCATGGACCATGTGTGAGACCACATCAATGTAACAAAGTTCAAAATCACAACATGCACAAAATGCTTGATATTAAAGCCTTGACGGAAATACTTATGAAAATAAGAGCTAGAAAAGCCACAGACACAAGTTGTATATAAATTTCTGTTATTTTCAAAAATTATTGTGATGAATTATTATTAAGGTTTTTGTTATTAAAATATTATTTAAAACAAGAATTAATTTGAGTTTCCTAATCCTAAAATTCGAAGCCTTTTCAGCCTTTGGGGAACAAGGTTCAAATTTTGCAAAAATGTTAGAAGTTTCAGGCGCGTTCAGCAGACGTTTGAAATAAAATTACAAAATTCGGGCATTTACGAAAAATCTTCTGGCTTTTGTATACATTCCCAAAAGTGTTACCAAATACATTTTTTATATTTTAATTCCAAGTAAATCGGTAATTAATAAATAAATTATAAATTGTATGGGGAAGTGAAGACACTAACCCACTAAGCACAGCACTACTAGAATACCTTTCTAAATCTAGAGATACTTAATCGAGGAAACGAACCTCTCTTCGTTACCTCACGATACCAAACTTTAGTAGACACTTCTTTGGCATCTTCTGGCGTATCCACACATATAGATACTTGGCAAGTCAAGATTGAAGTCGCTATGTGAGACCACAGAATGATCGGTTTCAACCTGAGGGAGGCTGAGATCTTTCGAATGGTATACAGGAATCCTAGGCTGGCCGATAAAGAACTTTTTGTAGAGTGGCTGAAGGATGAAAGAACTTCAACAGTAGAAGATCTGCAAGAAGACGCAGACTTCCTTCAAAACTCTAGCATAAAGTCCTTTGAACAGGCATACTCAATGAAAACAGCCTCAATACGTCGTACCACCTTATGGTGGTGCAGACAACTTGAGTAGCTGAAATCCACCTTAGGCAAACCGTGCAATAAGGCAAAAGGAACTAGAGAAATAGTCGATTCGGTGGTGTATAAACACCACCAAAGGCTATACAAAAAAATACATCTCAATAAAATATTAATCGTAGTAGTTTTACCACCAACGTTGAGGAAACAACAGAAGTGCTCATAAAGACGTGTTTCCCTGGTATCATCAGTAACCCTATACTCACATGGGCAAACACTTAATCCGATGATAGTAGAGGAAGATTGGAAGCTTGTCAACCAAGTAGCAGGGGAAAAAATAATAATTTCGGCCATCAAAACATTTCATCCCTTCAAATCGCTAAGACTAAATGACATATTTCCAGCCCTCCTACAGTGGTGCCTAATAACGAAGTTACCTTGCCTGGAACGCATTCTTAAGAATTTCATTTCTGTTAGATACACCTCTAATGTTATATTTATACCAAAACCAGGTCGAAGGGATTAATTCCCTTAACAAATCCTATCGCCCAATCAGCATCACATCCTCCCTTCTAAAGGCTTTAGAGAGACTGTGTGATAGGTTCATAAGAAAGTAAGTTGCTGCGCCCTTATCCCTTATCAACGTTCCTTCCAGGTAAATCTACGGAATCCGCCCTACATTTTTTAGCTGTAAATATTGAGAGAGCCTTCAACAACAAAATGTCTACCCTTTCAGTATTCATTGATATAGAGAGTGAATTATACAGTTTCTGGAACATACATAGAGCTGTACACATCAATGTTGGCTCCCTTCTGTGGAATCTAGTAGTGAATAACCTTCTTCTTCGCCTGAATGAAGCTACAATGTAAGTTATGAAGAAGATATAACCGTTCTGCTGTACTGTGCAACTTAATGCAAACAGCACTTCGACTAACTGAAACCTAATGTACAGAACACTCATTGTCCATTAATCCGGAAAAAACGAGATGATGTTATTCACTAAAAAGAGGAAAATTGAGAAACATAGAATACCAAAATTTTTCTAAGGTCAACTAGTAGTCTGGTGACCCCGAGTGAGGCAAACCAAAACACCAGGAGAACTCACACACGTTCAGAGATTAACATGTTTAACTGCTACCGGTGCAATGAGAACCACTCCCACGGCAGCTTTGGAGACTATCCTGGGCCTCCCTCCGCTGAGTATCTATGTAGAGGAGATGGTGTTGGGAGCAGCCCTAAACCTGCAGGCCAGGGGGTTGTGGAATGATAAGGGCAGTGGGGAACGACATCATCTTATCCTTAAGGAGACTGTTGCAAGGACACCTCTTCTGAGAATAGTGGTTGACTCCCTCTCTCCCAGATATTCATTCAACAAACACTTCCGTGTATTATATGAACGCCGATAATGCTTGCGAATATAATATATTCATCTACCCTGATAGATTTAAAACCGTAGAAGGGACGGATGCAGGAATCTTCTCACATCACCTGAATCTCCACATAAGTACAGCACTAGGCCAACGAGGTTATTGTCAACATGCTAGGTGCAAATGAAATTCTAGAACGAAAAATGTAGAATAAAATCATCACAATAGCTAGTGACAGTAAAATAGCACTGCTGGTTCTAAATAGTTTTAAAATGACGTCAGGAGTAGTACTAGAACGCCACAACACACTGGAGCTAGATGTCAGAAACTATGTACTACAACTTAAATGGGTTAAAGTACATGCAGGATTATATGAAAATAAGCAGGCTGTTGAATTGGCCAGACGTGGTTTAACACGACCCTTGTGGAGTCCTGAACCAACAGTATCACCATCCCCGACTCTGCTCCATACAATAATAAAACAAGAAACCCACAGTCGCCACTATGGCATTAGTGGATTAACTTGGATAAATGTGATCAAGCGAGGATGGGTAAATGTGTATATCAGCCCCCTCATCGACATTGTCTAAATTCTGTATGCAGTTACCAATAAGGAGACTACGACTTCCTGTAGGTATACTTGCAGGATACTGCAAAGTGAAGAAACATATGTACCGATTAAGGCTAACTAACAGCCCGACCTGTAGAAGTTGAAATTGGGAGGAAGAGACGGCGGAACATATTCCATGCGACTGCCACTCTCATTCCCTTGTTGGGGGATTTCTAGGATTGGCTAGCATCCTCAATTTTACTGAGAGGACTGGGTGGCTTGAATAAAACCACCAAAGCTGTGCATGATTTCTTGGGGGTAGTACAATGGGCCCACATTGAGGCCTAAGTGCAGTTAAACATAGTCCATCCCCCACGCTAAATCCAGACCATTACGAACCATGACTTCGCTTCGGTTCTGCTGTCTTAATACCTACTTATTTAAAAACAGTCGTAGATTTTTAACGGCGTTTGTTTAACAAAATAGCAATAAAAACGTTCGTTTGTTTTAACAAACGAATTAAAATTTGACGAGCGGTTGTTAATGGGTACTACCTATTTTAAGCAACTGTTTTAAAAGTTGCAATGAAGACCATATGCCTACTTGTTATTTTCCAAACTTACTTCGAATTTACCAAAAATCACGAGTGGGAGCCCCGAATTGCCCGTGAGTATCACTTTTAAACATTAAAATCATTAAATATCAAAAGTTTGAAGTTACAACTTCCCCTTTTAACATTTGTTTTGTAGTCCCTAGCCAATGCGGTAAGAAAGAATATTACAACGAATGCGGTTCATCATGCAAAATAGATTGTTACACATCCCAAATTAGTATGCCATGTAAAAGTCACACTTGTGCACCTGGCTGTTATTGTAAAGGTAGTTTTTACAGAAACGGTAGAGGCGGTGCGTGCGTTAAGGCGGAACACTGTTTGAGAATACGTGGACGTAATAAACACAATCAGAAGAACAAGGAGGAAATACTTAGGTTGCTTTCTGATATGTTAATGGAAGATACGAAGGAGCGTTCTATACTTGCAAGACCTAGGCATTACCCTAAAATAAAATTTGTGAGATCACGGAGGCCTAGAATTATTCAAAATCCGATTGATTGTTGAGGTTATGTTTTGTTCATATATTTGTGTTTGTTTGTATTACTTTGTGTATCTTAAAAATAAATTAAAACTCCTGTTTAACTTAACGAAAAACAGGCACGATCTTAAAAGACCCTTCTTATCAACATGAACCCTCACCACTGGTGCACATATCCTTAGCACAACCTAAATCATCCCCAAAGGCAAGAATGAAGCCAACATTTGAGGTCAAATAAAATATTGGAACATAGAAATACTTTTGGGTGCCTTGTTAGCCCCCTAATCTACAGAGCAAAAATTATTTTAATAAAACACAAAGAACTATTAAAATGCTGCCCCCACCCGAACCTCCGCCCCTGCCCAAATACATATAAAAAACAATTGAATTTCCCGCGCTTATTTAAAACTTTCGTAAAATCTGACACGCAACACCCGATGAGTAATTTTGAGCAAAAACTATTGATTCTTAAAATATCATTTGAAGAGCTCTTAATTAAGGCAGAAAAATGAATAATGTTTCTACACAAAATAATTATTATAACCCTAATAAAGATTAACGAAGCTGTAATTAAGAAATGAAAATTTAACCAAAGCCCACTGAAATTACCACGAATTGCTCTCGTTAACTGTGTTTAACTTCTCATTCTGAATTAGTAAATTAGCGAATCGTTTTGTTAATTAAGTACGCCCTTCTTTTGTTTTATTTATTGCCAATGCACTGCCCACTTTTCGATTTTTCTTATTTAAATATTAGTTAATCAAAAGAAAATGCATTTTTTATTATCAACGAGTTAAATTTACAAAACAAAAATAATAACAATAAATCATGAATTTTCTGAAATTAATTGAGATGTTCCCCGTCAAGTTTTAGTTGATTAATGCGAGACATTAATAAATGATAGACAAGGTTCGAAGTTTGCGTCTTTCGGTCTTTCCTTTATAAATTAATAATGACTTAATTCTACAGTTAGTTAAGTTAGACAAACAAAATTTTGTTAAACAAACTTTCAGATATGGATTTACTTGTCTAAATTATAAACAACGTTTTACAAGTTCTGCTCGTAACCAACCAGTGGTGGAGTAAAATTAGGCTTTCAAAAGAAAATTTACTCACTCATTGAATACAAAATTTTTACTTTTTTAGACGATTTTTAGGTTGATTCATTTATTTATTAATTTGTTAATTTAAACCAAATTCGGGAATGTCAAGGCCGGATTTACAGTAAACTGGTTTAAATTTCAACATTTTTAGATTTTTTGTAGACATTTATTTTCTTGTAGTTTTGCTTAATTTTTAGATTAAAATTTCGCTTTTTCATATCAAAAACGCCTAGAGCAACCGAAGAGGACGCACGTGTTTGCGAGTGTTCTCCAGCAGTTCAGCTCAGTGGGTTTAGTGTAAAAGAGAAGAAGATATGAACAAGGAGATCAAAGCAGGACTCAACTACAGTGTCGATTAGAAAATCCGAGCACCTGTACCGGACACACACATGTACAGGTGCAATTGGGGTATTCACCTGAGCAAAGCTAAGTCGCTGTAGTATTGTGGTATTTTGTCAATAGAGAGGTAGTTTAGCCTAGCATAGACTGAATAATAATAATTGTCTTGTCTTATTGATGCATCCAAATTAGGCGCACATAGTAGCTATAATCAAATTGCAACCAACGTTACTGTTAGAGTTCATTTTTGTCCTAATACGCGTCACTAAAGCACTAGCACATATACTGTGCCGCTAGCAGGTACTCGGTCGGTACTCTTCCAAGAATTTGCAGAGCCGACACATCCACTCGGTAGAAAAGAAATAACGGGATAGCAGCCCAAGGGCTATAAATTATATTTACAGGTACAACAACTGATCAATGCAAGAAAAGCGTGTGCTTACAATATTTAAAAATATAGTAATGAGGTAATACACAAATATGAAATAGAAACCAACCAAGAATAGCACCTATCATTACAAAAATTCTATAATAGGCAATAAACGCATACGATTTGTGCATATACACCGATCAAAAGTAGGGTTCATAGTTAGGAAGCATAAATACAAGAAATCAACGTAAACCGTACTAGGAGAAGGAAGACAGCAAGAAATCGTAAACAACAGCAGAACGGGAATTCATGAACACCACCCGCCCTTAGGTAGGTGACGGAAACTGTCTATTCACAGCAATAACGAATCAATTAATAGAAGGTAGAAGAAACAAAGAAGAACTCAAGAAAGAAACTCTGGACTTAAGAAGGAATATCGCAAATTTGCGAAGGAAAACCACCAAGAAACGCAACTGCAGCAGGAAGAAAATATCAAAGACTCGGCTCCCAAATACGATCATCTGGATCACAGCTTCGGCCGCGCCTTACAAATCGACGCCTGTATAGAAGGGTTCTGGGAAGGGATACAAATCCATCATCGTAAATTAAGGAAAAACTCAACGAGTCCATAAGGAACAGAGGACAGGCGCAAGAAGAACGTGAAGCAGAGAAGTGGCAAAACTTCTTTAGAGAAATACAATCGCATTCACCAAAGTGAAGAATCCCGGAAACATACAAAAACCGTTTTAAATTTACATCAGATATCGAAGAAACGCATATAAAATTATTTTAAATTATCCAGAACGCAGAAACAAGAGCCTCATTAATAATGTTTTACGACATAATTATCTTAAATAAATAGTTAAGCACAGTTAAAGTTAAACAATACGAATTTTATAAGTATAAATAATAAAAGCAGACGATTGGTGCACCTTTATTGAATGCAACAATGAATTGTGCTATTTTCGGTGCGTTCATTTTAATTATTTATCTAAATCAAAATGTTCAAAGCGCCGTTGAACCAAGAATTGCATGTAAGTTTTACTCTTTTGTCAGTTGAATCCCTTTTGCTTAAGTTTTCTCTTAGGTTTAATTTGCTGTAAGTTTAATCTTCGTTAAGTCTGATCCCTGAGTTTCACCCTTTTTAAGTTTAATCTTTCCTAATTCTTTTATATTTGGTATGCCTCTAGTTTTGCATTCACTCGGGTTAACAACTTACTTTCGCCCTTCTCAAGTCTATTATTTCCTAAATTTTCAAGTTTAAGTTAAACCCTACTTAAATTTACTCTTAAACCTTTTTCATTTTAAGATTTAAGCTTAATCCTGCTTGTGTTTGGAGTAATCAACTTCGTAGTTTTCTCTATTGCTACGGCGTAAGCTTAATATTACTTAAGTTAGCACTTTTTTATGTTTAATTTGACTTAAGTTTTATATTCCTCCAGGTTAATCTTTCAGTTTTGACATTTTTAAATCTAACTGTTTACAATTTTAAAGTTTCAGCTTAACCGTACTTAACTTTAACTTTTTTTATTCGAAGGTTTAAGCTTAATCCTACTTAGGTTTGGTTTAATCAACCTCAGATTTTATCTTTTTTAAGCTTATCTGCAGTGTCGTCTTTCTTAAAATTCTTTTTTTAATTTGGAGGCTTAAATCTAATCACACTTAAGACCTGTCTTAAGTTTTATATTCCTTTGAGTTGATCGTTTCGTTTTGCTTATTTTAAATCTATTATTTCCTAATTTCGAGCTTAAGCTATTTTAAAGGTTAAGCTTAATCGCACTTAAGTTTGCTATTTTTTATGTTTACCTACTTTGAGCTTAACCCACTTAAATTTACTTCTTCTTAAGCTTAGCCCCTTTATTTTAAGGCTTAAGCTTAATTCTGCTTAAGTTTGGTGATATCAGCCTTAAGTTTCGTGTTCTTTAAGCTTAATTTTTCAATTTCGTCTTTAAGTTTATATATTTTTTTTATTTTAAGGTTTAAGATTAACCAGTTGTCCTATTATATTTAGTCTACCTTAAATTTTATATTTCTTAATCCTTTGGTTTCACCCTTCTTAAATCTTTCTCAATTTTGAAGGTTAAGCTTAATTTTGCTTAAATTTTGTCTTCTTCTTGAATGTAACCAATCTTAGATCTTTTTTAAGTTAATCTTTTAGTTTCGTCCTTCTTGATGGTTTTTCATTTAGAAGATTAAGCTTAATTCTGCTTAAGTTTAGCGCCTTCTTGCGTCTATCTAGTTTTAAATTTAGATTTTCTTTTGCTTGATCCTTTAGTTTCATCCTTCTTAAGTTACATATTTTTTAATTTGGAAGTTTAAGCTTAATACTACTTAAGTTCAGTTCCTTCCTGGGTTTAACCAGTCTTAAGTTATTCTTTCTTAAATTTAATCATTTAGTTATATCCTCATTAAGTTTAATATTTTTTAATTTAAGAGCTTAAGCTTAGTTCTGCTTAAGTTTAGCTCGTTCCTTGGTTTAAATAGTTTGAAATTTAGCCTTTCTTAAGCTTATTCGTTTAATTTCATCCTTCTTAAATTTATTACTTTTTTAATTTAGAAGCTTAAACTTAATATTGCTTAAGTTTCGTTCCTTCTTGGGTTTGGTCAGTTTTACATTCAACGTTTCTTAAGCTTGATTCTTTGATTTCATCATTCTTAAGTTTAATATTTTTAATTTCGATGCTTAAGCTTAATCCTGCTTAAATTGACTTCCTTCCTGGATTTAATCAGTTTTACATTTAGGGTTTCCTAAGCTTGATTCTTTAATTTCATCCTTCTGAAGTTTAACATTTTTAATTTAGAAGCTTAAGCTGCCTACGTTTAACTCCTGCGTTTAATCAGTCTTAAAATTATTCTTTTTGAAACGTAATCCTTTAGTTACAATTTTCTTGAGTTTAATATGTTTTAATTTAAAAGTTTAAGTTTAATGCTGCTTCAGTTTGGCTCCTTCCTGCGTTTAAATAATTTTACATTTAGCCTTTCCTAAACTTGTTCCTTTAATTTCATCTTTCATAAATTTATTATTTTTTAATTTAAAAGCTTAAGCTTAATTCTGTTTAAGTTTAGCTCCTTCTTGGGTTTAACCTGTTTTAAGCTTGATCCTTTAAAATTTTACCCTTCTTAAGTTTAATAGCTTTAAATTAGAAGCTTAGGTCCCGAGTTGCGGAGCTAGATACCCCAGTCAAGTGCGATCACGAGAGTTAAGCTTCGTTGCCTCGGGTCAGTACTTGGATGGCTTGTCCGATTGCTTCCTTAACGCGGCACTTCCCTGCCACATAGTGAGAATGGGAGGGCAGGACAATTAAATAAGACACAGTGGGTGGGCAGATGAAAGGATATCCGACGCCCTGAAGGGCATAAGGATAAAAAAGAAAGAACCTTAAGCTTAAAACTGCCTACGTTTAATTCCTTCTTGGTTTAACCTGTTTTAAGCTTTTTCTTCCTTTTCAAACTCAATTCTTTTTAGATCCGCTCATATTTAACACAAATTAAATTTTTTTTGCTGTTTTAGTATCAGAAAGAGAATGTGGCAAGCTAGAATATTACAATGAATGTGGTTCACGATGCAATCCTTCCTGCAATCCCGAAACTAGAGACTGCGAAATATGTTTAATAGGATGTTTCTGTAGGCGTCCTTATTTACGTTCCATAAAGGGAGGTCCTTGTGTTAGGGTTTGTCCTATAAAGTTTTACAGAGACGCAGAGGGCAACATTCATAAGAAGGTACCTTCTTTGTAATTTTTTATTTGAGTTTCAGAAGAATTGATTTTTTAGATTTCAGGGCTGATTTCTTTTTTCTTTCAGCATCCTGGACATCGAAACTTTTTACTTGACCGTATGTATCCTGATCAATTTTATTTGTTTAATAACCCATTTTTATAATAATTGAAAAGCATAATCTGGATTCCAGGATAATTTGATAAATTCAACGGAAGTTGAATTTTTAATTTTAACGTTTTATAAGTTTGAATTTATTAATAAAAATTTGAATTAACCTGTGTCAAACTAAGTGTATTATTAAAGAAGGTATTCAGTTCGCTTTGCAAATTTCAGGATATTCCAGTATCCTTTTGTGAGTATTCTAAAAAAATCTTGCAAAAGAAACATCCTGAAATACTTGCAATTCGAGCTTGGGTTTCCTAAAATGTAAAAAAACACATGAATGCTTTAAAGATCTTTATTAAAAGGAAAAAAATTAACAAATTGGTGATGATCAATTAGAATAATTGCTTGTGTCGTGTTCTGATGCTCTTATTTCTTTGGCGTTACGTTTAGGACAACGTCCTTTAGTAACACAGTGTCGCCCTGGTGCAAGTCTAATAAACTGAGGTTTGCACATACATCCAGTTATGCATCTCGACATTGCACACCCATATGGTACACGTCGGTGGCGACAATCTGGAAGACACCGTGAGCCACAGATGCTGTAGTATTCTCTTCTTCCACACTGGCTTTTATCTGAAACACAAAATTAAAACTAAGGAAAAATTTTAAAATCTTTTTTTTTTCGCCTAAAAATCAAACAAAACAAGTACAAAAATTAAATTAAATAAAACTAAAAGGACGAACGTTACCAGAGACATTTCTGGGCCCTGTGACCGCCGAACCTGTCCCAATTATTATCAAAATGCATAGCAGAAGGAGGTTTGACTTCATTAGTAAGTTTAAGGTGGTTACATTGACGTGACTAAATGCAATTTACTAGATTTTTATTACAACAATATTTAAAATGCCATTCGTTAGGTAGATTTATTGTTTAGTTGTTAAATTTTAAGTGGCGTTCATTTTTCGTTCATTTTAGACTTAGTTCTTACTCAATGTGACTTTCTTTGGCAGAATTTCTTATGCTTTTATTTGTTTTTTCTTGGTTTCTCATTTTGCGTTTTAGTTCGTTCGTTTGCTTTTGACTTTTTTCTTGTTTTACTCTAATTTCTTGCTTTTTCCTTTTACATTGGTTCTTCTATAAATTCACTATGTTTTTATTTTACAATTTTTCTCGTCAAATTTTGTTACATTTTCTTGTCCGTCCTTTCTAATCTTTCTTCGATAAATTATTTAAAAGAGCCTGTAACATAATTTCATTGATGGATTTACAATATTTCGAAAATTTCTCTAAATTGTAACAAAGTGATGTTCTAGCATGCATCATGGAAAGTTGCCAAGCGCGTTTATATGACGTGTTATCTAGGGTCACTACACTAACAGGAATAACAGCATCCTAGCGTACAGGATGCACGTGGATGATCACCGTGAACCAGAAAGATGACACTCGGGCTAGCTGTGTAGTGCGTGGGAACTCTGACACGTGTGCTTGGGAGCTGACTTCTTATATAAGGAATTGCTCAGTGAGAGCTCTTTATGATTGGTGTAGTCACCGAAGAACCATGTCCTTAAGAAATTAAGTCCTTCGTACTAATGATGTTTCCTGTAAGATTACTTCTCTGTATTAATTTAATTTAATTTAATTCAATTCATAGTAAGACTAACTAATAGTTTGGATCAAATCCTTTGTTTCATTTTATTGACTTTGCTGTATTTGGAACTTATACCTAACGTTGTTTAAGTGTTAAGGAGGTATGTTAGACTTACAAATAAATATAAAAACGGAAATAAAGGAAATAAGAAGACGTACAAGAGAAATACAAAATAAGACCAGTACTGGTAGAACTAAATTCGTGGAATAAGAAAATTGAATTACTGAGATCGACAAAAAAACTAGAGGGAGCAGAAATATTCATAACTGAGGACTACACAAAAAATGTGCAGCAAGAAAGGGGCATTTAAAAAAAGGCGAGAGACAGTGGATACCGAGCTTATTTATACAAGGCAAAATTTGGTGGTAAGAGACGAAGAGGCCGGCCCAGAAGCAAGTGAAAGAAGGAATTACAGTTGGACTTACGCTGCCTTGAACAGTAAAAGTTGGGAAGATAGAGCCAGAAATATAAAAGAATGGAAGAAAGTAATAATCCAAGCCACGGGCCTTCTATGCCTTTAGTGCTCTTTTTTATAGATGCAGGTTGGTACGTAATGATTATCAGTAATTGTACGGGGCGTATTCGAAATGTAAGGGCCGTTAGAAAAAGCTTTATTGGCGGTTTTAGTTTCCTACAAGCCTACTTCACCTTTACACATAATCGCCGTTCACTTTTAATCACTTTTCGTAACGTTGCACTAGCTTCTTCAACCCCTCTGCATAGAAGTTCTCCGCCTCCGAGCTTTTCCATGTAAATAGTGATGCATCCAACATGAGGAAATTCATTGGCCAGAGCACTAATCGTCAATTGTCGATCAGATCGCAGTTTTTGGTCCACTTGTTGCACGATTTCATCGGTCTGGATACTGGGCCTGCCACTCCGCTCTTCATCATGCACATTTGTGCGGCCACTTTTAAAGTCTCGACATCATTGTCTAACCTTTCCTTCACTCACTATAGAAGACTACATGGTTAATGTAAGTGTACCTCAAGAATGCCCTCAATGTGAAGTTTCGTTTCCACTCCTATGGTGACTGACAAACAGGGCATTCAAGGAGCCTACCTTTAATTGCTCTGCAAGTGTGATTCTATCACTTCCACATTCTTCTTCCTGGTAGGAATGAATCATCACCACTGTTCGCATAACAAATATAAATTTGTTAATCGCATGAATTTTGAAAACTTGATTGCCTTGACTTACCTTGAATACTGAAACAGCTATATTTGCGAGTGTCTGGTCAAGGTTGTGCACTTGGGTCTTGAACAAGTAGCAGCCAATTCTAAATCACTAGCTAAACGTTTCTTCTTGAGTTTTATTTCTATACACAGATGTGGACGAGCGTTTTAATATAAAGCGTTGGAGTTGGAGGCAACCCTACGTAAATGATAAAACTAAGCGTTTTTGGGCCAACCAGTGAATCGAAACAAATCGAGTAAACATTAACTAACTAATTATCCAACAATCATCATTTTAACCATGATTTGTCCATTCTTGAACATGGGCGTCTCCTAACTGAGACCATAGGCGTCTGCATCGACCTTCTGCATCCATTCTCCACTTGCAATATTTTTTATGGCATTGTCATCTAGTTGGTGGTCTTCCTCGACGACGGGTTAAGGGTCTAGGTCACCACCGCAGAATTTTCTTTCGTACGCACAAAGTGTCCTACCCACTTCCATCCTCTCCTTTTAATGACGTCTGTTACTTTCGTACTATCACGTATCCATTTGTTTCTCTTTTTATCTGCGAATTTTACTCCTAGCATGCTCCGTTCCATTGGTCTTTGGGCAGTTCGTCATTGTAGATATTTTTGTGAACGTCATTGTCTCTGTATCACATGTAAAAATGCGGAGGACACGCTGATCAAACACTGTAGCTAAAGGTAGAACGAAACATCAGCTTTACACACACGTTTGAGTCTAACATACGCTACTCGTGCCAAGCATAACGGTTTGGTTTTCTTTTTCGAGTGATATTTTGTGCCCAAGATATGTGTAATTTTAAATTATTTCTACTGCGCTCTGTACAGTTTGGATAAAAAGATTTATCATAATTTTTGTCTTATTCATATTCACCTTCAGTCCAATTTTAGTGGACTTTACCTTCAAATTTTCACTTAGAGTTCTTCTAACATCTGCGCCCGTTCATTTATGTCTTCAGAAATCTTGAAGCGTTTGAATGCGTTCATAAGTGCTTTGGAGAGATTGTCTCCTTGTCTTACTCCTCGATTGATTCTGATTTTTTTCAGACACCATGTATATTTGAATGGTTGCAGTTACTTTCTTATAAATGTTAATTACTTGTGTATTGCTCGTCGACTCTGCAATCTTTTATGGCAGCAATCAGACTCCATAGCCCTACACAGTCAAAGGCTTTCTCAAGACCTATAAAAACCAGCACGAGTGCTTTCTTATATTCATTACACTTTAATTGTCTTAACTATCTACAGATGAATTCAGCTGAATTGGAATTCAGCGTGTGCTTTAGACTGATATAAAACCCATTTAGATGTTGATTGATTAACAATAATTTTTGTGAACAATTTATAAATATGAGACAACAGACTTATTGGTCAATAGTTGTTGACATTTTCTTTGCTTCTTATAAATAGTAGCGGCCAAAGGATCTCTTATCTCCAGATGGGCTTGTCAAGTACACAATTTCAAATCAAGCTAGAGAACTGGTGTTGGGGTATATGGTGACAAACCGAGTACCAAACTGGTGTTTGCATTCGGTAAATACACCACAATTTTCCTGGCAGAGATCTTTGTGATCCTATTTTGTGCTCAGGAGTATCTTCGTAGAAGGTACACCAATTTTGAGTAACATTCAGGCAAAAATTCAAGGCATCAGCTTAGAGCACTGCTTACCATATCGCCCCACGCGCTAAAGCGTGTGAGCCAACTGGATATAGAAAGCAACCTAGGAGGCCGCCATACCCCCTCGTGGAGTGCAGTTGCCAATACCTTTACCTCTTTATCCTAAATAGAAAGCGAATGGTTTCAAATAAGAATGTAACGAAACCCAAAAAGATTCCCCAATAACCACGAGATATATTCGTAAAGCATAGCACAAAATTCGCTTAGGGAATTCAATAAGTTTCAAAACGTGTCGCAGTGTTTTCTAGTCAACCATAATCCTTATTGAAGCAAAGTTAAATCAAATAACCGAAACGTAGAGGAATTTACAGTGACAGAATAGACATGTAAGGATATGTATCATTAAATCGTCCCCTATTTTTTGCGTGTCGGATATTCGTATAAAAAAAAGAGCGCGAATATAGAGTCAGCTTCGCCGCCCAGGGGGTGCTAAACTACGAATCGATTTGTTGCGGAAATTGAAAGGTTTAAATTTTATTACGAGTCTTTTATCACTGAAAGTGCTCCTGAGAAAGCCTTGTAACACTCCGAGAAGATCCCCAGATTTAACTCGAACTGAATCGAAAGAAAAATGTATTTCCTGTAACATCGCTATTTCTACTTTTATTTTAGTTTTCGGATTTAGATTGAATAGTTTAGTATTGCGATTTTTTAGTTGAAAACGAAACCTTCCAGTACCGGAGGACATCCTTTAAAAAGACAAAGAATTCTTTAATAAACCCAGAATATTCCGTTTGGTTGGTTCATAAGTTCATAAAAGCGTAATTTTTCATATTTGATTGTTTTCGTGAATTTGATTTGACAAGCTTTAAAGCTCGTTAATAAAATCCTCTGGTTTGAAGGATCTTTCACCGTGGAAACAGGAGGGGCACAAGTCTTAATAATACCAACACTTGAGGCGCTCGATAAACTACGTCAGATCTCTTAATCATCTTTTGGGTAGAATAATCCACTTGTGGTATTTCAGGCAAAATATCTTAGCTTTAATACAATTAGGTCTGTTGTAAAGTCGTAAAATGATGACGTTTTCTTAGTGGTCGCTTTGTATTCATGATTAAAGGATTGGAAATTTTAGCTTTTGGGGAAATTAGGGCTTGAACTTTTTTTAAAGAATTTAGATGAATCCTGAAAGGTGAAAGTTTTTAAATAATAATACTGGCCAAATTTTAACAAAGCAGCTAAACAGTGAAAAGATTTAGACAGAGAACATTAAAGTTCAAAATGTTAAATATTTCTTGCGTTGTCAAAAAAGACCAAATTTGGAAATTTTTGATTCCAATAATATTACAAAATTGCAGAATTCTTGAAATTCTTTAAGAAGATATCTTCGACATCTTCAGAAAATTTGAAATATAAGAAAAGTATTAAAATAGACAAATAGATGCAACAGAAAGCAATAAAGAGAGAAAGAAAGAGAGAGAGAGGATCACAGAAACACAAAGAGGGAGACAACAAAGAAGAAATGAACGTAAGAAGAGACGAAATAGGAAATAAAAACTCGCGTGTGTACGTGGGTTAGTCAGTTCATTGTTCGCTTTAAAAGTGCACTGTTCGAACGCTTTAATGGAAGGTCATCCTAACCTTTTAATAACCGAATTAATTCGTTATTTTAATTTACGGGAAAGCTCTTCAAAATGCTGCAGTAGATCTGAAAGACCGTTTGTGCTTGTGTTGTGTGTGTGTTTGTATAGAAGTTAATGGAGCAACATTTGAACAACTTCTGTAAGTCCTGTTCCTCTTTATTAACAACAATTTTTTATAATAGCTCTTTTTAAACATGCCAGTAATTGGTTACTGCCAGTCTCAAGCCTGAAAAAATGTAAGAGGAAAGTGAAACCTGTGAATTACATAATTGTGTAATGTTTCATTTATTTTTGCAGGGTCAAATTTCTATCGCAGGCTTTTTAAATGCATATTAGTGAGCGGTTCTCAAAAGTGTGTAACCAAATTTAAAGCTTTAAATTTTTGCTGTAATGTGCCTACTTTTATTAAGGTCAGCATATACCCATTTAATTTAATGACAATACTTTTGAATCACCCTGTATTGCAGTTCTTAGTTTTCTCCATTTTTAAATAGCTAGTCTGTTGACGTTTCTTTTTCTTCGTGTTTTGGTTAAGTTTTCTGTTTTTCTATACATTTTTACTTCAGGCCCTTGTTATCTTACTTTCCCTTTGCAGATGTTTTCTCTTCTTCTTCTTTAAATTCCTCCTTTTCCTTCCCTATTTTTGTATTTTACTTCCATCGATTCTACGTCCTTTTATTCATTTTCTGTGTGTCCTTTCTCTTCTTTATTTATATTGTGATAAAGTGGCCCTCTAGTTGCACGCGCTTGATATGACGTGTTGAGATGACTCACTGGTGCAGCTGCATGTAATATGATACCTAAAGTGGTATGTTATCTAGTGTTATTTATGGACCTGCATGATAAGAAATACGCTGTGTGCAGCTACATAAATTGATGAATCGACATTCTTTAAAATATACCAATTAGCACGTTCGTGGTACAAGGCTGACTTTAGAGTATAGATACAACAGCTTAAATGCACTCGGTGTGGTAGGTGTAAGATAGTCAGTGCTATCCTGTTGCTCAGAAGCCTTAGTGGTTCCTTCGATTTGTATGTATCTTTAAATGTAATTCAATTCACAGTAAGACTTGCTAATAGTTTGGATTTAACCCTTTGTTTTATTTATTAACTTTAACGTTTGTAACGTGCCTTTAAAATTGTTTAAGTGTTTATTTGTAACTTTGTCAATAATATGTGTCAAACATAATTAAAAGTTCGGACAATATATGTTATGTTAGTTGAATTTGATTTTCAATATAGAACCTCTCGCAACGCAAAGCAAACCCCACGTGACGTAGTAGGTTAAATAGTTCTTTCTAAATTTAATTAATTTATTTTTATTAACTTCTATCAATATTGGACAAAACCCACTTGGTTACAATATTTTCATCCTTTATTTCTGTATGCTATACGTGTTTGCTTTGAATTTATGTTTCTTGTGATTTACGTTCCTTTCATTCCTTTCTTCATTTCGCGTATTCTTCTTTCTATGTTCTCTAAATTTCTTTTAGTTTTCATTCGTCGTATATCGGTCTATCGGTGTAAGTCCATGAGTTTTCTTTTCTTTAACTTTTTCTTTTCTGTATTCTACTCATCACCATTCGCCTTTGCAAGTTTATTTTTCTTGTGCGAGTTCTTCTTCTCAGTTACGTTCTTCCCTGTTTCTTTCTTTCAAACCTACTTTTTGTTAATTTGTCTGCTGTGGACGTTTTCTCGTCTCCTTTTACCTTTTACAAAGTATTTCCTTTTTCTTCTTTGCACTACCTTACTTGCTTTTAATGTTTGTTCACTTGTTTCTAGATTTGTTCTTCATTCTTTCCATTTTCTTGCTTTCTTTCCTTTTGGCATTTTTTTTCCTTTTGCAGATGTTTCCTCTTCTTCGTCTTTAAATTCTTTCCTCCCCTTCTTTGCTATCTTTTTATTTCCTTCATTTCGCCTAGCCTTCTTATCTTTTTACTCCATTTCTACGTTCTATAGCTTTCTTATAATTTTCATTCGCCGTATATAAGTCAACGCTTTTTTATCTTTCCATTGGTCGCTATTCGTCTTTACAAATTTATCATTCTTGTGCGAGTTCTTTTTCTCAGTTACATTCCTCCCCGTTTCTTTCTTTCTATCCTACTTTTTATATTCTGTAGGCGTTTCCTCTCCTCGTTTTATATATTTTTTCTTTTTTCTTTTTATTATTCTAAGTCCCCATTCAAAGCAAAGTGATGTAAATTATTCCCAATTCTAAATCCCAATTCATTTAAAACGGCTAAGCCCATAAAAAGAATTTAAATATTTTACACAAACATTTTACTTGAATTAAAGTTAAGTTAAAATAAAACAGTCTTACCTGAATATTACTGGAATCATCGTCTTGGAGGATGTCAATTCTTCGTAGATAATAATATTAATAATAATAAAGTTTTATTTCCCTTAGACCTTACAGGTATGGGCACGTCATTTTCTTCTTTTTATGGCATTCATCACTAAGCTTCGACCTGCTTATTATTTTCATTTTGTTGGGTTCTTTCTTAAATTCTTCTGTTATTCAGTTTTCATTGAGTTTTCCTTTTTATACATGTTTTCACTGTAACTCTTCGTTCTTTAATGTTACTTCTGTGAATGTTTTCTCTTCTTCTTGTATACGTTTTTCTATCCTTCTTGTTGTAGTAGGATTTTCTTATCTACTGTAGGTGTTGTCCTTCTTTAAATTTTCTTGATTTCTTTCTGCGTATTCTACTTACTTCTAATCTTCCCGTTTTATTTTTCTACTCGTTTGTTTTCTTCTACTCATGATTTAAATTCGTTTCCATTTCCTTCTTTTCCTTGTCTTAATTTGTTTTTTACGTTCTACAGTTTTCTGTGTATAAATCTGTCTATTCTTCCTGTTCTCATTCCTCATCAGTGAGTTTTCTTTTCGGTTTCCTTCGCTTTGTTTTCACTGGGTTTGCATTGCTGTCTCCCTACTTTAATACCTTTCTTTTCTTTGTATGTCTCCTTCTTTGGTTTATACTCTTTTTTTCGTGAATCTTTCTGCTCCTTTTCTCGCTGTATACTTATTTGCTTCTATTCTTCATTTTTCAATAATTACTCTCCTGACGATTTGGTTTTTACTTGTTTACTTACTAATAATTATTATTCTTCGAGATTTTGTTACTTTTCACCATTTTACTTTCCATATTCCCGCTAATTTCTTTACAATTTTGCTTCGTTTCTCTCATACTTATGGGTTAATAACAAAGTATTTGCCTGAGCGCCAGTCATCTTATCATCCTTTTTTCTGTCGTTATTTATTCAAATGATGCAACTGTATTCAAGATAAATATGGAAGCCTACATCTTGATCAATAAATAAATAAAACAAACTAGCCTTGCTTGGACAAAAACTCTACGAATTTCTAAAACTATCTTTGAATATATAAAACTAGCTTTCAGTTCCTCTTCTCTGGTGATAAATACACGTACATCAAGGACGGTTTTATACGAACTGATAACGTGGCTCAAACCATTAAAATCTCACATATAACTTTAAACTCACTAAATTAACACTCCGTTAATACCAAGATCATAAAACAACCCAATCTCAGTAAATAATAAAAGGTTCTTTAGTATTGTATGAAAAGACCGTTTAAACATAAAGTTTTACGATGCACCTAAATTAACTGATTACTGAAATTGCTTTGGAGAGAAATTTTACTGTCTCGTTTTGGAAAAATATTCGCTTTGCTTTTGCTGTTTTTGGTTACTTCTTGCCAGGGTTTAAATTGATTTTTACGCCAGTTTTTTGATACTCATATGGTTGCGAAATTTTCAGGTTTAAATTAATTAGCAGCAATTGAAATATTAAAAAATCGTAATTTTTGGGTTTTAAATTACACGAGTTATGGCAAGATTGCAGTGCGAAAATACGTCGTTAATTCTAAAAGCGGGGGTTTCATATGCTTTAAATGTATTTAAGTACAGAAATAGGGGGTAAAACGTAAGAAAAACTCGATGTTTCAACTTTTTAATTTATTATTATTTATTAATTTACAAAACGCTTTGGAAAATTTCTTAATTTAAAAACTACCACACAAACTAGGCTTTGGAAAAATGCTGAATGTAATCCAGCCTTGTTAGTTCTTCCTCCAAGGATGCGATCTGAAAGAAAGCGAATTAATTTAGCCTTCAAAATCCATAACTAAAAATAAACAATCCCGGTTGTTTCTTTGTTTTGGTGAATGAAACATCGATTAAAATACTAAAAAAACAAAGAGAAATCTGGCCAAAAAATACAGAAAAAACAAACCTTCTTAGCGTGTGTTTGTTGAACTTTCAGTGCAGCATTAACACGATAACTTTCAGCAGACGTCATGGTCTGCATTTTCCTAAGTTCTCCCAAAACTTTAGTCCTTTTCTTTTCGAGCTTCGTAAGATCTATTTCGATTGACTTTCTAAGTTCAGCAGGTAAGGTTAAATAAATGGTGGCGTAAGAACCAACTGTATCAGAAACGGTTTCTTTAGTGTTGGTCTCCATTTCGTAAGTAACGGTGACTTTATCACAACCGGCCAGGTCTTCTATCACCCCTGAGAGTTCGATATACAAGGGTAACTTGCTGACGATGCGAACTGCAAGTCATTAAATCGACACTTAACAGAATGGAATAGGTTTCGTTGGATTTAATGCGAAACTTTGATGAGGAAACTGCACGTGTCACCTTGTTAATTTTTCTTTTTACTTTTTTACTCTCTTCCGAGTTTTTTGTTGTCGAATTAGGAGGGAAAGGAAGGAGACAGGATGCTTTCATGGTTGTTTAAGGGAAGTGACAATAACATGGGTTGCAGAAAATTAGGTTTTAATGACAAAGCTAAGTTGGATTTGCTGAACTTTTTTTTCGTAATTGTCAGGAGATTGTCATTAATTGAAGCAGAAAGGCAAAAACTACAAGGAAAATTGTTCTAAAAGTTTTACTCGAATTTTGGAGCTTAAAAAATACAGTTCTTCCAAAAATATTAAGTTTTACGCTTTGAAAAAGATTCATGTTTGTCTTTAAACTTGAGACTAAATATCAAATTAAAATTTTGATTTTTTAGATTGAAAATCCAAATATTAAATCCTTAAATTCCAATTTATTTCCTGCCTTATTTTTTATTGTGGCAGCTTTCCTTCTGGAAGTGCTTATTTGAGAAAAAACCTTTAGAAACGATTCAGATTTTCAAAGAATTTGATACCTAAATTTTCAATTTCTGGAAATTTTTAAATGCAAAGATCTCATCTTTGAATTTCAAAAACCAAAACTTCAATCTGAAACTTACAATTAAACGTTTTGCATGGAAAATTTGGTATGTTAGCCTCTTAAATATTCCACAAATTTAAATTGTAAAACAATTTGGATTTTGCAAATTCCTTTTTCTTTAAAACTCGACCTAAATATGCCATACATTTTGATTTTCTGAAATTATTTCAATATACAACCTCACATTTTTGACCCTAATCTAAAAATGTTTATCTACGAATGGAAAATCTGAATGATTATGCTTAACTCTTCATTCACTTTTTGTACGTCCTTGTTTAACCAGGACGTTTTAAGTAAGAACAACAAATTAGAATTCCTCTTTTGGAAGATTACAGTCCCAAAACAAGCGTTTTGAAAATCTGCCACACAAAAAGAATTCTGAAAATACAAAACTTCACAATTTTCTGGTGATTTCTTTTCAGTGAGGTTTTAGGCTTTAAGAATTTTTTTAAAGGAAGAAAACCATAAATTTTCATCTTAAAATATTTTTTGCATTTTTTGTTTGATTCTGTTTATTTTTGCCCACAATTCTAAAACTTCTTAGAAAAAAGCTCACTGAAAACCTGTTAAATAACAACTTTACAAAGTTTAATTTTGATTCTAATTTTTATAGTCCGATATTCCCAAAGTTTTTCAGATGTTTTTCAGGTACAAAATTGCGTTTTTCAGCCTCAAAATTGTAGAAAAGGTGCTAATTGCCTTGAATAAACACATAAAAATAACAATTTATCACGCTTTGTTCAAGAAACACTCTGCTAAATTTTTATCACGTGCTAATTCCGCACTACGACAACTTAAAGGGGACGTTGATGTCCTTAAGCCCGCGGCTAACGAACAGTCGAAGAAGGGGGGTTCGAAACACTAAATCTTCAAATAGGGGAGGTCGTAATCGGGAGGAAAACACCCAAGATGGTCTCGAGGAACGTACCGCAGATTGTTCCTACTGGGCTCGAAGAGGGTTGGAGTGGCTGCACCCTACTGCTGGACGTACTTGAATTACCGACAAAATTAACTGATGCCTGTTTACGAGTAATCGATAATATACGGTACCAAATTAAGGTTTAATTGGTACACTCACAACTGGCAAAGGGCAACCTTGAATTTCGTTACCTGGGAAAAGGGGCTTGTTGAGGGTAGCCCAGTGAAAGCGATGGTCGGCTTCTCCAGGGATAAATAGCAGCGGTCGGAGTAGAAAAGGGATGGAGTCCTTTTTCGGAAGCAGGTGTGAAGACAACAAGATGTTCTCAACTGGTAGATTATTTAATCCGAAGCGAAACTGTGTGGAACGGTACTTAACCAAAAATTGAACTTAAACGGAACCAAACGGAACTTCCAACACAGAACTTATAGTCCCCCGATACGAATAAGACACTCTCTGGGATAATCCGACAATATGTCGTAAGATAGTTTTTCCAAAACTACACGAAAACTAGAGCCCGACAAACGGGATTTTCTACCAAAAATCCGGGAACGATAATTGCACGACCAATAGATGTCAAAGCTGACTAATCTCTGCTCTGTCTTCTTACTTTTCATAAAGCGAATGGATGTTAGAAGAAGATGGACAAACGCGCCTTTCGTACGCGGGGTGAAATCTTACATGACGCCACTTGGCCATACCTCGTGATCGAATTCTTAACAAAAAACACACTGAACAAATATTACACCATCATATTTGGTCATCATAATTGGGACTTCTCTGAATTATTGCGCAGCCAAAAAAAGAATGTGCTGATCTGACGTTACTCGCGCGAACTCTGCAAGCTTCAGGGCCGGCTTAAACTTTGAACAACAAGACCGTATTATACTGAATTCACGTAAAATTTCAAAAGCAGTGACATTTTCCCATTCTGCTTTTTAAAAAATTTACAAAACATAAGTCTGTAATATTTTCCATAGTTTACTTAATGAAAATGTGAATTTTCCAAAACTACACTGAAAGATCGAAATCATCACAATTTTAAAGCTTCAATCAAAGCTTTTCAAGGGGGAATTTCTTGAACCTCTTGCCAAATTTGTTCATTTTCTTCTTCAAAATGGTTTGAAAAGCCATATAAAAGTAGAAATCTAACAGCGTTATTGATTAACGATGTACATTTACAAAATTCCCTGAAGATATTGCAATCATTGCAAATTTTACATTTATGCCAGCTTTTCAGAGAGAGTTTTCCTAAAAAATTTTGCCAAACTTTTTCGTTTCCTTCTTCCAACAGATTTTAAAAGCAACACGAAAGTAGAAATTTGCAAAAAATGTTAAGTATCAACGCACATTTTAAAGCTTTTCTGACAACAAACTCGTTGCGTTTTTTGAAAATCTTCTGAAAACCTTTCAGAGCAAATTTCTCTGCAATTCTTGGCAAAGCTTCTTCATTTCCTACTTCATCAAGATTTTAGCAAAAACATAAAAGTAAAGCTTTGCCAGATTTGTTAAGTAACGAAGAGCATCTCCAAAATTCCCCGAAAGTTTTCAGAGAGAGTTTTCCTGAAAGTTTTGCTAAGTTTATTGATTACCTTCTTGAAGAAGAATTTAACAAAAAGCTGTAAGTAGAAAATTTCCACATTTATTTAATAACGAGGCACATTTTCAAAATTCGCTAAGAAGGTTGCAATCGTTGAAATTTTAAATCTTTTCAGAGGAAATTTTCCTGAAATTTTGGCCAAGTTTGTTCATTTTATTCTTCAAGAAGGTTATAAACAAATACTAATGTAGAAATTTGCCAAATTTGTTGAATAACGACGAAGATGTTCAAAAGTTACTGAAAAAGTCGTATTCAATGCAATTTAGAAATTTTTTAATTTTTTCGTTTCCTTCTTCTAGAGGATTTTAAAACTAATACGGAAGCATAAATTGCCAAATTTGTTAAGTTGCGAAACATGTTTTTAAAATTCGCTGAAGAAGTAGCAATCGTAATTTTCGATTTTTTCAGAAGTTTTTCAGTGGATAGTTTCCTAGGCCTTTTTACAAGTTTGGTATTTTTTTGGGGGGGGGGGGGGGGCTTTTTTAAAAACATCAAAGATGAAAATTTTCCACTTCATTCCAAAATTCCTTGAAAATATTAAAATCGCAATAATTTTGAAATTGTTCAAATCTTTCCTGAAATAAACTTTTTCTGAATTTTTCCAGGTTTCTTTGTCTTTTCTTTCAAATAACCAACGTAGGTAAACATTATTTTAGTAACGAAAAAAAATTAACAACAATCCCAGCAAAGCCCCATGTACTTGAAGCTCACACATTGTGTTACTTTGGTGAAAATACGATGTATGGCACAGCACGTATTTATTCCTCGTGAAAGAACATTTAGGACAAAGGCGAGATGTGTCCTCCTACAATAACAGGATTTAAACTGTAATCTCCAAACACAACAAAAGCTTGATTAATATGTTTTCAGATACCTTCGTTCCTTTATAAATAAACAAAGAAATATTTTCAGGTGTAATTCCATGAAACCAATCATATTTTTGGGCTTTTTTTGATACCTGAAACTAATCTAAATTTAAAATTTCTAAGTTTTTTACGTATATTAAATTTTTGAATTTAATTTAGCTTTGATGGTCTTCTCATTACTGGGTCTTCCTTAAATTAGGGAAGTTCTTTTTTGAATATTTCTGTGATTAAAGCTTTGACATTTTCAGGGATCGAATAAGTTTGGAAAGTTTATTTTAGACAAGAAAATGTGCGTCTCGTGTCACGCAAGCGTTTGTTAAGAGACAAAATAAATCTGTGGAAACATGCAAGCCCAAGGCGGAAGGAAATCCGCCCACCCTCTTACCTTGTGGTTTATGTTTGCCGGTGACATTGAATAATTTCTTGAGTCGTCGAATGGCAACGACGGTATCCACTAAGACCTGAATTTCAGATTCAAGTTCATCGTTTCTCCATTTCAAATCCTGAAATCAGAATGAACAGGGTCAGGCAGGGTGTGCATCCCCATAAAATTCATGAACTTGTGGACATCCTGATAAAAATTTACTGACCTGAGGAAAATCAAGTTCGCGGACTAAACCGGGATGAAAGGGTAAACGCTGATGTAGATGGTGGGACAAATATGGCATAAAGGGAGCCAAAGCACGCAAACCAACATCCAACGAAAGTAAAAGAGTCGAACAATGCCCTAAAGCGGATTCACTTTCGACGTTACGCAGTCCCCGTTTGGTGCTTTCCTAAATTAGGGAAATTTATTTATCTCACAAATCCACATTCGTGTATATAAATTCTCTCGTAGGAGGGGTTTCCTTAAACTACCCAATTACATAAGAAAACATTTGCGGCGTTTTTAAAAGGAAAAGGAATAATCAAGCCACCGTGCGGGGGAGTTTTCTTAGATGTGGTCGTAATTTTTCTTGATATATGAATCGTAAAAAATAATTTAGTAAGGCCGGGATTTACGTGCGAACATGTTTTAAATATTTAAAATTTAGGCCTGTTGCAGGGCGAGATAATTAATGACGCTTTTAGAATGAAAAATTCTAAATCAAAAGCTCTGAAAATATTTTGTATTTTCTGTTCCTGAATTTTTAGTTCCTGATTGAACAAGAAATTCAATTAAAATGTTCGAAATAAAATTATTAATTATTAATATTAACTATGACGTATAACAGATAACACAAACAAACCAACAAAATGTATTCAAGCACCAAAAAAAATTCTTATCAAAAATACCAATTAAAACATTTGTTAAACCTAAAAATCCCACTTCACAAATTGATTAATTAATTAAGCAGCCGAGCAGTCTGCCTTTTACCTGTAACTTGTACATTCAAACCGAAGTATTAAGATCCAAGGTTGCAGTTTTTCACACGGAAGATATAACCTGTTAGAAATTATAACATTATAACGTTCAACCAAATGTTACAATTTATGCGCAGTAAACTGATTTAGCTTGGAAAAACCAACAAATTGTTTACCTAAATCATCCAAACCACAGACAATAATTTTAATAAAAATAAATTCGTGCAATGAAACGTGTCATCTCCTTAGTTTTTATTATTATTGTGAGTATTGGGGTCGTTTTTAACAGTGTTGAAGAATTTGGTAAGTTACATTTTTTGAAAAGTTACTTTTCTACTTACTAATTAGTAATTATAAAGCAGGGTTGCTTATTTTTATTTTATTGAGTAACTTATTTAGTGATTTATTGAATCATTTATGTATTTAGTTTCTGTTTCCATATATGTTTGTTTGTCTAATTTTATGTTAATTTTGGGAGCAAAAAACTATTTTTGACCTTTAATTCTAGTCTGCCAAGACGGCCTGACTTACACTTACAACGACTGTAGCGTTTGCGTTTGCACAACCAAAGGTAAAATGGTGTGTTCTTTACAAGCCTGGTAAGTTTCTTCAGAAATTATTACAAAGTAAGTCTGAAAATGTTCGAATTTCAGTATTTACCCCACAAAAAAAATCGAAAAGAATTGCAAAGTTGGGACCAGTTTTCAAAAAGAATGCAACACATGTTGGTGTATGAAACATGGGAATGAAATGTGCACATCTGATAATTGTTAATTTTTGTAAGCAAAATTGTGATAATTTAATTAAGTAAATTTATCTTAAATATTTGGTAGTTTTTGCAAAATTGGATGATTTTTCACCTAAAATAATTTTCTGACAAAGTTAGGGTTTTATTTGAAATAACATTTAAACAATAATTTGGCTTTAATCTTTGGTAGATGGCGGCGCATCTCAAGCAGGATTAAAACCCCAAAATTACTTTCTCACCTACCAAGCTATGGAGTTTTCAGTAATTTTGTGCGAAGTTAAACGACCCAAAATTAAATTAAATCCAGAACGCCTGATATCCTTAATTAAGTAAAAAGAAATACAAACCCAGCAATTTATTTTACAACCAACGGTTTAAAAATAGTCGACGATGATTAAAATCGTTCCTAAGATTTCCTTAAAGGAGAAAATGTACGAGCTAACAGCAAGAAATTAAATTTCTACGTCGTTTTTTTGAAATAAAATTTACAAAACTGACAGATCTAACGAGATATTACCAAGAAACTTCTTCACCTAAGCTAAAATTTAATTGAATTTGGCTTTTATTAATTTTTCTTGCACTCGAGCAGTTGAATCCCTCAACAAATTAATTTCGTGCTGGAAATGTGACGTTTTTCGAAATTAAACGAGCTTAATTATTTTTAAATTAAATTTTTAATAAATTTTTCCTAGGCGGTTTTGGGGGGAATGAGTCTTAAAGCACAGGTTTGGGGTTCATTACGTGTATTAAAGTCGGTTTCCAAGCTTAATAAAACTTTGATTTTTCTTTGGATCTTCAAGTTTCTACTGGAATTTGGATTTTTGACTACGAAACTAAATGAAATTCCCTGCTTTCTCAAATTTTTGCTGACTTTTCCTTACGGCCTTCTTCCATAATTTTTTTAGATTTTTCTTTTTCTTGCCAGCTTCTTTATAACAAAAATAAATATTTCTAGCTCCGGAATAGACATTTTTACTAAATGATTAGAATTAAAATTGTAAAAAAATCAGTAAATAGTGGTAGGTTTAGAAATCCCCTGAAAATACCTCAAAAAGTACTTACCAAATATACATCACAGAAATCGTAATAAAGGAAATTCTTGAGAGCGGCCGTGGCTACATGGAATTCATTTTTCTCGAGTCCCTCATTTACATTCTGCACCATGTTCGATAGTCTGCTTAATATCCACCTATCCATCTTCGATAATTTTTCTTTGGGAATTTCCCTTAATATTTGCACTTCTGTCACCTTCTCCGTCCACATTTTGGTGAATTTCGTCGCTTGCCATATTTTATTACAAAATAACCTATTTGTGTTGCACTCGTCCACGTCGAAGTTTATAAAATGATCTGCAGGAACGAAGTTACGAGTAGAAGTAATCACAGAAAATAGCTCCATTTGAGTATTTTTAAGTACATAATTTGAGCTCTTTTAAAACCGCGCCTGTACGGTGGGTAATCATAGCTCAAGCAATTTTCCCGCAGCAAAAAACACATTACTTACTTTTTATGTTGTGTGAGCACAGAGTGAATCGTAATGCATCAGCCCCACATGCCGGAATTCCACCAGGAAACATTTTTCTTTGCCCTTCGACTGCACGTACTAATTCTTCCTCGGACAATATTCCAGCTGCATAACTTGCTTTCGATGCAGATTCTAAATCCTAAGGAATGGAAAACGGATTTTTATTATTGTAGCTCGTTTTATTTTGACAAAAAGCTTCGGCGGAATTCTAAGGTGAATGAATGAATCGTAATTTTTGCCTTTGAAATTTTGTATGACCGTCAGACCGTCTGTGGCAAGCTTTATAACAAAGATTAGGTCGTTTGTTATTTGCTGCTCAGCTATGAAAGTGCAAAAGGCATAATTTTTTTTAATCATCTGCAGCAAGCTTCACGTCAAACTATAGGTTACATCATTTAATTTATCGTTGAGCTGTGGCAGTAACGTAAAACATTAACCTAAAACGTCGTTTGAAGGTTGCTACTGACGCTCTTATATTTTCTAAACTCAAATGCGATTAAGTTTCCCGTTTAAAAATAATGTAAAAAAATCAGGACGCCTGTGACATACTTGTCATATTTTATCTTAGGCCAAGAACACACGAAGCGGTTTGTGACGAATCGGCTGACCATTCATCCGGCAACTCGGCAGATGAATCACTTATAAGCAGTTGAACCGTACACACGTCGCTTGTAGAGCAGTGTATACGGTTCCATTGCCTTTAAGCGATTCATCTGCCGAGTTGGCGGACGAATCGTCGGTCGATTCGTCACAAACCGCCTCGTGTGTTCTTGGCCTTATGCTTGCAAGGAGCGTGAAAGTTCTTTAAAAAATGTGTGGGTGGCAACGTTCACGTCAGTTATTAGTTCATTAATTTAATTTTGTTTGAAGTAGCTAAAACGCAATAGCAACTACATAGTTAAAACTGAAGAGACGTCAATGGACGCCTTCTTCTCTTGTCACTAACAATATTAATTTACTTATTGCTGTCTGAGCAGATTGTAAATAGAGATACCCTATGTCGACAAATTTAAAAAAAAATGGTTAGCAACTAGCAACTGATGGCGAAACACCCAACTAATAAATCAGGAAATCGCCTGTGGCAATCTTGTTATCATATTTTAGGTTATATCGTTATCATTTGCTACAGAGATGTTAAAATGATATAAAACGTAACCTTAAAGCTTCGTGTAAAGCTTGAAAATTCTTTTAAAAAGTGTATGTGGTAAGCTTCACGTCAAACTGTAGGTTGTGGCAGCTTTCTAAAGGATCTAAAGGACTATTGTGGCGAGTTTAACATTTTATATTTCTTTGTTGGAATTTAACTGTCAACTGTCGCGACTGTCGCTGAACTGTCAAAGCTTGATATTTAATTGACGCTCTTATATTTCCCAAATTCGATCGCGACAAAAGCTTGTGTTGCAGAATGTTTGTGATTTTGTTTATTTATTGGTAAAAATCTTGTCAAACGCGCGTCGACTACTAGGGTCATTGATACTCTCCAAATTTTGCGGAACCCAACGGATTTTCGCCCCTGAAAGGGATCATTATCGTGCCAAATATCGAGAATCGAACCCGAGATCTCTGGTTTACAAGGCAAGTATGCTAACTTTGACGCCATCCAAGTCGGCGTTACAGAATGGTTTAAAAATAAAATAATAATCTACACATTTTCAACTTCAAATTGAGACTAATTATTTTCAGATTAAAAATAAATACATTCAAATTAGGACGAAACAATCTGAAATCGATTCATTCAAATTGAGAATAAACACAATCAAATTGAGAATAAATAATTTCAAATTAATTAAACACGTTGAATTGAAAACAGACACTTTCAGACTGCAAATAAATACATCAGAATTGGGTCTAAATAACTGCAAATTTATCAATATTGCAACGATACGCTTCAGCAGTCGGGGAGAGCATGTGTGCAATTGTATGCGTCATCCGCCGATAGAAGTCTCTGGAGTTACCGCGAGTGATGCGTCATCGTTCTGGAGGAACGTCGAACTTACTGGATTGGAAGCCCGCATTGATATAAAGGCGCGTTCCCTAAGCAAGCAACCAGTCTACCAAAACCTACCAACAAGTCGCGATCAAGTGCGCGTGTAACACAAGTGCGTTTGTGAATATAAATAAACTGCATGAACAAATTGGCTAGTGTTTCGGATTATTATTAGTGTTGTGTTTTTAGTGGTTAAGTTGTTGTTTCGTGTTAATTATTATGTTGTTTAAATTTGTTAATAAATAATTCACACCACGGACAATATGAATATCAAAAAAATACATCAACAATACTTTTTGTAAATGAAACTAGGCAAGTACAGGTGCCAGAAATTACACCAAAGTGGATTTTCGTCGGATAGAAAATATACCACGTCATGTAAGAAAACCATGAAATGAGGAAAAATGAATGGGCCTAATGATAATGGGATAAATGTGCCGATACGTGTATAAATGTATTAGCCGAGAAAGCGTCAAACTTCTACACATGAAACAGTAAATTGAAATCTATTTCATGTGTAGAAGTTTGACGCTTTCTCGGGGACCTGCCTCCGTAGCTCAATGGTGAGAGCATTGGTGCGTTTAACCTTATGTCGGTGGTTCGATTCCCCGCGGTGGTATCATTTTTCTACAATTTGAAACTTTCTGTATTTAAAATAATTCAGATCATCTGTGACAAGCTTGATTAATATTTTAGGTTTGGTCGCTGTCATTTACTGCTGAGCTGTCAAAATAACGTAAATTTTCTTCTTCTTTTTCATACGTTACGTCAAGTACCTGTGTTTACTGATACAAATCAATCTTTAATAATAATAAAATCTGTGAAAAATCTTTAAAAAATTGTGTGTGGCTAGTTCATGTCAAACACCTAATTTGTCTAGCAGTTGGCGCTGAGCTGTCATGAGTGACGTAAAACATAATCTAAAACTTCATTTAAAACTTAATATTGACGCTCATATTTTTCGAAACTTGATTACCACAAAGGCAGAATCGTTTAAAAAATAATTTTAAAAAATCAGGAAATGGTATGTGGCAAGTTTGACATTTTATTGTAGGTTATTTCGTTGTAATTTACTGCTCAGCTGTCAAAATGACATAAAACATTACCTTTACACTTCGTATAAAATTTGCAAAAGGCGTGAAATATCTTTTAAAAAATCGTTTGTGGTAAGCTGCATCTTAAACGGTTTGGACGCCTAATTTGACTGTCATCTGTCACTGTACTATCAGAATGACGTAAAACATAACCTCACACTTCGGCTAAAGCTTGCCACAGACGCTTTTTATATTTTTCAAAGTTGTAACATGCTGTTATAGAATGATTTAAAAAATAATAAAATCGCAAGTACTGCACCCAAACCCTAAAAATCCTTTCGTGATAAATAACCACTTCCACCCCTCATTAATTAAAAAAAATAATTAATATTCGACTCCGGCAAGAAATAACTCAACCGACTCCTTTGCCTCCCTCACAAAGCATTTTTTCCGAAAAACCTTAAATTTATGAAAGCGTAAAAAGGAAGCGGTGTAAAGCCAGCAATTAAATTCACAAAACGGTACCATTGTTAATAACCGTGCTCGTATAATCGCATAATATAAGCTCGCATTTAATGAAGTCGAAACAATATGTTGAACATAATTACAAACAAGCCGTAAGGCCTGAAAGCAGCAGTAAGGTAATACGAGTAAAATGGCCTTAAGGTGTGTTTAAGTTGATAGTAAGGAACTTAACACTAACCTGTAATGTGCTGCCAGTGATAACATCTTCCGGTGTTATTACGTTGCCTAAGCTTTTTGACATTTTTCGGCCATGGGCGTCGCAAACCACACCGTGGAGGAGAACTTTTGAAAAAGGTAACTTTCCTGTCAGTTGCGTACCCAACATTACCATCCTTGAAACCCAGAAGAATAAAATATCGTGCCCTGTTTCCATTAGGCTTAACGGATAATATTCTTTGAAGTCGCCTGTCTGAAAGATGTAAAACATCGTTAAGAAAAATGCTGAAGTATCTCAGCTGGATCTTCTGATTTCGATGCTGAGTTGATTTTTGTGTTTAAATGTTGCTGTCCCGCCTTTGTTTTGTTTATTTAGGTTGGAAAGCTTCTTTTAATTCGAATTTTTGGAAATTATTTTCGAGTCTTATGCAAAATCGTTCTGGCGGAACTGAAATGAAGCTTTTTAAAACGTTTTGAAGCACTTAAACTGACTGAAAGCCCCTAGAAATAAAATATGATGCTTTGTTTTCGACAGGCTTGAAGATAAAGGAACCTTTAAGTCGCTTTACTGAGAT
Organism: Melanotus villosus; assembly: GCA_963082815.1. NCBI lineage: Eukaryota > Metazoa > Arthropoda > Insecta > Coleoptera > Elateridae > Melanotus > Melanotus villosus. The sequence continues at coordinate 54,017,382 of OY720425.1, forward strand.
AAATTAGTCAAATCTAGCGAAAATGGTGAAGTATCTCAGCTGTATTTTCTGATTTTAAAGCTTGCCTGAGGTGATTTTTGGGCTCAAATTATCAAACTATTAATTTTGAAGGTTCGCTAAATCGTTTTTGATTCGATTATTTTGGAAATTATTATAGAAGTGGTGAAGTATCTCAGCTGGACCTTGCCACGCTTACAAACGGGGCCTTCTTGTTTAATAGAATTTTGAAAAATGTATAAAAACATAATAAAACAGGCAGTGAAAATTCAAATCCAAAGCTTTGTTCGAGCCCATCTCATTATAATAAAATAAATTTTTATGAAGACATTTCGTTCCGAATCCTTTTCTCGAAAAAAGGAACCGAATTGAAATTAAATGGGCCTTCTTTCCCAATTTTATATTTAATACGAGTACGAAATTTCGACGGAATGGACATGTGTCTGAATAAATGTTTAATGCAGACATTCACGTTTAAAGCGGATGTTCCGTTAGGGGCGTAGTTTTCCATTCGGTATAAAGCAAGCATAAAGGCAAGGTGTGTTGAAAAACCGGGCAAGAAAGAAACGGGGGGGAAATTCATAAATATGAACAGAACTCGGGGAAAACGTAGTAGAACAAAAGAGCTTCTGAAATGCTAATGTTGCTTTAGAAAATTTACATTTAGAAGATTTTTGGTGCACACTTTAAACTACCTCAAATAAGTTGAAATAAAAATGAGACGAGATTTATTGGCTTATTTATTTTTATTAAGTTTTATTTATTTTCTGTGCTTTTTTTGAATGATAATTTAGGTTATCAGGATGTGATTTATTATTTCTGGAAAGCTCACGGTGTTACAGACGTGAAATTTATTATCGATATAAATAAAGAGGGATATAAATTATAAACTGAGAGGTTTCGTTTGAATTTTTATCATTTTTTCTGAATCAGAGCAAAGGAAAAATTTAATATGTTTGGGAGAAAATGGGCCTTGAACTTGTATTTGAATTTAATTTCCACTTTTCCAACATGTAAAACAAAATAAATAATTAAAACTACGATCCAAACTCGGTTCAATCATTAAACTTCCCGACAACCAAAGCAATCGTGAATAATTTTGAAGGAGAAATTTATTTACCAGCTGTGTAACAAACGAATCCCACGGTTTAAATCGTATTTACTCCCATTTAAATTTGCCGAAAATAAAATGAACAAAATTGAATCGTACAAATTTAGTACAAACCTGTTGCGGCCATCCGAATGCTGAAAAAGGGAGAAGGGCAGAAGAGAACCACGTGTCGAGGACATCTTCATCCTGTACGGTGATTACATTATTCCGAGCTGTGGAAAACCGTAAAGCAGCTTTAGTGCGAGCCGCTTCCGGGTTCTCGGCAGCCACCCAACACTTCCGGTCGACGTCGTCGTCGCCCTGGACGCTACATGAGTAAACCGGAACTCGATGACCCCACCATAACTGCCTTGACACGCACCAATCTCTACACATTTTATTTGAAAAAAAATTAATTTTTTAAAATGCAAAAATTCTGTTCTGTTTTTCTCTAAATTTACTGATTTAAAGCAGAAGTTCTTAGGGTGATTTTAAAGGTTTCCAGTTGTCCCTGCGTCATGACTTCCAATTGACCTAAATCTATTTTATTAAAATGGATCACAGAAATGCCCCGCAACTGCTTTACAAAATTTCAAAAGGTTGTGAAAGTCTTCCGGTTGCTTTAAACTTAATTCGCCTCAAAGCTACTTTAATGCTTAAGAAAGTCCTCCAAAGTACTTTGAAGGAGGAAATTTCGTTTAAGTCAAAGCTGATGGTTTCCAATACTTCCTCGGCCAGGATTTCCAGTTGTCCTCACCTGTTTTCCTTTCAAGGTCACTTAAAATCTGCGAAGTCGATCTTAAATTCCTTTAAAGATTCTTAAAGTTACGTTAAAGAGTTCCAACTGCCAAAAACTTTTACCAACAAATTTTGTGAGGGTTCTTGGAGTCACTGTAGGTTTCCTTCTGTCTTCATTAAATTTTCTAGTTATTCTAAACCTGTTTTATCCTTCAAATCCTAAATTTCTCTAGAAAAAATTTAAAGTCAGCCTGAAGACTTACTTACACCCGTCGAAAAATGCTTTCATTGTACTCAACAAATTTTCGGAAGGTCAGCATTTCGAACTGTTACAAGCCTGATTTATCCTTCTAATCTTTCAAACTTGCCTTAGAAAACCTTTAAAGACTGTTAAACTCACGGAAGGCTTTCAACTGCTAGAAAATGCCTCGATTTTGCTTAACAAATTTTCTGAAGACTTTCGTCATCGCTGTAAACATCCACCTGTCTTTGTAACGTTTTCCAATTGTTACAAGCCTGAGTTATCATACCAATCCTTCAAAATCGCCTTAGAAATGTTAAAGACTTTTAAAATCAGCCTGAAACCTTTCAACTATCTCAACAAATTTTTGGAAGGCTTTCGAAGTCATCACTGTAGATTTCCAGTTGTCTATATCAAGGTTTCGAATTGTTACAAGACTGATTTATCGTTCTAATCTTTCGCAATTGCCTTACAAAATTTAAAAACTTTTAAAGTTACACTGAAGGCTTTCAACAAGAAAATGCTTCAATTTTAGGAAGACTCGAAGTCATCGCTGTAGATTTCAAATTGTCTGTGTCAAGTTTTCCAATTGTTATCTGATATCGCATTCTAATCCTTCAGGCTTACTTCAGAACATTTTTAAAGTCTCTTCAAGTCGGACTAAAAACCTTTCAACTGTCAAAAACAGCTTCTATTTTGCTTGTCAATTTTTCGGGAGGCTTTCGAAGCCATCGCTGTAGATTTCCAGTTGTCTGTGTCATGCAATAAGCCTGATTTAGTCTTCAAATCTTGCAAAATTGCCTTATACAATTTGTAAAGACTCCTAAAGTCGCACTGAAGCCAGTTATCTGTCTCAAGATTTCTAATTGTTCTGAGCCCTATTTATCCTTCTAATCTTTCAAAATGGCCTTGGAGAAATTTTAAAATCTCTTAATGTGGCGCTGAAGACCTCTTAACTGTCCAAAAATACTTCGATTTTTCTTAACAAATTTTCGAGAGGCTTTCAAAGTCATTACTGTAGATTTCCAATTCTCTGTGTCAGTATTTTCAATTGTTATAAGCTTGATTTATCCTCTTAATCCTTCACGCTTGCCTTAGAAGATTTTTTAAAGACTATTAAACTCACACTGAGGGCTCAAGTGTCGAAAATGCTTTGATTTTGTTGAGCAGATTTTCGGAAGGCTTTCGAAATCATCGCTGTAGATTTCCAGTTGTTTGTGTCATGTAATAAGCCTGATTTAGTCTTCAAATCCTACAAAATTGCCTTATGAAATTTGTAATTACTCCTAAAGTCGCACTGAAGCCTTTCAACTGTCAAAAAATGCTTCGATTTTGCTCCACCAACTTTCGGGAGGTTTTTCAAGTCATCACTGTAGATTTCCAATTATCTATGTCGGGATTTTCAATTGTTATTAGCCGGCTCTCAAAATTGCCTTAGAAAATTTTAAAGACTCTTAAAGTCACACTGAAGCCTTCCAACTGTCAGAAAATATTTCGATTTTGCTTAACAAATTTTCTGCAGTCGTCACTATAGATTCCCAGTTATCTGTGTCGGGATTTCCAATTGTTATTAGCTTGGTTTTTCCTTAGAATCCCACAAAATTGCCTTAGAAAAATTTTAAAGACTCTTAAACTCACACTGACGGTTACTATCGAAAAATGCTTAGATTTTAATTAACAGATTTCTTCCAGTTGCCTGTATCAAATTTTCCAGTTGTTACAAGCCTGATTTATCATTCATATCCTTCAAAATGAACTTGGAAAAATTTTAAAGACTCTTAAAGTCAGCCTGGAGGTTTTCAACTGTCAAAAGATGCTTCGATTTTACTTTAACAAATCTACACGCTTTTGTTGTTATCGCTGTAAGTATCCTGTAGTCTGTGTCGGAATTTCAAATTGTTATAGGGCTGATTTATCCTTCTAATACTTTAAAATTGCCTTAGAGAATACTCTTACTGCCACTTTCCAGGCTTCTAAACTATCAGAAAATGCTTCGATTTTACTCTCAACAAATTTTCGGAAAGCTTTCGGAATCATCGCTGTAGCTATCCAGTTGCCTGCATTAAGATTTCCAGTTATTATAAGTCTGTTTGTCCTTTGAATCCTTCATAATTACCTTAGAAAATGTTTAAAGGCTCTTAATGTCGACCTGAACGCTTTCAACTGCAAAAAATTCTCCAATGATTATAATCCTGATTTAAGTTGTAATCCTTCAAGATTGCCTTAGAAAATTTCTAAAGGTTCTTAATGTCAGCCTGAAGGCTTCCAATTGCAAAAAATGCTTTGATTTTACTTAACAATTTTCCTAGTCATCGCAGTGGATACCCATTTGTCTGTGTCAATATTTTCAATGGTTATAAGCCTGAATTATCCTTCGAATCCTTCAAAATTTTAAAGGTTCTTATTGTCAGCCTGAAGGCTTCCATCTTCAAAAAGTTTCGATTTTACTTTAACAAATTTTCTGGGCGCTTTCGTAGTTATCACAGTTGATATCTATTTGTCTGTGTCAGGATTTTCAATTGTTATAAGCCTAATTTATCCTTCTAATCCTTTAAAATTACTTTAGAACATTTTCAAATGCTCTTAATGTAGGCCTGAAGGCTTCCAACTGCAAAAAATGCTTTTGATTTTACTTTAACACATTTTCTGGGCGCTTTCGTAGTCATCGCCTTGTAAATCCATTTTTCTATGTCAGGATTTCCAATTGTTGTAAGCCCAATTTATCCTTGTAATCCTTCAAAATGGCCTTGGAAAATTGTAAAAACTCTTAATGTCGCTCTGAAGACCTCTAAATTGTCGGAAAATACTAAGATTTTTCTTAACAAATTTTCGGGAGGCTTTCAAAGTCATTACTGTAAATTTCCAGTTGTTTGTGTTAGGATTTACTATTATAAGCCTCATTTGTCATTCTAATCCTTTAAAAAAGCTTTAGAAATTTTTAAAGTCGTACTGACGCTTTTCAACTGTCAAAGAATGCTTCGATTTTGCTTAACAGATTTTTGAATTGCTTTAGAAATTATCGCTATAGATTTCCAACTGTCGGTGAATGGTTGTAAGCCTGATTTATAATCCTATTAATCCTTCAAAATTGCCTTAGAAATGTTTTAAAGGCTCCTAATGTCACCGTGAAAGCTTCCAACTACAAAAAATGCTTCGATTTTGCTTTAAAAAAAAACTTCTGGAAGCTTTCATAGTCCTCGCTGTTGCCTGTGTCGGGATTTCCAGTTGTTATAGGCCTGATTTATCATTCTAATCCTTCAAAAATTACCTTGGAAAATTTTTAGAGACCCTTGAAGTCACACGAAAGGCTTTTAACTGTTAAAAAATGTTTCGATTTTGCTTAACAAATTTTCGGAAGGCTTTCCAATTCATCGCTATAGATATTCAGTTGTCTGTCTGGATTTCCAATTGTTATTGGCTTGATTCATCCTTTTAATCCTTCACAATTGCCTTAGATAATGTTTAAAGATTCTGAAAGTCGCACTGAAGGCATCCAACTTCAAAACATGCTTTGATTTTGCTTAACAAATTTTGGAAGGCCTTCGAAGTCATCGTAGTAGATTTCCAGTTATCTGTGTCAGGATTTCCAATTGCTAAAAGCCCGATTTATCCTCCTAGTCCTTCAAAATTGCCTTAGAGAATTTTTACACGCTCTTAAAGTTGCACTGAAGGCTTCCAACTGCCACAAAATGTTTCGATTTTGCTTAACAGATTTTCGGATTGCTTTCGGGAATCTCACTGTAGGTTTATAGTTGTTTGTGTCAAGATTTCCAATTATTATAAGCGTGATTTATTCTTCTAATTATTCAAAATTACATTGAAAAAATTTTAAAGACTCTTAAAGTCGCACTGAAGGAACTATCAAAACATGCTTTCATTTTACTTAACACATTTTCGGGAGGCTTTTGAAGTCATCGTGTATATTTCTAGTTGTCTGTAACAGGATTTCCAATTGCCATATAGCCTAATTGACCCTACTAATCCCTCAAAATTGCCTTCATTTTTTTTTAACTCTTTCGGGAGGCTTCTAACTCGTCAGAAAATGCTTCGATTTTACTTAACAAATATTCTGAAGACTTTCGAAGTCATCGCTGTAGATTTCCAGTTGCCTGTATCAAGATTTCCAATTTTTATGAACTTAGTTTATCCTTATAATTCTTTAAAATTGCCTTAGAAAATTAGTAAAGTCACACTGAGGGCTTACAACCGTCAAAAAATGCTTCGATTTTGCACACATTTTCGGAAGGCTTGCTGTAGATTTCCAGTTGTCTGTATTAGGATTTCCAATTTGTTATTTATCCTTATCACCTAGCATTGTTCAAAATCGCATTGAAAAAATTTTAAAGACTATTAAAGTCCCGCTGAAGGCTTCCAACTATCAAAAATTTGTACCGATTTTGCACAAAACATTTTCGGATGACTTTCGGAATCATGGTTGTATGGTTCCCGTTCTCTGTGTCACGAATTCAAATTGCCATAAGCCTGATTGACCCTTCTAATCCCTCAAAATTGCCTTAGCAAAATTTTAAAAACTTTTAAAGTTGCTCTGAAGGCTTCTGAATTGTCGGAAAAGGTTTCGATTTTGTTTAAAAAATTTTCGGAAGGCTTTCGAAGTCATCGCTGTAGATTTCCAGTATAGAATCCTTCAAAATCGCCTCCAACAAATTTTAAAGGCTGCCTGAAGTCCAACTGTCGAAAAATGTCTCGATTTTACTCAAACATTTTTTGAAAGCTTTCAATGCCATTATTGTAGATTTCCAGTTGTCTGTGGCAGGATTTCCAACTTTTATAAGTCTGATTTATCCTTTTAATTATTCCAGTTGCCTCAGAACAAAATTAAAGCCTCTTAAAGTTACGGTGAAGGCTTTCAACTGTCAAAAATGCTTCGATTTTGCTTAATGAATTTTCGGAAGGCTTTCGAAGTCATCACTGTAAATGTCCAGTTGTCTGTGTTAGGATTTACAATTGTTATAGGCTTGATTCATCCTTTTAATCCTTCAAAATTGCCTTAGATAATGTTTAAAGATTCTGAAAGTCGCACTGAAGGCATCCAACTGTCAAAACATGTTTTGGTTTTGCTTAACAAATTTCGGAAGGCTTTCGAAGTCATCGTAGTAGATTTCCAGTTGTCTGTATCAGAATTTCCAAATATTATAAAACTGATTTAACATTCTAATTCTTCAAAATTGCCTTAGAAAATTTTTAGAAAGTTTTAAGGTTACACTGAAGGCTCCCAACTGTCGAAAAATGTTTCTACTTTACTTAACAGTTTTCCTGGAGGCTTTTGAAGTAATCGTTACAGGTTTCCAATTGTCTGTATCAGGATGTCCTGTTATTATAAGCCTGATTTGTCCTTCGAATCCTTCAAAACTGCCTTAGAGACTGCAAGCTTTCAACTTTCAGAAAATGTTTCGATCTTATTTAACACGTTTTCTGAAGGTTTCCAATTGGTCCTTGCCCCATAATGTCCAATTGTCATAAACATGAATAATTTAAACGAACGAAAATGCTTCAAAATTGGTTAAAACATATTCAACGAGGACGTCCAAATAGCCTAACCCTAAATCTATATCAAAATTCAACTGAAGGCAATTCTGAGAATTTTCAGTCGTTTTTTGGCCAGGATTGCCAGTTGTTCCTAGCCTACTTCAACCCAAAGAAACTACAATCCTTCAAAATTACTTTAAATAGTTGTAATGGACGAAACTATCCAAGTAATCTTGGGCCTAGATATTCAACGTACAGCCTAAAGGTTTCCAATTGTCCTAAACTTATATCCTTCTAAACAAACTTTAAAATTGAAATTCCCAAAAACAACTTACCGTATATTTTCAAGCCAATTAAACCAAATTTTCTCAAAATGCGGAGGATCAATGATTAATCTTCCTTCTTTAACATCATCGAGTGCCTTTTGGGCCATATCTCGACACTTAAGAAACCATTGGGGCTTGACTAAAAATTCGATAACGTCCTTAGATCTGCTACAAATTGGCACAATCATTTGATGATCCTGTCGTCCCCTCAATAAGTTTAATCTGTCTAGTTCAGCCAAGATAATATTTCTAGCGTCAAATCTTGATACTCCTGAGAATTCTCCGGCGGCATCGTTTAGATTGCCTCTCTCATCGATTATTTGCAGAACGTTTAGACCGTGACGCTTTCCGACTTCGAAATCGGTCGGATCGTGAGCCGGTGTTACTTTTACTGCACCTGCAGCAGGAAGTTTCGTTAAAAATGTCTTAAAATTCGCTCTCACAAGCCTGGAATTTAATCTTTGTAAGAATCACCGAATAAAATTAGAAAATAACAAAGTTTTTGGAAGTTTAAAAGGAGTTTTCGGGGGAATAAGTTGGCTTTGAAAATTTGTCGTTTTGTAATTGTTTAATTTCCTCTTTCGTTTCATACCAAACGTGCTTTTGTGCCTTCGTAACTGTAATTAATTTCCCGTGGTTAAAATCTGAAACTGCCATGAAATAATCTACGTTGTGTGCGTTAAAATTAATTTGCGGGGTGGAAAAAACTAAAAGGGCGGCCCTTTGGCACCCCTTGAATGATTTTCCTCGTCAAATTTTAAGCAAATTGTAATTAAAACCGTGCCATATTTTCCTTAATGACTAATTTAACTCCTCAAGGCTAGAAACGTATAACGAATTCGCTTCCTCTTTTTTTAAAGCAGGGCGCCTCTTTTCTTTGCAAATTATTCCGTTCGTGAGCCGGCATGAAATTAAAGGCAAAGTCAAAGAAAAGAAAACAAAAGAGTACCTGCCTAGTAAATAGGACAAAAGGAATGGAACTCAGTGGCGCTGAATAATAAATGTGGGCCAGCATTGTTCCAGTTGAACGAAATCATTCCATTTACCTCAATCACCGACCTGGCCTTTTCTATACGTGCAAAAAGGAATTCGCAAAAAAAATACACAAAAGATTTCAAAACTTCTACATAGCTTTCCTATTTATTATTCCTGACACTTACACTCACCAATTTATTATACATTCCGAACTGTAACCACAACGAACTCTTTGGAAAACAAAAATAAAACACTTAAACAGCAGAAAATTCGATTGCAATCCTTATTTAATTTTTTATAAAAAGCAGCTCTTTTTGGGTTGCTCTGAGAGCTCAAGGATAACAAGAACAGTCTGGAAAATATCGCGATATAAATAAAACAAAAGACTCGAGCATCAAAGCAATTATTTTTAATAAGTCTGCTGGTAATTATCAAAAAGAAAAAAATCAAAATTCACCAACCAAGGAGAGCTCATACCTTTTTTTAGCGCCCCCCTCCCCCCCCCCCCCGTTCTGACCACCATCGACAAAACAAAGGCCTAATTAGGCAAGGAACTAATTCCCACAGGTTATAATTGTCCATTTTTTTTTTAATTCTACAAATCGATTGCTTCGAACTGTCTCACAGCATCCTTTTTGGAAATTTAATGAAAAATCTGAATATTCCACTTTGCTCGTCGTAAACAAAAGAAGGTTTAAACTAATCATTGTTTTACGAACGTTTCGATGGAGACCAATTTTGAAAAAAAAAGTTTCTGGAATTTACTTTCAATTCGAGACTTCCAAAGGCCAACCTGAAAACTTCACCTGTTCTTGGCTCCTATATCACTAATAAATGATTCAAACGCTTAGTTGCCTTTAAGGCTAATTCTCGTTTAATCCAATTATCAAAACAAAAAACGCAAGTGATTTACAAGCCTGAAAATCTTCGTGTTTTTCCTACCCACATTAACAAAACAAATGATCCACAGGCTTAATTTACCATAAGACCAATTACCTTTAAAACAAATTTGCGTTGGATCCAATTATCAAAAAAACATAATGAAAACTTCCTGAAATTTACGAAATTTCAGCCTTAAACCCATCACTTCAACTTCCTTTTTCTTCTACCTCCATTAAAAAACATGTCCTTCGTAAATAAAAACGGAAAACCAGAACGTAAGGGAAGCTTCAAAATGATTATTTGAAAGTAAATTTCAATTGGATATAATTATTTATCAAAAACGATAATCATTTCAAAATTTAGGAGAATTAAATTCAGGCACTTTCAAAGACCAAGCTGAAAACTTCACCATTTTCTCCACTCTAACATTGGTAAAAAATGATTCAAACGCTTAGTTAACCATCACAATAATTTCCTTTAAGACTAATTCTCGTTTAATCCAATTATCAAAACAAAAAGAAAGAATTCTAGAATCAAGTAATTTAAAAGCCCGAAAATCTTCGTTTTCTTCCTACCCACATTAACAAAACAAATGATTCAGAAGCTTAATTAATCATCAAAACAATTACCTTTAAAACAAATTTGCGTTGTATCCAATTTTATCAAGAAAATAAAATAAAAACTCTCTGAAATTTACGAGATTTCAACCTTCAGCCCATCACTTCGACTTCCTTTTTCCTCTTCCACCATTACGAAATATGCCTTTCGTAATGAAAGCAAAAGGCCAGAATGTCAGAGAGGCATCAAGATAATTATTTTATAGTAAATTTGGATATAATTATTTATTTATAAAAAACAAAAACTGACAGTACGGCAGAGTGGTAGTGCACGTAGAACTGACATATTGAAAGTTAAGCTTGGTCTGCTTGGTCTGACCACTCTGCGGTTCGGTGTGTTCGGCCCCCTCGACACTGTACATGTAAAAGGGGGTAAAAGAGAAAGAAAGAAAGAAAGATTCAAAATTTAGGAGATTTAAATCCAGGCACTTCCAAAAGCCAATCTGAAAACTTCACCACTTTCGTCGCTCCTATATTGGAAAACAAGTATTCTTATACGCTTAGTTAACCACCAAACCAATTAGGAACTTTTGAGGCTTATTTTCATTTGATTCGATTATCAAATAAAAAAAAGGAGTTCTAGAATTAAGTAATTTAGAAGCCTGACAATCTTCGATTTATTCCTACCCACATTAACAAAACAAATAATTCAAAGGCTTAATTGATCATCAAAGCAATTACATTTAAAACAAATCACTTGGACTTCCTTCTTCCTCTACCTCAATTAATAAATATGCTCTTTATAATAAAAAGAACAAAAGGCCAGAACGTGAGGGAGTATCAAAATCGTTAGTTTATAGTAATTTTTCACTGGATATAATTAGTTATCAAAAACAAAAGTAATTCCCAAATTTAAGAGATTGAAATTGAGACACTTCCAAAGGCCAACCTGAAAACTTCTCCATTTTCTTACTTCAATGTTTCAAAACAAATGGCTCATAGGTATAATGGGCCGTCAAATCAATTATCTTTAAAGCTAATTCGCGTTGATTCCAATTGTTATAAAAATTTAACGAAAATTATAAGGCTTTAACTTTCAACCCACCACTTCAAGGTATATACTAAAAATAGCTTATCTTTCATCCTTCCTCTTTCTCTCGAATATAAAAGGCTCAACTAATCAAGCAAGCCTAAAAACTAATGTCAATGTTCCCTTGGTATTATAATAAAGCGACGTTCTAACATGCATCTTGGAAAATTACCACGTGCGCTGATATGACGTGTTAGCTAGGATCCATACACTGGCAGGAATAAAGGCATGCGAGATGCACGTGGATGACCGCTGTGAACCTGAAAGATGACTCAAGTCAGCTGTGTGGTGCGTGGCAATGCTGAAATAGCATTCTGTAAAACACACAACTCAGCATGTTCTTGGCAGGGTGAATGCACGTAGCATCAGCACAAAAAGTGTATGCCTTTATTCTAAGACACGTGTACGTCGGAGCTGACTTCCTATATAAGGAATTGCTCAGCAGAGCTCTTTATGGTTGGTGTAGTCGTCGAAGAACCATTTTCATGTAAGACTATTTTTCTGTATTTAATTTAATTCAATTCATAGTCTTCTTGTTCTTCTTCCTCTTACGGTGGAAGCCTAGGCCGATGGCCTGTTAGAAACTCATAAGAACGAGTTTTGTGAGCCCTCTTTGCACCTATGCTGGGCAGGAGGCTAACCTAACCCATCGAGAGAGGTGAAGAAGACCGACCCGCAGTGTTGCGATGACAATTCATAGTAAGACTTACTAAATTAGTACTCTTTGCTAATAGTTTGGAGCAAACACTTCGTTTCATTTTATTAACTTTGATGATTGTATGTATGTATTGGGACCTACCTTTAAAATTGCCTAATTTGTGTTTACCTTTAACTTTAACTCTAATATCTTATGAAACTTGATCAAAGCTTGGACAATATACAGTGAGCACGTAAAGGTTGGAACAAATTCGATAAAATCTTTATTGGGCAAGTAAGAAAATAAGGCTCGGACACGTCGATTTTATTTTTTTGATGCGCATTTTTTTGTATGCGTATATTTTTTATTACGCCACGCCTCTTCGAGTTATGACGTCATCATCTGTTTTTTTAAATGGCACACCCTCTTTTGATAGTACCATTTAAAAGAGGTAAAAATTACCAAAATTTACGTAAATAAAATTTTGAAAAAAATAATTTAATTCTCCCGATCAAAGGACAGAAGATTAAGCATTGAACCAATCATCATTCTCGCCAATTTCCACTGGGCCTATTTTGTTACCAAATCTAGAAGGTTTACATAAAAACCACTCACCTGTTCCAAACTCAGGATCGACAAAATCGTCACAAATAATCGGGATTGCTTCCTTCCTAAATGGATGCCATAAATATCGTCCTATAAGAGATGAATATCGGTAATCCTTGGGATTAACAACGACTGCAACATCACCTAACATGGTTTCAGGTCGCGTTGTTGCTACCACGACTTCTTCATCTGCGAAGGACGATATGAAGTTTAATTTTAAGTGAGATTTTTTCGTTTTTTTTATTGCATGTAAAAATGTTTGTTAACTAAATGAATGTAAGGTTGGGTAGAATCTTATTATAAACGATTTTAAATTATTCCACTCGCAGCATATTACGAAATTCGTTATGAAGGGAATTGAAGAGTTAAGCCTTTTAAAAGCTACGGAAATGAGAAACCTAGCAGTACTTTAAAATACAAAGGGACGCTTAAACTTTTCTGAATTTATGTAAAAGTTTAAGAGGATGCTTTTAAACGTCACAAAAAGGCTTTCTTTTTTTTTATTGTAATACTTGCAACGTGCTTAAGATTGGCAAGGCAATAAATAGTAGGTGAAGGTTACTCTTTAACTTGACAAGGGTTTACTAGCAAGGATAATAAATCCTTAAAGGACAAGAAACCCTATCTGGTATCAGCTATTACCGTGCATGTCGCCTACGAGTTCACTCATGCAAAAATATACGAACACACAAACGGTTCCGTGACAGAGTTAGAACGTCGGAAAAAATTCGAAGGAAAAAATAGGAATATGACAAGCAATATTACCCGAATCCAATAATTTATATGCAAATTTGGCGAGGATGCCGAACTGTACGGGTTTCTCGTATCCGGGAACAGGAAGGTCCGTGGGTCCGGATACTTGTAGATGCTCGACCTCGATGTCCGATATGGCCGACTGCAGGACGCAAGACCAATTCACAAGATAATCCGAACGATATATCAGACCACACTCGTATAATTTGATGAACGCTTCCGTCACGGCACGGGATTGTCCTGGATCCATTGTGAACATTTCCTTCGACCAGGATAACGATGCCCCCAGACGACGAAGTTGTTGACCTATCGGAAGAAATGTTTGTTTTAAATCATTGAACATACCCAAACCCTTGAAATGCCCTCTTTAAAATACCAAGACTTCCTAAACATATTTTTAAATTCTTTAGGAAAACCTTGCAAATAAAGCCTATTCTTTTCAAGGCAGAATTCAAAAAATTTAATCAAAAAATATTTGACATTTTCCAAAATAATTTTTTAGTTTAGTGTCAAAAGGAAAACCTTGCCGAAATTAAAAGGTAAAGCGTTGAAGTTTGGATTATTCATTTCAAGTCTGAAGGATTTGGTGAAGGTTAATAGGACAAAATTCAGAAGGGACAAATATAAAATACTATATAAAATAATTTTTAATTTTCAAAAGGAAAACTCGCCCAAAATTAAATGTAAAAATGTTGAAGCTCTGTATTCTTTCTTTCAAGTCCGAAGAGTTCGGTTAAAAGGTTCATAAAACAACATTTAGAAGAATAAAATCCCGAAAAAACAAGCCAAAAATCTTCTAAATTTCTCAAAATAATATTTTAATTTCTAAAAGAGAAAATCGCCCAAAATTATAGGAACAAATGTCGAAGCTTTCAATTCTTTTTTTGAGTCTGAAGGTATCAATTCTGGTTAACAGAACGAAATTCAGAAAGAAAAAATACAAAAAACCAAATCAAACTAGTCCAAATTTCTCAAAATAAAAATAGTTTTTAATTAACAAAATAGAAAATCGCCCAGAATTATAGGGAAATATTGAAACTTTCGATTATCTCTTTCAAAAGGTTTCAATTTAGGTTAGTAGGACGAAATTCAGAATGAAAAAATACCAAAAACTAAGCCAAAAATCTCCGAAATTTATCAAAAAAAAATGAGAAAATTATAGGAAAAAATATACAAGCTTTCGATTCTACCTTTCAAGCCTTAAGGTATCAATCAATTCAAGTTAACAGGACAAAATTCAGAAGGAAAAACTACGAAAAAACAAGGCCAAAAATCTTCGAAATTTTCCAAAATTAAAATAGTTTTTAAGTAACAAAAAGGGAATCGCCCAAAATTATGCGGAAACTTGAAACTTTTGATTGCCTCTTTCACGTCTGAAAGTTTAAATTTAGGTTAGTAGGACGAAATTCAGAATGAAAAAATACCAAAAACCAAGCCGAGAATCTTCGAAATTTCTCAGAATAAAAATAGTTTTTAATTAACAAAAGAATTAAAATTACAGGGAATAAACGAAACTTTCGATTGTCTCTTTCAGGCCTGAAGGTTTCAATTCAGCACCAAATTCAAAACAAAAAAATACAAAAAATAAGCCAAAAATCTTCGAAATTTCTCAAAATAAAAACATTTTTTAATTTGCAAAAAAGGAAAAGCGTTGAAACGTCCGAGATTAAAGGAAAAAGTGTTCATTTCGACTTTATCTTTAAAACATGAGGGTATTCTTTCGGGTTAACAGGGCGAAATTCAGAAGGAAAAAATACAAAAATCCAAGCCACAAAACCTTCAAAAAAAATTTTTTTTCCAAGAGAAAAAAGAACGTTAAAACTTCCGATTTTTTCTTTCAAGTCTAAAGGTATCAATTCAGGTTAACAGGGCAAAATAGGGAAGGAAAAACCACAAAAACCCAAGCCACACGTCTTGGAAATTTCTCAAAATTAAAACATTTATTATGTAGTTCCAAAAAAGAAAATCGCCCGAAATTATAGCGAAATATGTTGAAACTTCGATTTTTTCTTTCAAGCCTGAAGTTATCAATAAGCCAAATGTCCCGGAAATTTCTCAATTTAAAACTATTTTTTGATTTCGCAAATAAAAACTTCAAAGCTAAAACATTGAAACTTTCGAGTTTTTTTCGTTCAAATCTGAAGGTTTCCATTCAGGATAACAGGACGAAATTCAGAAAGAGAAACTAGAAAAAATTTAAGCCAAAAATCTACGAAATTTCTCAAAATAAAATATTTTTAATTTGCAAAAGAAACTGCTGAACATTAAAGGGAAAAATTGAAATTTTAAAAAGGAAAACTCCCCCGAAATTAAGGAGAAAAATTTTCAAAGCTTTCGATTCTGTCTTTCAAGTGTGAAGGTTTCAATTTAGATCAGTGGGACGAAATTCAGAAGGAAAAACCTGGAAACGCCAAGCCAAAAATCTTCGAAATTGATCAAATAGAAATATTTTTTTAATTTTCAAAAGAAAAACTCGTCCAAAATTAAAGGGATGTTGAATCTTTCCATCCTTTCTAAGTCTGAAGGTTTCAGTTTTGGTCAAGCAGGGCGAAAAAGAGAAGGAAAAAATTCAAACAACTAAGCCAAATATCCCCGAAATTTCTCAAAGTAAAACTAAATATTTCTGATTTCCCAAAGAAAACTCCCTCAAAATTAAAAGAAAAGATTTGAAACTTTCAATTCTTTTCTTTCGAGTCTTCAGACCTTCAGGTTAACAGGATGATTCAGAAGGAAAAAATTAAACCAAAAATCTTCGAAATTTCTCAAAATAAAATATTTTGTAAGTTCCAAAAGAGAAAATCGTCCAAAATTAAAGGGAAAAATGTTGAAACTTTCGATTTTTTTTCTTTCCAGTCTGAAGGTATCAATTCAACTTAACAGGGCAAAATTCAGAAGGATAAACTACCAAAACTCAAGCCATAAATCTTCAAAATGTTCAAAATTAAAACATTTATCTATTAATTTCCGAAAGAGAAAATCTCCCAAAATTAAAACGAAATATGATGAAACTTTCGATTTTTTCTTCCAACTCGGAAGAGTTCAGTTAAAATAAACGAAACAAAATTTAGAAGGAGAAAATCTAAAAAAATAATAAGCCAAAGGTTTTCGAAATTTCTTAAAATAAAAGAATTTTTGATATTCAAAAGGAAAACTCTCCCGAAATCAAGGAAAAAAATTTCGAAGCTTTCGATTCTTTCTTTCATGTCTGAAGAGTTCGGTTAAGCTAAAAAAATTAAAATTTAGGACAAAATTTCAAAAAATAAGCCAAAAATCTTGGAAATTTCTTAAATATTTTTATTTTCAAAAAGAAAACTCTCCTGAAATTAAGGAAAAGGATGTTGAAGCTTTCGATTCTCTTTTCTTTCAAGTCTGAAGAGTTCGGTTAACACAAACAAGACAAAAGTTAAAAGCACAAAATCTCAAAAAAAAAATTAAGCAAAAATCTTGGAAATTTCTTAAAATAAAAGGAAAACTCTCACAAAATCTAGGAAAAAATTTTCGAAGCTTTGGATTCTGTCTTTGAAGTCTGGAGAGTTCAATTAAGATAAATAAAACAGAATTTGGAAGTATAAAATCTAAAAATAAATAAGCCTAAAGTCCGCGGTTTCAATTTGAGTCAACAGGATGAAATTCAGAAGGAAAAAATACAAGAAAATCAAGCCTAAAGTCTTCGAAAATTCTCAAAATAAAAAGATTTTTTAATTTCCAAACGAAGAAACGCCCTGAATTAAAGGGGAAAATGTTGAAACTTTGGATTTTTTCTTTCAAATCTGAAGGTTTCAATTCTGGTTAACAGGAGGAAATTCAGAAGGAAAAATACAAAAAGCCAAACCACAAAATCAAACTTCATAATTTCTCAAAATAAAATATTTTTAATTTGCAAAAGAAAGGCTTACTGAACAAAAAATTGAAACTTTCTTATTTATCATTTTTTTAATTTTTAACTTTGTTATATCCCCCTTATACTAGGGAAATGTGTTCTCTGCAGTGGTTTCCCGTTGTATTCTGCAGAGTTTGTGACCATGTATTAAGTGTATAGTGTATGTGTCTTGTTACTGTCTGAAGTCGACCACTCCGCAGATAGAATCGTTAATTGTAACCAAACAATTAAATGGCTTCATTCGCTCAAGTACCGACCTCGAACAGTTGGGGAATTCTTTATAAAAATCCTTGCCACAGCGTGACATTCGAACGCAAAACTCCTAGCTAGGAGCCCAACGTTCTTACCACTGCACCAACGAGCTCGGTTAAGGTTAATAAAAGAAAATTTAGAAGGGCAAAATCTTAAAAACGTAAGCCAAAAGTCTTCGAAATTTCTTAAATTAAAAGGATTTTTTAGTTTTCAAATGGAAAACTTTCCCGAAATTAAGCAGAAGATTTTCGAAGCTTTCGATTCTTTTTTTAAACCTGAAGGTGTCAACAAGCCAAGCCAAAAATCTTCGAAATTTCAAGAAAATTTCCCGAAATTAATTTTTAGTTTTCAAAAGAAAAACTTACTTAGGAAAGAATTTTGAAACTTTCGATTCTCTCTTTCAAGTCTGAACGTTTCAATTTTGGTAAACAGGGCGATACGCAGAAGGAAAATACAAAAGACTAAGCCAAAAATCCTCAAAATTTGTTAAAATAAATTAATTTTCCGAAAGGAAAACTCCTGATTTTTGCAGCTTTCGATTCTTTCTTTCACGTCTAAAGATTTCAATTCGGGTTAACAGGAAGAAATTCAGAGGGAAAAGATTTAAGAAAACTAAGCCAGAAAGCTTCCAAATTTCTCAAAATTGAAACCTTTTTTAATACACAAAGAAAAACTGGCCCAAAAGTAAAGGAAAAATGTTGAAGTTTTCAATTCTTTCTTTCCGGTTTAAAAGTTTCAATTCAGATAAACAGAATGAAATTCCAAGGGGAAATTCAACAAACATAACCACAAATCTTCGAAACTTCTCGCAATTAAAAAAAGTAATTTTTAATTTTCGCAGAAAAAAAAACATCCAAAATTAAAAGAGAAATGCTGAAGCTTTCGTTTCCTTCGTTCAAGTCTGAAGGTTTCAATTCAAGTTAACAAGGCCAAATCCAAATAGAAAAAATTCAAAAACGTTAGCTAAAAAGCTTCCAAGTTTCTTTAAAAAGAAATTTTAATTTCCAAAAGAAAAACTCACCCAAAATTAAAACAAAACTGTTAAAGCTTTCGGTTCTTCCCTTCAAATCTGACGATTTCAATTCAGGTTAACAGCACGAAATTCATAGGAAAAAAACAACCAAAATACTTCGAAATTAAAGTCCTCCAGAAATTATGGAGAAAAATGTTAAATCTCTTGATTCTTTCCTTTAAGCCTGAAGAGTCCGACTGAGGTTAAGAAAACAGAATTTAGAAGGAGAAAATCTCAAACCAATAAACCAAAAATCTTCGAGGTTTCATAGAATAAAAGTATTTTTGTAATTTTCAAAAGGAAAACCCTCCGGAAATTATAAAGAAAAATGTTGAATTTTTCGATTCTTCCCTTTAAACCTGAAGAGTTCAACTGAATTTAATAAAACAGAATTTAGAAGGAGGAAATCTCAAAAAAATAAACCAAAAATCTTCGAAGTTTCATAAAATAAAGGCATTTTTTAGTTTTCAAAAGGAAACTTATTGAATCTTTCGATTCTTTTTCTCTCGAGTCTGAAGAATTCGACTACGGTTAACAAAAAACAGAATTTACAAAGACAAATTCTCAACAAAAAACAATACAAATTCTCAAAAAAATCTTTCAAATTTCTTTAAATAAAAGATTTCTTTCATTTTGAAAAAGAAAAAAATGTTTAAAGTTTCAACTGAGGCAACAGGACGAACAACAAAAGTCTACAAAATTTCTCAAAGAAATTAAGGCAAAATTTCCGTTGCTGCATTGCAAGCCCAAAATCTGATTATCCTGAAAATTCAACATTTTAAACCAAATTTACATTCACATTTTCGTTGATAGCCTGCTTAAGTAAATTTCGAACCTTTCCTGAACTTCCTGAAATTAATTACAGTTTGAATAATTAACCCCATATCAATCGTGACAGCCACTGCAACTTTTTTCTTCAAATCTTAAACAAGGCGTTATTAAAATCAACCCTTAAATATGCAAAAATTTAATTAAATGTAAATTTGGATCGTTTTCAATTCGGCTGTATCTCAACGCTAATGAAAATGTCTTAATTATGAAGCGGTGTGTATGTATCGAGGACCTTGCCATCCACTTTACGATATTTACATTGAGTAAAAACCAACAAAGATATGCAAATTATAGGAACAATCTCGACCCTTTAGAGACACAAAAGGCCTTTTCACAATCAACACTTAATTTGCATAACGTTGAAAAGAGAGGGCTCCAACATCGGAAAATAGAGTAAAACAAAATTAATTATAAGTATAACCCTGTGTATACCTCCCCAGATGATTGCAGATAACGCACACGTATATCCCTTAATGATATACTGTATTTAATGAGTTTTATACCTAACCATATAAAACGATAACGTCTACTCACATTAATCCTGTTACCTACCAGAAAATATGCAAATACACCTTATCACTTGTACCCCTTGTAAAATTCCTACTCATAAAAAGGTTTTCAAGGGGACACGCACCTTTTAAATATGCCAAAAATTCACCCCAAATAATATTTATTAGGTAACAAATCAGGGTTTAGTTTCTAGAATAAAATTTGAACAAGGTAAAAGTTAGTACGAACCAATAATGGTAGCTTTCTCCTCTTTCCACTTCCAAACTTCCTTTTCGAAAAGTTCTCTGCCGAGGTCGTGGCGGGTTTGTCCTCTTTCTTTCCACAACCGCTTTTCCACCACAACTTGAGTGGCGATGCCCGCGTGATCCATTCCAGGAACCCACAAAGTTTTAATGCCCCTCATTCGGTTCCTACGAAGACATTTATTGTGTAAGAAAGGTCTATCAGTTTCATTCAGGGACGAATAAATAGGAACATTCTGTTTTCCGAACGATTTGTTAGGGACAAACTGAGATTTTATACTATTAAAACCACATCAAAACCCTTTAATTTATTTATTGTTATTATTTTTAACACGCGCATTTTGCAAATTATCATCGACGAATCTAACAAAATTAATTTTTCCGGTTTTTAACTCTTTAATATTGAGGGGAAATCCCTTAACAGGGCACTGAAATTAAACAACCTGCAATTCTAATAATTAATTCAACCTAATTTTCAAGCTTCATCGTTTATATCATTAAATAATAACATCTCCAGCTCTCCCCATTGTGAAAACCCGAAAAAAAAATTCAAAATCGAGGGTTTTTTTTAAAGGACCTAACAACCTTGGTCGTAGCAAAATGACGTCACAAGGATTCTTACCACAGTAAAACCGACCAATCACGGTTAAGTCAAGCCAACCAATCACAAACGATTGGAAATAAACGCGGTAGAACATAGAACATAACCTCACTTCTAGCTGTCAGAAGTTGATGAAAATAACAAATTTAACAACTTTTGAGCGTTGATTTGGGCTATACTTGCTTTTACTTGCGTTCCTGTGTAGTATAATGCAAAATCATGCATCAAATTGCAGTTTTTAAGTTTGGTATAAATTAGGTTCGTCGAAGCCCAATCGCAGGTTTGTCGATTAGTAGAGCAATGTTTTCATGGACTTACAGCTACATTGGTGAAATTTACAGTGATGATTTCGACAAAAGTAACTTATTTATAAAAAAACATTCATACCTAAAGAGGATTTGATAATCGGAGATTGTTTGGCGACAACGAATCGAATCAAAACAGGTGAACTTCTTAACCTAAGTGTTAGCAGTAAGTATTACATTAACTCAAATATGGTTTTCAAGAGGAAAACGGCGTAATTCAACATGGTTTATTAAATGATTGTCAACTAACAAATCGTAACGATCAAACACAAGCGCTTTGCATTAACGAACCAATCCGATATTCTCTAAGCAGTTGGCTCAAAGGCTTGCCTTTACATAAGCATATGTGACAGCTTAGAACCTTACTTTATAATTAACTATATTGTGTAAACTTAAATGTATCCTTAATAAAATGAAATACATCGCTTTTGATTTCAGATTACGAATGGGATTTTCATGAACCAATCTAAACAGGAAGTGATAATAGTCAAACAGTGCAAGTATTTATGTAACTTACTTATCGTTTATCTGTGCAATTACCAGTGGAATTACAGAGTAAAACCTATAAAGTTTTAGGACAACCAAAAAAATTTTTCATTATAATTACTCAGCAGTTCTAATTTTAACTGATTTCACATCTTGCATATAATTTCTTATGCTGACAAAAAATACAGAATAACAATTTGATCTCTTGATATACCATTCGATCTCTGTACTCTAAAGCGAGTATAAGACAAGATTGACACAAATTGCTGTGCACTTTTGAAAATCACCACTTACCACCTAACAAGCACATCTTCAATAGTTATCGTAAGTGCATGCCCTAAATGTAGAATTCCGGTAATATTCGGTGGTGGCAGTATTAAACTAAATGGCTTTGCTGATTTTAGTGGAGGCTCAAAATAAGGTGTAGTTTTTAAATCCTTTTCGACTTCTTGTGGAACATAGGCTGCAGCTAAATCTGCAAATTGTTAATAAATTATTCCCATTTTCATTCGAATTTAAAAGTTACGCGCGTTTTATGAAAACACAAACTATTGCGCCATCTATACGTAAGTAAGTGAACTTTAACCTTACCTTGCACTGCAGAATTTGTTTTGGTGCATTTTTGCCGTAAAAAAATCACAGATATTTCATAAGAGTGAGTAATACTAACGCTGCGGATGTTGAATAACTTAAACATTGCTTAAATTCTACGTAATTACATTGATAACCACGGCTTTTTGTACTTTTTAAAGGTTATGTCCAGGTAATAAGAGAAATAACATGGACGTTCCAAATGATCAAATTCCCGTTAGTTAAATCTCGTTTAATAAAATTGTAATGAATTTTAGGTTATGTAATATTACCAACTTGTGCCGGTGATTTTAATTAAATATCTTAATAATGTCACTGTTCTGTAAAAGTGTACGGGCTTGTACTAATTATTCTAAAAAAACACGAAATGTTTATTCCGCGTTTGGTAACAAACGGACAATCACAACCGGTGCTACAAGCGGAAATATGAAAACAACCCTCAAGCTAAGTGTACTCGGAGTAGGATTAGGGGCCCTTGTTGGAACAGGTTATTCGATCCACCAGTTAAACAAACCCCACGGTCACATAATCAATGAAGAAATCACCATTCCTGTTATTAACGAAGTACCTAAAATCGCACCTTCCAGAAAAGTAAGTTTAGCAAACAAACGTTACGATTATTGTTGACATTTTTCATGTTACTTAGATAAGAACGTTAGGAGATCAGAGCGGTCTCAAGCTGACTTTATATCAGTACCAAACGTGCCCCTTTTGTTGTAAAGTACGAGCATTTTTAGATTATTATGGAATATCATATGATGTGATCGAAGTCGATCCTGTATTACGTCAGTCGATAAAATGGTCACCATATAAAAAGGTTCCAATTTTGCTTGCTAAAGTTGGTGATGCTTATCAGGTACGCTAATTCGTACTTAACGAATATCTAAGTCATTTTAAGCAGGGAAATTACAGCCATTAAACGACAGTTCGATGATTATATCGGCATTAGCATCGTATTTAGAAGATTCCAACAAAGAATTAAATGACATTGTTAAATGTTACCCTATTTTAAAATTCGCAGAAGAAGGGGGAACCATTAAAAATGAAATTATGAACAAATACTTTCTTATGTTGGATCGCCCGGATAAAAATAGGGCCACAGAGGAAATTAAGTAAGTTTTTTTAAGTAAGCTTGCATTTGAGTAGTTACCACGCATAATTTTAGTGAAGAACGTAAATGGAGGAAATGGACAGATGACGTTCTCGTCCATACTTTATCCCCGAACGTTTACCGAACCAGAGAGGAAGCTTTACAAGCTTTCGATTGGTTTTCACACGCAGGGGAATGGGAACAACATTTCCCTGCGTGGGAAAGGTACCTAATGATTTACGTAGGTGCTTTTGCAATGTGGATCATCGGTAAACGACTCAAAACTAAGTAAAAATCTAATAAGCGTACTTACCGGATTTTTTTAAATGCGTTCATTTTGTAGGTATAATTTGAAAGACGACGTGCGTGTATCGCTTTACGACGAATGTAATTACTTCGCAAAGGCAGTAAAACAAAAAGGAACGACTTTCATGGGGGGAAACGAACCTAATCTAGCCGATTTGGCCGTATATGGCGTATTAAATAGTATTGAAGGTTGTAACGCCTTTCAAGATCTTCTTGCACATTCGCATATAAAGAAGTGGTATTATTCGATGAAAGACGCCGTACAAAATCATCGAGGCGGTGCGTTTACTTAATTTATTCGTTTGTTAGATTGTTACTCACTTGTTATTTAATAATAAAATAGTTGATTGTGGAATTGCTTTTATTGCGTATAAAGCTGATTTATTTGAAGTAATATAGAGGTGGATTTTTATAATAAATTGTTAAACTTCATTGTAGTAAAATTAGGTCGCAAGATTTTTAATGAAACCGACCAGTCAAAATCGTCATTGAAAAATGCAGTTTCAAACAAACATAACCCCACTTTTAGCTGTCAGAAATTGGTGAAAATATCGAATTTAACACGTTTGTTGTACTTTTAAGTGCTGGTTTGTATTGTACTTGCTTTTATTTTCGTTCCTGTGTTGTTTAATATAAAAAAACGCGATGTATCAAGTTGCAGTTTTGAAGTTTAGTGTAAATTAGGTTTGTCGCAGGTTTGTCGGTTAGTAAAACTGTAAGGACGCAATTTGCAGCGGTGGTTTCTCCAAAATTGAGTATTAATTGAAATAATGTAGTGTAAAGGTACGTTTGGCGATTACGGTTCGACAAACGTATCAAAACAGGTGAAAACCTTAGCCTAAGTATTAACAATGAGTATTATATTAACACAAATGTGTTTTAGGAGAACTATTGAATTCAACAAGTGATTGTTAACTAACAAATCGTAACCATCAAACATTAATGAACCACGTGAATGTTTTCTGAACAGTCGACTCAATGCGTTGCCTTTACTACGAACCTAATCTAGCCATGTGCGCATCGAAGGTTGTAATGCCTTTCAAGATCTTCGTACACATTTGCATATAAAGAAGTAGTATTATTCGATGAAAGACACCATATAGAATCTTTATTAAATAATTTATTCATTTGTTTGTTACTTCACTTGTTTGTTAATAAAACAGTTGATTATGAAATTGTTTTTATTCTTACTTATATACTTATAAAGCTGATTTATTAGAAGTAATGTAAAGGTGGATATTTATAATAAATCACTGCTGCACAGTTGTTGAGTGTAGGCTAACGAAAATCCCCGGTTTGCCACGTCGTCGGTTTCAGTTCCGTTGGTGACGGCCGTTAACACAAAGGGTTTCGAAGAAGCTAAAAGATTAAATTAGAAGCGTATCGTAACACCTGAAATTTTCTTCGTGCTTACTGGTAACAGGTAAGAAAGTGTTGCCACAGAATCTATCGGCCATCGTTTGCACACCATCACTAGAGGTATATACTCCATTCGGTATAATTACGAAATCGGTAGTACAAAAGATGCTGCCAGTTGTTGGATCTGGTAATGGTGTCGCGTTAGTATCCAACGAGACTGAAAAAGCAAACGGATCCGAAGCCGTCCTACTCCACCGAATTGAACAATAACCAGGTACCATTCTTACACAAACACCGTAATTCATATCGGCTAGTTGTCGGGTACCAAATGTGGTAACCCCCATTTCTATCATTGAAGAAACGGTTTGACCGTAGTTAAAACTCCGTACCGTCCCAGAGACTGTTGCGTAGTACATTAAGCAACCTGTCGGTGCTAAAACAATCGTTTTAATAACAGTTTTGACCTTACGAAGATGTAAAACAAACCTCGGCTGGGACTGTCGCAACCAATCTGTGCGATACGCAGATTCCACTGCCTCGCTAAAGATACAGCCGCACTCGTCACAAAGGTGAGCGTAATATCATCACCGTTATTGAAATCTAAGTAAATGTGTTGGGCAGTGTTTTCACCACAGATGCGACCTATGGTGGAAGCCGCACCGCTTATAATTAATGCATCATCCCTGCACTGCCCATCGCTATTCGGCTGAGCTAGGAGGAAGCTTAAGAAATCTATTCGCACCTGCAAACATTTAAATATTTCAAAGTTTAAAGAACAACCCGATTAGGGTACCAGGGTACTTGCTGTGACTTTTAATTTAGATTCACAAAAGAAATGATTAAGTACCTGACAAACATCAGGATTGCACCTTTGTATAGTTAAAGTACAAACGGTTGCTCCTGGAAACGTATTCGGAAAGTTGGGATTCGAAAAGTACGTATTGTTATTGGACGATGTAGCTCCACAACCGACTTGCACTGAAATTTATATTAAAAACGCATGTTTTAATAAAGGCATTGATACTAACCAACACAACAACGGCCGATGTTTCGGGCACATTTTCCAGAAGTGTAGCCACCGACGCTTGAACATTGCCGTCTCGTATAACAAATTCCTTGTAATCCATTAGCAGCCGGACAGACTGAATTTTCAAATCGTACAACGCCGACACTCCACCACCAGCCGATAACTACAAATTCTTATTTCGTAACTGAAAATTTAAATCATTTTAACTCACATTTTCCGGTTCTGTTGTTCGATAGTGCCGTTTCACTTATCATTGTATTATTATCAACTGCATAGGTCATTCTTAAGACGACTACACAAAAAACAATCAAAGCTGTAAACATTTTCGTTGAACTTGCACACACCGCAATATTTTTTTTTTTGGTTTAATATTGGACTCCCCAAAAATCAACCTAGTTTTTCGCTTGTTAAGTGCGCTAATTATTTATTTAAATAGTTTTGAATAAATTAAGTGTTAACTCACTATTTGGATGAGTAAATAAAGATAACGTTAAACAAATATTAACTTTACCTATTTTTAAAAATGCTTTGCGCTCCCAATAAAACGACATTACTTACTTCATAACAAATTTTCAAAATTTTAATGGAATTTGGTTCGCACAGCCAAATGCACCCTTTTACTATGAGCAAAACTCACAACCCACTTCAGCTAAGTACCGAGCGTAGGTCACGGCTATCCCATATTTCCTCATCAACAAATATTAAAACCACCCCCTTTACATGGCTACTAAATAATCCACAAGCTCCAGCCCATTTCACTGAACTACAGTCACGTCTAAAAAAAGATGTAAAGAGAACAGTCCTGAGTCACATAAACAAACTACCCTCAAAGACTACTGGCTCATTAAACGCCTAGAAATCGCAAATAAATATGTTGGACTAAATATAGAAACCATAGGAAATGACGATGACGACAAAGACGAAGCTCCCTAAAGTGAGCAAACTACCACCAATAATTATAGAAGGTGTTAAATACATCGCTAAATAATATTCCCTTGCCATGGGGCTCCACATGGACCGGCGTCTAACCTGAACCAAGCACATTTGGTATAAACGAATCCAACAAACTGGCTTATAGACCGCTCCTCCCAAACTAGAAAACAAGCTCCTTATATATAATGCTATAATTAAACCCGTTTGGACTTAAGGTGCTCAACTTTGGGGTTCAGCCAGTGACTCCAACGTCTCAAGAGGATCCAACGATTTTAGTCTAAAATGCTACGGAGCATCTGTAATGCACCTTGGTATATCCCAAACCATGTCATCTACCGTGATCTACAAATGACCACTGTAAAAGAACAAATCTCCCTCTAAGCAGTCAATATCAAGACTGCCTGAACATCCAACTGAACGCCTTGGCTACAAACCTACTTATCACTCCTCTTGCGAAACGACTAAAGCGGATTAATTCACTAGACTGGACCTACCACTACGCACATATACATTGTAGCCTAAATAGAATTTGTAACCTTGTATGTTTATAAATTGTTATGAAGTTCCATCGCTGGGCGGACTTCATCTGTCACACCATTATTTATACAAAAATTTGACTTATCTTAAAAAACAAAATAAATAAAACGAACTTAAAAGTTTAACACCTTTTGCTTAAAGCTTGTATTTATTAAAGTACATTTTATAAATACTTATGCTAAATAATTCGATTCGTCGCACATCTTTGCTGTGTATACTGCAACGAAAATCCTCGGTTTGCGATTCCATCAGTTTCATTTCCATTTGTAACGACTGTTAAGACAAACGGCTTCGAAAAGGCTACGGCAACACCAATAAACACACTTCTCTTTAAATTAAAATAAATACTTACTGGTAAGTGTCGGAAGTCCATTGCCACAAAAGCGATCCACATTGGCAGCCACTTCGTCAATGTAAGGGTTTGGAATAACAACAAAATCATATCTGCAATCCATCCCATTAACACTGGCCGAAGGAGTGCCCAAAATCGTAGAATCAGCCTCAGTATCATTCGACACCGTAAAAGAATCAGACGAAGTCTGACGCCACTGTATTGAACAATACCCCGGTGCCATTGCTATGCATATTCCGTAATTGTTATTAACCAACTGGCGAGTGCCGGTTGTTCCCAAGGAGGTTACTTCACTGCTTGCTGTAATTCCGTAGTTGAAACTACGTACGGTGCCTGTTACGCCCGTGTAGTACATCAAACAACCGGAAGGGGCTGAAACGTTTTCAAAGCACGATTTTAAGAAATTTAACGAAAACGTAAGTTACCTCTACTCGGGCTTGCACAAGGGACTTGCGTTACTTGAAAATTCCAACTGCGTCCGAAAGTAACAGCAGCACTCGTATCGACGACCATTTGAACCAAATCATCACCGTTAAAATCAATATAAACATGCTGCCCAGAATTTTCACCGCAAATCGTAGGAACTTGAGATGCTCCACCTGTTATTGTTAAAGCATCGTTGACACAAACGCCTTCCCCATTAGGTTGAGCCAACGTTAAGCTTGAGAAGTCTATGCGAGCCTGCCATTAATTTAATTTAGCAACCAACGTTACGTATTGAGCCAACAATTACCTGACACACATCGGCGTTACACCTTTGTATCGACATCGTACATCGACTGCCACCAGCATAAGTACTTGGAAAGTTTGGATTTACAAAGTATGTGTTGTTGTAAGCGGATGTGGTTCCACACGAATATTGAACTGAAATGTTACAATGAAACTTGGGTTTTCTCATTTGTTTAGTAAATACTTACCAACGCAACACACAGCGATGTTTTGGGCGCATCGTCCAGCCGCATAACCGCCAACGATTTGGCATTGCCTTCGAGTGTAACAAGTCCCTAAGAAATTATTCGTGCTGCTGCATACACCGTTTTCGAACCTTACTACTCCGATACCCCAACCCCACCACGTCCAAACTGTTAAGCAGTAGTTTTATTAGGAATCTTTCGGTGCAGAACGTAAATACTGTTTTGAATCAATAATAAATAAGCCACCATTAATCATTAACTTACATCGCCCTTCCCTTTTTCGTGTATGTATCGATTCTAAAACTGACAAAGGCGTTTCTTTGTAACTATCGTTTTCTACAATATAAATAAAATTCAAAAATATTGCAATGGCTATCAAAGCGTTACATCGAAACCCCATTATGAAAACTACATTACATATCTTGTGTTACGTCAGAAATATATATTTCATTGTTTTTAAGAAAAATCTAAATTAGGATTATTAGCCGCTTAAAGAAATCTTAGAGTAAAGTAAATAAAACGTGTGAATGTAATTATCGACCTACTTTTTTACGTTAGGGTGTTACTAAAGGTATTAAAACAACAAAGGGATAACTGTAACAGCAGATTGTGTTTGTTATTTTAATGATTAGCATGCCTTTTTGTAGGTTGTATAACAGCTTGTTATGATGTAATCACAGTTATTCTTCGAATATATCACAAATAATCTTACAGAAAACATTTATTAAATTAACGACTACATATTCACAACGAAATTAATTAACACCTATTTTGTCTTTGCTTTGGCTTGATTTACTACGGCAGTAACTCGTTCGGATATCTTCTTAAAGGGATCGTTTTTTAAGTTTTTATCGCTCATTAATTTCTTAAATAACTGGACACTTTGCACGGTTTGTTTCTTGCGCTTCGTAGCCTTTTCGATACCTTTCTTTTTCGTGGAGTTTTGCACTTTCTTGTCGTTGGTTTTCGATTTTTCCGCCAATAAAGACTGCAGCGAAGGTAAAGCATCATGTAAAGGATTAGTGTCGCCTATTATTGATACATTTTTCCTCTTCTTCCTTCGTTTTGCTTCAATTTTCATCTGGTTAACTGTGTCGATCTTTTTCATCAATAATTCCCGGCGGAGCTTTAATTTATCCTTCTTTGAGAGTGTTTTATCGGCACCAGCATCGGATTTTGTGGATTTGAACGACTTGACGCTTCGGATATCTTCTAGATTCTTCTTTATGTTGTCAAAATTTATGTTAATGCCAGCGAAGAGGTTTTCGGAAGGTTGAAGCAGTATGGGCTGGGGCTGGGAAGTATCCATCACATTCTCAGCGGTTGTTTGAACTTCCGCTTTGGATTTTGCTGCCAAGTGTAACTTCTGACGCTGTCGACGAAGTTTCCCCATTTTTATTTATTCAAAAAATTATTTATATTATGTTCGAATATTGTGACATAACCTTCAAATTTCTTGGCTGACAGTTCACAGTTCACTAGGTTCGTGTAAACCAAGGCCAGCTGAATTAAATATTACGTATATTACCTGGCCTTGGTGTAAACAACCGCGCGCCGGGCAAATGCAAGTTTGAGCTTTTGAGAATTTTGTAATTTGGAAATATGGAAACTATTTTTTTTATAAATAAGATGGATTTTGTATAATATGGTAAAAGTTGAGATGTGTTTCTGAACATTCGGTAAAACAAAGATTTGTGGACGGGACAAAAACATTTTGGATTTTTGCAACGTCCCCAAATAATTTGACAAGTTCTTTAGGACACAGTAGTATAATACAGTAGTACCACAGTAGTACGTTTGTTTATTTTGTGGTAGTACTCTGTCAAAAACGGGACTTCAATCTTGGAAGGTGTAAGGTGTCGCCATATTGTTGGATGCAAGGTCAACTGCATCAATAGGAACTTCGTCCCTTATTGATACAGTTGGCTTTGGTTGGATGCTATGATCTAAGGTGATCTAAGATTGGATGCCTGCAGTGGTGACATCTATTAGGCATTTAACGAAATCCTTACTCAATGACCGTCGCCTGCGTTGATTCAAAACGGGGTTTATAAAGCCTGCCGAATAGGGCCGTTTGACAGTTAATCGACTAGTTCAAATTTTCTCCGTGGCGCTAGTTATCCTTTCACTGACAGCTGTATTTCTAATTTAAATTTGTTAATTTTTGGTTATTCGTTTAGTTATACAACAAAAAATACGTTCTAAAAATGTCTTTTTGCATCCCTCCTTGCCATAATTCTACAGATTTAGTTTTATATTTAGGCTAAATAACCAGTCCAATCCCTCGAGAGTCTTCCTGGTTTGTGCCGAGGAAAAGTAGTAAATATCTGCACCCTTCTTAGCCTCTTATTTAGTTAATTTTTTACACAGTCTCATAAGGTTCTGAAAACTTGCATACAATTGAAATTTATATTGTAATACACTTTCTGGATTAAATATTAAACATCCAATAACCCGTATTTGTTGTAAATCGTAAAAAATCAAAGCCAGTTGACAGCTGTCAACGATGGATAACTAGCGCCACAAGCAAGCAGTGGCAAAAATTTGCATAATGGCCATTTTTGCTATTCGGCAGGCTTTATAAACTCCGTTTTTAATCAACGCAGGCGACGTCAATGACACTACAGTCAACCAATAATTTCAAAAATAATTTAGCGGGAAGCAGCATATTACTCTTATTGGCAAGTAAAAGCTAAACAAATTTTAACCACCTCCACAAATTTTTGTAGTACGTGCTTACAAAGCAATTTTATACGTTCAAGGATATTGTACGCAGTTTTTATGTAATGGAGATTTATGCCTATATTACGAATATGTGTTATTCAACTGTTTCAAAATTATATAGTGGAATGAGATTATTTTCCTGTCTACTGGTTGGAATATTAATAAGAACAGAGTACTGACAAAATAAACAGCAAAATAATAATGCGGACACATGAGTAAAAACCCCTGCAAAGGAAAAAGACAATTATACATGATTTAAATGTTTGCTTTGTTTTTTAAAGTAAGCCTCTATTCAGCTATTTTTGCATTTTATTTTTGTATTAATACCTATTTTCGTTTGTTTTTACATTATCGTAATAAATATTTCGTTATTTGAACTTATTTATTTATTTGTAAATTGTAATATTGTTTGCAAGTATAAAATCAATTTAAATTTAAAATTTTAGGGCCCTATTTTGCCCATACTTCGCCTGCGCGAATAGTTTTTTTTTACATCCAAGAGTAAGGCGATCGCTTCGAGGTCATTCGATTTCAATTTTTGACATCAAAGATCAAAGGAGCCGACACGGAGTAACCCTCTCTGCTGTTCTTTCTTATACTGTACCGACTGTACCCTACGATATAACAAGACAACTTTATAACGCAAAAATCACTAAACGAACGAAAGGTGGCTAACTTAACGCTATAAAATAAAAGCAAAGTTGTGTTGTCATCCTCATCAGCAGAAGTGTAGAAGTTGTATCCGCGATTAATTACCTAAATAATAAAATAATGGCAATGGTATCAACTGATTCACGTCCACATTATCCAGATTATTCAACAGGAGGAGCTGTGAAGCACCATTTCAGCCCTTACGCCGATAACGGAGGGTAAATTAAACCTAACCTATTCTTTTAACCTCTCCAAATCATTTAATTCTTCAGTTAAATTAAATTAATATGAAAATTATTTGTATTGCAGAAGTGTGGTTGCAATAGCAGGTGAAGACTTTGTAGTAATCGGTGCCGATACCCGTCTAAGTACAGGTTTTCAAATTTACACAAGGGAACAAAGCAAGCTCTTCCCTTTGTCGAAATCAACAGTACTAGGATGTTCCGGTTGTTGGTGCGACACCTTAACCCTCACTCGCATCTTAAGCGCTCGCATGCAAATGTACGAGCAAGAACACAATAAAATAATGTCGACGCCAGCCGCAGCTCAAATGTTATCAACGATGCTGTACTACAAACGTTTCTTCCCGTACTACATCTCAAACATGCTGGTCGGTTTAGACAACGAGGGTAAAGGTTGCATATTCAGTTACGACCCAATCGGTCATTGTGAAAAAACCACCTATCGTGCTGGAGGCTCCGCCGGTGCTTTACTTCAACCACTTTTAGATAATCAAATCGGCTTGAAGAATATGCTGAACGTTAAGAACGATCCCATCGGTTTGGAAAAGGCACTCGCTATACTTAAGGATGTGTTTATTTCCGCCGCTGAACGTGATATCTACACCGGCGATAGCATCGCTATTAACATCATTACAAAGGACGGTATTAAGCCGGAAACATTTGAGTTAAGGAAGGATTAAATTTTGCTAATTACAGAAATGTTTTAATTAATTTAAGTAAGAATAAAGGTTTTGAATTTGTATTACTTTGTTTAGTTTCGTCCAAGTTGTACGTGGAACCAACAGAAGGTTTAAATTTGATGTGATGTAGAATTCGGTGAGTGATCGTTGGATATTTGTGATTCGTTTTTTTTACAAGATTTTTGAGATAATCGCATAAGTTGTTGCCAAGTGGTTAAACCGTTAAGTTCGACGTTTAAATAAATAAAACCTATTTAGGAACTTCGTTTTGATTTTTAATATCAAAATAACAAAGAATATAAATAAGTACTTAACAACTATTTATTACGATAAAATTAGCTTGATGTTTTAATCACTAGCCTAACTTAATTCAGTCAGCGTGTTACAATAATTAAAAAACAAAAAATACTTTGTACAAAATTTAAGTTAAAACCTACCGAATTGAGGTACTGAGAACAGACTTTAATTAATAAATTAATTATTAAAACTATGCTTAAAAACACAGCACATGCAATTTTATAAACGAGGCTGAATCTTCCAAATTGTACAAGATGTGTTTGTTAAATACGACGAAAGGTGCGTCCTGGAAAATTTACAATTAAGTAAATGCATAGTCAATATTATCAAGTAAGTTTTTATGCAGCCTTTTGTCCGATTGAACCAACACAACATCTTGGTACTATTTCGAAGATCCCAATCGCCAATTTTATAGTGCTGTATATTAATATAAATATAATAAAATTTCTATAATACAAGATTAATTTTAAAAAGTAGTTCGATTTTCAACATATTTGTTGATCGATCAGCTATGTGCAATTCTAAGTTTTATTAAGTATTTTGCGTAACTCTGCCAGTTTGTTTCATAATGTCATGTTTAAAATCGATTGATTTCTACTTTAAGTTATGGATTTTTGCGGTTTTAGGAGTAATTTTAAGTTTAAAAGTTAGGTGAAAAAAAACCAAAATGGTTAAATTTGCATATTCGTTTTATTTTGAAATTTATCACCAACAGCAATTACTACGTTACAGTAATGCGAAGAAAAAACACATACGTTTAACTGCATATGGTTTAATATCGCACATCCATTCTGAAACAACATAGCAAAACTAACAAATTACAAAAACAAGACCTTAATTTTATAGTTTAATATCAGATTAAATTCTGAGACACGATTTCTAGTATTCTTATAAAACAGAAACTGCATATAAACTAACAATCATTTAACAACTAAACCGAATACAAAAAAACGTTTCAACCACAAAATTTTCTGAGGCCCTACAGTTCCACAAACCATGATTTATTTTGCAGTCGCTGAAAACTGTTTTAGTGTTAGTTATGTAGAAGTAAAAACTGCGCTCCCTGAGGCGCTTATTTCTTCTGCCCAGGGAGCGGTACTACGGTGGTGCCGCGATCCTTTCCTCTTAATTTAATTCCGATCACCCGTTCTATCTTCCCCATTATAACATTATTTGGGATACCTCTTCCCGCTTCATAATCCGTTATTACTTGTGGTTTTTCGTTTATTTTAGTTGCCAACTCTTTCTGACTTAAATTCTTTGCCTGTCGGCCTTGCTGAATTAATTTTCCAACTTCCAATGTGATGGTTTCGTGTCGAAGTTCTTCAGTTTCTCGGTCTAACTTTGCTGTGTTTTTTGCGGCGACATGTTGTTTATTACTGCCGGCTCCCCCTAAAATGTACGTTTATTTACAAAACAAATAGTAAGAAACGCACATTGTGTACCGCTCCGGGTTATTTCTTACATTTTTGTTGTGTTTCTACTTGCACACCTTGACGACGAGCCGCATTTACTGCTTGCTCGCTTTTCAGTGCGGAGGCTTTTGGGGCCTTCTTTTTTAAAACTGTTACCGTATCCCAGTCTGACATTTTACCCAATATTAGAAAAGTGTAAAATTTACTGATTATCAAATTTGATCTATGACAACATGAACGGCAATACGAGTGATATTTGCTTTTAATTCTGTTTGGGTATTTTTCTTGGTATTCTGACTGTTGTGCTATCACTGTCAAATTTTTCTGATTAGGCTTCCATAAACAACTTCACGTCAATTACCATCGTGCTACCAATTCCCGCACTTTTTAAATTCAAATTCATGATAGTTTTCACTTTCAATATGAAATCATTACTTAAATTAATCAGAAGCTTCTTCTTATCGTACCTACGCTTATATGAGCGTGTAGGCGTTCATGTGATCATTGAGTGATTCTTCAGCTGTGAAATCTACCCAAGTTAAAGTTTAACCAGGGCCTTTTATGGATTTGGTTTGAAAAAAATTATTTGTGCGGAAATTTCATTATAATAACATTTATGTAGTGCGATTTTTCAGCGAGAATTCAAAAAATTCATTGCGTACGTGTAATTAAGCCTTAATGGTGACTAACTTCAGGTGAAATCGGCGGAAGGAGCGGCATCAGCGCCATCTTGGAACGCCATCGTCGCCATTGCAGTTTAGGTGTTTGTAGCGTCAGCACAAAAGAAAATCATTTTAAACCACTTTATTGAAGAAAACGTGCTTCCAGGTAAGTGAAAACGTTTAGTATTTTATAGGTATACGTTAAAACACAATTAGAATGTTTCCCGAACATCGAACGATTGTCTTCTTAATCGTACCACTTTGACCTTTGTAGTTGACATTTTTATTAACATTTCATTTCTCCTTTTTATTATCATGTAGTCCGATTAATATGGCAAATAGAAGATTCGGTGGTGGCGGTCCACCTCAAAAAATCGGTGGTTTTCCGCAACAGAACTTTCAAGGGAACAAAGTGAATCCTTGGCAAGGGGGCGCAGCTCCCAACAATACGCTGAATAGCGGTCTGCTCTCTCAGCTGTCTGCTCCTCAAGCGCAATTAGCGCTCGCTCTCTCTAGTCTGTTGCAAACCCAGCAACCAATGAATAACAATCCACCGTCGTTGCTTTCGTTGCCTACAACTCCAGCATTCAATAATCAAGATAATTTCGGTTCTCAAAATCGATTTAATAATCGTGGTCGTGATTTTAGGCGACCTGAACCTTATAACAAGGTATGGATAATTTTTACCTATTTGATTTGATATCTTATCGATTTCTCCATAAATGTGCCCCTTGTGTATCGAGAACATAACATTTTGTGACCGATCACTATGCGGACACTCTTAATGTATAATTTTTTTTTCTAATAACCTGTTGTGTTCTTACGAACACTTAAATTTCAAAAACCGTCATGTTTCTTTAATGATTTTCTCTTTCTTGTACCTACACATTTTGAGAATATATGCAGGTGTGACTTAGTAGTTAACCTCCTCCATCTGCGAATGTACAGAATTAGTCTTTGCTTTCAGATGGTGTACGTAATTATAAATGTTTGCTCTTCTCTGTGGATTTAAGCAGCTATCGCTTGCGAAGTAATGATTCTTTCATAATCCCTTTATTATTAATATGTAAAACATCCATTAATGCTCTCCTAAATCCCAGATTTTTATTTATTTTGTATGTGTAATGTTACTTTTTCCCTTGAATCCACAGTCAAGGCACATTTTCTACAATCTTGGGTTTTTACATTCTTCAATGTGATTTTACAATCTTTCTTGTAAATATATTTCCTTTATTATAGTAACAAATTTACCAACTTACATAGTAATGTTGGACATTAGCCTTTTAACAAGTTCTCATTTTCGCCTTTCTATATATAAAACGAAAACATTTGCACGAGAAAAGTACCTGTTCTGATTACATGTCCTAACAGTGATCGTATTGATCCTTCATTATTTTTTTACTTGAATGGAATGTTAACACAATTCCAGGCCCATGTATTCGTACATGTACTTAAATCCAAATCGAAACGTTTTATTTTCTAAAACTACTGGTCATTCCTGCATATTATGTTCGAGATGTAAACCAAACACACCCCATAGATTTTAAATGGTATGGAATTTCGAATTTTTCATATAGAATAATCAGGGTCGCAGCGGTAACGCTACCTGGCGTGACAATTCCACCAGACCCTCTGGCAGTTACAGCGGAAATAGGTCTTTATCTTCGTCAGGCAGAAGCGGTTCTCGATCTAACTTTGGTGGTAAAGATAGAAAATCTCCTCCGAAAGGGGGCAAATTTAACCGTAATGACGGTAAAGCGCAAGCCTCAGGCAAGCCCGGTAATAAAGCCACCAAAACTGGTGATTCTTCTAAAAAACCACAAAAGGATGATAATTCTATCGATGACAACAGGTAAGCTTATTTTATTTCTTATCTTAAATCTCTTTAATATTTTTTGTTAAATTTGCAATTCTTTGTCGTCCAACCAAGAGGTGAAGTACTCTTCTTCACGTTTCCCATGCTTTTTCTATATAAAATTCTGTTATCAAATCTCTAAAGCCCCGAAATCAGTTTTAACATTCATTGCTCATTCTCGTTAGAAAGGAATAAACATTAATATTTCCGAATGGATAATGATTATCATTAACAAAATAATTAGGGAGGAAGACGGAAATGAGACTAAAGAAAAGAAGAGGGATTGGAAGCAGGAGAAGAACACCGACGACCAAGAAATGGACGAAGATCAAGATAAGAGTCAAGAGGGCGAACAAGTCGATTCGGTGGACTTAACCGAAGATAACGCCAGCGCAACCGGCGATGACAAGAAGGACAAGGATAAACGTCCTCGCGAAGGCAGATATTTTGGGGTTCCTGCCAGTCTTTTGCATTGCTTCGTGTGCAATAAGAGTATGTGGGACGGGGAATCTTTCCAGAATCACGTTAGAGGTAAATTTTTGTTCTTTTGCGTTAATTAACATTTGTAAAAATTAATGATTTCGTAAACAGGAAAAGCTCACAAGCAAATGATGGACAGCCTTGGACAGAGCTTCCAGATTACCGTGAATATTTTGCGGGAGAACATGCGTCTCGTTGAAGAAAAGAAAATGATCGAACTTGAACGGATCCATCGTAACAGCCGTAATTTTCATAGACAACAACAGGAACCTCAGAGCCATTGCAATATGTGCGACCTCAAGTTTTTGGGAAAAATTATTTCCCATCGCAAGTAAGTATATTTTTTTTCACCTGCATTTAAAGGGGGATTTATGCTTTTAAATCACAAATAACTAAAATAATTAGTATATTGAAATAAAGTGCAATACATAAGTGCATAGAAGCAACCTTTTTCTTTGCTCATATTTCATGAAAATTAGTCTTAATTTAAAAAAATTTATAACAAAATCCAGAATATCCTGTATAATCCCAGGTTTAAAATGTTTCATATCTTACCTTACGGGGTCTGTTCAGACACCATGTTTATTTTCGGGCATATTCCATTTTATATGTAATCAGGTTATACATGTTACATGATTGCTAAAAGAATATTTATTGAAATAGCTTAAGTTGCATGGCTTATTGACAGTTTTTACAGGTAAAAGTTGCCGACGAATGTGTCATACAAAGATAATTAGAACACTTATTACAGCTATGTCATAACTTCCGGTCTTTATTGAGTGCACAGATGTAGCAGCTTCACCTTTCCTTTTGTTCCTTAGTATTGTTTGTGTCTTTCTTTTCTTTTGCTTACACTGTATCAAATATCAACTCTTCCAAAAATTACT
This sequence comes from Melanotus villosus, assembly GCA_963082815.1. Lineage (NCBI taxonomy): Eukaryota > Metazoa > Arthropoda > Insecta > Coleoptera > Elateridae > Melanotus > Melanotus villosus. The sequence continues at coordinate 54,055,882 of OY720425.1, forward strand.
ACTACAATATTTTATAACATTCGTACAGGGTATTGTCGAGCGCAAGTTTCACAATTAGATGCTGCTATCCTCATACCAATGATTATTTCTGTCTTGGCCTGAAATGATGATAAATCTTGTAAGAATTTTTGCTTGGCACATCTGACTTAATTTCACCAGCATCTGGATCATAATGGATATGATTCTGTTTTATTGTAGCTTTCTTTTACGATTTTTGCAATAAGGTAACATGTACATTCCAGGATTTTTATTAATTGTGGTTGATATTACCCGATGCAGACCTCCAACTTCATTACGTGTTACTACAGCAGCTTAACATCTACTTTGATAAGATCGCCGCAACGAAAAATTGACTCACTTGCCCCCTACAAGTTTTGCCACATGAGAGTTGCATAGTTTGGCAGAGTTATTGGTTATGTCAAAAATAAGACTATTACAGTATGTTCTCACTTTTAGACTTCAGTTCATACTTAATCCGTAGGTACCCTGCGGTGTCGAGGTGAAAAAATATCCCTAAAAAGAATATAAAGTTTTTGTTTATTTTCTAAAGATCTTAATCTTTTTGCCAAATACATACTTAATAGTTTTGAGTGGACACAATAAGAACAAAATCTTCTTTACATAAACGTTCTACCATTTGTTTACCCCTTTGATGGCTGTTTTTAACACGTTCGCTACCGCAGTGCCAATAACACCATGAGGCGTAATACACACGTTTTCTATTTATCTGTTATTTACTGTTTGTCTACCATTGGCGGCTAGGTTATCTGCTTGTATCGGCTGAATTAGCCGAATGCCGACACAAGCAGATAGTCTAGTTGCCAATACCAGACAAACAATAACAAATAAATAGCAAATGTGTGTATTACACCTCACGGTGTTTTAGGGATGATTGGCAGAGAACGTGTTAAGTCAGACAACCCAAGATACTTAAAAACGAAAAATATTTTAACTAAAACCCACCCTTATGCTCTATTTCCATGTCCTGCCTCAAACCTCTCTTTCTCAATCGTCGAAGCTTTGTTTATTCTCGCTCCTTCAAGCTCTTTCTATTTCCTTCACCGAAGCTTTCTCAGTCTTTTTTTATATTGAAACCTCGTTTTTGCTTTCACTCACTTGAATTCAAGCTCTTTCCTTTCCGATCCTTTGCTGATGCTGAAACCTCAAAATGTTCGTCTTTCTCACGTTGTTCTTTGTTGACTTCACCATTTATATGAGACTTACTTAATCCGACTACGTATATTGTAGTATTCAGTCAATTGAATATTTGGTCGGCAGCCGCAAGTATGTCACCGGTCCAAAAGTTTTTGTAACACACGGCTTAGTATGTGAGGTGGCGCAACCGCGGCTCGGTCGTAACATGTATCTGATGTGATTCGTTGTTTCTTAGTCGGGTGTCAGACAAGAGTTTTTACGTCGACCGACCAACTTTTTAAACCAGTATATTTAAATGTATCCCGTCATACTGCATCGATCGTCCTCGGCCGTCTACGACCAACCGGTTTGAAATTTAGGGCTTGTTCGAAATTTTGGTCAGTGGTCGTCGTGGTCGATGAACAGTCAATGAGTTTTCCGTTATTTGTAAAATACGGCGTACACGTTCATCGGGTTCTAGCAGTGAAATTGTTGATTTTATTATTTATATTTATTAGTATTATTCCATGGAGGGACGGACAGCCGAGAAATAGACAAATTATAGTAATAGTATATTTATTTACAGCACAAAAACAGTTTAGTAATTGGTACCTGTGCCTTACACAGTTTCATAACATAGTAACTAAATTATTTTTTACAAATTCCCAAAAAACAAAGCAATTCATTTAATACATAATATTGAATATTGAATAAGTTATGTTATGATTTTAAGATTTTACGTAGGTAGGTAGGTAGATGGCAAAGTTTTGATTTTCTTATGAAATATATATACATTTTTTGCTTGTTTAGTATGTTCAGGTAACCTATTATATAATTGTATACTTCTGTATAACGGAGTATCTTGCGTCATTTTAGTTCTACAATATTCATTTCTAATATTTGTTCTTGATCGTACATTATGTTGATGAATTTCTTCTACTCTTATTATGCTACAGTTACATTTTATTTTGCCATGCACAACATTATACGCTAGTTTAACCTGTTCGACATATTTAATAGTTCTTATATTTAAAAGTTCAGTATCTTTATATAGTTCAACAGATGGTGTAAAATGATTTAAATTAAACAATGCTTTTACTGCCTTGTTTTGCACTCGTTGAAGACGATTTATGTTAAATTCCGCAGTATTTCCCCAGCAGGGTATTAGATACCTGAGAACACTGTCTATATAGCTATGATAAAGCATTTTTTTGGTTTTATTATTTATGTAACTTTCGCAGCGTTTAAAAGCACTCACTATACATACAATTTTTTGTAGTACTGCATTCACTTGTAGTGACCACTGTAACCTGTTATCGACATGCAAGCCTAAATATTTATGTACATCCACTGCCTTAAATTGTTTAATTAGAGACAATCGGTCATTATATGATCAAACATTGCCGGCGTATTCAATGACGATGACATTTTTTACTTCCCAAAAAGTTAGGGTATTTTAATTGTTATGACACAAATAATTGCAATTGCAGAAACAACAATCAGCTTATTGTAAATAAGTGTAAACCACATAACATTACACCTTAGTGTAAACTACCGTCATGTATATCAGCCACCACTAATGCTACTGGTCGACGGTGGTCGACACATCCTGTGTGACAATAACTTTAAAAACTTCGGCCACGCTGCAAGTATGTCGCCGGCCTTACTGTTCCCAAATTGACACGCCTTTTTTACGCACACGATTCGTCTGTACTGCGACTATTACTCACTTTGTCTGTTAAAAACTGTCCTAAGAAATTTATATCTACCGGGCACAAGACTCTTATCAGTTATCACTAAGGACCGGATTTTAGGTGATGAGTCATCCATATAGGTAAACTTAGCTAAATCCAGAGGCGCACTAAATATTTCTAAATCAGATTGCCCCCACCTGTACCGTTATGGTTCCTCAATAACAACTGATTGGTTTGTTGACACAGCGATAGCTTGGCCATGCCTATTGTAAATATATTGCACCGTAATGATTAGTGAAGTTTTCTAGAGAGCAGCAATAGTAAACAGTACTACTTAAATGTGCCAGTCTACTGAAATGATTTTACTAGATCCGGTCTCTAGTTATCACGATTACACCTAATATATATTTTCTTGCATCTGTGTCAAATTCACTGGTTACCTTTATTATTATATGTTGTTCTATCCACACTGTGCTTCCACTTTATCACCACAATACATTAAATTAACAGAATGTTTCGCCTATTTTACGTTCCGAAAATTCACAAGGTAGATGGGACACTCCGTACTCCACGTTTCCAACTAACGAACTTTTAAAACAATTTTCAGAACTGAAGGTCATCAACGCCTCAAGCGTTTCCTCCACCCCAAGTGTGATTATTGCACTCAAGAATTTCCATCACGTATGGAATGGGTTGACCATCGTTTCACCCCCGATCATCTCCGTAAAATAAAGGAGATTTTGGATGGTAGAACAAGCGATGAAGGTAACACCAACGGTTCTATTTTTCTTACTTGTACTAATCTTTTTAATAAACAGACGGCGCTCCAATCGACGATGAACCACCAGAGCTCGATAATGATCCACTCTTGGAAGAGAGTCTACAAACCGAGGATGATAATCCAGTGTTGGAGTTAACCGATGATCTCAAGGACTTGCAGAATCGCATTCCGGCGTACAAACCATCAAGGGAAATTGCCAAGAAGAACGTGCAGCCGATGTCCGGATTTTATTGTGATATTTGTATTCGCTTTATGACTTCCGAGGCTGCAGGACAGGAACATCTTCGTACTGAAAAGCATTATATGGCTTTCGTCGAAGCCGCCAAACACCAGTACAAACGTATGAACGAGGAGGAAAAATCTGCCGAAGAAGCAGGCGGTAAACGACGTAAAACTGACGAAGGCGATGAACCATCTAAAAAACTGAAGAAGAATGAAGATGGTACTACTGAAGGCGATGAAGCAAACGGTGAAGGCGATGGAGATGGTAAGCATTAGGGTCCAATTTCTAAACCATCATGTATTATATAGTAACAGTATTTCCTACAGAAATGTACGATCCAGAAGAAGCTTGTCAAGACAACGACGGTTCATTGGACAACGCCCCTTTAGACGAAGAGTTTGCCGAAGTGGATCGTCTAATTAAAACGGTGGCCGAACAAGAAAAGGTGAAAGAAGAGGTTAAAGAAGAAGAAAAGGAGGAGAAGAAACCACCTGAAACTATCTCCCCTCGTGCCCGTCGCAGTGGCGCCGTTAGAAATGGGGCCGGACCGCGAAACAAAGCTCGTAGGGGTGGAAAATAAACCAAGCTTTTGCGCGTTTTCCATATCACTTACATTGTTTAATTAGATGTTTTTTATTTTAAAATTTAGACCCATCTTAATTTAGTTAGTACTTTTTTTAAAAGATGATTATTACATCTTATTTAATGGAGTTAAAGGATGGTTATTAATAATTTATTCCATTGGTAATTTTGTATAATTAATATCGTTTGTAATTGTTTCATGTAATAGTTGTATCTTGTACGTGAATATTGATTCTAGAAGTAAGTTGGCTTAGTCTTATTTAGGTAGCGTAAATATTCAAACAAAAAAAGTTATTTTCTGCAAAGTAAAATAGTTTTATTCTTTGATGTAATTGCATAATAAACATCTCGTACACTTTAACTGGGTTTCATTTAGTAATTTGTGATCAATTGAGTTTAAAAATTACAAACTTAGAATGCAGTACAACTTGTACGTTTTGATTTAAATTCTTCAGTTTCTCATCAGGATAACATAAGTGTGAGGAGGTGACACGAATTAATTCACGTTTTGATTTAAATTCTTCAGTTTATCATCAGGATAACATAAGTGTGAGAAGGTGACAGAAAATTAATTCACGTTTTGATTTAAATTCTTCAGTTTCTCATCAGGATAACATAAGTGTGAGGAGGTGACAGAAAATTAATTCACATTTCGATTTAAATTCTTCAGTTTCTCATCAGGATAACATAAGTGTGAGGAGGTGACAAAAATTAATTCAGTGATTTTTAATTTAAATTCTTCAGTTCTTCAGCAGATTAAGAAGATTTACGGTTAAATTATTAATCACACTACTAAAACAACGAAATCAATAAAACAATGATTGCAGCTAGAAATACAACTTTATTTTGCAAATCAGACGTATTTTACTTAATAAAACAATTAAAAAATTATTCACAAGAAACAGGAGTGTTTAAAAATCACATGCCTTTTACGTAAGTTAATATTAAAAAACTTATTCTAACGTATAACTTATCCGCTACGGAATTTGAAACAAAATTTGATATAAACGAAGAATTTCGAAAATTCCCAATAAACTTAATAACTATTATATTTGTAAATGGAATCACAGTGTACTGAATAAAAGTTGAATAGAAACTATCGGCTAAAGCTATAATTAATTTAATTTAGTTTGATTCATTTATCTAATAACTACGGATTAACAAATAAAATTTGAACGAAATTAATTAGGAACGTTGCTATCTACCTAATCTTCATCGGGTTCTGGATTTTCTAAAATACCGTCTACAAGATCGCTTTCATGGGCGAACTGCATCGATTCCAAATAATTAGAGTGAAATTCTTCGGCGCCTTCTTCGGTGTCGAACACTACTTTCATGGTGCGCCATCGGGGAACATCTTCGGCCCATTCGACTGCTTTCCATGTACAAACTCTGTGATCGTCATCAAGCTTGTAACAAAAAAACCAATTAGCTTTGTATGATATTAAACTCACATTGAAACTTACCAACATGTCCGTATTAATTCCAATAAGCGTGTTGCTAATGATGAGGCCGGTATCGTCGCACATTGAAATTCGAGCTCCGTAAATATCAGGATCGTAATAGACTTGTACCTCACAAGGACCCACCTCTTGCCATTCACCCGTCGCTGATTGCTCGCTCAACGTACAGTTTTTCGTAAACATAATGGACCTGTTATGTGAGAAAATTATTACAATGCATTCCCAAACGTTTTCGGATTTAATGACTCAGTGTTACTTGCCTTGTGATACTTCCTAAATGTGGTTATTTAATTCTTGTAACGGTTTTCTATCCAAATGTAAAATGATAAATAATAAAGAGTTAAAGCGAATTTTCAAATTATAACCATCTCATTTATCCACACTACATTTTAAAGCATTTTGGCACGTTTTCAACTTACAGTTTGTTATCGTTTCTTCTACCAATAACCCCCTCGCATTTAATTTTAAAGCCAGTTGAAAGTCACTTTATTTACGTAAGAATCACCGGAAAACAAAACAACTAAACAAAGCAAAACGTGTAGTTCTGTATCTTTATTTGCAATAAACAAACACTAACAGAAAAGTACCACAGAACACAACAGACTTAAATAAAAATATTTGTATTATTTGTGACGATTCGCACTGCAAAGTGTAAGCATGCACGAAGGGATTTAAATAAATAATTTGAAACAACATGCTTAATGTATTGCGATGCGAATGTACAGTTAAAGCAAAATGAAACCTGAAAAAGCCTAAGGAAGATTCTTACTTTCATTAAACGAGTCGTGTATAAAATAAAAGGTGAAGAGTCAAGCAAGAATCTTTCGAAGTTGCAGTGGGATAACCGGCTAACAATATTCTACAACATGCGCTACTTGGGTGCAATTTAAATTATGTATTATTAAATTCGAAGAAAGATTTAGAGTTATTAGTTATTAGGAAGAAGATTGAATCCCACTCAAACTTCCTTATACAACACTAATTATAAAAAACTATTTAAAATAAATTTACGTCCCCAAAGCAAATTTCACTAACAAGAAGTATCAAATCATCAAACAATCGTTCACTTCTATTTAACTAGAATCAGTAGACACATACCGGTCATCCTCATCATCATCGTCATCGTCGTCGTCATCATCATCGTCGCCTTCTATATCATCGACGACGATTTCACCTTCATGACTTTCTCCTCCGTGATCGTCGAGTCCATAATTTTGTATGGTCGACGGTAAGTTCTTGCTTTCTTGGAGTTCTTTAACGGTAACTATGGCTTGTTGCGCCGCGGTATGAAACTGATGCGCTAAGTCGCAGTTTTTAAATCGGGCTGCTAGTTTTTCAAGGGCCGCTTCATCATCGGAATGATTGTAGCCACACCATAGCCAGGCTTTGTCTGACGTCGTCATCGGTTGCAACTCCGTGTTGGCGGTTATTAACATGTTCAAAACGACTTTGTGGACTTGCTCGCGACGGAGAAGGAATCTGTATGTACCTGTAACATTTATTATTGTTACATGTTTAAATTGCTATATGAGCATTACACACATTCATTTCAATCAGGCATTAAACGTCAACGGAAACATCATAACCCAACTTTTTATTAACGAGAAATATACAAATAAAAAAGAAGGATTATGTTAATTGTATGAACCTTGTTGTACTTAAAATTAATATTACCTTTAGAGATAAATTTCAAGGATGTTCTTTAAATTGCTGCACTTACAAGCAGTAAAACTGCATAAAAGTGAGGTTAGGTTTTATGAATATTACGTTAACAGCATTTAACTTGTTGTTGTCCTTGTTATTGCATTAAAGACTAATAAATACCTTTACAGGTCAATTTCAAGGATGTTCTTTAAATTGCTGCACTTAAAAGCAGCAAAACCGTGTAAAATAGAATAAAAGTGAGGTTAGATTTCAGGAAAATTATGTTAACAATTTACCATGTTATTGTTGCTGCATTAAAAGTTAATACGTACCTCTGCACGCGAATTTCAAGGATATTAATTAAATTGCTACTTTTAAAGTAGTAAAATCACATTCATTAAAATAAAAGTGAGGTTAGGATTTAGGAGAATTATTTCCCTTCTCAGTGTCTTACAACAGAAACTCGCTTACTTTCTTATTCTTACTTATCTAACAGAGTGCAAACACTTATTAAATCATCACCAATCTGTTTATTTGTTGTTAGTTAAATTGTTCTACTTAAAAGCAGTAAAACCGCATAAATCAGAATAAAAGTGAGGTTAAGTGTTCTGAAAATGGTTTTGCTCTTGTTTTTACAATCGAAATTCACTTGCTTTTTTACTCGTACAGTGAAATTGGCTTATTAAACCATCACCAATCTGTTTATTGGTTAATGATTATGGTAAAACTTAGAAAGACACCTCGGTTTAATCCGTGCGTAAATCAATTGAAGTTTCCGTTAGGTAGAAATGAAGGGACCGCAAACACACGGATAAAACATCAACTTACCATTAACAGGGTGATGAAGAATCTTCATTTGTCCAATGCCACGTTCTTTCCATTCCTTCGTCTGATTATCATAACGGAACAGTTTAGCTCTTTCGTTAAACATCGGTATTTCCTCTTCTTCTCCGGTTGAAACCACAATAGCATCAGGTAAAGGAATAATTGGTTCGTAATGAGGATCGTATTCTTCCGCCGCAGCCTCGGTGTCGTTATCTTCAGCTTCGTCACCCGACTGAGTTTTATCCTTGTCCTTATCTTTCCTTTTCTGACTGCTTTTAGGTGTCGTTTTTGCCAATGATGCAAACACGGGCGCTCCGGTGCCCAAGAATGCGAAAGACTGATCATCTATAACGAAAGTTAAGTTATTCTTGGAGGCATTTAATTGTAGTTGAGTTAAACTTACTATCTGCTGGTTTTATAAAAACTGGTGTAGTTGCAGTGGTAGCAGCAGCGAGAGTAGCGAAGCTTAAACTGGAGTCGCACTTCAGAACGATTTCCTGTTCTGGTTTAGGTTTACTCTGTTCGACTGCCGCGGGTTCGATTTTGGCAGCCAACGATCCAAATGAAGGTGTTTTATCGGTCGATACACTAAATACCGGGGCGGTACTACCGAACAAAGGCTTATTTTCACTACTTGCAGGCTTGCTGTTTGATATATTAAACACACTTCCAGTTGTAACAGGAAGAGCGCCGAAAATATTAGTAGTTGGTGTCGCAGGCATCGAAAATAAGCTGCCGGTTGTGCTTCCGAATACACTAGCAGTAGTTGTCGTTGAAACAGGAGCCCCAAACAAATTACCGGTTGATACCATCTTTGATGGGGTAGTGGCAGATCCAAAAACAATTCCAGGCGAGCTTGGCGCATTATCGAATAAACTACCGGTTGGTGTCGTAGAACCTGCGAATACGCTGGTAATGGTAGTCGCACCACCGAAAATCGATGGTGTTCCGAAGAAACTTCCAGGGGTAGTTGGCGTGGGTGGCGTATCAGTTTTGAGGGTAAACGTAAAACCTTTAATGGTACTGTCGGATTTTTGAGATACAACAGGCGGTTCGGCAACTTTCGCAATATTAGCAAGCACAGACGGTTTCGTCAACATATCCTTCAACGACTCAGATTTACTAAGCGAAGCTGGAAGGGTGGTGGAAGTAGTGGGCGTGACAGAGAAAATCGAAGCACTTGACGGTGTACCAAATATAAATTTGCTACTGTCAGCCGAGCCAAACAAATTCTGTTTGTTGGGTGTACCACCGAATATGCTCGTCGACGTAGCGAAAATGCTTTTAGTCGGTTGAGGACCTGTTTTAAATAACTGACTTAGAATAATATCGTCTTCTTTGCAAGTTTCGCAGGTACAATCGGGTAACTGACGATATGCCATAAACTTCGGTGGGAGTTTTAATTTGACTGCTTCTTGTTCTTCTTCCGGAGATACTTTGGTTTCTGAGATAAATTCAACATCTGAATCGTCTTCTTTTGATATATCCGCTGATTTATCTGCATACAAAAATTGAATAAATTCCTTAGTTTTTCTTTAAAAGAATTTCTAGCAGAATCGTTCTTCGAACGAAATGAATAAGTAATGATAAGGTTATTTGGCAATCATGAAATAAAAGACGATAAAATTTCTAAAAACGTTTATTGGTAACAAAATCACAGCACCATTTAAGGAATATGAATCCACCAAATAACATTATCGCTACTTAAACGTAATACCAACACCAATCCTCTTTACATATAAAAAGTTTATATTAACATCCAGCACATTTATAGCTTTAATATTATATTAAAAAAATATAAAAAGTAGCACCAAGAATTAGTGGGAACTCAGACAGCGTTGAACGTCCATAACCGTTCAAAATTTCAAACATGTAAGCATACCGTAAACATCACAGTAAGTCGACCGACTGCGAACAAGCGTAACCGTCTTCGAACGACCAGTCGACCGACTGCGAACAAGCGTAACCGTCTTCGAACGACCGGTTTGAAATTTGAGCTGTCGCAGTCGATGATAAGTGAGGTTATGTATAAATTAATTTGCTAAATGTGTGTGTTTATTTCACACTTTTGTAGTAATTCTCTTCTTCTTCGTCTTCGATCGACCAATTTAAAATTCCAATCGGTTGGAAATTTAATCGACCTGGTTGAAGTGGTCAAAAATAAGTGAGGTTATGTGCAAGTTATTTTGATAAATACCTGTTTATTTTACACTTTTGCATTAACTTTGAAATCTTTTTCTTCGTCTATGACCAACTAGTTTGAAGTTCCAATTTGTTGGAAATTTAATCAATTCGGATGAAGTGGTCGATTATAATTGAGGTTATGTACAAGTTATTTTGTTAAATACCTGTATTTATTTCAGACTTTTGTAGTAATTTTGGAACATTTTCTTTTCTGTTCTATGGCTTCAACTGATCAGTTTGGATTTCCAGCGATAAGTTTTTTCAAATTTTTAATCGAGGCAATTGAAGTGGTCGATAATAAGTGAGGTTAGGTATAAGTTATTTAATTAAATATAATAAATTTATTTAACATTTTTGTAGTAATTTTGAAACCTTTCCTTTTATCTTCTTTTTCGTCTTCAACCAATCAGTGTGAAATTCCGATCTGTTGAAAAATTTAATTGATCTGTTCGAAACGGTCGATGTAGATAAGTGAGATTATGTGTAAGTTAGTTCGTTAAATATTCGCATTTATTTCACATTTCTGAAGTAATTTTAAAATCATGGCTTTCTTTTCGTCTTGTGTTACATGTATATTACTACAACCTCTTCCTCTGTTTCACTACCAACACTCATTTTGTTGAACAATTTGTTAATACAAAGCAAAACAAACAATTACTTACGTTTCCTGCTCTTTTAATAAATTGAGGTTATGTTTACACGACACTTACGTAATGCTTTTTTACAATAACCCAAAAACGGCTATGAACGATCTATTCTGTCTGAGTTCTCCTTTACTCTGAGTAAGCGAATACTGACAAATATATTTAAAATAAAAAATACCTTTAAAAAATATAATTAGCTGCTCTTTTCTAAAATTACTGGTAATCACAGTACATTAAGGAAAAATTAAACTGACAGTAACAAAGGACTAGAAAAGATTAAAACGTTATTTTAACATAAATACACATGTGGTTTTTGGGCCTTTTTGCACTTCAGTTTTCGTATGGTAACATTAATTCCTTACGTAACTCGCAACATTTGCAAGCAATTACAATTCTAATCGGTAACATTTGCACAACCAAGCACACAAGTTAATTATTGGAGTGTTTTGCCAACAAATTAAACGCAGTTAAAGTTACAAAAACAACACAAGTCCCATAAACAAGCACGTTAATATTGTTAAATTTAAAATAATCAATCCACATCTTACCGGCAGCTCCGACAGATTTCTTCAAAGCATTTTCGACGGCCGTTTTAAATTCTTGAGCAACCTCAGCAGTCTTAAATCTCAAGCAGAATTGCCAGTGATTGATTTCACCTTCGGAAAAATCAGGAGCGGTAAACAGCCAAGTTCTGTCATCCTTCGATAAGTACTCGATACTGGCAGTAAGAACATGATTGAGGCAGATTTTAAGCACCTGCTCGCGCCGCATTAAAACTCTGAAAATACGCCGAATTTTCAATAATTTATTTTACAACAATCGCTCGTACTTACCTTATTTTTCCGGTTTCGGTTTTCAATAAAATTTTGATATCGCCGGTCCCTCGTTCTTTCCATTCGCCTTGTACAAATCTAAATAATTTAGCTCGGTGGCAATATAAAACTTCTTCCTGTTCTTCACCGGTTTTCACCTCCACTTTATCAGGTAAGGGTACGACGGGTTTAAAGTAAATGTGATCACCTTCGTCCTCAACGAAACTATCGGATTCTTCGTCGCCTTGACATCCGCTACTGTGCCGTCTCGGCGAACGAGGCGTAAACTCAAACGTGTATTTCTGAGGAGAACCGAACACAAACTTGTCCTTATCTTCATCATGCGACACTGCTTGTTCGGCTTCTTTGGGAGGGACAAACGTGAATGATTTAGTTGAAGTCGTCGAATCCGCAGGAGACACTTTTACAGTTCCGAAAGTATAAGCGGTGGTTGTTTGTGTTGCAAAGCACAAACTGCTGGTTGTTGCAACAGTTGAAGCGCTGGGAATACCAAAACTGAACTGCATTCCCGGTGTATCCAAATTAATTCCTTTGTTGGCTTCTTTCTTGGGGACCGTATCGTCTTTCGGATTTTCACACGAGAGGCAATACAACTTATCAGCGTCGTTTCTAACCAAGCATTGTTGACATTCCCATGAGCCTACTTTGGGTTTGAAAGCGTCGCCCCATGAACTGGTGGTTGTGGTCGTAGTGGCTTTCCCGAATTGTTTCGACGGAGCCTTTAGATGATCGCACGCGACGCAACGCTGTTTCTCAACGTCGTTTCTAACGCAACATTGTTGACACTCCCACGAGCCTTCCTTTGGTTTGAAAGCGTCACCCCAAGAAGTCGTCGCGGTCTTCTGGCCGAAGATAGTAGGAGAAGCATCGCCAGTCCCGAACGAAAACTGCGATCCGGATTTATCAGCATCGGCCGATTTCTTCGGTGTGGTGTTATTTCTCGGCGTCTCACACGCAACACAAAGCTGTTTTTTGCCGTCGTTAACGATGTAACAGTTTTTACATTCCCAACTGCCCAATTTAGGTTTGAATTTATCACCCCAACCGGACGGTTTTGGTAGTTCAACTTTGAGTTTGTCAGCGGGTTCGGACTTCACTTTCTTGTCTTCTTTGGATTTCATTTTACCTTCGTTAGCGTCGCCTTTTATTTCAGGAATGACAACTTTCTGGTCGCTTTTCACAACGCTGTTGTCATCTAGTAAATCTTGAGCTGATGTTATAGCCTTATAAAACGCATCGGCTTGTTCCTCGGATTTAAATCGGATAGCGAACATTTCAGTTACAAGCACGCCTTCTGAAAAATCTTGAGCGTACCAACTTAACGCCTTCGGACTATTCCGCATTCTCGTGAATTGCATGGATTTAAGTAACTGGTGGTTACAGCAAACTTTGTGAACTTGTTCTCGGCGCATTAATAACCGGATTGTATTCTCTTTGAGTAACTTCATTATTCCAACACCGCGTTCTTTCCATTCTTTAACGGCCGCATCATAACGCAACAGCTTGGCCCGCGATTCAAATAAGATTTCTGCGTTTTCTTCACCGGTTTTCACTTCGACCAATTCTGGCAAAGGAACGACGGGTTTATAGTCAAGTGAGGGTTCGAAGTCGTCACTGGGCGTTTTAGGACTGGCAACGGATGTGTTCTTTTGAGGCGTGGAAGAATCGGCCGGCACCTGAACTGGTTTAAATTCAGCAACCGAAGTTGGCGTTGAGAATAAGTTAGTTGTAATTAAACTAGTCGTAGTCGGAGTTTTGGGCCCGAATGTAAACGAAGCAAATGGACTGGTTTTTTGCACTTCCGGTTGAACGGTAACCTTCGGAGTAACGGCCGCTTCCTTGGGTTTAAACGTAGGTGTGCTTGTAAAAACGAAACCGCCAAGCAAAGTTGTCGATTCTGAAGGTTTTGTGCTAGCACTTTGAGTCTTTTCACTGAAGGAAGCGTCCGGTAAATTCAGTTTAGCTTTCTCAAACGCAACGTAAAACGCGTTCGCTTCTTCTTCAGTCTTAAATCTCACGCATAATTTTTCAAGCACCACTGCTTCATCTGCGAAATCATTCGCAGCCCATAAATAAGCCCTCGGCATATTAGGCATGGCTGTTAAAATCATATCTTTGGTCAAGAAATGGTTAGCGCATATTTTATGCACCTGATCGCGACGCATTAGTATACGAATTTTGCCAGTTTCTTTGTTTTGAAGTATTTTAAGGGTTCCTACGCCACGTTCTCGCCATTCCTTTTCAGTGAATCGGAACAGCTTAGCTCTTTCGCCAAACAACACCGTTTCGTTTTCTTCACCCGTGTTTATAGCGACTTCATCTGGTAAAGGAACGATCGGTTTAAAATCAGGGCATGGGTCGTGTTCGTCGTTACTTTTGTTAAGACTTAAGTCGGCTTTGCCGTTTCCACTAGCGTTGAAGCTTTGCGAAAGCGACTTTTCAATCTGCAAACCTAACCCTGTATTTTTATTGGGACTCTTGGTACAATCAACGGCAGAATACACCGGTGGAGCTATATTCGATAATAATCCCTGGGTAGAAACAATTAAAGGTGGTTGATTTATAATAGTAGGGGTCGCAGACATCATGGAAATGCTCGTAGTCGGCAGTGGAATTTGGTAGTTGTGAGGTTGAGTCTTTGGCGGTAAATTTCCCTTCAAATGTTGAGGTGGAATGGTGACAGATAATATTTGCGTTGTTTGTACGGATGTTTTCGGCACAGGATCTGATGAAGTTATAACGACATTCACTGGGGCTTTATTTGTCGGATATGAAGCTGCAACTGTTGATGAAAATATAGGCGTCGAGGTAAGAGCAACGGAAGGTGTAGAAGGTAGAGTTGTGTCTCTGAAGATGTTGGGTTGAGGTTGAGGTGCGGATTGTACCAAACCGAGTTGGTTTAAACCTTGTTGAACGACACTGACATCCCAAGCTGGTTTGGGTTGGGGTAACGCAGGCTGTGCCTGGGCGTAAGTAGCCTGGGGCAAACCTTGAGACAACGCATTTAACGCTCGGAAATCTGGCATTTGAGCTTCTTGGCCAAACGGTAACGCTCCTACAAACAAATGATTAATTAATCACTAAATAAAACGGTCCAAATCCCTTCACTTACCGGCTTGTGGTAATCCTAGATTTGAGTAAGGATACATCGGATATAATCCTGGATAGAGAGCAGGTGGAGCTGGGTACGTAAGCGAGTTAGCGGTTGGTAATCGTGCCTGATAGTTCGGATATAAATTAGTGGGATTAAAACTGGCGACGTTTGAATTTATCCCGTAATCACCGCCGTATTCTTCATCCAATACGTACAAATCTTCATCGCTCAACTGATTGGTTTTAGTTTTATTAGAATCCTTCTTCAATTCCGCGATTTCCTTCTTCATTTCCTGCACTAAATCCGTTACATCTCGGAAATTCTGCAATTCGTCCACTGCGGTTCTAAGACCGTTGACGGATTCTTTAATGCCTTGCAGTTCTTCATTTACGGAATGCTTCACGTTTTTTAGGTCATCGACCGTTGTAGTCAAATTAGTAACGGCATCCTTGAACGAACGTAATTCATCGACTAAGCTACGATGCGATTCCACCATTATACGATTCTGTTCCAATATGTGGGTGATCGTGGTGTCTCTTGATGCTTGCATTTGTCTTAATTGGGCATCCAAGCGCTCCGGACTTGGTCGAGCTTCCCTACGAGTTGGAAGTTCAAGACGATACCTATTCGAATGTAAAGTTCTATCAAACTGAGGGGTTAAAGGTTCACTGGGGTAGAACGAATTCGCTAAAGTTGAGGAGTATATGTTGTTAACATGATCGCCCATACTGCCAGCCGATGAAACGTTTTCATCAGACATACCGTCACATTCGTTCCTGTGGTTGTAAACATCGGGATCGATTCGACTCAATAACCTTTCCATTTTTTCAATCTCAGTACCGAGTTGGGTATTTAACGGATGTTTACGATCGACGGAAGGATCCCTCAGTCGATCCAAAGTCAAATACAAGCAATCGCGAGCACGTGACAACAAAATAATGTGCTGACTTCGCATTTCAGACGTTACATTTTCTTTATTTTGGTTCACTTGCTCGTCGGCCATTGTTTTATAAATTTGTGCCTGATAAAAACTAGCATACGGACTCCTTAAACCTTCGAATATATGCAAAGCCTTTTCGTGCTCCTTCCTTTTCATTAACTGGGTTCCATTAAATAACTTCCCTTCGTCTATGTGAATCTGGATTTCCGACGGGCTCATCTCCTTCGATTTATATTCAAACAATCGATTAGCTGAGTGAGTCACAACTTGATTCTTCTGCAGTTTCTCCAATAAGGGCAAAACGGCTTTCCAGTACAAATCGGCTCGTGCTTCGTTAAATTCTATTTCAGATTGTTTACTTAGATTTTTGGAACGCTCTGCGAAGGTATTCGCAAGGATTATCAGGAGTTTTACATCAAGCCCGTGATTGCCGACGCATCGTACCACTTCAATACCACGGATCAAATTCAGTCTTAATTCGCTTAAATCGGCACCGTATTCGTTTTTATACATCTTGTAAGCCGCCGTTAACCATTTGATTTGGGCCAACGTTCCCAACTGGTCCGTTACAGCCGCTGGGAGAACGTTCGGTTTATCTACGTTGTAATACACCTATAAAACATTAAAAAATTGACTAAATTACATTATTATATCAAAATTAGCTAACTAAATAAAGGATAGTGTAAAGCGGAATTTTAACAAAAAAACTAAGATTATGCTCCTTGTCATACTGCCAAATCAGTAATAAAGTTTCTGTTACATAGTATTTCTTTATAATATTTTAACCCCAAAATAATAAATAATAAATTTAATCAGGGACTGTATATGAAGATATAGCAACTCTAAAAATATCAGGAAAACTTATCAATTTAGTTAAAATGACAATGGAGGAGCGTACATCAGTGTAAATACCAAAGCAGGAAACACAGACTATTTTAAAGTAAATCGAGGAGTGAGGCAGGGAGATGCTTTGTCAGCCTTACTCTTTAATATATCCCTAGAATGTGCATTAAGGAAACTAAATTATACTACTGCAAGGAAATAGAAAGAGGCAGACCGAGGAAGAAATTGGGGGGCCGAAACGACTGGAGAAGGGTCGTTCATCAAGCCATGGGTCTACAAGGCCCCTAGAGCTTTTATACATAATACTATAATAAATAAGGAACCTCAAGTAACTGTTTATGCGGATGATCACAATCACAATTGTAAGTGAAACTAGCGGTAGAGGACTTTTAATTAACGAAGCTAAAACAAAATAGGTATGGCAACGAAAGCGACAAATTGAAACCTATAAATACCCAGGAGTGCAGATTAGTAACAAGAATGATAGAACTCAAGACTCAAGTATAGAATTCAATTGGGATACAAACTGTTTTATACATATAAATGTCTTCTAATTGATAGGGAAATTAGTAAAGCTACAAAAATTATAATCTATAAAGCTACGTTTTCCTAGACGCGTCTATTAGTGAGCGATGATCGTTCAGCGACTATCGCTTAGCGATCATCGTTGGCACAGAACGCAAAGGTGTTTTCCTACAAACGTTTTTTATTGCTATTGCAACAGTTTATTGCTTGTCTTGGTGCATATTTATTTATGATGAGCTTGAAGAAGAAACTTTTTCTTGCGTATTTACTAGAGGAAGAAGATGAAGATGATATTGCCGAGCAATACTTCCTTCCTCCAGAAAAAGAGTGTATCAAATATTTCAAACAAGATATAATGAGGGTTGTTTTTTACAACTCATTAAAAATCATTTGAGAGAAGACGCTGAAAAGTTTCGAGAATATTTTAGATTGATCCCTTCGCAGTTTGATTTTATTTTGAGTTTAATTGAAGGAGACATCAAGAAAACAGCATGCAATAGGGATCTCGACCCAATTAGTCCTGAGGAGAAACTTGCGTTAACTTTGAGTTAAGTGAAAAATAATCACAAAAAATGTATGATTTGATTGTAAAGGCTTATGTATTTGTATGAAATTAAATATAAATTATGGTTTTTTATTCTTCGACGTGAGGTTACTCTTAATAAATAATACAATTTGTCCACGTTTCGTTTGCATTTTGACTTTGAGAAGACATTTTTCAATGCAACGAACGCACCAATACGTATAGAATTCACAAAGAATTGTCAACGACTGCGATTATTACTCCTCCCCGAGCTGACAACTACAATTGCTGAACGATCGACGCTAACGACTGTAACGATTATCGCGCTTAGGAAAATGGTAACATACAAACTCAAAAGAGAAGTACTTTGCGATCATCGCTGAGCGACTATCGTGGACCGATCATCGTTGGAGTCGTGTCTAGGAAAACGTAGCTTTAAACATTAATAAAACCGGCAATTACATATGCAGCTGAGACCATAAACTTAACAAAAAAAGAAGAAAATGAATTAAGAGTAATAGAAAGAACGCTTTGGAGACTAATTCTTGGCCCAGTAAAAACACAAGAGGGAGAGTATAGGAACACGATGAACTATTACTGGAGTTTCAAAATGAAGACATAAGGAGTATTAACACATTGACTGCCAAATCTCACAGCAAATAGATATCAAAAAAGTTGTGTGGAGCCTGGTATAAGATCAAAATTTTAATCTGGCTGCACAACAAAAAATGTAACTGATTACATATAAATTCTGTTAGAAAGCAATAAAACTGAGGCGTCGGGCGAAAAGACGACTATGAGCTCTGGCAGGCAATGTGTTAAAGCACAAAGGATTGCTTGGTTGGGACATGTAGAAAGGAATGAGGATGGTAAATCAATTAAAATACCGAAATGGAACCCAGTAAATGGCAGAAATAGGGGTGGTTGGATGAGGTTTTGGAAGATTTAAGAGTAGTTGAGGTGACAAACTGGAAGACAACAGTAAAGGAAAGGAAAACTTGGTGGCAGTTGTCAAGGTTCACAATAAACTTTAGTTTAAACCAAAGTTAATGAGGACTAATCCACCTCACAAAAACGATTTTAGAGCTCAAATGAGCGGCAAAAATTCCAAAGCAGAGTGGGCCAGATACATATATAAATAGAGGACAAAGTAAAGGTGATGTGGAAAACAATAAAGGCGGACTCTGGCTCAACACATAATAGTGTGAAGAAGAGAAGAGCGTCAAACGAAACGGAAGGTTTTGAGAGGCGCAGAAAAACCTCTAAGAACCCCAACCAAAGCAAAAGAAGACGACAAACTGGATTTGATTCTTAATATGATCAGGATGATGAAAGAGGATCAGAAAGGAAGAGATGCAAAGAACAAGAGAAGAAACAAGAAATTTTAAGGAACAAATGAAGATACTACAACTGAGAGCCTGAAAAAGAAAAAATTATAGGGCGTAAGAAATAGTATGGATATCATACAAAAAATGGGAAGAAAAACGCACTGATACAAAAGAACCACCACAACTGAAAGTAACAACAAAAATGTCCATCAAGGAGCACTTAAAAATAGATGTATGTTGAGGTGAAAATTTTTAAGCAAAAGAACTAAAAGAACGGGTATGGCTAATTGAACTAACGATGAAGAAAAAAATAAGATAAAACACTTGAAATCAGAAAGGTGATAATGACCTTACGAAGAAAGAGATGGAAAAGCAAAGGCAAATTAGAGTGATGGCAAAGGAAGAAAAGCGAAAAGGCAAAAATGAGATGTGGAGATGGAGCAAAACCAAGGAAAAGCTTGAAGAAGTGTATCCAAAAACTGAATGAAAAAGATAACAATGCAAAGATGAACGGACAAGACACGGACAAAAGCCACCAGTTGATAAGCTACGCTGACGATGTTGCGATAATGATATCAAGGGACCGAAAAGAGCTACAATAGCAGAGAAAGCACATCGAATGCGCCTAAAAATAAACCAGAGCAAAAGCAAGGTGCTGATGAATATAGGACCTAGGAAACTGGGAGGAAAGTTAGAGGTTGCAACTGAACCGAAGTGCATGAAATTTGAAGAAATATAAAATTTAGAATCTACAGAACCATACTAAGACCAACAGTACTTTATGGCTGCGAGACATGGGTGCTCAATAAAACGATAAAAGAAAGAATAATGAAATGGGAACGGAAGATAATAAGAATACTTGGAGGAAAGACAACGGAAGAAGGATATGTAAGAAGGAGTAACGAGGCTTATGAAGGGCACCAGATAAATGAAGTGATATCATGAAGAAGGTTGCAATCGTTCGACCATATAAAAGAATGAGCAATGGAAGAATAGCGAGGGTAGCAGCATGGAAGAGACTTACCTACAAAAGGAGAAGGTATGGAGAAGCGAACATAAGAAATTGGAGAGAGAAAGCGAAAGACAAGAGGAAATGGAAGGAAGTAACCAAAATTACATACCTGTTGTTTCATTTCCTCCAGCTGCGACTGTACGGTAAGCGCAGTGCAATACAAGAACGATTCGATATCCAAAATGCTTAAAGATTCGGCAGCACAATTATTGAGTTGTTTCGTGGAGTATTGCAAACCATCAAAAACGGTACACTTAAAATTCGTCAACTTCTGATTTAAACAAATCCAAACCAAATGATGTACGGAATCCGGGTAAACTAGTTCTGCGACTTCATCGTATTTGATAAGGTCGCTCGCTTCTGGAAGCCTCACGACTATATCGACGAGCTGAGGATTGGAAACAAAGTAGCTGCTTTTCAATTTGGCTTGTTGGTCTCTCGTTACGAATAACTTCTTGAAAAGTTGTTCCCGCCACAGGCCCGAACAACCCTGCATTGCTTTCTCGATGAGCGTCATTTTCCTATCCTTCGCCGCTGATAACAGTATATGGCCTGCTTGGGAACAACGAAACGCTGCTTCTCTATGCCACCTAAACCCACAAATTTTATGATTAGTTCTGTTATTAACGTCACATCTACACACAAACATACCTTTGCATTTGTTGCCGTCGATTCTCAGGGCTGTGATCCATCCACATACAATGTAATTCAGCAGGTTGCATGTGATAGGCTGCGAATAAAAGCGGCAAAGCCGCTTGTATCGCTTCTTTATATTTAATTAAATCCCTTTTCGCTTGCTTAAAAAGCAAAACAATCAAGTGGAAGCAAAGCTGGGCGCGGTAATGATTGAGAAATTCCTGAACGAGTGGTCGTTCCTTACAAGTAACCACGCTCTTTTCAGCAACCGCCAAGGTTTGATCGAAATTAAATACAACACCGACGCATTCTGAACCGCTCTTTATGTTATTTGAGCGCTCGTCTAAAGTAAGGGCAACCAACTTGTCCATTACTGATATCAATAACATCCAAAACTCCCATGTTAGATTTGTGCTCAACATGTTTTCCCGTTGGTAACGCACTAAGACTTCAGCGACGATCTCGTACCAACTTAAACTGTTTAAAAAGATTGGTAAGTTCTTTTGCTCGATGTCCGACGCATGTCTGTATGCATCTTTAATTTGGTTATTCTGCAGCAAGTGACGTAAAAGTCGCACTCGTAATTGAACATCAGTGGGACGTGATGCTAATTCCGTTAGGAGCAACTTGGATACATCGCTCGGATCATGGCTTTCAGCTGCTATTAAACGTTCTTTTAGGCTGAATACCACTGGATTATGAGGATCGAAAGACTGGGCTTTTTCACAATAATAACGAGCTCCTGTTAAGTCGAGGCCAACTTCATCGGATGCCAATAATTCACATACTGAAACGATTTAGATTTTAATAGTCATTTAAAAATGTTAAACTGTTTAATGATTACCTTTAATAACCAAGCTATTTTGTCTGGGATCAATGTCCAAGCTTTTTCGGTACGCATCTATCGCAGCCTCTGACTTGCCCTGTTTTTCTAGAGCCTTGCCAAGTAGATTTAAAGCCTCGGCCGAAAGAGGCTTCACTGTTAGGTATGTGGAGACGTAACGACGTGCTTGTTCGTAATCGCCGACTTTGAAATATAGCCTGGCAAATGCGAAGCATCGCAGATTCCGCTGTGTAAATAATTATGCATTAAATTGTTATCGTTTTAAACGAGTGCGATTGCCTTGCCACCCAACGTTAAATAAGATTGTGCAATCGTAAGTTTCAAGTCCAACTATTTTTGGATCGTTTAATAAACAAAAACAATTGCCAAAACTAGGAACAAAACGGTGCTCGTTTGTTTCAAGTCGAGCATCGATCAATAATTAGTGACATAACCTAGAATTTCATTATGCAAATTATTAATAGAATTTGAACGTAATAGGGGATATATTAAGAATAGCTCATTTTAAAGCATGATAGAATTAATAAGTCTTAAAAATCTATTTTTAAATTCCCGCCAATGTTAACTTCACATGTGACTCAGCATGGGTATGCAACTAAAAATAATACGCAATTAAACGACTAATGCGAAGTACTCTATAATTAAAGGAAAATGCATTGGAAAAGTAATGTATTTTAGGTAATACGACATTTTTAAAAGCATGAAGAAAACGCCGGTTAATGGCGGTTATCAATTTTATGAAAGGCTTACCTCGGTTTCATTATTTATCTTCTTAAGACAATTCTCGACGTGTTTATCCACTTCTAACTTAGTATCAAACATTATAAGTCCTATTAACGAAGTACTGAAGTACAAAAAACATTAAAATACGAATTATGAACACTAACAACTTAAAAATATCACACTTGAAGCCGTTGAATAACAGTTCACCATCTTAAAATTTGACAACTATGACATGTGAAGTGCGCTTGCGCAAGCATCGAACGACGTCACAAGGCTAAATGGAAGGGGTAAATTTTTCAAATATTCTTTACGGAACGCTATTTTTAAATTTACACTTAACTTGCGCTGTATTTACAAAAATAAATCAAGCAAATCACCAGTTTACAACAGCATTTGAAATACTTATTAATATAAAATTTAATACCTCAGCAAGAAAGTAATTGTTGAACCGGTGGAAATTTTATCCAATGGCACTTATAACACCTCCAAATTTTTATGTAATTTAATTTATAGCAATAGATTTTTTACTGTAGAATTTCAGGCAAACTTTGTTATCATCCTAGAATTTGCTAACAGGTAGCATTTAAAATACCCATTAAAATTTCTAATTAATTCCTCAGCAGGAGGGCGATTGTTTTAACCGGTGGGAATTTATCCAATGGCACTCGTCACACCAGTAAACTAACCACCAAATTTTTAAGAAAATTAATTTATAGAAATGAATTCTTTGCTGCAGAATTTCAGACAAACCTTGTTATCATCCCAGAATTTACTAACAGGTATTACACTTTTTTCCTAGATTATCGATTCGGATATTATAAAATATTTTAACAGGGAGTATTCGATGGGCAAGTAAGAAGACGGGGGGCAGTACAAGAAATACGAAATCAAGTGGAAAAAAGAAACACAGAGGCTGGAAAAGGCAAGACGGTTCTTGGGTTGAATCAGGAACGTTACTGGTTACTCAACGTCAACTACGGTTTCATCCTGGCTTAAACGTAAGTCACCACACATATCTAATTTAGTTCAGTAATTGGAGCCCGATCGATTTGAACATTGAAATTTCACAGGTTGGTATGGGTCGTAATGGCACGTTATATGCGAAAATTCCGGGACGAGTTATGGTCACATGTGAAAAAGTAGATCCGAACTGGGAACACACATGGATGAAAAGATGTTACTCCGGACGTGAACACACAAGTTTTTATAAAAAATACTTTAACATCGTACCAAATCCTCAGCATCAAAACTTTGTATTAGTCGATCAAATATAGTAAAATAGAATTAACATAGTTGTTAATAGTTTTTATTTAATAAATAATATACAAACATCACGTGTCGAGCCAGTTTAATGTAATATAAGACACTGTACCACTATCTGATAATGAAGCTAACACTGCTCTTTTCTTAACCGATGTTCCTAATCTTCCGAATGCTATTATGTCACTCGTGTGATATTTTCTTTCTGCGTTTTCGACGCAGCGAACTATATAAATTGCGTGGAACACTACTGGTTCTCCTGAACAGAATATCTTTAGAAACCAACAAATTTAAATAAAAAAAATTTACCTAAATAAACTAAGAAGTCTCCACCAAATTTAATTCCTGGCGTAATATAATATCCTTTCTCCCACAAATCGGCAAAAACGGCACACCTCGTGGGAGTTGTCTGATTTAAAACTTGCGACAATGGTACATCTTCGGCTTCATCTACAAAGAAGTTCATTTTAAAAAACTTATGAGAATTAAATGAATTAATTGAACCTTTTGCAGTCTTCAGTGGTTCTCTTAATATGGGCCAAATCATTGTTGATTCTGTAATATCACAAGCTTTATTCAATTCTTCTTCGAAGATTTCCTCGCGCGATTGCAACTGCCCCTTTTTTCTTTTACCTTCGATTATTTTATCTATAATTTGTTCCAATTCATTTTTACGGGATTCTCTATATACAGCCTGCTCTGCCTTTAATAAATCTTTCGCTAATATGTCGTAATTCTTTGAGTGCTCTTCCGTGGGTGCTTTTTGCAGCTGTGGATAACGAACGAGCTTTGCTACCTTTTTGTTGACCAAAAGACATACTTCTTCCGGTAATAACGATACCGGTAATGCTACGAATATTAATTTAAGCAAAGTGCTGCTGTATGAGTTTGAAATATTTTATAGAGCTTACTTGGAGTGTACAACGAACTTCCTAAAGTGACACCGACGATTCTATGTTGCTTGCGAAGGGTTTCCCAGTCTGGAAATCAATTTTATAAAACCATATTAAATTTTCACAAAATTAATACCTGTTGCTGAATAAACACATGCTTTGTCATTCTGGAAGCACAGTTCCAGCATTTTTACTTGTTATTTACCTTTTGGCGATTTAAATAATTTAACCTCAATTTCCCATTGATTAAAATCCCACTGGTTAAATTTACTAATTGTAAATATTATTGTAGCAAATAACCTCTAAAAACAAAAAACGCGGAGCCACCGGAATATTTTATAATAATACGTTTATCTATGCTGTTACATAAGTGTCTGCTGATTATAGTGTACTTTTCCGTTATTTGTACGACTCTAAATACACACAGATTAAAAACAACCCAGACTTACAATTGTTGATGTGTCAGCACTTTCCTTAATTAACAAAGAAAAACAGTAAGTACGGCTATAAATACAGGTATTAATGAACACTTGGGGTATGAAATTATTCATTTACAATGTATGTAAACTTCTTTTGATACTGTAACGAGTATTTAGGAAAATATCGGTAACTAAAATCAATGCTATATTTTACTTAACATTATATAAAATTACATAACGTCCTCCTAACCACCGGTAAAACGCTACCATTACGTAGCTCTTAAAAATCTATTTGGTCCGTGAATATAAAAATATTTATACGTATAAAAACCCTACAAATCGATTGTGTTAAATGTCCCACCCCATCGCACGTTCAACGGCCATTTTCCACCTCGAATACTTAACGTCACGTTCGTCTTCTGTCGTTCTTGGATTCCAAACTTTTAAAGGTATATCGATGTCAATATCTGAAAGATCCCAGTGACCTACAGCGGCACCTGCAACCATTGCAGCTCCTAGTGCTGTACTTTCGGCCATATCGGGTTTGATGATAGTCACACCCGCTAAATCGGCTTGCAGTTGCATTAGTAAAGAATTCGCCGTCATTCCTCCGTCGACCTACAAAATATTCATTATATTAATTAAACTAAGCTCACATTTGCAGATGTCTAAAACATTCCTGTATTACGCTTACGGAAGTAATCTTCTAACCAAACGACTTCACATAAATAATCCGAGCGCAGTTCGTATGGGTATCGGAAAATTAAAGGTTTTGTATTCGAAATTTGAATCAACAAATGTCAAAAAAACTGGCGTTTTAGGATTACAGACTAGATTTCCATAGATATTCAAAACGTTGGCAAGGATGTTCGGCGACGATTGTTCCACACGATGGTTATCACGTTTGGGGGGCACTTTGGGAAATAAATATGGAGCATTTAACTACTTTAGATAGGTAGGTTAACTTGGCTTTAATAAAGAATGCAGAGTTTTAATAGTAACTTGTTTACAGGCAAGAAGGCGTAAACGACAAGGTGTATTTCCGATTCGAAGTGGACGTCGAATTACCCGACGGAAATATAAAGCAATGTCACGTATTCCAACAAGTTGAAACTCCACAACAGTGTATTAAACTCGTGAAATTACCTGTCGAGCGGCAACCATCGCAGGTTTATTTAAATACTATTATTAACGGAGCCAAAGAATCGCAGTTACCCGAGGAATACCAAAGGCTTTTAGAGACGGTGCCTCATAACGGTTTTAACGGCGATGTTGATTTAAACCTTAGGTTAAATATCGATTAATGATTTATTCAGTATTTTATATTCGTATGTAGTGGGAGCAAATATTTTAATAAATGATTATGGGCGAAGTATGATTTTATTTTAAATAACTGGTTGCGAAATGCCCAAGGCTTAAATAAGTAAAATCAAAGCACGTACTGGATTGTCACTTGTTTACTGAGGTAAACATACGAAGGTCGGTCTTCACACTTCAATTTTTCTACGATATTTATATGAATGGCAAAACAATACCTCGATTTTTGATAAGTTTTTTTAAACGACTTGAAAGCTATGAAGAGTCAAATTAGCCTCTTTAGCTCAGACCATTAGATGAAGAAAAAATAAGAGAACTGTCGGTAAGAAAGCAAACCTCTCTGAATTTAAAAGAACTTACACTTATACCTTAACAGTGTCGAGGGTGCCGGACACACTGAGCCGCAGAGTAATCACCCATCCAACTTCTGACCAAGCAGGCTCTTGTTTAACTTTGTATATTTCAGTATTACGTGCACTCCCACTCTGCTGTACTGCCGGATGAGAAAGTTTTACAAGAAGTTAAAAACCAGTAAAAAGAATTACCAATCCAGACAGCTGACTTTTAAAGACAAGGACGGAGACATAATGGTGAGGAATGTCTAGCACAAAGATGGAAAGAGCACTATCAGGAAATAATGACCACGACAGAAGCAGAACAGATGGAATTAGAAAAGGAAGTTCCAGTATCAGAAAATGATAACAATAAACTGAAGAGAGAAGAACTTAGGAGAGCAGTAAAGAAATGTAAAAACAACAATAGATGAGGTGGAAGCAGAACTGTTGAAGCATGAGGGAAGGACCTTTGAAACGAAAATGTTAGAACTAATCAGAAGAGGAAGACCCCCAAAAACATGGTTGGAATCAGTCACTCAAGATTTGACAGAAATGGGTATCACAGACGATTTGGCAAGGGACAGAAGTGAATGTAAGAATTTCATAGCCACGGGCTTTTGAGGTCTTTTGTGCTGCTTTATTATTATTAATAAAAAAAAAAGAACTACGCGTCGAAAAGTATAACACAGAAGCATTAAAAAATGAGGAAAAAGCCAATAAATACGCTGATACAGCAGGACATTTATTTGAACAAATAAAAAAAGAAACAACAATTGAAAACAAATGGTTAGACTGCCAGGAAACAATGCACAAAACAGCAAAAGACCTACTAGGGTTATGAAAAGACAGGAAAGATACGAACTCAATGGTTTGATGATGAATGCGAAAAAATAATACAGCCTACCAGTCGATGCTACAAAAACATAATGAAGAAACTGTGGAACAGTATAAAACTGTTAGAACTATTTAGATAAAAAAGAAAACTTACTTGAAAAAAACGAAAAATATAATAGTATTAACGCAAGTAGAAAACTCTACAAGAAAATAAATAATATGAAAAGAGAATTTAAACCTAGAACGAGGATGTGTAGAGATAAGGAAGGATTTCTACAAAGAACTATTAAATCAAAATGAAGAATAAAAAAAACAGAAAGCAGAGAAGAGGTAGATAACGAAGACTTCAAACGACATAACTGTCAAATATTATTAATGCAGTATCGGGAGTCCCTCAGGGATCCCATTTGTCACCATTACTTTTCAATATTTTTATCAACGATATTGGAAGAATATTTGAGGAATCTAAAGTTTTACTTTTTGCCGATGATTTAAAAATATTCAAAATTATTCATTCGCTTGATGATGCACAAAAATTGCAAAATGATATTCAAAAACTAGAAGAATGGTGTCTTATTAATGGAATGACATTAAACACAGAAAAATGTAAATACATGATTTCACAGAAAATCTAATCCCATAAATTATCAATACGAATTAAATAATAAACCCCTACAAGAAGTTAGTTGTATAAATGACCTAGGAATAATGTTGGACAGTAAATTAAACTTTATACATCATATTGATAACATAAAAAATAAAGCATTGAAGATGTTAGGCTTCTTAATAAGAAATACACACGATTTTACTAATATAAAATCAATAACAAATTTATACTGTTCTTTGGTCAGGAGTTGTTTAGAATATGGATCAGTAATATGGTGTCCTTATTATTCTAACCATATACAAAAAATAGAAAAAGTTCAACACAAATTTTTGAGATTCGTAGCGTTTAAACTGCATATGAAACATGATCTTATTGGGTATGATGATTTATTAAAAATAACGAATCTTAATACATTAGAATTAAGACGAACAAACTCTCTATTATGTATTTTATACAAAATAGTAAATGGCATAATAGATAGTTCTGAGCTTTTGGATTTAATTGATTTTTTGGTTCCTGACCGCCAAACAAGATCTGAGCAAATGTTCAAATTAACATTTCATTATCAAAACTATGCTTATAATGCTCCCATTATAAAAATGTTGCGCGAAGGTAATAAATTAAAAATTGATTTATTCAATTCGTCTTATTGGCAATTTAAAAGGTCATTAATCTGATGTCAAGCTGTTAATGTATCTTAGCATAGGTTAAAATTAAGTTCTTATTACATAGATGATTAATAATTATATTTTTAATTTCTAATTAATTATATTTTTAATTTCTAAATAATTATTTTTTAATTTCTAAATTGTATATAAATGGGAATAATTATTTCCGTAAATAAACCATTATTAAATACCCACAGAAGAAGAAATTGAACAAATCACCTGGATCAAACAACCTACCCGCAGAATTATTTAAAAAAGGTGGAAACTCGTTAAAAGACTGCATATACCAACTCATTATACAAATTTGGAAGCAGGCAAAGATGCCGAAAGAACGGAATATTGGAATAATTTGCCTAGTATATAAAAAAGGCAATGAACTATGTAGAGGGCAGTAATTATAGACCTTAACACTATTAAACATAGCATACAAATATGATACTCCTAAACAGAATGCAACCTACAGGGAAAATATCAATGTGGCTTCCATTAGGGGAGATCTACAATAGGCTCGCTGCGCCAAATCATCCAGAAAACGTGGGAAATAAATATTGACACCTATCATCTCTTCGCTCATTTTAAAGGAGCGTACAACAGCATTAACAGGCGAGACTATATGAAGCTATGAATGAAATCCGTACAGGAAAGCACGTTATCAGGCTAACAGAAATGATCATGAGCAGAGTGGAGGAACATAGTAAAAATACAAAATGACTTATGCAACCCTTTTAACACAAACAGCCCTAGAAAAAATTATAAAGCAAGCCAATGTTGGAACGACTGGAACAATCTTTAACAACGCTGATGAAATTGTCATAATTGGCAGATCTGTAACAAACATTAACGAAACTTTTACATCTTTGGAAAAAGCTGCAGAGGGCATGGGTCTGATAATAAACTCTTCAAAAACTAAATACATGTGTAACATGCGATCGAAAAAATTTCACCTCAAGTTGGCTATGAAACATGAAAACACAAACTTAGGCATGTCGACTTTTAAGCCATACAAATGTCAGCTGTTGTTTTATAGGTTATGTGAGGTGTGTGAGGTTATGTCTGTTTTGCTGTCAGGCATATAAAAAGTCACTAATTCTATTGAACACAGAATTCAAATCTGCCACCAAGAATATGGAGGTCACATAACTCAACTATTTAAAATAATTTTCCGTTAATAACATGTTTCTGTGCAATTTGTATTTAATTTTAGTTTTTAGAATAATTTAATCTGCTCTAATTTTTATCAGTTAGGCGTGGTTTTAGATTTAGTAGTTCTAATGACTTATGTTGTATGACTTTAGCAAAGACATGATTTATATATTTCATGGCAAACTTTGAGGTGAAATTTTTTCGATCACACGTTATAACCAAACAATCTAATGAGAGTGAAAACACAATCGTGATAAATAATCAAAAGTTTGAAAGAGTGCAAGAATTTGTATACCTCGGAGTATTAATTAACAGCAACAATAAACTATTAATGGGCCGGCGCTTGAGAGATCTAGTTCCTACAACCAAGGAATATTTGCAACCCATACTGTATGGCAACATTTTACAAATGACCAACAGAAACCAATAAGCTATTTCTATAAAAGACATCGAACACATACACTACGTCCACTCCAAATGTAAGAAACGGTATGGATTACTGATATGCAGAAAAAAGGTGTGGTAATAGGACCTTCAGAACCGATAAACAAACTGTACGGAGAAACCGATAATTTCTACATCTCTTTGTCGTCCCAACAAGGCAGTACTAACCAACACCTATCAATTGACAGAACCAGCAGAGGCAGCCAGAAGATGGAACATCTCTCAGAGCATAGTCAAGAGAAATGTTCAAGTTTAAGAATCAGGAAGCAACCATAATATTTAGAAGATTTCATTATGTAATATTAAAAGAAAAAAAGAAGACAGAATACTTTCCTGTAGTAGTATAGTATATAGATGGCAGTGAGTCAATAAACCAACAACTAACACACACCTCTCACTCAATAAAAACAAACAAGTTATCCGTTACTTACCCTTAATTCTGAAAGTGCCGACCCGTAATCTTTATTCATGGCTTCGAGAATATCCCGCGTTTGAAAACACACAGCCTCCAAAGTAGCCCTTACGATATGACTCGATTGCGTATCTTCTGTTATTCCGCATATAACCCTATAAGTTAATAAATGTCCGTAATTTAATGTTTCAGATTAAAAGCAAAATACGGATAATTCTTACCCTCGAGCATTTTGTTGCCAGTACGGAGCGTACAACCCACTGAAAGCCGGCACGAAATAAACATCGCCACCGTCGACCAATTCCGCTTCCTCTGCAATACCTTCAGCATCGGAAAACTTCGGTAATATCGACATGTTATCCCTCAACCATGTTAAAGCAGCACCGGCTACTGCGACTGAGCCTTCTAGGGCGTAAATGGGTGGTTGGTTTGGTCCTAGTTGATATGCTACGGTTGTAAGCAGCCCGTGAGCGCTGTCGACCTTTGCACTGCCGGTGTTATACAGAAGAAAGCAGCCTGTTCCGTACGTTGCCTTCGCCTGACACAAACATAAACACTTATTATTTATTTTATAATTCACGGAGCTTAATAAATTGTTTTTTCTATTATTTCAGTTAAGATCAAAGCTTCTAAAATCATAACTCGAAAGCCGTTTGGCTCTCAAAAGTTCACCTCGGTGTCTCATCATTATTTATTGTTCATATAATTACTGATTAATTATTTTTGTAACTTCAAACGTAATACAAGCCTTACCTCTCCTCGTCCGAGGCACAGCTGTCCGACGAGCGCCGACTGTTGGTCGCCCAGGCAACCCGACAAAGGAATTCCCTTAAGCGGCCCGTTGGTAATACTTCCGTAAACTTCAGAGCTTGATTTAATGGTAGGCAACACGGAAACAGGCAAATCGAAGAACTTCAATAAAACCGGATCCCACTTCAGCGTCTCCAAATTCATTAACATGGTTCGAGAAGCGTTTGTTACATCTGTCATATGGATTCCACCCTCTTTACCTCCGGTTAAATTCCATATAAGCCACGTATCCACAGTACCAAACAAACAGTGTTCTTCGTTCATCGCTTTCTTAACTTTCGGCACGTTCTCCTTCAGCCACTTCAATTTAACCGCGCTGAAATAAGGCGACAACGGAAGCCCGCACAATGGTTTTAAGTAATTCTTATTCTTGGTATTATTCGGTACGGTTTCAAGTAGCTGATCGACCGTCGAAGCCGTACGCATATCCAACCATACGATTGAATTATGTAAAGGTAAACCGGTGGTGCAATCCCATACGATAGTCGATTCACGTTGGTTCGTCACTCCAATTGCAACGATATCACTGATATTCCCACTTAACGCCTCTAATTCTTCAATGGTACGTTCGATGCACACTTTCACAGCGTTTAAAATTTCAAATGGATCCTGTTCGACCCAACCTTCCTGTGGAAACTTTTGCGTTATTTCCTCTTGGTGCGATGCAACGACTTCGGCCGTTCCTGCTTTGAATAAAATAAATCTGGCACTCGATGTGCCTTCGTCGATTGCACCGATAAGCGGACCCATTTTCAAAGGATTTTCACCTGGCATCACGTAGTAATTAAAACAGACCAAGTGCCAAGTGTACGTTTAACTGTTCCAAAACACAAAATGAAGTTATTTATACGAGTTTACTATTATTATCTCGGATCTTGACCTTTGGGCTCAATTATGATTATTACACTGTGCTTTAATTATTTTTTTAATTTAATATGAATTAAAAGTGCATGTTTTACATATTTTTTTAAAGGTAAATTTTAATGAGTCAGCTGGTAGGTTTCGTTTTAAATTGTTGACATTCACTACATTTTTATATCTTTATTATGTAAATTAATTCATGGGAAGGTACTAAAAAAAATCTTACAAAGGTTTATGATAATGCTCCGAATCCTGCATTCCTAAAATGTTTACAGAATCTTTAAGAGAAATTAAAGTAAACGTTAACAAATGATTATTTTATTTGTATTTTGTTAAACGAAGAAAGTAAACTAAATCCTCACTGTTTTTGTTTGTTAGCCCCACCTTGACATATATAATAATCATATGTTATGTAATCACAGGCTGAACAAATAAACCAGGTAAACCAAGGTCGAAATACCAGGCTTTTAGGTTTTTTTTAATGCAAATTCTTGATAAAAACGAATGGTTAATTTGAATGAAATCCCAACAGATTTTATATGATTCTTATTTAAGATTTTATATTTCTTTATTGGGATTTTCGCCACCAGTTTCTAAAATTAATTATCTAATAACAATAATCCTCAACCTACTTAAAGCAAGTATTTAGCAAGCGATCAGGGACTGGACTCACTCTTAGTTCATCTCATACTGGGCTTCGCGGCCTGTGAAGCTACTCATCCACCGACCTTCAAAAACCAGGTCCGAACAGCTTCTTAGGTTCAGTAGGAAACATATCAGACCTCTTTAAAAGACACCTGCATCTAATAGGCCTCACCGAGGACCCAAATCTGTAATGAAGCAGATGAACCTCCCTTCATCTCCTTTTACGATATCCCAGACTACATCTAAAGTCTGACGATATACAGAGCGCTACTACTACGGATAAGATCCTGGCCTTTGGGATAGGTGCCGGTCTGTATGAAGGCATCCCAGCGGCGGCTCACGCTTCACCTGCGTCCATCAAAATTTCAAGTTGTAAAACAGCGAATGACCTTAAACTTTGAAAAAAGTTTCGCCTGCGACGCACAACCGGGAGGTGCTAAGGGTAACCTAATAATCTGCTTCGCCCATTCCTACAGGCACAAGCTGTCGCTGAGGCATCCCTTAATTTGTGGCAGATGCACAATGGGCCTAGAGCCTGAGTGCTGCTACTTTGCACCGCTGAAGAAGAAGAATAACAATAATAACATGTAACGTTTCAGAGACAATTCTATCTCCGTTTATCATAATATAAAAATTTCTTTTTATTACTGTTAGAGGTGTAAGGCTAAAATAAATAAATAAATCCATAGATTTACCAGTTTTAACTTACAGTCGAAGTGGGTGCTAAAGGAAAGACAAAAATGACATTTGCAAGCTGCAGAAATGAAATTTCTGAGAAGAATTCTAAGTGTTAGAAGACATCAACACATAAGAAATGAAGACATTAGGGACGCATTGCTGGTCAAATCAGTACTCGGTAAACTGGAAGGCTAAAACTAGAAGGGGCCGTCCAAAACAAGAGGAAAGGAGGAGTTTTGGAGATTCGACTCACAATTTATAAAAATTACTTATCAAACTGATAATTTTGTTATTGCGTACTTCAATTAGTTCTACAAATTTTAACGAACAAATCGGCAGTTTACTACGTTTAATATTTGCTTAACAAAATTCCAACAACGATAAACTTATCTGCGATCATTAAAAATTATTCCTAAAAATACGACTGTTTCCATATCTTTGTTAACCTTTAAGTAGTCGCGTGGCGCCGTGCAGGCGCCAGTTCATGTTTAGACGCCTGCCGTTTCTAAAATAAATTTTTGTGTAATATTTCCCTTCACGTATACTTTGAGGAATCTATTCTGAATCGGTATGCTTAAGTATTCCTTTATCTTCGAGAAAACATTTACTTTGTTTCAAGAAATGCGAGAGGTTACGCTACTGGCGCCTATGTATAAAGCTACAAGAGGCAAGAGGAATATTTGTAAAATTAGTGGAAAAAATATTTGCGGTGAACACACAAGTAATATCTGCAACGAATGCTTCAACGATAGATAACATTATTGTGAAATCTAAAATTACGTAAAGAATGGTAGCATCAACGTTTGTCCTCCATTTTTCATTCTGATGGGACTATATAAGGTTTTACCTTTTTATTGTTGTATTTATCTGTATATATTTACCCTAAATTTTAACATTATACCTGTATCAAGCCCTACATGTATTTTATTTGATAAAAAAAGCCAAAATTAAGACAGTCGGGGCATTTTAAAACGCTGGCGCCGTGTAGGCGCCACGCGACCACTTGTGTACCTAAGAACCACGCGACTACTTAAAGGTTAATAATGAATCATAACATCAGTCAAAAAACAAACAAGATAAGATAAAGTGATAGTCCGAGGTGTATCTACCTGTGCTGGAACAGTCATACAACGAAACAGGTGCCGTACAAAATGAAGCAGTTTAAACTTTTGTGGTACATCGCGATTTTCCTCGGTAAGCCAATTTTTCATTTTCATAAAGCTTTATAACTGGTAATTGTTTGTGTATTTCAGTCGTCATCGCTTGTTTAACACAAGAAGTCGATGCGAGGCGAAAAATTCTAAGAGGCAGGAAGACGATTACAAGAACGTATTATAGTAAGTTTGATCTTTCGAATAACTACCCACGCCACTCACCGTAAAGCTAGAAATTAATTTAACTTTAAATTACAGAGTCAGCAGCGCTACCAGCTTGGGCAATAGTCCTCCTCGTAAGCCTCGGTGAACTTCTGTTCGGTGCGGCGTTGTTCTTCTTAATGAAAAAACTAATAATCGATCCGCCCCTAAGTGGAACGTACTCACCGCCCGCTAATATTGGTGCTTAAATTAAACAAAGCTAAAATTAGAAATTACGTAGTTTGTATGGAACATCACATTCATGGTATTCTTATCAGTTCATTAACATTTTTATCAGTTTTTTTAGGGCAACAAATATGATAAGATTAACTTACAAATTGTGCTTGTTTACCGTTGAAATTTGTTTGTTTTACGATTAGTTTTTAGTTTTGTAAGTTTTATAAGTTAATTTAATTCGTTCACTTACTGGAAATTATGTGAAAATGTAGAGAAATAAAGATTTGGTTTAAGTTAACCTCACTTTTATGAAGGGATGCCTTACAAGGGTATTTTATTCCACATCCACAAACTTCCGATCCGTTGAGATTCTAACAAAATAAGCATCGTCATTAATTAATTAATTAATACATTGCATAAGCTGGGACTTACCTAATGATTCGTCGTTTGTCACAACGTAACACACGAATCACCCTGCAAAGAACTATTATTATTAGTCCGTATAGAATCCCAATTAATGGGCAAGGGCCTTCTCCAGGTTTTTCCATCTTTTTCTATCTAGTGCTGTTTTCATCCAGCTGGCTTTAGCTGTGGCTATAATTTTGTCTTCTTT
The DNA here is from genome assembly GCA_963082815.1 of Melanotus villosus. NCBI lineage: Eukaryota > Metazoa > Arthropoda > Insecta > Coleoptera > Elateridae > Melanotus > Melanotus villosus. Next base: position 54,091,828 of record OY720425.1, read on the forward strand.
CTTTTAAATAAGTTTAGTTTCCAACGCGTCTTGAAACATGGCCTGCTCATCTCAGCTTGAGTTTCTTGCATTGCATGAAAACGCTTCCTTTTAACACCAAGCTTTACTTTAAATATGTTTCTCAGCATTTTATTTAGCGTTGCTTTAAATTTTTTGAGATCACTATTATTTGTCGCCCACGTCTGTGCTCCGTAACTTAACACGTTCGGTGCCAATCACCCCGAGCGGTGTTATCGGCAACCTAGTGGTACATGTCGAAAACTGGCATTGGCAACTAAACTTTCTGCTTGTAACGGCATTCGGCAAATTCAGGCCTTCACAATAATGCCGACACAAGCAGACAGCCTAGCTGCCAATGGTAGACAAACAGTAAATAGCAAATGTGTGTTTTATGCCTCACAGCGTGGTCGGCATGTAACACTAGGTTGCCAAATACGCCGCGGCAGCGAACGTGTTAAGCACCAGTTAAACACCACAATTTTTTTCACCTTTGAGTAATGCATCTTTGTAGTTCTGCGTTATTTTCATAAGATTATATGTCTTCCAAGATAGTCTCCTTCGTTTTTATATTTAATTTCCTGAAGGAATCGCAGCATACTTTCCAATTCGTTTGAACTTTTAGCGAACAAAGCGACGTCATCTGTAAACCTCAGATTTATTAAAAAAGAACCAGATATATTTATACCTTTGTTTTTCCAATCAAGTTGTTTGAATAGGGGTCTTTGTGTCTGACTCCTTTCTTCAATTTAAATTGAGGCCCCTTTTGTTCTAATTTCATACAAGTGGTGTCGTTCTGCAAGCATTGTTGAATGATTTGGTTATCTTTGTCATACAGATTGCTTGTATGTGGTCGATGTTGGAGTAACCTTTCTTGAATCAAGCATGTTCAGGTCGGTGGAGGCTTCTTGGTGTTGTTTTTCCAAGTCAAACTTGAATAGTTTTATTGCCTTGCTCTTTGCTGTTTTCTGTTTCTAATCGTTGGAGATAAACTTTTCGAAAGTTATGTATCTCTCCAAAGTTTTATTTATTGCAAAGGTTGCTCTGACTAATCGGTGGTCGCTTTCAAATGCAAATCTACTAATTACTTCATTATTTGCTGCCCTATTTCTTTTATTGGTCAGAATAAAATCTGTTAACAGAACGTCTTCCGGGTTAAAACCGTTGAGATGGAAGAAATGGCTCTGTCCCCCTCCACTTCTAACCGATCGTCGTCTTCGTCCGATACGCTTGACCGCTCACAGCCGGTATAAATTCGCTGCTTTCTCTGTTTTTCTTCAGAAGGGTTCCGCCTCTGGCGTTCTGTTAACACTGAATAGTGGAAGTCTTCGAATTCATTAGAATAAAATGCTTTTCGTTTTTGTGTTTAGTATTGGGTAACAGCCAGGTCCACCTCCTTCCTGCTCTTTTCTTGAATAGGGTGCTGCATATTGTTAAGTTGTTGTTTAATGCGAATTCTATTAGTTTGTTGCCTCTTTTGTTCTACATTTCTTCGCCATCCAAGTTTACTGTTGAAGTCGCCCATTACTATTGGTTGAACTTGTTCCTTGTTATTTCTATATTTCATAGAAGTTTTCTATTTGTTCTTCTGGGTAACGTTCTAATTCCTTGATTTTCCCTGTGTGTTCTTTCCTTACCAAAAACCCGACTCCTTCTAATCCCTTTTCACAGACCCACTATTCCTTTCAGTGATGCCTTCTCCGCTTATTCTCGCTTCAGTAATTCCAATCGATTTTTTCCAGTGCTGTTTCTAATTCTTGTATGCTCTCTTTGAATCTTAAAGTACAAACATTCATACTAGTCAACCTGATTTTACCTGGTTCCTTTTTGACTAGAATTCTGGGAAGTTTATTTACTGTTTGATTATGATTTAAAGTTTGAATTATGTTATTGTCCGTGGTCATAGCCTGATTGTTATCAATCGATCTAGGTCAGTGTTGTTTTATTTGTGCTTGGCCACCGTGGAAGATGATGGCCAAGAGTTTTAAAACTGAAGGTTCTGGTCCCCAGGTGGGTAAACCCAAATCCCACCACTCCAAGGAGGACTGCTTCAAGGAATCTGGGAAAGGCAAAAATTCGCTAATCACTCCAAACTACCCCCTTATTACTACTAAATATCATATTGCAACCTACAACACAAGATCATTACGATCCGAAGAACGATTGAGGTATTATAGAGGTATATGTCTACTAAGCAGCATTCTGAAATGATTAACAAAAATAATAACAGAAAAAGTAGTTTCGAAATTAAAAGTGAGTGAGGAACAGCAAGGCTTTCGCCAAAACAGATCAACTATAGATGTTATATACATTCTACGCCAGCTTATAGAAAAATTCATCGAATACGATAAAACAATATTGACCTAAAGCAAGCATTTGATTGGGTCAAACTAGAGGATCCTCTTAACATATTAGAACAAAACCATATCCATTCAAAAATAATTAACGTTATTAAAGAACTAAACTATAACTGTGTTACCAGGATAAAAACAATGGGAAAATTAACTAACGAGAGGTACCAGTTTCCTCTAGAATAAGACAAGGGGACAATCTAAGTCCTACGCTGTTTAATATTATCATGGACAAAATCATTGAAAGTATGAAAACGGTCAACGCCGGATTTAGAATAGGAAACAAGATTTTAAAAATAATTTGTTACGCTGACGATTCCGTAATCATGGCAGAAAATGAAGACGATTTGCGATGTTTCCTATTCAAATTCAAGACAACAGCTGCAAAATTTAACATGGAAATATCTACCAGCAAAACGCAGTCAATGACAATCTCTAAAGAACCGTTGCGCTGTAAACTAGCAATAGACGACCAAATAATCACTCAGGTGATGAATTTCAATTATCTTGGCGTACAGATATCCAGCAGTAGAGATTAGAGTTGTGCTTATCGATATTTTTGATATTCGATACGATATTAAGGCATATATATTGAAACTGCATAACAAATATCGAACGGGCAAAGTCGGCTTATAAATATTAAAACAACTGTATGTAAAAAAATTAGAAATTATTTTGTAAAAATGCGAAACGCAAAAAATAATAATTATAACGATACATATCGATCCTGTATCGATATTGTCTGCTTATTTACTGAATCGATATGATATCGATATATCGTAACGCTAAGCACAACTCTAGTAGAGATATTAAACAGGAAATACGGGCCCAAGCCCCGAAAGCATCATAAGTGTCAGGGTGCTTGTGGGATATTGTGTGGACAAACAAATTTATGACAACTGTCAGCAAAACACGCATGTACAAATCGTGTGTCAGGCCAATTTTGACCTATGCCGTAGAAACACAGGCTGAAACCTCTAAAACAAAACAAATAATACGAAGCACGGAAATGAAAATCCTGGAGTAACAATAAGAGATAGAGTAAGGAGTAGTAACATAAGAGAGACATGTAGGATCGATGACATAGTATAATGGGTGGGAGGAAGACATAGGCAGTGGAGAAATCACGTAAATAGGATGAATAAGAGCAGACTAGTGAAAATAGTGAATACACATAAACCCCCAACCAGAAGACGGCCAGGACGCCCACCAAAGACATGGTGCGAAACCTGGACATCAGCATATCAGGAGACGCATTGGAGAAAACAGGAATAAGTCCTAAATTAAGTAGAAGAAGAAATAGAACTATATACCTCGGGCACAAAACACGAATCTTTAGAGAATTGAAGAGGAGAATTACCCCCACCTGCGCTGCTTATGGAAGACTCGGGGAAGTTTTGAATCAGTGCGTGTTGCCAGTTATGACCTTCGGCGGCGAAACTCTAACTTTAACTGCTAAGAAGCTTAGAACAACACTTGGCGTGGCACTACGGAACCACATTAAAAATGAAGATCAGCAACGAAAAACAGGAATTACTGATGTAATCACACAGCTCAAATGGAACTGGGCATGTGGCCCTGATAAAAGACGGAAGATGGATGAAGGGGCTGCTCAAATGTAGACCGTGAGCCGATAAGCGAAGCAGAGAAAGACCTCCCACATGATGAACCGATGACATCAAAAGAATGGCCGGTAACTGCATTCGGATAGTGCAAAATAGGAAGGGGAGACCTATGTTCAGCAGTGAACGCACAGGGTTGATTGATGAGGTTGGCTTTGTTCTTTCATTTTCTTGGTATCTTGTTTGCTTGTGGTTGTCTCATTTGAATTCTGAGAGGATTTTTGTAATCCTCTTTTCTCATCAATTTTTGTAGTTGTTCGAGTGTGTAAGGTTTATCGTTGATTAAAAGTTTGTTATTTCTGATCCTACTTTCTGGCCCTTACTCTTGGTTTCGCGTAAGTACGGTTCTCTTTATGGAGGTCTTCTGCTATTAGGTTCCGCTCAGTTTTTTTATATTTTTCTGGATAATCAATCATCTTTTTTGTCCAAGTAGTGAATCACAATCTTAGTTGCCTATTTTGAAAATGAAATCAGTTTCGCTTTTAGCTATTTCAATTTCCATTTTAATGATTGTGATGAGTGGTTGGATCAATACTTGTGTTGACTTGTTTGGTATTTGTGGCAAACCACCTGAGCTGAGACAAGCGAAGCTACTCATCCACAGACCTTCAAAAACCAGGGTCGAACAGCTTCTTAGGTTCAGAAGGAAACACTTCACGATAGTCACAGGCCTCGTTAAAAGACACCTGCATTAAGAACCAGTCTTCTAGAGCCCAACGACACATGGAGCACCTCTATGGACAAGATCCTGACATTTGGGCTAGGCGCAGGTCTGTATGAAGGCATCCCTTAATTTATGGCAGATGCACAAAGGGCCAAGGCCCTGCTACTTTGCACCACCGAAGAAGTTTTTCTTGCGTCCAGTTTTACATCTATCACTTCAATTTTTGCTGATAGCTGTGTTAGTTATAGGTTGATTTGTTGTAATAACATATTCTTTGTCCCCCATTTTGTTTACAGTTGTTTATTTACCGCAATGAACTAATCAAACTTAAAATTAACGTAAATACTTGTAGCCACCACCAATGCATAAAATGATTAAACAATCGTCTTATATAATAAAAGTAAACTTTAATATTCTTTTACATTTTTAAGAAAAAAATGCATTACACAATATAACAAAAGTTAATGCAGCGTAATTTGATTTCTTTTCTTTTTTTAATAATACACATCGTCGCTACCTACTTACAAAAACACATATAAATTTAATAACTACATCAAAGACAATTCTTTAAACATCTACAAGAACCTACAGCAATATTACAGCAAGTTTTAAACTAATTGAAATATTCCAGTCTACCGTAAAATTACATAAGCGGAATTGTGTACGGCGTGCCTGTTACATTTCTGAAACTCATAGTTATAAAACATTATTCTTATACATTAAAAATCAAAACTTGACTAATGTAAGCATGATATTGCACAACAAATGACTTTTAGACGATTAATACGGATCAAATAACTTCTTTGAATAATAAATCGATTAAACAGGCATGCCCTACACGAGAAACCAATCGCAAGCAGTAGTATACGTCAATAATAAAATTAATGCTTTCATATTTTAAGAAACAACCTGTGAAGTTCGCAGATCCAATTGGATTCTCCGATTTTAACACAAGATGTTTAGTATCTAACTATTCAAAAGGTGCAGTTGATAATGTTAACACAGAATACTTATTCCCTAAATTCTTGATTTGTGAATACCTAAGTAAGTTATAAACAAAAAAGAATCTAACACGGGGCCATTCGTTTTTTGTATCACCGTTAAATCTGTAATAGTTAATTGGATAAATTAAAACAAATTTACTTCTGCATGGATGAAAATTGAAAGTGCCGGAAGACAGCAGAAATGAACAGATTTGAATCACCCCGTAAACCTACATAAATCAAAGAGTTACCTAATTACAGAAAAATAAAAAACCAGATAACTGGTTATCTCAGTGTGTAAAAAAGACTCATTCGCTCTCATTGTCGAGTTCCTTTAATTTTTCCCAGTTTAATTCCACGGTCATGTTTTGACCCTGATGCTGCAGGACTTTGACTGTCACGGGGAAATACAGGTCTTTATCAAGCGACGACCATCCTGTGTACTACAAGTACAAAAACAATGTCTCGCGTTGCCTCGCATTTAATTAAATATAAAACTACTTACAATCGACGTATTCCGATGTTTCACCTGTCCGTCTTCGTCGACTGGTTCGTATTTTTGCAGTAAAGCTTTACCGTCTATTCTCCATAAACAGGGCTGTTTGTTGGGGTCGCCGAGTTGAGCGTCCTTTTTCAAAATCAAAAATCCGCCATTCTGGAAAACTCGCAATCATTCCCTACTCATTGCATTTAACATTACAAACGAACTTACAACAAAATCAGCAGCGGAAATTTTACTACCAGGTGCGGGTGCTCTTTTAGCATTATTCTTATGAAATGTAGGTTGTGGCGATGCAGTATCGGCACTTTCATCGTCGTCGTTCACATCGTGATCGTCATCTAACTTTTGACGTTTAATACCGTTCTTTGATTTCGGTTTTTTATCGTCGGCGTCGCTATCACTACTCAATTCTACGTGCGAGATTCGTGGCTTTTTACTTAGGCGTTGGGACGTGCGTCGGTTACCTCTTTTCTTTTGCTGTAACTTAATTAAATTGAATTAAAATGGACGGCGCATTGGTAAAGTCTTACCTCTTCTACTTCTTCGCTCCATTCATCACCAGATGATTCGTAAACATCTGGATCGTCTTCGTTTTCCGAGAAGTTCTCTTGTTCGTATTTTTCCATGGTTTACTAGCAACAAAAGGATGCATTTCAAACGCTTGTCTGGTCATGTCTGTAGGTCTAACAACTCATAGTTCAAAAGTTTAGACCCATTATTATTAATATTACAAAACGAATATGCAGTGAATTTAAATGTAAAACACAACAGCAAGCATTCTTAAGCACTCTAAACACAGGCATAGGTACAAGTTCTTGTTTACAAATTTTAGAAATCAAAAATTTGAGGTTATGTTCGCCAACGCCATTACGTATCGGAAATAGGCCGAACAAAACAAACCAAAAAAATATAATGACTAAATACGAAATATGTCTGACCTTTAAAGCATCTACAACGTCCAATATTAATTACGAATGCCAAAAAACACCCATAAAAATGCAAACTTCACAAAACACAAGCAGCCATTCACAACACAAACCACGCGTCGACGCAGCCACAATGAATGAAGCGACCAATTTCGTTACACTTACAAAGCGAAAGGTAAAAGTTTAATAATTTCTTTTTAATTTAACGTAAATAACAATAATATTTACCCCGTAAATTCACGAGATGTGGAGTGCTGCGTTTGGGTACACTTCGACCTTGAAATAACTGTCTGAAAGCACCGCCAATTTGTTAAAATCACCTTCTACGAAAACACTTTATATTTTTGAAATTCAAGTGAAATAATGTAATTAAATAGTTTTAAAATAGTGTAATAATACAGATTTCGTCCCAGTTTTCAGCAAAACTTCAACATGGAGCTTTAGTACACAATGAACGCGTAGATGGCGTCAATTTAAATGAACTAAAAATAGAACACGTTCGAACTACTTTGTATATGGAAAGCCTAAAGTTAAACAAGGATAGCGATACGTAACGGTTTAGCTGTTTTGCCGCCAAATTTTAAACAATTGCGTATATCAACGTACAATTTAGAAACGGTTGTATTTACAACTGAAGGATAAAATAAACATTACAAGCTGTTTGAAGTATAATTTGGTTTATTTTTAGTAAGTTTTCGAATTACTGACCAATTACTGCCCTTCAATACATGTAAACAATAGAAACAAATGTGTTAAAATTGTAACTATTTTGTAAATATCCCTATGTTTCTTTGTTGCATAAATATCGAAAGTGTTTAGGTTACATAATTTAAGAAATAAAAGTTACAAATACACGTTTAAATATCTAATAAAATTTAAATAAGAATATTAATGACTAAGCCAATTCTGACAAGATTTCCAATTAATGACGCAAGTATTTTAATACCCTAACTCTAAAAAATACAATTTTTAAAGCTATTTTTGTTATATAATATACAAAATTGTACAGTTACATATTACTTGTGTTCAAGTACATCAACATTAAATAACAAAACTTCCACCTTAGGTTACATTCCATACTTTATTGCTTATAAAAATAAACAGGTTATGAATAAAAACGAAATATGTAATAGGTCATACTGCTGTAAAAACTATCTAGGAATATATATTTAAATAAACTCTTCGGGCTCCCGCGGTGCGTCCAAGTCACGATAATGGATGATTGGTCGAAAATCGCCGCCACCACCTCCGCCCCTACAAAAAATCTGTTGTAAAACATTTTCAAAAAAAACTCAGGTGAAATCTAACCTAGCCCTTGGTGGAGCATAAGGTCGAGGTCTCGCATATCCTTGGTTGTAGAAACGAGAAGGTGGTCCGTAACTCCCGTACGAACTGCCGTAGCTCCTGGAAGCAAAATTTGTCCTGTGCATTTGTGGAGCAAGTGCACACAGTAAGAAACAATATTAAATTACTTCGACGAAATTACTAACCCAGGGTGACTATAAGTTGGTGTTTCTTCCTTTTTAGGTTGCGGCGTTTCTAACATCGGTCGTTTTACATCCCGTAAGTAATTGTTAAAGAATTCGACTTCCTTTTTCACTTCTTCGATTTTCTCGCCGTGTTTATTAAAGATATGCTTTCGTACAAAATCGGGACCTAAATATTTGTGAAACGTTAAATAAAAGTTAAAGCAATTTCGGAGCCTTCAAACCTTTAAATTTCTTTCCAGACAGAGGACACAACCACTTCTCCTTAGCTAACTCTCGAGTATTCGCCTGTACGAACTTATCGATTTCCATGTCGACGTCCTTAAGAGCCAAACCAACGAGTTTATTATCGCCTTTAGTTTCATCCCGGCTTGTTTTTTCCGGTAGGAAATGTGACATTTTGCCTTCGATCGGTGCCCCAATAAATTGCGAAATATCAGTCTAAAAAACAAGGCAAATAATTTTATTTCATTAACAATGTCGATTGGTGTACTTTAGCCGTAGGTGGGGGGCCTCTTGCATGGAGTATTCCGCACCGATTTGGCATTTCATCTTCGTTGGGGTATTCGCAATGATTGTAATAATCAACCGAGTGCACAACACGGAGGTAAAGGATTATTTTATCTAAAACTGCGATTAAAGAATCGTCACGGTCAACGGTCGCGGCTGCATCTTGCGTATCCGAGCTTGGCTCGAGGCCTAATAATTCCTCTTCTTCTGCGCTGGCTTCTTCAATTAGATAATCGGTTATATTGTGTAATACTGGATTATTAGATACTAATCCAAACGTCTGCATCGATTAGGAAATCAATTAATCAATTAGTTACAATAACTTAACGGTAAAGTACTACCTGTTCGGGTTTTTCTTTCTTTTCATCTTCGTCAACCCACAGTCCGGCTTTGGTATCGAGATGCAGCACAACTTTGGCAGAAATTCGAATATCAGATCGCACAACTTGTTTATGCCCAGTAATCCCGTTAACGAGTCTAATACGCCTACTTAAATCCCTGTTAACAATCGCACCTAACTCACAATCCCTCAACCGAATATTATTAAAATTCCAACAGATTTCTTTAATATTCGCATCGCGTTTAAACGTTACCCAACCTCGACGCATCCAACGACGCTCAGGTTGAGGATCGGCCAAAGCAACCCTTAGGAAACCTTCGTACCTGAAAATTTAATCCTTAATTCACACCACAAATTTATTTATTTATAAGCTCACCTTGAACACATGGCTTCGACTTCTTGCCTTGTAATAGTAGGAGCCAAATTACGCAAGAAAATCGAAGTAGTTTTATGTAAAGATCGCGGTTTTTCAGGCTTAACGTCATCTTCGACGGTTTCAACCTTGTCCTCCTTCTTTTCTTCGTCCTCGTCCTCTTCATTTTCTACGTCTTTTTCCTTCTTAATAATTTCTTCTTTAGGTTGTTCTTCTTCCTCTTTTTCTTCTTCGCTGTCGCTGCTGCTTGACGAACTACTGCTACTTCCCGAATACGAACGAGAACGTTTGCGCTTTCGTTCTGCAAAAATAAAATGTAATTTGGTCGATTTCTCGATGATTTCCTTACCTTTTTCCTTGGGTTTCTTCGGTTTTTCCTCTTCCACAGGGTTAGTACTTCGACTAGGGCTATCTTCTTTTATGGTTAGTTCTCCTTCTTCCTCTGTTGTTGTTTTTTTCTCTTCAGGCTCCTCGACTTGCATTTTCTCCTCTTCACTTTTCTTCTCTTCCTCCTCCTCCTCTTTGCTCTCTCCCTCTTCGTCTTCTTCACCTTCTTCTCTTTCGGGTTTATTGGGATTTTCTTCAGGTACGTTATTCTCACCGTTTGTTTTAGGAGGCTCTTCCATTGGTTTTTGTTCTTCGCAGTCTAACTCGCCGTCTTCTTTATTTGTAGCGACTTCGGCCCCGTTTCGTTTTTCTGTCGATTCTTCTGGCGGTTTTTGTTCTTGTTTCTTATCTAATTCTAAAATGGAGTGAAGAATAAGAATTCTGTTATTCATTAGGTAAAGAAAATTTAAAGAAAAATTATTAAATGTCAATGCACAAGACCGTTCAGACGTGTAAATTGCGGAGCAAACCATGAGTCTAAAGTGCGCACACTGCGCAAGTGAAAGCACCCTGCGAACTTTAAAAGCTGCCAGGTCTACCTTGAAATACTTAGCAGACGCTATTCGGACACCAAATCAAGGCAAGGAACGCCGATGAGGCTCAATATGTATCCACTAAATTCCCATCACTACCAAGGCATGTGAACACAAATCAAGCACCAGCAAGAAACGCTAGTGTGCCATAAATATAATCAAATTACAGTCATGGGCCAGACCACTACAACATCAAACCAGCTGAGTCATACAATTCAATTCAAGTAAGAAACAATTGCAAATAAAAATTAATCATGGAAGCAAAAAAATGAGGAAAACCGTTGAGATCCTTGTTAGACAAATCAGCACACTAAGACACCAAACCACCATAGTCACATGGAACTACAACAGCTTGATGCAACAACAAGAAATAGAAATCTATATAACCACAAATCAAATAGATATCGTTCTCATCTCGGAAGCACACTTTACAGAAGATCCCAGGATACTGCATTTATAACACCGAGCATCCTAATGGTCATGCAAGAGGCGGTACAGCAATAATAATTATTGCCATACCTCCCCTTGCGTGGCCATTAGGTTGTGTTTGTTTTATGCTTTATCTGACAATTATTGTCAGATATCTGACAATTATTGTCAGATAAAGCATAAAACAAACACAACCTAATGGCCACGCAAGGGGAGGTACGGCAATAATTGCCAGACAAAGCATAAAATTTGATTTTTTGTAAATCTTTACAAAAAAAAAAATTAACGATTTATTATTAAAACAAACATGGCAGTAAATACCTGTAAAGCCACCACTATCCTAGTTGAAGATTGGGTCAGTCCACTAGCAGTTTCAGCTACATATTGCCCCTAAACTACAGAACAAACAAGGAAGGTTTTGACGAAATTTGACTTCAAATCCCGTCAAACACCCACAATGAAGGTCAAGGCTACAGTCATCACGGGGAAGAGCATTATGGGAAGTGATTCAAAACAGACTATCTACTGGCAAGCCAACACAGACTTGAAAAAAATTAAAAACCATCAACCATAGCTACATAATCCACAAACGGACTGGGATCTCTTCAGGGAAAAATTTGAAGAGTCAAGCATCTGAAAAAGTTTGGCACAAAGGACTGTCATATAAACTAAAACTATTTCATATTAAAAACCTTCTACAGTATGAAGAAGAAGAAGAGCTCACTAACCCATATCCAATAGAACCTGGAGTGCCACAAGGGAGCGTCCTTGGGCCAATACTTTACCTCCTACATACTGCAGATTTGCCTACCAGCAAGGTGGTAGCAACAGCCACATCTGCAGACGACACAGCCATCCTGGTTACAGATAAAAAACCAGTGCTAGGATCGCGGAAGCTCCAAAGATGTATTGACTCGATTCATAGCTGGTGCAAGTTACTTTCACTAAATGCAGAGGTATATGCCCAACAAACACATTAAATGAAACTCCAATACAACAAACTGATTGTGTGCATCTAGACAAGGGCCTAACATGGAGAATCCATATATGGAAACTTCAAAGTTAGTAAACACTACTGCCTGCTAAGAAGAAACTCCTCTTTCACTCGACAACAAACTGCTTCTTTATAAAGTAATACTTAAGCCAGTATGGATGTATGGCATTAAATTATAGGCAACTGAATTTGCCTCAAACATAGCTTATCCTTGAAATATTTCAAGCTAAGATGCTCCGAACTATCATCAACGCACCACACCGTATTACATCACTAACGTGGACTTTAACATAAATGCAGTGGAAGATGAAATAGTGATCAGTTACATCACCCAAATATGCTGGACAATAGTAACCTCAGAACCATTAGACTTACCTTTTAGATTTACCTAGTAATTGACTAATACGTCAATGGACGCCTTATTCGCTTGTGACTAACCATACTAATTTACTTCTTGCAGTCTGAGCAGATTGTAAATAGTGATATGTCGACAAACAATTTAAAAAAAAATGTTCCGTGCTTTTCCGGACCAAAAGCTCATAAGGTAAGTCGATTGGTAGGATATACACGGCATTTTAATCTTCCAGTAAACTTGCACAGATAATTAATTAAATATAATTTCTGCATGGGAGCCTGGATACTTAATGTCCCTGGTTTTATTATCCGAACTAACCTGTGTATTCTTGTTCGAGAGCGGCTACGTCTTCCTCCCCGCCTCCTTCTAATTTGATCACGACAGTGTCTAACAATTTCAGTAGATCGTTTGTTCGTAGACTATCCACACTCACCGAGTCTATTTTCCCAATATTTAGAAGGTCCATGAATACTTCCAAACGTTTCTAGAAAATTTCTGAATTTATTAAATGTCGTTCGAATATCACAATAAAACAAACCTTAAGCGAATTCATTTGTTCGTCTTTTCGCTTGACAGAATCCTCCGGATGATACTTGAGTCGGAACCTAAAAGGTTCAAACAAAAAGATGTAAGTATTAAATAGAACGCACGTTGAATAACCGGACCAAGCAGACTTAAACACTCACTCAGTGATACAAAAAAATGTGGGTATATAAACCGAATAAATAGGAAATCCATCTCCTCGGTTATTTGTTAAACAAATAAACCGCCCAAGGAAATGAATGTTAATCGAAGCTGTTGAAAACTGTTAAAATATTATGACTCCTGTGGTATTTCGAAGAAAAATCTACCCTGTAAAAAGGAGAAGGTAGATATGTTTTGGAAATAAAACACGTATCCGTACAGTGCTTAAATTTTAAAAAAGCACTTGGAATGTTTAAGCACTGTTAGCATTTATACATCATTCATGCCTGAAAACAATTACTTAAAATATAACGTATTTGGTTAAACGTGAATCTCACCTGTTAGATAAAACCCTAACAAATACGCGAAAGCATATGCATTGCGCGCATAGCTTTATAAACGGTAAATTCTAATCCATAATTGTGCATTTCATCTAAGTTTAGCATTTTAATCGCAGTATATTTCACAAGTTTAACGTAGATTCACACACATAACACATAATTATATTTTACGAAGATATCGGGTAGGCTCGAATCAGCGCTGCAGAGAAAAACTTTAATAAAGCAATATGTTGGGGATTTACATTACTATAAAATATTAACAAAGGTACTAGGATTGTAGGCCTGAAATAAATACTAATTATGAACGGATGATGTATGTAACTACAAACTATAAAATAATAAAACCTTTGGAAATTTAAAACTTGTATAAAGTCACGAATCTGCATTGAACTCGTTTCAAAACTAATCAACACTTAAAACGTACTAATTTAAAACATGTACGTACCATTCGTCATCTTTGTGGGCAACAAAGAATTCGTTAAGTTGCTGACGTTGAAACTCTAATTTATACTCGTTATACTTCTGAACGGCTTCGCTATCTGAGATGTTATCGTCTTGGGCAGCTAGAAATGCTTTAAACGACATCATTACCGGCTGTTGACTTTCAGATGCAGTAGACGCAGGAGGTTCTCTGAAGAAATTACCAGCTCTTTAAAAGACAATCGTAAATTTCATTAAAATTTAGTTCGGTTAATACGTGCATGCACTCACATAAGCGTGCAACTCTGTTAATTACCTATAAGTTACAAAATAAAACAACGTAATATATCACATGCTAAATAATAAATCATCTAATTTACCCCAACAACTAAATATGCTAAAGACTACCTCTAATCTACAATTACAAAAGCGAAAGTTGGTGAGTCACCGAAATATTCCAACTTAGCAACTTTCACCACCTCAAATCTACATTAAATAAATGAATTAAACTTACCTATGGGCAGGCTGATGATAAGGCTGATAATGGTTATAATAGCTATCCCCGTAATAATCATGTCGCAATCGTTTGGCTTGCGGTTCAAGGCTGGGTGAATATCCACGGTCTCTCACGGCACCTCTGTATTCACGAGGTCTAGGTCGAGACCATACATCCCTATAAACCGATCAATAAATATACTTAAAATACCAACACGAATAAACTCGCTCACCTTTCTTGCCAATCATCACGAGGCCGAACCGATCGTTCAGCCCCTCGATAAGGGGCCTCAGCACGTTCTCCACGAAACTTATCTCTACGCTTACGATCGTATTCGTCGTCACTATCGGCCATCTAGAATTTGATTATGATTGATTTACACAACTGGTTGTTTTATTTTGTTTAAAATTTGACTGCTTAGAAATGTAACTTAAGTAAGATTTGAGGAAATAAAGATGAACTGCCCACCCTAAATTGCTTACTTTTAGAAAGTTGCTGGTTACACAAACAACGGGAAAAATCTTACGTAATACTGATGTATAAACAGTTACTTACCACCGCTTGGATTATTTATGTATTTTGGAAGATCTCTGTGTGATATTTACAAATAATTATAATAAAAATTGCAAAAATTCTCACGTATTTAGGAAAGCGACGCGTGACAACGCCGATTCTGCTAATTTTAACGATTTAATGTTGGTATTCCCAAAATCACTGAATTGGTACAATTTGGTATAGCTGGACATACCAAAAGCGAACCAAATAAAATGTTTGGGCACAATTTTTAGACACATAGCACCTGAGTCTCATAAACACTGGTTTTCTGAACGTAATTATTAAATCAACTGACCAATTATAGACAATTTCAGTTAATTTACGGCTCTAATTATAAACGTATACCCAAATACCAATGAATCAATAAAAATCGCCTAGACACAAATGGACGGTATGCGGCTAACTTCAAATTGCAAGCCTTTCACACCAAAGTGAGGTTACGAACGTGTGCCCTGCATAAAAGTTTATAATAAAAAGTAAATAAATAAACATTAACAAAATATGCCCAAATTAAGAAAAACGAGGCAACGAAAAACCTACAAATATAACGTAAATCGTAAACGTCTGCGAAATAAGATGACAAATAAAGGCAAAATTGGATGGTTTGTTATGAACGTCTCGTGACGATTTCCACAAGTAATATTCGTATTTTTTATTACAGTAAGGAAATAACAGAAGCATGGGATCGTGGAAAATCCATGCAAGCAAACTTGGAAAACATGG
Organism: Melanotus villosus; assembly: GCA_963082815.1. Lineage (NCBI taxonomy): Eukaryota > Metazoa > Arthropoda > Insecta > Coleoptera > Elateridae > Melanotus > Melanotus villosus. The sequence goes on from OY720425.1 coordinate 54,107,500, forward strand.
GTTTATCGTACGATCCGAATAAAACTATAAAGGTTGGAGTTCAAGTCGAAGAGGAACAGGTTGAAAAACCGGCCCCTACAAAAACGTGTGTTGCAGAAGAATTAGAAAAAGAAGCAAAAGCACCTAGGAAAAGATGTTTTCAATTGCCTGACTCGCAAGTACGATGGATTACGTATTTAATGGATAAATATGGAACGGATTATAAAGCCATGGTTAAAGATAAGAAAAATCACTATCAAGAAACTTGGAAGCAATTAAGAGCTAAAATTGAAACGTTTAAGAAGATTCCGGAACAATATTTGAAGTATTTAGAGGAAAAAACGGCCGAAACGAGTCCCGTAAATACTGATAGTGATTGATAAAATTATTGTAGATAAAATATGAAATAATTATGTAATTTGTATATTTTGTAAAAGCCATTAAATTTATAAACTTAATGTAAATTTTTTTGTAACAATGACTGGATCAAAGGCTATAAAGAGTATTTGCTTATAAAGATTTTAAATCCTGTCTGTATCTTAACCTCACTTTTACGAACAGAAAGACCATTGAATAATAACAAATATTTGTTTATTAAAAATCATTTTGTAAGCTGAGTTATTTAATTGAATAATAAACTGATTCTGTTAAAGAATGTTAATGGAGATTTTTAAATTGAAATCCTGTTTGTATCCTAACCTCATTTTTACAAACTATGTTTATTAACAAATTATTTTAGAAGCTGAGGTATTTAACTGAATAATAAAATGATTCCCGACAATATTTTGCCTATTTTATTAAATGGTAATGGATTGGAGTACGTTTTATTCAAGGTTAGTTTGCTACTTTATCCGATAAACCCTACAACTCCTTAACTACAGTTTTTAATCTATAGTGTGCTATTTACTATGCTGAACATGGTTTAAATGTTTGGTTTATATCACCACAACCATTTAGTCAACTACCTGAAGATATTCAACCCCCTGATAGAGAAATTTTAAAGTTGATTACGTTCTTGTAAGTTCACTTACATACTGAAAACATAGACCTTAACGTTTTCTTTACCTTGCAGGTACTTAAAAGATCAAAAAGATCTGTTAACACATCTAAACGGCATTCACTTGTGGCACAAATATCCCCAATTTATTATTTTAAACGGTTACGATCATTACTGTATGTTTTCGCAGCCTCAATATTCTATCCAAAATGCAGCATTTGTAACGGCAAGTCTTTTAGATGCGACCTCAGCATGTGCACGTAAACATACCTCGAAAAACGCTTACTTATTAGTGGCATGTGATAACGGCCCGAATGTACATTTAAATACGTTAACCGATATGTATTTCTCTCATAAATTAATGAAAAATAACGTTGCCGCTTCTGATGTAATATCACGTATTAAGAAATGTTTTAATGTAAGTAATTCGCAATCGGAAGAAATTAACACAACGTAATAAATAAATGTTATTTTTTCTACAAACACTACTAAAAACTGAATTTTTAACACGGCATACTGCAATTAAAAATGTAATATTAAATCGCAGCGTGTTAAAAGTAGATCACGTGGTTTACTTTTAACACTAGTATTAAAAGTATGCTGTCACAATGACAATTTTGGAGCAAATATTATTCAAAGATTGATTTTACCTACTAAATTGACAAATCTAACGTTGCCCTACTAGCAGCTTCTTCTATATCGACCGGAATTTCTTCACTTAGATTAGAACTCATCTTAAATTATTCTTTTTCACTTTTGACAAGCATATGTCAAACAATACATATGTAAGCTCAATTCTAAATTGTTTCGTAAATGTCACAGAGTACTAGATTTTTTAGGTAATCTTTGGAATCCCTAATAAGAGAGTTTAAAATGCTTTCAATGGCGTTTGTAGAAAAAATAGTGTATGATATTCGTGTTAAAAGTGATTTTATTTTGTTCGTGGGGTTGCTCAACTCGCTACGCTCGTTTCGCAATCTCCCCCACTCACAAAATAAAATCTCACTTTTAACACTTGTATCATAAATAGCTATTATTTTGTAATTAAAGTAATATAATATAATTTTATACTATTTACATTAGTTTTTTTTTTAAAGTTAAGACACTTATGGCAATTCTATGTTATTTGCTGGAAGAATAAGCATTCATAGAAATGATCAAGTATAAAACATGGTGAAAAGAAAACAAGTCGTTTGTACAATCACTAAAATACTTGAAAATTAAAAAATTAACGCTGAATTTACAAATACAGCCTGAGTATTATTAAAATATTGGGTCCACTTCGTTATCAAACGTTACACAAGATGAACGTTCGTTCTTGTTGATAAATTAATATCTCTTCGTTATATTAATATGGCAGTGACAGGCATTCGTTTTACGAACAAAAAAAAGGCAACAACTTCCTAGACTATATTTTTGTATCTCGAAAATAAATTGTAGAGCACTCGCAGAGTCGATTTTAGATATTTACGATACCTGCAAATAAAAACGTTATTAAATCGTTTACTTGAAACAAAGAATTATCTTTGGGTCTGGCTCATCCATCAGCTCAAACGCAAACGCAACGTTGTGAACCTTCTGATTGAACTCTTTAGGCATTAAGTGAAAACTATGCAAAGGCACAAAGAATCCCTCCGGTAAACCTATAAGGAGCGTTAGGTAAACACCATCGTGAAACTGAGCTTCCAATTCTGTTACCTCCAGGTTGATTTTGTTCAGGTGTTTGTTGATGAATGTTACGAGTGATTAAAACGATAATTTTTTTAATTAATTTATTTACAGAAACAATTTTGAGTAAATAACAGGTTATTTTTGTTACAGTTCAAATTCATTTTAGTCTGTAGGGCATGCAAGGTTAAACCAAGTCAGCGCATTTTCCTTGCAGTTCTGCGAAGTCTTCAAAGTCACCCCAATGTTTTGTCGTTGTAAAAGTTTTCCTTTGTTAAAAATTCCAAGGGGACCTAATGCACGTGTATTTTGTCAACGCATGATGTCATCTTATTTCTTTGAATGCAGCTCCTCCTGATACAGTTCGGGGAATCTCCTGCACGCAAGGCTATGTCAACTGGCCTGTCTTAGCGTGGTTCGAGTCTTCTATCTTCTACATCTCCCCTCGTCAGTACGTGACAGGTTTTCAACCATATCGTACGTCTTTTAAGACGGACGTGCAAGTTTTATCGTTTCCAGCTTGACTATTTAAATCACCGGAAGGCTTCTTATACCGGTAATTCTCGTGGAGAATTACATTACGACTTGGTCAGATTCTACTAAAGAGTGCTATACAGGATGTTTCATTAATAGTTGTACATACGCTAACTGGAGAATCCTCGGCCCAAAATATGAAGATTTAACTTGTAACACTTAGATAAAATGTGCCTCCTTACTGAGATACAGGGTGTTTTATTTCAAATTTTTAAAGTAATTTTTGGCCATTATTTTGTTACTGTTTAATATTTCTTTATCATATTTAGCAGAAAGTTTAGGCAGGTACTTTAGGAAACATTAAACCAAGGTAAAAGATAGTTTCTCGCTATTACCAGAGGCGTACGGCTGGGTTAGAGGAATAATTTCCCCCCTCTAATTTTATCTAAGTGTTACAGGTCAAATCTTCATATTTTGGGCCGGGGATTCTCAAGTTAGCGTATGTACAATTATTAATGAAACACCCTGTATATAATTCTGGAAAGGCATAGTTTTATGTGAGAAGTGTAGTGAAAGTTAAAGTACCGTTTTCACACAATTTCCTTAATTGGGATCAAGAAAACCCACAGCCTCAGGATTATTCTTCGTTGTTTTGCACCCGTTTTGGAAGAAAGAACATTATAGCTCTTCCCAGTCTCACGTCCGTCGTCACGTACTCTTTGGCTTAACGTTTAAGTACGAACATCTTGCCAGGTAATTTTACCTTCCTTTACGCTGCACCTGATTTTGGCGTTTATGTTTTAAGGTCAGTTTCAATTTCTACGATTGCTGCTTGCCGACAGGCCTCCATCAATGTTGTTTAGTGAGTTTAAAGTTTAATAAGTACCGCCTTTTTGTCTATCTTTGTGTTTTGTTTGCAACGTGTCTTTTGAGTAGCCAATTTCTGGCCAATCTGTTTGTCCGGTGGTATAGTTGAAGGCTTTGTGATTCGCCTTGGGCGAATTTGATAATATTCACATTGCAATGGTTCAGGGCCGCTGCCAACCAGAATTGACTGATATATATCATTTTTCTACAATTTGAAACTTTCTGTACTATTTAATTCGCTTGGTAGGGCAATCTTCCTATTAGTTTCTAATATTTATATATTTATGTATTTAAACATTCTGGATGGGGATTTTTCCATCTAAAAGGAAGTCTGTGCTGTCGTAATTAGTCATTGTGAATGCGCTTCGTAAGCGGCTCTTTGACTTTATATGCGACTTTTAGAATAGATTTCAAATTACAGTTTCATGTGTAGAAGTTTGACGCTTTCTAGGGGGCCTGCCTCCGTAGCTCAATGGTGAGAGCATTGGTGCGTTTAACCTTATGTCGGTGGTTCGATTCCCCGCGGTGGTATCATTTTTCTACAATTTGAAAATTTCTGTATTTAATTCGCTTATTGGTAGGGCAATCCTATTAGTTTCTAATATTTATATATTTATGTATTTAATATTTTGTGTTATGTTGCATGTGTGAAAATTTAACGGTGCTTGTTGAATTGTTAGTTTGCTATTTGTTGTTCCTTATGTTTTGCCTGGGAATTGAGCGGCTTAGTTTGGAAATGATTTGCCGTACGTAACGTAAATGTAGTACCCTCAATTCTATCGTCCCCTAAAGTAAGTGTAACCTTTATGATTTGTTTTTAACGTAACATATTATTGTATAATTTCTACGTATCCATGTTTGCCTTTTGATTCATTAAATATCTAACTGTCAATTTAGTTTGGTCTTGTTATTGTGTTCAGTGTCTCCCGATCTTTTATTTTGTGTTAGTGTTTTCTTAAAGATTTATGTATACAGTGTGAGCCTGCCTTCAAGTTTAAGAATTTCAGTAAGCAAGTTATTTCAATAAGCAAGGTAAGTCACATCTTGCAGCAGGGTGCAGTCAAACCCAACCCCTTCGAGCCCTAGAGGAACCATCTGCGATACGTTCTTTGTAACCATCTTTGGGTGACATCCCGTAGTGGCGTCCTAATTATGACTACCCCAATTTGAAGGGTTTTAAGCGTTTCGAACCCCCCCTTCTCCACTCTTTTGCTAGACGAGTGCCACATGATTTCCAACGCCCCCCTTTAAATGTCGTAGTGCGAGATTGGCACATGACAAAGCTTAAACGATTGTTACATTAAAGTATTAAAATTGCTGTAAATAATTTACAGCCAATTGTTTCTGAATCTAATGAGCACAATCAGCGAGTTTAAAAGAAGAAACGAACATTAATCATTGATAAATAATAATAATCAATTTTTTCGTATTACTGTAAATTTGATTACGTAATTAAGCAAAATGTTTTTTGGTCGTTTGACGGGAAGGAAATGCGTTCAAATTGGAATATTCCTGAACTGTTGTTTAATAATATGTGTCATTAATGCGTATTCTTACAGACTTCGTAATTATTTTTTCTGTTTGTTTAACATATCAGTCATTCGATAGAGCAATCGAACTTTTAAACTGTAAATCGATCTATGTATTTTAGATTTCACTAGAAGAGTGAAAATTGACATGAATTTTAAATGCACCGCGGGTGAACGATTCCAGCTAGACTGTCGAATGTGCATTTGTAATCCTACCACGTTAACCGATCTTCTCTGTGAGCTAAGGCAATGGTTCATTTGACGAAAACTTACGAAATATACAAATTAACTTAAAAATTTTTCAGTCGCGTAAAATCACCTTGCGTACCATACACGTGCAGGCCAAACCGCCATAGTTATTGCTTCTGTATGGTAAATCGGAAGGAATTCTGTAAATTCATGAATTGGTTGTATATCAGTATATAGTAACCTAATTTAATATTTTGTGACTTTTACTTTTTTTTTAGCACGTTTGGTATACAATCGAGGGCAGGGCACATCGGCAAAGCGAAGTACCGCAAGAACAATTTTTGTTTAAATTACAAGGATACGCATAGTCAGGAAAACTGTACCAAACAATATGTGTTTGCATTTTTTGATCAGTCTACTCAATATTTGCAACATTAGTTTAACATGTTTATAAAAACACCTAATGACTCCTTGTAAAAGTGACCTTGAGTGTAAGGTGTTTTGACACTGAAATTAAATCCAAATTTCTGGATCATAGCTAGTGATTTTAATTCACCAAAGTGAAGGAACATATATGATATAACGAAGAAGTTATTTTTTCCCTCACATTTATTAGCAATCAGAAACAAGTATAATATAACTATACAATTCTATAAGCTAATTCGGTGGCTTACATGACATGCTAAGAATAACACCCTGTGGTGCTACCTTAATATAGTAACTTATTTATGTCAATATGTTATCTAAGTTATAATTATATCTGTTGCCCATTTTTGTTTAAGTCTTCTCTGGTGTGTCTTATCAACTAGAGGTTGGATACTTGCATTTGTGTGACTTTCTAATTTCTTTAGGTGGTTGGTGGTGTATTGGACGATCACCTCTCTAACATCTGTGTGTATTCAGCTTTAACAGACCATTAAGGCCCATAGCCTGTCGAGGAGGACCCATCCAAGTTATGCTTAACTTCGCAGAGCAATGCGACAAACCAATACTTACTGCCGTACCGCCTCCCCAACCTCTCTAACATAGGGTACATTTAAATCATTGTGAAGAGTACGATTTATAACGCACCACGGGGCATTTACTAGTGCATGTAAAGTTTTTGATTGGAAGTGCCATATTGCTTCTGCATTTGAAGAACTGGCGCAACCCCACAATTCTATGCCGTAGGTCTATATGGGTCTGATAATGGCCTTATAAATTCTCTACTGGGAGGCGAGAATTTCTTCCTATAAGCCAGTAAAGCTTTTCGAGTATTAGGTTCATAGTAGGTAAGGAGCCGGCCTAACCCAGCCCCTCCACTTTTCTTTCGCCCTCCACTAGGCCCCACCCCTTTTTGGTACCATGGCACATATATTAGACTGTACCCCTATATAACTCATGGCACAGACCATAGTACAGCCTGTAACATACCTGCACCATGGTACCAAAAAGGGACGGGGCTTAGTGGAGGGGGAAATAAATAAAGTCCACTACCTAGGGGAACACTTGAGTCAATTTGTTGAATTTCCGACAATTCACTATTAATTTTACTTGGAAAAGGAGGAAATACTGCTAAGGAAAGGATGTTTTAAGTTTAAATAACGGACCCTGGTGCCACACCTTATCAAAGGCCTGCTGTACATCTAGAAAAACGCCACAGCAGTATTGCTTATCGATGGCATTCTTGTGTAGTCGAATGTCCGTGTCTGAAGCCAAACTGGTGCAATGGAATTAGGTCTTCCAGGAGTGCGGCTGCATGAATTCTTTTCATTATTAGCTGTTCCAACAGTCATCATCATCAACTGACATGGAGCAGATCCCCGGGGATCAATCCTGGATTACGCCAGGCCCACCTCATGCTAATGGTGTGAAGGGATTTGTTATGATAGGTGGGGATTGGGAGCACTGCATAACGTTAACATGCCTGTGACGCCAGCCGCAGGACACCGCTTCTACAGTGCAAGGCAATTAGTAGATCACGTATCCAATGGGAGTTGAATATATGACTGAGATGGTTAAACATGTTTTTTTTTTCATCTTATACTAATAGTATTTCTAGTATTACCGCTAATTTCCCAGATTTATGGTACGAAACGCCTTATCGCAAACATGCTTGCCCTGTTACATGTTACTTTATGCTAGCTAAGTCTAGTCATTATTAATTTTTTTTTGCACTTGTACTTCACATGTATATGTATTCCTTGTTTCCTTATTTTTTTATTGTTATTATTATTGTGATATCAGTTTCTTCGCCGTTCTGCTGCAGTATTCTTCTCTTGAGTCATATATGCGACTCATTTCCTTCATCATTCTAGTTTTGTTCCTTGCCCACTCTTCCAAGTTTGTTGTGGTATACGTATACCACAACAAACGATATAAAGCGATCGGGTACCCGATCGCTTTATATCGTTCCCACCTTCATTGCGACTGTTGTTAGATTATATGCCTTTTTCCGTTTTCTTTTGACCTTATTCTGAAGAGTTTTGGAATTTTGTTCTCCATTCTTCACAGTGCCATTCTATTTGCCTTTGTCATTGTATTGGTTTTTAGTCCGTATAGTGCCGTTGTTCCGATTATCGTTGTGTAGATTATCTTCTTCGGTCTCAGAGGCAGTTCTAGTGTGGGTAGTATGGCGTGGGCCGCTTGGTGAGCCTTTGTGATTCGTTGATTTACTGTTGCTGGTCTTGCCAGCGTGTTGGTTATATGAGCTTCAGGTTTTGCTCCATTGCCTCTAGGTTGTGTAGTCCTAGTTGTCTTATCATGGCTTCGCATTTATCGTCGTTAAATTTCTAGTCGTTCACGTTCAGTAAATTTCTATTTTCATTTGTAGGACTTCTGTCGCTGCGAGAATGGATTCGTATCCACCCCAGAATCCTTCTGTTCCCTAATCTTTTATATAGGCGTTGATTTGCATAGCTGGACCGAAGGCGTGATCCAGATGATCGTATTTGGGGGCCAAATCTTTGATATTCTCTTCCAGCTGCAGTTGCATTTCTTCTTGGTTTTCCCTCACATAATTTGCGATTTTCCTTCTTAAGTGCAGAGCGTCTTTCTTGAGTTCTTCTTTGTTTCATGTACCTTCTGTTAATTGATTCGTTATTGGTGTAAATATGCAGGTCCCGCCGCATGATATTATTTACTTGAATTTTGTAGTTGGCGGTTGTACATTATTTCTCGTTTCATTTTGTTGCTGATGTTTTCTTTCTTGCTGACTTTCTGCTTCTGGTATAATTTACGCTGATTCCTTGTCATGAACCCTACTTTTGGGCTATGCATATGTACAATTCGCATGCGCCTATTGCCTATTACATAATCTTTGTAATACTAGGTGTTGCTATTATTTGATTTCTATTTCCTATTTATGTACTAGTATTACCCTATACATATATTTTAAATATTCTAAACCCCCGCTTCTCCTGCACGGAACGTTCGTTTGTGCCAGTCCTATGAATAGAGTTTATGGCTCTTGGGCCGCTACTACCTGCCCGTCCGGGGTCTTGCCGGTTGTGACCTCAGTGGCGTCAGTTCCTGTTAAGTGACGCAAACCTTATTCGGACGCCGCGTGCCTTTGATTGCATTTACTGTTGTGATTATGATTATGTACTTCTAATTTGGATGAACTCCTAAGATATATAGAATAATTGTTATTGTTCGGTTTATACTAGGCTAAGCTACCTGTCTACATAATGTGTAAATACTACTGTTACTGTTAGTAATATTATTGTAATGTAGTGTTATTGTAATGTACTGTGATAGCACTTAGCTTCGCGTAGGTTCTTATGGGCTCCACCTGGTCTCACCTGTGATCTTGCGTCAGCTCTCACGTGTCTGGTGTATAATTTTCCGCTCGCGCTGCCTTGTTTACCCCTTTCAGCAACACTTCCCGTTTAACGCACTTGCACTAACACTTTTAGTTTATTTATTTATTTATTTATTTTGTTATTATTACGATTATTATTATTATAATTACCAGAGCCTTGTTATTGTTCCGGTAGTTATACGATTTATTTTTCCAATAAAAACTTTGTTTTCTAAAGGAAGTTCTGAGGCGTTGAGAGCTGTCTCAAAAACACGTGTGCTCTCTCCAACAGCCCCCACTCGACCTATTATTAGCTTTTCCAACAGTTTTGATAAAATCGGAAGTAAACTAATTGGTCTATAAGGCGCCGGTTCAGGGGGTGGTTTTCCTGGTTTTAGTATTACTAAAATTTGAGCACATTTTAGCTGGGAGGGCCAATACGTTAAACGAAGCACAGAGTTGAATAATATAGTTAAAAATGTTATGCCCTTGGCAGTTCCTTTAAGGCCTTGCTGGTTATAAGATCAAAGCCAGGTGCCTTTCTGCTATTTAAATATTTGATTTTGTTTATTATTTCTCCAGGTGAAAAGGTTCGTATTGGTTCTACTGTGAAACTGCTAATTAAATTGTTCGCTAATCACTTCAGTTCAGTTCATTTTCAATCTACGAAATTTAGTTTGGATAATATTGTTGATGATGACACTTGTTTCTTTTCAGATTTAATAGTAACATATGATTATTTTAGTAGTTAGGAGTTTGAAAGACAGTTTTAGTTTCGGTCCTGATTTGCTTTAATCTTTGTTAAAAATTGCCTATGCCGCTTCCCTGCCTGCTGCATCTTTCGGTGCTTAGCGTTTTTTGTTAGTTAAAGGCTACTTGCCGTTGATCCATAAATAAATAAATTTCCTAGTAAAAAAAGAAATTAAAGAGTTTGTCCGAAACTTTAACCCAATATCTGAGCATATGTGCAACTTACTAATAGAAATAAATCTAGAAAATAAATGTACATGCGCCGACTAAATAAAAGGAATAGAAAGAAAAAGATGACTACTACTCAGAACTGGAATGCCTTTTTGACAAGATATAAAAGCTCTATACAGGGTGATTCAAAAGTACTATCATTAATTTTAAGGATAGGTAGAGCATATCAAATAGAACAACTTTTCTCAATAAACCATGTGCCACAAGTAAACGGTAAGCCCAGAAAAAAATTTATAAGACCAATACAAAAATTGGTTTGGAGTCACTGGAATATAAATTTAACAAAGGGATTACTGATAAAAGAGCAGGTATGTTACGCAGGTCAGTATGTCTCTCAGTATTCGTCGAACGTTTTAACGGAAGCACGAAAGGTCGGCTAACCTTTACCGAATTAACTGATTAATTAAAAAGACAGTTTGGGCTTGTGTTTGTGAAGAATTTAATGAAGGAACATTTGAACATCTGTAAGTTCCGTTTCTCTTTATTAACAATAATTTTTTCTAATATCATTTTTTAAACACGCCAGTAATTGTTTACTGTCAGTCTCAGGCCTGAAAAAATGTAAGAAGAAAGTGAAACCTGTAAATTACATTATTGTGTAATGTTTCATTTACTTTTGCAGGGCCAAATTTCTATCGCAGGCTTTTTAAATGCATATTAGCCAGCGGTTCTCAAAAGTGTGTAACAAAATTTAAAATAAACAAAAATCGCGATAAGCTTTAAATTTTTGCTGTAATGTACTTCTATTAAGGTCAGCATATACCCATTTAATTTAATGGCAATATTTTTGAATAATCCTGTATTATATAAATAAATATACAATAAACACCTACATTTTTATGACACCCGATTAGGGTACCAGGGTCCTTGTTGAAGAACAGAACATTTTTATGTAAAATCCGTTATTCCACTTTGCAGTGGATATCTACAACAATCTTCTAAAAACACGGGAATTGGCCTAGCAATATGTAACGACGACTTAATTTACAAAGAGTCATTCGGAGCGTACAGCAAAATAATCGTAAATTAAGATTTACAACCGTGTTATTTACAAGTTAATTTTATTAGGTGCTAATTAATAGTTCTTTCCACCACATCTACGTTTTCAACTTGAAATATCACCCAGAATGCCGTTACGTTTCTCACAAAACACCAAGCTAATTTTCTACACCATATGCATTCTGCTGTTAATTCTATGGAGGAGCAATCCGAGTTCCACTGCGACTTGTATGTTATTATTACTCCTTAAAACGAATTAAACATCGAGTGCTTGAACTTAGGTTACCGAATTTCTGGCTAAACTTAAGGCTAATTTGAGTTAAGCGAATATATTTTAATAAATGCAGAATTTCGTTTCAGCCTCGTTCAACATTCAACAACTCTACTTCAACTTCACGTGTAAAAAGAGCGACTTATTTAAACTAAACTGTAATACTTGCATATGCGATTCGGAATCCCTAAAAAGCGTTGTATGTACGACTAAAATTTGGTTAGTACGAGTTTTAAATAAGTAACAGAACACTTGTTAACAATTTCAATTTCAGTCGCAAACGTATTAACCAATGCAGACCATTCACGAACTTTAAACGAAACTGCAACGAATGCAGTTGCCAATACAATGGAGCGGAATTTTGCACCTTTCGAAGCTGCGCGAAAAAAATATCGAGAAGGGATAACCTAGAGGACTTAGAATAAGTTGTCTTAAACCAAGAATTAAAATATAAATTTATTCCTTGGCGTTGCTCTTAATCATTTGAAACCTTGCCATCATTTGCTTCGATGATTTTTTTTAAGCGACAAACTCCTATTAGTTTTTATTTCATACTGTCTGGTAAATGCAGTTTCCCGGCGCCATTTTGAGTCCAGAAAGTAAGCTATTACGGTATCAGAGCCGGAAAGTGTTACCAAGCAACACTTTCCGGACTGTTATTTTATGCAGCCAATCAGAGCCCGCAAAAGTGTAACCAAGCCACACCCACCGGCTTTGATACAGTAATGTCACATGTTGACGTTATTGAAAAAGTGTCACATGTAAAAATAAAAAATCAAATTGTTTACAGTATGAAATAAAATACATAACGCCATTCGTCCGTGAACTCTTTTCACAGTACTCGTTTCGAGTTTCAAGACTCGGCTCCTTCGTCGCCTCGTCTTTAAACATCTCACTCGTACTGTAAAATATGAGTTCCCGGACTTGTGACGTTAATTACTATTAATGCACTCCTAATTATTAAGCATTAAAATGCGTTCCTAATTATATTAACCACTAAAATTTTACAGCCGAAACTAGGCGAATAACAAACGACCTTGTTTATTAAATTGTATTTTTAATCACTTGAATTTGTTCGCAAATATAAGCTGCACCATGAACTTCATTCTACTTTTATTAATTGTCTCAGTCATAGTGTTGTGCAAAGACGAAGTCTTACGTGTAAGTAAGTAAAAAATACCCTTTCGTTGCATAAAGACCGATGCCTACCTTCTTGACAACTTTAAACGAATTTTCCAGCGCCGCTCCATTTCCGCACGTCGAAATTCATGAAATTTAGATGCAAACCGGCTGAAATCTTTATGTACAACTGCAACAAATGTGTATGCGATTTAAGTACAATGCGGGAGGTGTTATGCGAACAGCGAAGATGGTACGTTCTTAATGGTGTAACGGTTTTAAACTAAAAACTAAAAACACAACACTAATACCAAGTTAGTGTTCAATAAGTAGCTTAATTAGAGTAGGTGGTGCATAGTAATAGGTATGTCGATTATAGAATATACCAAACAGTTGACTATCAGGGCTGTCAAGTGATAAGGTTACTTTCAGCAGGACAGTGCAACAGCCCACGCAACCATAGAAAATATGAATGTTATTCGTGATTTTTTTGAAAACAGAATTGTTCCGTTTTCTCTACGAAGTTGTGATTATTTCTTGTGGTCATATCTCAAAAATACGGTTTTCAATAATGATTTAAATAATCTAGAAGACCTGCAGAATGCAGGAAGCCACCGAAGAAATTTCACAAGTCACTTTAGTGAACGTTTTTGAAAACATGACAAAAAGATAACACTTTGTTTGTAATGTTTGTTCTTTGTTATATTAATTAAAATTTCAAAAACTTGAACAAGATTTATTTCACACATCTATCAAAAGATGCAATGTTCAAGGCTTGCTCTAATTCAGCTACTTTTTGACCACATAGTATTAACCGCAAACGCTAACTAATTTATTTATACAGTTTATTTATATTCACGCACGCATTTGTACCACACGTACTTGGTAGCGACGGTAGACCTTGGTAGACTGGTCCTCGCTAAACGCGAAACGTGCCTAATAAAGCGTGCTTTACATGTACGAGTTACTCGCACACGAAATCGTGGGGGTAAATGTGTACTCCTAACGCATATACGAATAGCTGACAATGTTGAGAGACATCCGAGTTGCGATACGAGTACAGCGTGTTCGATATGTTTCAAGCTGAGACTAATCATCTTCAAATTGAAAATAAGTGCCGTATGAGACGAGCTCGTAAACAGACGTGATTTGATTTTCTTAAATAATCCAGTTGAGAGTTATATAATTAACACATAAAATTGTATTGAAAAGAGTATAAGTGAACGTCGATAACCCATAACCCACACTCACCTCTCAGGTAACAATAGATATTCGTGTATCATATACTATCCTTTCAGGTACAGGAATAATCAACTGCCAGATATATTACGCATTGTGCTGCACAAAAATTTATAATTTCCACTTAATTAGACAGTACTCACGGAGTTAGACTCAGATCACGTACCTGTTGTATTTACCCTACACAGCTCTCCATATTACTACCCTAAGCTACCAAGACTAATTAACGGTCCAGTTGACTGGGATAAATTCAGAACATAAATGGAAATTGAACTACTAGTTTTGTAGCATCCGAAGATATTGACAAGGCAATAGTACTATTCAACACGACAGCATCTCAGACCATTCAACATTCAACAGCCTAATTAAAGAAAAACACAAGACCCGTAGACAATGGCAAATCATCCAGCCAATTTGAATAGGCTAATCAAAACCGTCAATGTACAACAACTATATAGAATCCTTTAACTCAGGGGACTCCAATATGTGGAGAGCAGCCAGAAAAATACTTAGGAAACCTATAGTGATTCCACAGCTTCGAATAAATGGTCAATCCCATTCACATGATGTGAGAAAGTGTGAAAGTGAGATGTTTGCAGAACAACTCAAAAACACTTTCACCATCTCAGTTGATCAAGACAATATTGATCATTATCAACAAATAGAAAGGGTCCTGGAAAATATAGACCATGCCGATATTATACTCACGGAACCTATATCACCTTCTGAATTGAATCAATATATTAGGAAGCTGTCCTGGTATGGACATGATCTGCTATTTAACAGCAGTCTTCAATGCTAGCCTAAAAGCCGGATACTTTCCTACTGCTTGGAGTCAAGCAATTATAATAATGATTACTAAGCCAGGTAAACAACATGAGAATCCGACAAACTATAGACCTATAAAAGCCTTGCTTGAACGAGCCATACACACTCGGCTAAAAAAATCGTAGATTACAATAATATACTCCCGCAACACCAGTTTGGCTTCAATCCTCACATTCTACCTCACATCAAATACTTAGACTCACCTACAACTCGCCGTATACGAGCAGGTGTCCCCCAAGGCTCGATACTAGGTCCTATCTTGTTTAATATATTCGTGTATGACATTCCCTCACCCTCCGGAACGGACCTACCTATGTACCTACGCAGACGATACTGCTATAATTACTCAGGATCAAGATATCAGATATTAAGGAAAGTACTGATCAAGTTCAACCGTGGTTCAACACATGGCGCATAAAAATAAATGCAGCTAAATGTGAAACAAAAATCTTTACTTTACGGCGACCCCCAGATCCGCAATATAGTAATAAACAACATCCCGATACAGTGGAACGCAAAAGACAAAGCTGTAAAACATCTTGGAATACCTACACCTGGACAGAAGGTTAACGTGGAGCCCCCATATAAATAAAAAGTTAACTGAAGCATATGCCAGGCTTGGAATGCTATACCTGATTATGAATAAGAAATCCACCCTTAAAATAGAGTGTGGCACCGTAATTTATAAATCAGTAATACGACCCGTCATCACTTATGGGTGCAGCGTTTGGAGTGCCACTTCTAAAACCAATATAAATAAACTGCAAGTTCTACAAAATAAGGTGTTATACATAATCATAAACGCCGATTGGTATATAAGAAACTCTCAACTGCATCACGAAACCGATACTCCTACCATGCAACAGTACTGTGAATTATTTATTAACAAACTTAAACAATGTAACAGTTAACAGGAAACAACAACTTAAAGACTAAAAACACACCACTAATATTAACCCGTAACACTAACTAATTTATTTATACAGTTTATTTATATTCACTTATTCGTACTTAATCCGCGCACATTTATATTAACCGAGCACTTAGTTGCATCGACCTTGGTAGACTAACCCCGTCGCTCACAAAATCGCGCCTGTATACCCTGACCGCGGCTTTCTAGTGCAGTGTGGATCGCCCTACACTTTTCCCGAACAATGAGTCATGGAACAGCTGACGCATACGTGCAAAATGATTCACGTCCCGCCTGACAGCTGGTGCGTCTCGTTACAGTACATAAAGAAAGCAGCTAAATCCTTTTACGATAAACTCAATTAGTGCGAAGGTGCGGTTTATTATAATCTAAATTACGTCAACGATCACTGTACACCAGACTAAAACGTAAATTACGCATAGACCTATAACACAGTGATAGTGATAGTGAATAAATTCTAATCTCTGTAAATCCGGAATAAAGCACGTATTGTAATATACGAGTACCACAAGTAAACATGTAACATGCCACAATAAAACAATGTAAATACGGAATAGTAAAAAGTAAAAATCACTGTTAAAAATGTAGTTGAGCTCTGTCGTGTAATATCACTACGTTCTGGACTATCAATAATTATTTAATAAAAAAAAAAATTGAGAATAAACACATTCAAATTGAGACGAAGCAATCTGAATTCAATTAAACACATTCAAATTTAGAATTAAAAAGGCACTTATATATCAACTGCGACCTTCGACATAATTCCAGAACGCCCCAGACTGGAATGATCGAGACGATGACGTAATCGAACAGTCCAGATCACGTCTGTCGGCGGGTGACGCATACAATTGGAATCACACGCGCGTCTCGTTACAATAGTTTCCAGCGTTCAACAGTTTCAAACTCGCTTCGGAATTAATTTGGAATCGAAACGGCTCTTGACTTTACTAACGACATCGAATAATATTCATGCTTCGGCATGACTAATAATATTTAAAGTCATCATTTTCATTTCAGTCGTCAAAAAGTTTGTAGACCGTTAACATCGTTCATGCAAGGCTGCTCCCCATGCACCTGTCAATTAAACGGTGGGCAATTCTGCAAATTAAAAAAATGGTTAACTATAAAGTATTTATTTACCTAGCAGCGTCATAATTTCTAGTTTTGCAGCAAATCTGAAAAAAATTATCGGAAGCGATGGGCGCATACTCATAAGGCGACTGTTTGTGGTGTAAAAGTTAATAAAACAGGTAGGTTTGGATTAACTTAAGTAAATACTCTGATTCCTTATTTTAGGACTTGCTGCAAAATATGATTTACGAAGTAAAACGAGGATAAAACCGTATTCGCCTTCATTTCGAACATTTTTTTTTAGTACATAATCATAATCTTTGGAAGTTTTCCTTTGATCTTTGAAGATTTTCGTCGCTGATTTTTAACGATACTTTCCATCAGTAATTGTTAATTTAAGAAACAATCAACTACATTATAACTACAAATAAATTAATAACCGAGTCGTAAAAGATTTTATTTCATAATTAATTCTTTAATAACAGTTTTTACAGCCTCACCCTCATTTGCTTGTAATAACCGCACAAAAAGAATGTTTCGAACATGTTGCAGCATTCTAATACACAAATTTGTATTTTACTGTCTCGTAAATAATTTGTTAATTTTAATCATCTTTCCGACAATGCCGCTAAGTAAACAATATTCGTCAATACGTTTCAGTAAGCATTTTTACACCACAATTTCAACCTAAACTTTAATTTTTAAAACACCTAGCACCGTTGAGTCATCCGGATAAGCGAGGACACTTAATGGAATTTCGATGTGTACGTGGCGAGAAATTCCTGCATGGTTGCACAAAATGCAAATGCGATGAAACTACAAGGCGAGAAGTAATATGCAAACATACTAGTTGGTACGTTTTGTTACTTTCTGACCTAAAACGAATTAATTCTGCAGTGACACGAAACATTCCCCAGCTACTACGTTTTTTTTTTTTTTTTTTTTCAGTCGTCAGAGATACTGTAAACCGCTCCTAAATTTTATGAACGGCTGCTCGCCATGCACTTGCCAATTAAACGGTGTGCAATTCTGCAGAATAAGAAAATGGTTAACTATAAAGTATTTATTTACCTAGCAGTGACATAATTCCTAGTTTTGCAGCAAACCTAAACCAAATAGGAAGGAACGGGCGGCGCATACTCATAAGGCTGTTTGTAAAGTTAATAGACCAGGTAGAGTTAGCTAACTAACTGCAGTACGCGAGCGGTTACGTACCTACTGAATAAAATCACAACATTTAAATTATAACTGTATATTGTAACGAAGTGACTTAGGGCTGTATAATAAAAAACAAGTTAAATAAATAATGATTTTAGAGTCTTTGACCTAACTCCGTTACGTGGGGTTTACTTAGATGTGCGAGAGGTTTGAATTGAAAGTCTAATTCAACTAACATAACATATATTGTTCGAATCTTGAATTATGTTTTACAACTATTATTTACTAACAAAGTTACAAATAAATACATTAAACAATTCTAGAGATAAGTTACAAACGTTAAGGATAACAAATGAAACAAAGGGTTACATCCAAACTATTATCAAGCCTTACAATGGATTGACTTACATTTAAATTAAATACAGAAAAATATTCTTACATATACATTTGTAGCAACCAGTAAGTACGAAGGATGGAACTGCACTGATTATCTGACACTGAGTGACCACCTTCTCTAGAGCACCCATTTTGTAGACGGCAGCTTCACCGACGGAACTAACTATATCAGTCTAAGTGCTTAGGCCTCAATCTGCCTACTCCCAAACACCTTGACTAACTAACTTGGGAAGTCTGGGTGCTTAGGTCTCAATCTGCCTACTCCTTCACACTCAGACTTCATTAACTCTTGGTCACATAAAATGAGCCCCCTCTTTTCTTACAATAAAGCAGATGGCATGCAAGTGGCTTGTTAAAAAATAGCTGATAACTCATCTTAGGCAGGTGTCCGACCGTGATTCATACCAGCTGTACAATCTTTTCAAGATGTTGACGAAATATCTCAACACATGTGCAAGTTAGAAGGTCACTTTCTTACAATATCATGTTACAATGCAAACAAAGAATATTATACAAAACAAAAAACATTACTATCATTTTGTAATAGAAACAAAACTTCATTTTACTTTAGCTAAACCATATAAACTTTTCTTAAACTCTACATACATGATCTTTAGGCACAAGCAAACCATCTATCTGGTGGTTGCATAAACACTTCAATTTTTAAATGTCCACTTAGAAATGCTGATTTGATATCAATTTCCATTACTTTCAAATTATTTTCCACTATGTATGATAGACAAGAGAGCCAAGCTCACTAAAACATTATACGGAGGGCATACCAGAGATAAATTGTAATTTTGTAATAAAATCAAAAACAGCTTGAAACAAATAAAGGATTGGAAAGCTCCTGTCTAGGACGCAATCGTAGCTGAACTCATCAAAAGCGGAGGGCCTAAATTAATAAAACATCTAAAAATCTTATTTGACAAATAATGTTTAGATATAGGAAACATACCGCAAAGTTGGAAGAAATCGGTGACTATAGTTATATACAAGAAAGGGGACATTTCTGACTTAAAAAATTATAGACCTATATCCCTGTTGTCAAACTAGATAAATTCCAGCCCATAGAGCAGGCAGGATTCCGCAAGGGATTCAGCACGAAGGATTACATCCACACAATAAGAAACAAACGAATACAACCTGCCGCTATGCTTGACCTTTGTAGACTACGAGAAGGCGTACGATACTTTGGAAACGTGGGCCCTTTTTTTATTCGTAGCGTGGATCATAACCCATAATCGACGCCCTGCAACGAAGCACAATCAACTAATAGGTAGATACGTTCAATTAGTGAAAGTAGCCTACGAAAATGTAACCATGACTATTAGAACCTTTAATAGCACAGGTCCAAGTCACATCTCATCTCACAGTCTATGAGGTTAACATCATCGGGTTTGGGGACCACATCCCATGTTTCATTTTCTTCTAGGTTTCTTAGTTCTTCTTGTATAGCCTCTTACCAGTCATTTCCTATTTTTATGGCCTGATTGTAGTTAGTGGACATTTCGGATAGTATATGATCCGTTGACAATGCCATCATGACGTCAACTTCGTATTCATCCAGATGTGCTGGCAGTTTCTTTGTTCGGGCACTCCGACGTAATTCTAGGGTGTTCTCAGATGTATCTGACTACGTCGATTCTTCATCATAATTTCCAATGGGCGATTCGTACATTATTGGTTTCACAGGCGATATGATGTTTTTATTTGTGCATGACGATTTCTCATCGAATTTCACAGATCGAGCGGTGACAATGAGACGTTTTACGGGATAGAACAATCGATAACCATTGTCACAATAACTCTTCAAACCAGACCTCTTTCTTCCATCTTCTTGGCTGAAAGTAGGTTGTATAATTTTGTTTAATTAAATAGTTAGTTGCCCCGCTATCAATTATGCAACTGATAACATTATCACTATCAGAAATTCCACCGAAAGTTCCTTCTTCTTCTTCTTCCCACACGAAAGCTATGTTCTGTTCTTTCTTATCAGTACTGATATACTGATATTGGCGTTACTGTTGGGCAACCTGCGCTTAGTACACTTTGATAGAGTATGGCCTCTCTCATCACAGAAGTAGCACTTACCACGGAATTCACGTTGGGTTGGCAACGCTTCATTCGAATTGTTCCCATACTGAGAATTAAATTATCCACGCCGGTTTACATAACCTTAGCGCCTATTTCGACCACGAAAAGTTGAAAAAAGCATGGTTTGATTGAGGCTTATCATGACTCTTTTTCAATCTTTTTTCCTCCGACAATAAGCAATTTTTCACAAAATCGATCGGCGTGAAATAAAATATCAATTGAGGTTATCACGGCAGTATACATTTCCGGCATTGACGACAGTAAAGTTGTCTCGTTTTCGTCCATCTTTCCACCCATATCACCTAATTCACGAATTGTTTTCCCGCAATCAATAAGAAATTCACACGATGCAGTCGAAATTTCCAGCTGTCGAACCCAGCATCGTCAAAAGACTTGATGTTCACGTGAAGCAGTGTTTTTAACCGAGCTTAAGTTCTGGGCCCATAACCTGTTAATAAGGTATGTTTGTGAACAGAATAAAACACAAAGTAGAAACGTGTAAAGCTTGTAATAATAATAAACAGACGAACAATTGAGTTACGATAGCACGACACGTGCAACCTATATTTCGAGTGACGCTAGCGCCTCTAGGCTTCTGGTTAAACATTATCTCGCTAGATGCGCTCTTTACATTAAGCAGACTTGTTAAATACATTTCAATAATTATATTTAACAACAATCGACTACATTATAAAAATTAAATTAATAACCGAGTCGTAAAAGTACTTATTTCGTAGTTAATTCTTTAATAACGGTTTTTACAACCTCGCACTCATTTGTTTGTAATAACCACACAAAAACGATGTTTCGAACTTATTACAGCATTTCAATACGCAAATTCGTAATTTACTGTCTCGTAAATATTTTGTTAATTTTAATCCTCGTTCCGACACCGCTGCTAAGTAAAATATATTCGCTAATACCTTTCAGTAAGCATTTTTGAACCACAATTGCAACCTAAACTTTTAATTTTAAAACACCTAGCACCGTCGAGTCATCCGGAAAATCGAGCAAACTTAATGGAATTTCGATGCGTACCTGGGGAGACATTCTTGCATGATTGTAATAAATGCATATGCGATGAATCTACAAGGCGGGAAATACTGTGCAAACGAGTGAATTGGTACGTTTCTGACCTAAAACGAATTAATTCTGCAGTGACACGAAGCTGCTACGATTTTATTTTGGAATTTTTAGTCGTCGGAGATACTGTAAACCGTCCCAAAATTTTATGAGAGGCTGCTCGCCATGTACTTGTCAATTAAACGGCCTACGATTTTGTAAATTACGAATATGGTAAACCTGACGATCACCGTTGTAACCATTAATTAATTGCATGATTTTAGCGAGAAGAAAAAACGGGAACCGCTGGCACTTTCTGAAAGCTCTGGTATGCAACATGACCCTAACAAAACAAGTAGGTTAAATCATGTACGCGCATGGAGTGAGCGTCGACGCCATCGACTCTATTTGCATGTAACCGAACTCAACCCAAGATAGGCAATCTGCACTGCACAGACACAGCACAAACAAGAAGTTTGGTTTCCAGTTAATATTTCGTAAACAAATCTTGACCATTAATTGGGACTTACAGGAAGTGTTTAGCACACCTACTTCCCTCTACTCCTTCACAAAAAATTTAAAAAAGCTCACTACTACAACCTGCTAAAAAAACCGGCCAGATAGCACTTACGGGCACTATTAAGTTTTAGCTAACATTTCGTAAACAAATCTGGACCATTAATTGAGACTTACAGGAAGTGTTTAGAAGGCTTCTGACCCGCGCTATTAACTCATCCAATCGTTATAAATTTTTAAGGATATATAAACGTCTCCGACTACAGAAGAAAGCTAATAACTACAAATAATTTATATGTATATAGGTCAGCTCTCCGGGCGTTTGAGGCCCAAGGCTTTGTTGGAGATAATTCTCCATCTCTTTCTATCTTCTGTTAGACCTTGCCATCTTGTTATTCCCATTTCCTATAGGTCTTCTTCGATGCATGAGAGCCACGATTTCTTTGGTCTTCCTCTTCTGTTTCGTCCTTCAAGTTCTCTCGTCAGTATTTGTTTCGGGATTCTTTCGGGGCCCATTCTCGACACATGTCCTAACCATTGTATTTGACAATGTTTACTATATTTGGTTCGTTGTACTTTCCTTGAATTTCTGTGTTTGCCCTTCTTCTCCACAGCCCATCCGCTCTTACTCCTCCGAAAATTCTTCTTAGTATCTTTCTCTCAAATATATGCAGTTTTTCCATGTCCTCTCATCTTAACACCCACGATTCACTAGCGAAAGTCACTGCTGGACGGATTATGGTTTTATATAGTTTCACTTTTACGGATCTTGAGACTGCTTTTGATATTAACACTTTGCTTAAAGACGCTACACTCCGAATACCTATTGTTATGCTCCGTTCTATTTCAGTTTTGTTATCATTGTTTGTTGTTATTTCGGTTCCCAGATATATTGCTGCTTCGACTCTTTCAAATTCTAGCTCTGTTCGTGTTTCTTCATTTATTATCTTCAGGTCTTGTTGCATCTGTTGGTTATCAATGTTATCAGGTATTTTGATTTTTCTTCGTTGATCCCTAAACCGAATCTTACTGCTTCTGGTTCCAATTTCTTTATTAGATCTTTTAAACCCCCCTTCGTTCTTGTAATTTAGGGTTAAATTGGTAGGGAGCTTTTAGGATATTGTTGTCATGTTTAATTTTATTGTTTCGTAAGATTTTTTCTAAGACTAAATTAAATAGCGTTGAGGACAAAGGATCTCCCTGCCTCAGTCCATTTGAGGTTGTAAATTTGTCAGATATTCCCTGTTCAATTTTTATTTGATTGCTGGTTCCTTTTAGTGTCATCCCTATTAGTTCTATCAGTGTTTCTGTGAGTTGTTTACCTCCATGCTTTATGAGTTCGGTTTGTATGTCGTCATTACCGGGGCTTTTGTTATTTTTCATTACTTGTAGTATCTTTTCTACTTCGGTGAGTGTGGGTGGGGCGTACTCCCCCTCTTCTTTGGTTATTAATTTCTCTTATTTCTTCTTCTTCTGCTCCCCTCCTCTTGTCTGTTAGAACTCCTTTAAAATATTGTAGTATTTCTTTCTCTCCTCCAATTATTTTCTTGACATATAGATATCTTTGGCATTTTATGTTTCCAACTTTCTTATAAAATAGTCGTGTTTCTTGCTTACTGTGAGTTTCCTCGTTTTCCCTTAGGAGTTCTAGTTGGTAGGCCCGTTTTTTGTTTCTAGACATACTTTTTACTCTTCCTCTTATTTCCCTACAATTTTCTTGGTTTTCCGGGGTTTCCTGTTTTATCATCGTTATTTTAGCTTTCTTCTTTAACTCTACTGCGTCCTCGCATTCTTTGTCAAACCATGGTTTTCCTTTTTCTTTATTTTCTGATTTCAATTCCTTTTGTGCTTGTTTTATAGTCTGCTGTATTATTTTCCATTCGGCCTCTACATACTTCTTCTTTTACACTGCTGTTGTTGAGCTGTTCTTCAATTTCCTGTTTGTACTTTTCTTTCGTTTGTTCTATTTTTAGCGTTTCCAAGTTCCATTTTTTCCTCTTCTGTCTACTTATTTTATTCCGCTCTGGTAGTTGTTGTGTTAGGTTTACACGTATGAGAAAGTGATCGGAATCAATGTCTGCTCCTATACAACTTTTTACGTCTGTTACTACGGAAAATGGCGGGTACTAACGTTACTGTGCGTTCCAACAAGGAAGACTAATCAAAGAATAGGACAAAACCGGAATAATGTCGATAGAAGCGCTCCGCGCGCACCTTGGTGAACTACGTAGTTTAATCCGCCATATTCCCTGACGTACGTTATTTTCGTACAATCGGAAGAATGCGCATGCGTCTACATTTAGCGTACGCTAAAGAAATAACCGCGGTCCGGTATTTTCATAAAATAGCGGAGGGTTTTTGCGTACGTTATTTTGAGTGGTGAGGTTATGTTGCTGTGTTTATAAACAATTTTATCCACGACTAGTCAATAATCTGTCAATTATTCATGTGTTTGGTCACTCATAATGCTATCCATTATACACTAAAATCATTATCCACGGTGTCATGGTAACATCATTGTCTATGGTGTATAATGAAGGAAATAGGTTATGTTGTTATTTAAATTTTAATTAAAAATTCTTAGCATTTTGTAGTCGAGGATAAAGTATAGTATACTACTCGCTATTATTATACCAATAATATGTATACAGAAAATCTAGCTTAACTGATTTAGAAAAATTATTAATCAATTTCAAAACGTCAGATGTAATTAACGTTTTAAACTATCTAATAGATGTCGCCACAGGGTCGACCAAAGCCTACTTTCTTAAAACCTGTTTTTAGCTGAATTGGGACGGCCATATATA
This sequence comes from Melanotus villosus, assembly GCA_963082815.1. Classification (NCBI taxonomy): domain Eukaryota; kingdom Metazoa; phylum Arthropoda; class Insecta; order Coleoptera; family Elateridae; genus Melanotus; species Melanotus villosus. Next base: position 54,132,459 of record OY720425.1, read on the forward strand.
CACGTTAGTGGATGTGAATAAAGTTGGCTGTGAATAAAGTTGGCTGTCAATAAAGTTGGCTGTGTTCAAACACGGGAATAACTATAATTTTCGGAGACTTAATTTCAGGTTTAATTTTTCATAAAATAAAATAGAAATGACCAAATTTTAAACAAAAATTTAAAATAATGAAATCATTAGACCATGTCTGAGTAATAATAATTATTCTAATTGCTATATTTGCTCAGGTAATACTCTACTAATGTACCTAGGTTAGAGTAGGGTCATGCCACGGGAATGACAAATTAACATAGGTATAAATATTTTTTAAAATATAATTATGTATATATTTTCATCATTTTTTTAATGAAATCCACTGATTGTATATTAAACTAGAAATGTACTTTTTAAAAACGTTTTTTTTTTTATTGACTATTAGCTTTGTGTCGGGACATCAAAATTGCCACCTTCCAGACATTGACCCATGTAATATTACGTATTAAGAGATGTTTTGATGTAAGTAATACGCAATCGGAAGAAAATAACGCAACATTATAAACAAATGTTATTTTATTATGTAATTAAAGTAATAAATATAATTTTATACTATTTACATTAGTTTTTTTTTTCTAAAGTTAAGACACTTATGGCAATTCTATGTTGTTTGAATAAGCATTCGTAAAAACGATCGAGTATAAAAAATGGCGAAAGGAAAAAAGGCGAGAAAGCTTTTAAAATAGGAGAATAAAACAAGTAGTTTGTACGATCAATAAAATACTTGAAAAAATTAACGCTGTATTTACAAATACAGCCGGAGTATTATTAAAATATTGGGTCCACTTCGTTATCAAATATTACACAAGTAGACAAACGTTCGTTCTTGTTAATATATTAATATCTCTTCTTTATATTAATAAGGCAGTGACAGGCACTCGTTTCTACAAAAAAAGGCAACAACTTCCTAGACTATATTTTTGTATCTCGAAAACAAATTGTAGAGCACTCGCAGAGTCGATTTCAGATCTTGATTTACGATATCTGCAAATCAAAACATTAGTAAATCGTTTATTTGAAACAAAGAATTACCTTCAGGTCTGGCTTTTGGTCGTGCTATACCGACTTCCTCCATCAACTCGAACGCAAACGCAACGTTGTGAACCTTCTGATCGAATTCCTTAGGCGTCAAGTGAAAACTATGCAAAGGCACGAAGAATCCCTCCAGTAAACCCATAAGGAGTGTTAGGTAAACACCGTCGTGAAACTGAGATTCTAATTCTGTTACTTCCAGGTTGATTTTGTTCAGGTGTTTGTTGACGAACGTTACGAGCGACTAAAACAATTTAAGAATCTTAATAGGTTTTCAAGTATAAAGAGGAAAAAATTACCTTTTTAACAACTTGAAGTTTCTCAGGTGCATGATCGAAAAGCGTATCGAAAGCGTCTCTTTCGCAACGCATACCAACGTCATCGTAAGCCGAAGTAAGGTTCTCCCGTACTGTACGATGAATCAACTGACCTGAGGACTTTTGTACAACGACGACGTCCACTGAGACATGTTCGGGTAGACGAACAGGGGCTCGAAAATGTCGAGCCAGTGCGACTAACAAGTGAAGAATCGACACCAAGTTCTTCGAATGGATTGCTTCCACGCTCCATTTATTCGAGGCAATTCCGTGCAAGCCTAATACCTGTAAATCAACGATTTAATTAAGCGTAAACGATTGTTACAATTAATATATTAACGTTGCTGTAAATAATTTACAGCCGATTGTTTCTGAATCTAATGGGCACAATCAGCGAATTTAAAGGAAGATAATAATAATCGATCGTTTTGTATTACGTAATTAAGCAAAATGTTTTTTGGTCGTTCGACGGGAAGGAAAGGCGTTCAAATTGGAATATTCCTAGTAATATGTGTCATTAATGTGTATTCTTCTAGACCTCGTAATTATTTTTTCTGTTGTGTGTTTAACATATCAGTCGTTCGATAGAGCAATCGAACTTGTGAACTGTTTATTGTAAGATCTATTTTAGGTTCCACTAGAAGAGTGAAAATTGACATGAATTTTAAATGCATCGCGGGTGAACGATTCAGGCTAGATTGTCGACCGTGCATTTGTAATCCCACCACGTTAACCGATCTTCTCTGCGAGCTAAGGCGATGGTGCGTTTGACGAAAACTTACGAAATATACAAATTAACTTAAATGTTTTTCAGTCGCGCAAGAACACCTTGCATACCATACATGGGCAGGCAAAAACGCCGTAGTTATTGCCTCTGCATGGTAAATCAGAAGGAATTCTGTAAATTCATGAACTGGTTGTATATCATTTAATTTAATATTTTGTGACTTTTACATTTCTTTTTTAGCAAGTTTGGTATAAAATCGAGGGCACGGCACACCTGCAAAGCGAAGTACCACAAAAATCGTTATCGTTTAAGTTACAAGCGTCCGCATAGTTGGGAAAACTGTTCCAAACAAAATGTGTTTTCATTTTTCAATCATTCTACTCAATATTTACGACATTAGTTTAACACATTTATAAATTCTTAGTAATTATTATTAAGTTAGGTAATAAACAACTAATGATTCCTTGTAAAAGTAACCTTGAGTGTAAGGGGTTTTTATTTCTTTCTGTGCCTTATCCTCGAAGGACGTTGGTAAGGGGGTCAAAGCCACATTTTTTTTAAACGACTTGGCATTGTGAACCTTGTTATGTGCATCCCCCATATACAGGGAGAACAGAAAAGGCTGACCGAAAAAAACTACTTTCCAAGGCAGATATTGCCAATCTTTAATTCCACTTTGCTTATGCGCGTTGCAGTTAAGTGTGACATTAGCTTCGCACGCGTTTCGCGATTTGACGTTTGCCTTGCAAGTTTAATTTTTCGCCTTGTACATCAGCATTGATATTTTCGTGTTTAGTAAGGTAAGTTCGCCTATTTTTCCCAATATGATTAGGGTTAACCTTTCTGTTGGTGTTTTAGGTTAGTCAAAATAGGCACGAATGTAGGTGCAGTCAATGCTTACATACATATGAAGCGGCATATTTTTACTATGTTCATTTTTCAATGAGGCGGCACGGTCAGCTATTATTATTCTCCCTGTACTAGGGGAATGCGTTTTCTGCAGTGGTTTCCCGTTGCCTTCTGCAGAGTTTGTGACCAAGTATTAAGTGTATAGTGTATGCGTCTTGTTACTATCTGAAGTCGATCACTCCGCAGACGGAATCGTTAATTGCAACTAAACAATTAAATGGCTTCACTCGCTCAAGTACCGACCTCAAACAGTGGGGAATTCTTTACAAAAATCCTAACTACTGCGTGAGATTCGAACCCAAGACTCCTAGCTAGGAGCCCAGCGCTCTTACCACTGCGTCAACAAGCTTCTTAAGATATTTTAACACTATGAAATCAAATTTCTGTATTTTTTCGGCCGCGAGACGAACGAAAATCGCCCCCCTCCACTTTCATCGCAGGTCTCCGCCAATTGTCGCGTTTTCGGTACGTGCTAGCGCCCCAATCTCGACGGATTTCCAAAGAGCGCCGTCGATTTAGGGGGGAAAAGACGTTTGGTGCAGTAATTACCGCTCATATATACCGATACGGACTCTCTTTTTCTGATTTTGTTAATTTACCAAAGTGAAGAAACATATAGTGATATAACAAAGGAGTGGGTGAGAAAAGCAGTTGTTAAGGCCGTTTAAAAATTCGTAACAAAATTTTATGCAACCCATTTTATATCGTATTTCACATCGCTTTTACTGTACAAGAGATCTGACGTGGAGGCATTTACATAGGTACCCTCAATACGGTAGGCGGGTATACATACGTCAGTTACCTGTTTTTCTATTGAAAATTTGAAAAATAATAGAAAGTTATTTTTTGTTTGACAAAAGTATTTATTATCGTTTTATATTGGAGTGAAAGCTATAAAATAAAAATTATGTAAACATTATTTACGAGGGGCCGTTTTTATATTCCCGGACTGGGCAGGTTTAAATTTTGATGCAATTTTCCATTATGCTTTTTTTAAATCACGTATGCCTTGGTAACTTGTATGGCAATTTACAAAACAGTTGCAGCATTATTAATTTTATTATCTGTCAGTTTGTGCTGTCGTGCGTTGTTTGTATATCAAAATGAACAAAATCGAATACCGGGCTGTTATAAAATTCCTTACAAAACAAGGAAAAGCTCCAAAAATTATTCTTGAAGAAATGTTGATTGTGTACGGGAATGATTGTCCTTCCAAGTCGACAATCTGCGAATGGTCAAAATTGTTTAAACATGGTCGTGAATCATTGGATGATGATCCCCGTCCAGGTCGCTCTATTGACGTGATCACTTCAGATGTTGTTGAAAAACCAAGTGTTTGGTACTGGAGAGTATTACGCAAGCTTAATGCATCGCCTCAGAGAGTTTATTAGAGTGAGAAGACGCAGAAAACTCACGCGAGGTATCTTGTTGCTCCACGACAATGCCCCAGTGCACAAGTCAAAACTTTCGAAAGCTGCTGTTGCTGATTGTGGTTTCGAAGAAATTGAACATGCACCTTATAGTCCAGATTTAGCACCGAGTGACTATTGTTTGTTTCGAGATCTCAAAAAAAACACTTAGAGGGACAAAGCTAGGGACAATGATCAACTTATAGCAGCTGTTGAGGACCATTTTGCGGCCAAACCAAATGAATATTTTTACAAAAACGGTGTAATATCTGTATTCAAAAGCAGGGGAACTATATTGAAAAATAAATTTTTATTGTTGCTCTAGTCATTTGTTTTCATGTCCAGTCCGGGAATATAAAAACGACCCCTCGTAGCTATCGATAAATGTCATTTGCGCAAAACTAATCCCCCATATTTGTTATTAATTTACCTTTCTGATAAAGATTTAAAAGATTAAAAAATATCTATAATTAACAACAAATTTGAAATTTTGGATTGTAACAGTGTAACTTATTAATGAGATTCTTTCAAACTAAAAAAGGTTGACCTTGCCCTGGTGTTGCAATCGACTACTTATACAAAACGGAGTGCCAATATAAATTCAAAATTAGATGTTTCGGTATTATATCAAAAACAGTTCTATAATATAAAACTGCTAAAGTTTGATTATGTCACCAGACAAATTAGACACCGAATTGGCAGTTTCTAATTTAAAAAGCCCCAAACTATTAAATTAATGTGAGTCGCCACAGACTGTCTGAAAGCAAAAGTATGCAGATTTTAGGGGATTATAGAACTTGAAGGTCAACCTTTTAAGATTTGCATTTCCCTACAAAAATAGTTTATTTTTTCACTAAACGACTAAACCGCTACTAAATCCTATTTGCGTTTATTTTCAAATACAGTTATTACCGGTGTCATGCAGTTTTGGCCCATGCGATTTCGGTGACGCCATTGGTGCTGTTTCAGCCCATGGATGGCAAGTAAATATAATTAGATGTATTTTCAGCCCAAGTGATTAACATTTCCACGTACTAACATTTATTTAAAGATAATCCTCTTCGACTTTCAAATATGTATAATACCAGGAAAAAAACAAATTTGACTGGGAAAGCTTACATAAACTGATAATTAGCACAATAAAATAAGGCAATTCTTTTAATCAATTTCTTTATTATTGAAGATATACCAATTATACGCTTGCTTTTTGAACGAACGACTAATTCGTAAAACTAACACGCAACGATGTATTTAGGTATTAAATAAAATGAATATTAGCTTAAATAATAATACTACTATATGTGTTATTTGGACATATTTAAACTAGTCAAATTTGCATAATTATTCTAACTGTGGCATGATAAGTGATTTAGGAGGTCTTAACCCTTAATATTGCCGGTCATGCTCCCTCGTGGGGCGCTGGTGCCGATACCTTTACCTTTTACTCTAACAACTGTGGATCTATTAAGATCGATAGCTGAAGCTTTTGAAGGGCACATTATACATATTTTATTAAAATGTCCGATTATTTGAATATTCAACAAATGATTAAAGGAAAACCGCATTTGTTTTACAAAAATTCCGAATGTAGAATTTAGAGCTAAACAGAGAAGTATGTTAGTGGGCGATGTTTATATGAACTTACTAAAAATGCAACAGAAAGAAGATTTTGTTCTTTTACCAATGAGGATTATCTTTATCAGGTGTCACGGCTTCCTTTTCGCGTTGCTAATTTTGAACTTTGAAGGTTTCGCACGATTATTGTCCATCTCTGTATTCTGTGTCATTACCTTCAGGCCTCAACACCACCAGAACAAAAAAAAAAAAACACGCCGCAACAGAAAACGCACGGAAAATAGTCCACCTAGCATTAAGGCTAAGCAGATAAAAATTGCAAATGTATTGAACACTTTCTGTCGATAAATCCAACTGAGACGGACATTGCTCTATTCACAAAGAAAATAAAACTTTTCCAAACCCCACTGACTTTCTCAAATGAAGTCAAATACTTAGGAGTTATCCTTGATAAATGACCGAACTGGGGAAAACATCTTCAGCTCAAAATGGAAAAAACATGTGTTGCCTTTTGGCAGTGTGGCTGGGAACTTAACACAGAGGCTGTCCTGTGGCTAAATACTGCCGTGATTCGTACAATGTTTTGTTATGGAGCCATAGTCTGGCGGTCGAGTCAAACAGGACACCACTGCAGCTGCACTCACACATGTGCAAATGAAATCAACACCAACTGCAGTCATGGAAGCTGCCCTTGGCCTTCCCCCTTTGGACTGCACATGGAGGAGCGAAAGGAAACAATATATTGTCTTCATAGGGGTATACTCAGAAGACCTGAAGCTTCAACAAAGTTTTGCCTTAGGTAAACACGGTACCGTATTTCAGGCAGAAGTTATAGGGCATAGGCATCCAGGGTGCAAGCATAGTTCTGGATCGAGGAATACAGAACAAAACGGTACGAATAGCGAGTGATAGCAAAGCCACTTTATTGGCGTTAAACAATCACAAGCTAGTATCAGAAGTGGCACTCCAATGCCAAGAAATCCTAGAGCTAGCAGCTGAAAACAATGCCCTAGAACTCGCATGGGTAAAGGGACACTCTGGAATGAGCAGGCCGATATCTTAGCTAAGCAAGGTTGAGAACAACCTTTCTGGGGACCTGAACCGGCAGTTGCTCTTTCATTAACCTCTCTTAGTACCATTATAAAACATGAAATTCATAACCGCCACTGTGTTAGATGGACAAATATGGGACAAATGTCATCAAGCAAGGGCAAAATAGGTATTATAACCAACTATTACGGAAAAAACTGCGACTCTTTGTCAGCATATATTCCGGACATTGTAAATTAAACAAACACATGCACAGAATGGGACTGGTAGACGGTCCACGTGTCGAGGGTGTAATCGTGTAATATTGAGGACGAAGCAGCTGAACATTTCCTGTGTGAATGTCCAGCGCAGGCTCCGATAAGAGGCTTGACATGGCCAGAATTCACAGCATACCTCCTGCAGGCATCTTCAGGTACACCGAAAGGGTAGGATGGCTTGAGTGATGCAGGCAGGCAAGGTGTTGTGACGGAGGTAGCACAATGGTCCCGCTTTGTGGCCTAAGTGCATGTAAACGTAGGTTTACCCTCCACATTGAATCCAGAATCCAGAATGGATGGAGGAGACAATGGCAGATGCATGAAAGAAGACAATTATGATTACATAAAAAGGGAAAAGAACTAGATGTGGAAATAATAGATTATAAAGATATGCGGAAGAACGAGTACCAGGGAGGTTTTCAAATAAAACCGATCGCCGTGATCGGTATGATCAGATCCTCATACTGAAAGAAATACCTACAGACAATATGCTATGAACATAAAGTCGACATCCATGGAGTCTTTATTGACCTTAGACGAGCGTGCAATAGCATAAACCGAAAAACCTTGTACACAATAATGAAAGAGCTGAATATTCCAAAAAAGTTAATAAAACTAACAGTTATGACAATAACAAACTTTAATGCAATAAGAGTAAGTAAACAAAGGTCTATGATACGATAACCTACTGTCCACAACAATTGCAACGGTTTCTAATACAGCACTGGAAGGTGTAATAAGGAAAAGCGAGTCACCAGTGTCTGGCTTATGCTGATGATGTCATACTAATGGAAAGATCAAGATATAGTTAGAAGAGATAGTAAAAATGTTTGAAAAAGCAGCAAGAAGTATGGAAGTAAATATAAGAAGAGACAACAGGCCTAAAGATACAACTCAAGTTAACATCAGATAAAAAAGTTTTCCATACCTAGAAGTCTTAATAACAGGGGAGGGAAACGATCGAAAAGAATTAGAAGCTAGACTAGTCAAAGGAGATAAAGCAGTGGGGGCCTAAGCGAGTTGGTGAAAACAAAGAATGCGTTGCGATGTGCAAAAGTGTGAATTTATTAGAAGCATAGGAAACGAAGTTTTAAAGAATGATCTATCCAGGAAAGACGACCGGCGAAGGATGGCAACAAAGAGGAAATGAAGAAATACAGCAGCTATATGGGGAAACTACAATTTAGCCAAATTATTAAGGCCCAAAGATTAAGATAGCCAGTGCATGCAGAAAGACTGCCAAGAGAACGGGTAACAAAGATGGTAGGTACTATTAAGAAATCTATTAGAACCCCGAAGAAAAGGAAGACTAAGAACACGGTGGTTAACAATAAGCGATTAAAGATTTATAACATACAGAAAAAAATTGGCTTAAAAGGCCTGTTAAAGCTCTATATCTATTCGTGAAACGATATTAAATCTTCGTAACTTTTTTATGTAAAATTCGTTATTGCACTTATCAGTAGATATCTACAAGGAACTTCTAATTGATTTGGCAATATGCAACAACAACGACTTAATTTACAAAGCGTCATTCGGAACGTAATGCAAAATAATCGTAATTTAAGATTTATAACCGCATTATTTACGAGGTTAATTACATTAAAAGGCAGTTTTATTAGGTGTTAATTAATAGTTTCTTTCACCACATCTGACGAGTGTTTCCAACTTTAAATATCGCCCAGAATGCCGTTACGTTTGTCACAAAACACCAAGCTAATTTTCTACACCGTATGCGTCCTGCTGTTAATTCTATGGAGGAGCAATCTGAGTTCCACTGCGACTTGTATGTTATTATTACTCCTTAAAAACAAGTATTATCGACTAATAGGCAAATTCGATCGTAAATAAATGCAAAATTTCGTTTCAGCCCCATTCAACATTCAACAACTTTACTTCAACTTCACATGTAAAGAAGGCGATTTATTTACGATAAACTGTAATACTTGCATATGCGATTCGAAGTCTCTTAAAAGTGTTGTATGTACGACTAGATTTTGGTTAGTATGAGTTTTAAACGAGTAACAGAACGCTTGTTAACAATTTCGATTTCAGTCGCAAACGTTTTCACCAATGCAGGCCATTTTCGAACTTTAAGCGAGACTGCAACGAATGCAGTTGCCAATACAGCGGAGTCGAATTTTGTTCTCTTCGAAGATGCGGGAATAAAATGTATAAAAGCAAAAAGCTACAGAACATAGAGTTCTCTTAAACCAAGAATTAAAATACAAATTTATTCCTTGGTGTTGTTTTTAATCATCTGAAACCTTTCCGTTTGTTTCGATGATTTTTTAATGCGTTTCTAATTATTAATCACTAAAATTTTACAGCCGAGGTGTTATGGTCCTTCCTTCTTTTTTTATTTCGTTGCTTTCATATTGTCACGTGATTTTGCAATCCGGTTTTATTTTGGGAAATTTAGAGTCATTTTAAATTTGTGATAAATTCTTGAGTACGGCCCTGTCCTTTAATTTTGATTTCGTGTCAATTATTTTATTTCGCTACAGTTTAAATTCGTTTAGTCTGGAGGACACGAAAGGTTAAGCCCATCAGCGCGTTTTGCTTAAAGTTCTACGAAATCCTCAAGTCATTTCAATGTGTTTCGTCTTGGTAAAAGTTTCCTTTGTTAAAAACCCCAAGGTGACCTAAATTCACGCGTATTTTGTCAAGGCATGATGTCATCTTACGGTGCGGGGGAATCCCCCTGCACGCCAGGCCACGTCAGCTGATCTGTCGCGTCCTTTTCGATTCTTCTTCGGCTCCCACTTCAGTGCGTGACAGTTAGTCAACCATATCGGACGTCTTTTAAGACGTGGTGCGAGTTTATCGTTTGCCGCTTGGAACCGGAAGGCCTCTATTACCGGCAATCCTCTGGGCGGATTGCAATTAGCGACTTGGTCGGATTCCCAGAAATAGTGCCAGATACTCCAGAGAGATATAGTTTTGTGATAGTAGAGTACCGTTCTCATGCAATTTCCTCGTCTGAGGGATTCAGTAAACCCATAGCTATTGGATTATTTCTCGTCGTCTTGCACCCGTCTGTTAGCTTAGCCGCGTGCATCCCGGATTTGACATCCCCATTTAAAAATCGTAGTGCAAAATTGGCACGTGGCAATATCTGGAAGGATCTCCTACATAAGAATACAAGGAAAACCATCAAATATGACCATAATAAACGTATACGCTCCTACTGAAGAAGCAGCAGAAGAAGAAAAACAAAAATTTAATGAAGAAATAACTGAGGTAACCGAAAAAGTAAACAAATTTGATATAATTATTGTGATGGGAGACCTAAATGCACAAGTTGGCAAGGAAGAATGTTGCACCAACACAGTGATCGCTAAAATGAAACAGAAAATAACACCCAAAAACATCAGGATGATGAAAGAAAAAAAATGGAATAAAGAGTCACCGCTGAATAGTAAGGATAAACAAAAATAATATGAACATGAGATAAGCAAAAATTTAAACGGCATAGAGGATAAGGATAATATTGAAGATAAATGGAATGCAATCAAAACACAATCAATAAAGCTGCAGAGAAGGTAATAGGACATCAGAAATTGAATAAGACAAGGGAATGGTACAACAAAGACTGTGAGGAGCTTGTAAAAAGGAAAAGAGAAGCCAGACTAAAATGGCTAAAAACAGGGAAAGAAGAAGATATGACTGAATATAAAGACCGAAGAAAAGAAGTAACAAAAATGTGCAAGAGAAAGGAAACAGAATGGATTAACCAACAAATGGAGGAAATAGAAAAAAAAATAGCAGAAATAACAATATACGGAATATGTATCGGAAAGTAAAAAAAAATGAAAAATAACAATAATTTAAAGGCAAGAGGAATTAAAAATAAAAATGGCAATATACAATATTGTGGTAAAGTCAAATAGGCAAAATATTAAAAATATTAAGCAATGCTAAAACAAATGAAATCTAATTCAAATTCATATTAAAACTATAAGCTGATGTGACGTCAAACGCGTCAAATGACAAGTAACACGAGGCAAGGTCGTTTTCTCTACCGTGTGCAATCGAAGAGACCAGGACATAATTAAAAATATTTATAACTCTTAAAATATAACAGTAATCAGACGAAAAGCATGAAAAACGTGCGGGTAAACGCAATGTTACTAGGTTATGTTTTTATTTGTTTACTGCACATGCTCCTCGCTCTTCGCGCCTTTCCGTTGAATTTAAAATTTACCCAATCAGCGGCAAGGTCGCATCAAACCGACTGACGAAAATAGAGGCGCCTCTAAAAATTAGAAAATTTGACCATACTACAACGGTGACGTCATGTGACGTCATTAAAACAGTTTGTTTAGTCTAGTTTGTCAAACTGACTGATAGTGTGACATAGGCTTAAAATAGTTAAAGTTCTAAAACAATTTGCCTCGAGTGTTGGGGCACCGTGACTTTCATTTTGCGTAAGTCATGGCACTCTAGATTAATTTCTGCAAAAATTTACTTTGTCATCAAAATGTTTCGAACTTGATACTACCATACGTAAAATTGAATGGAGATTCCAAAAATGTATAAATATACAGGGTGTTCCATTTAAAATAACAAAGTTGATGTCAATTCCGGCGAAACCGGAAGTGACAGAAATTTGTTTCCTATGTCAACAAATGCCATTTAAAGAGTATATTACATATACCAAATTTCATTTTGATATCTTAAAATATAAAAAATTTATGGGGGTGCCCCAGGTTTCGTTGACACCCGGTATACTCTGATTATTTATTTTAGGAGTTGTGAGTTGACGAATATAATTTACGAAGTAAGACGAGGATAAAACTGTATTTTTTTAATAATAATAACCTTTGGAAGTTTTCCTTTGATCTTTGAAGATTTTCGTCACTGATTTTTAAGGATTCTTTTAATCAGTAATCGTTAATTTAAGAAACAATCAACTACATTATACCTAAAAATAAAATTAATAACGGAGTCCTAAAAGTTTTTATTTCATAATTAATTCTTTAATAACGGTTTTCACAACCTCGCCCTCATTTGCTTGTAATAACCAAACAAAAAGAATGTTGCAAACATGTTGTAGCATTCCAATACACAAATTTATATTTTACTGTTTCATAAATAATTTGTTAATTTTAATCCTCTTTCCGACAACGCCGCTAAGTAACAGATATTCACCAATACTTTTCAGTAAGCATTTTTAAACCACAATTTTAACCCAAACTTTCATTTTTACAACACCTAGGACCGTTAAGTCATCCGGAAAGGCCAAGAATCTTCATGGATTTTCGATGTAAACCTGGCGAAAGATTCTTGCATGGTTGCAAAAAATGCATATGCGATGGAACTACAAGGCGGGAAGTGGTGTGCAAACATAAGAATTGGTACGTTTTGTTACTTTCTGACCTAAAATGAATTAATTCGGCAGTGACACGAAACACTTCCAAGCTGCTACGATTTTATTTTTGAATTTTTAGTCGTCAGAGATACTGTAAACCGCTCCAAAATTTTATGAAAGGCTGCTCGGCATGCACTTGCCAATTAAACGGTGTGCAATTCTGCAAATTAGGAGAATGGTTAACTATAAAGTATTTATTTACCTAGCAGCAACATAATTCCTAGTTTTGCAGCAAACATAAAAGAAATAAGAAGCAACGGGTGCATACTCATAAGGCGACTGTTTGTAGGGTAAAGTTAAGAAAACAGGTAGGTTTGGATGATAATCAACTTTAAGTAAATAATTTGGTTACTTATTTTAGGACTTGTAAGTTGACGAATATGATTTACGAACTAAACCGAGGATGAAATAGTATTTGCCTTCGTTTTGAATAGGATTTCTTCTAACTTTTGGCAGTTTTCCTTTGATCTTCGTCTTTCGTTGCTGATTTTTAAGGAATCTTTTACCCAATCATTAATTGTTAATTTAAGAAACAATCAACTTACATTATAAAAATTAAAGTCATAAAAGTTTTTATGTCGTAATTAATTCTTTAATAACGGTTTTTACAATCTCGCCATCATTTGCTTGTAATAACCACACAAAAAGGATGTTTCGAGCGTGTTACAACATTCCAATGCGCACATTTGTAATTTACTGTCTCGTAAAATCCCGAATACCTTTCAGTATGCATTTTTAAACCACAATTTCAACCTAAACTTTTAATTTTAAAACACTTAGCACTATTGAGTCATCCCGAAAATCCAGCAAACCTAATGAAATTTCGATATTTACCTGGCGAGAGATTCTTACATGGTTGCGGTCAATGCATATGCGATGAAACTACAAGGAGGGAACTACTGTGCTGTGCTCTGACTTCGTACGTTTCTGACCTAAAACGAAGTGACGCAAAGCTGTCACAATTTTATTTTTGAATTTTTAGCCATCAAAGATACTGTCAACCGCTCAAAAATTTTATGAGAGGCTGCTGGTCATGCACTTATCAATTAAACGGCATACAATTCTGTAAATTACGGACATGGTAAACCGGACGATCACCGTTTTAACCATTAATTAATTACAAGATTTTAGCGAGAAACGCTGATACTTTCTGAAAGCTTGCAACTTGACCCTAACAAAACAAGTAGGTTAAATCATGTTACATTAACTCATCTAATCGTTATTAATTTTGAAGGATTTATGAACATCCCCCGACTACAGAACAAAGCCAATTACAACAAATAATTTACCTTATTAAAATGAGCCAACACAACAGCCAATTTTTGTCTTTGCCCTTCCTCCGATTGCGTAACTTCAGGCACGTCAAGTTTATCACCTGTTAATTTTTCCAAAAGTTTCTGCAAAACCTGTCCGTCGTACAAATCCTCAGACAGATCCTGAACAATTATTCGTTGTGAAGCAAGTTCGTCATTAATCCATTCGATTAAGACCTGTATTAATTCGTGTAGTTTCGAATCGTTAAACGCGTGAGGTTGGATCATGCAACGTTCTTCGTTTTCCTCTGTATAAAATTAGAGATTATTATCTTTAACTTTATACTAACTTAATTTAAGGTACCTAAGGCGTACTCTTCCGGTGGTACAATAGGTGCATTCGGACTTCCTGGTGAGTCAATCGCATATTTTCCTTCCGCTTCGACTTCCTGAACTACGATTAGATAAGCGTTAAGCTTCACATGTGCATTTTATCGAAATTAAGTATGATAACAATTACAGTTGCGTTTACATAATTATTACAAGTAAAACACCACACCTACTTTTGAGTATGTCAACAACCATATAAGGACATCTAAATATAGCGTTTAAAAAAATGAATGACAAGTTATAACTTTGTATTTACCTTCCTTAATACGCTTCTTACGTCCTAATGTTCCAATTTTATCCCAAAATGATTCTTCTTTATCGTTTTTTGATATAACTGGACGAGGAGATTTGGGCCTCGGTGATGCCATTTTTGACGTTTGTAGTTCTACCATGAAGTTAGCAACATTAATAATAGTAATAAAGGCGGATTTACATTACGTTCAAATTTGATAATACAATATAAAATAAATTACCTTTAATAAGGCCAATGTTTATATTTTGTCGTGTAACAGCTCTTGGATTAATTTGTTCTTCTGGAATGTCCCGTAAAGTTTCAGTTTTATGGATTTTTTTGGTTTTATCCACTGTGCTGTATATATTTTCCAGCTTTGTCTTAAATTCTTCGGAAGGTTTGTCTACGTTTAAATTTTGACCTAAATTGCAAGCTAACATGCCTTCCTCTTCGGGTTTTAAAGTGACTTTAGCCTCATCTTCAGTGGTTGGTTTTAATACAAAATCGACAATTTTTGGCATTCGACAAATTTTTTCGATTTCTTCGTCACAAGAATCATCGTCAGATTCTTCAGATAAATGTATCGGTGATAATCGTGTTTCCAAAGAAGATTGCCGAAACAAATTCCGCTGTATGGGTTTTTCTAAAATTTCTTCTTCCATTTTTAAACACAAAATTGCGCAAATTTTAGCGGTAGACTACTAACAAAGCCTACTTACAACTAAATAAAGCAAAGTGGTGGTATAATGTAAGTAAAGAAAACGCAAAAACGTTTAAATAAGGGAAGTAGGTTTCCTGTTAGATAAGCTGTGTCTTCCTTCTGATAAGAAACACACTACCATACTTTGTAACGCAAATAATGAATATTTTTTAAGTACTTATGTTTACGTTAGATAGGTTTTAATAGCACTACAAATATTTAATGTTTAACCGCAAACGTATCAAATCTATTCGCAGTAGGCAGTAGGTATGCAAAATTTTATATTTATCCTTTGCACTGGAACATAACTAAATTATTAATTAGTACGGAGTAATTTACAACAGAAAAGTATACAAGGTAAATATTTTATTTTACACAAAGCACGTAAAAGAAATTTTAAATTTGGCGCTTAAATTCACAATAAACAACCAACTTCACACTAAACGCAAAAACTCGCAGGTTATGTTTACCTAACCTATAAACATTGGTTTGATACATAAATAATCCCATTTATTTTATAAAATGTATGCTGAACGCATAGAAAAGCTTCAAAATCACTTCAAGTCCAACAACAAATTCAAAGAATACATAGGACATTCTGCTAAAGTCCATTCGGTAGGTTGGAGCTGTGATGGTCGACGATTGGCTTCGGGGTCTTTCGACAAATCTGTGTCCATATATACTCTAGATAGAGAAAGATTGGTAAGTTTGAAACTGAATTTGAAAACGTAAGCAAACGTATTTGTTGTAAATAGAACAAGGAAACAACGTTTAAAGGACACGGAGGTTCCGTTGATCAACTTTGTTGGCATCAAACGCATTCCGATTTACTTAGTACGGCCAGTGGTGATAAATCTGTGCGAATATGGGATACAAGAGTACAAAAATGTATTGCTACAATCAATACAAAAGGTGAAAATATAAATATTACATGGGCACCAAACGGAGATACGATAGCGGTCGGTAATAAAGAAGATTTGGTTACGTTTATCGATGCTAGGACACATAAAATTAAAAGCGAGGAACAGTACAATTTCGAAGTCAACGAAATATCGTGGAACAATACTAGCGACCTTTTCTTTTTAACGAATGGACAAGGATGCATACATATTTTAAGGTAAGCTTAATTTATCATATGTACATGTATCTATATAAAGATTAATATGTTTGCAGTTATCCCGATTTAGAATTACAACACATTTTAAAAGCCCATCCGGGCACTTGCATTTGTATCGAGTTCGACCCCACTGGAAAATATTTCGCAACGGGTAGCGCTGACGCTTTGGTTTCGTTGTGGGATATCAACGAACTGGCTTGCCAGAGGGTGTTCACAAGGTAACTAATAAAATTGATTAAAGCGAATGTATTTAAAAACCGGAACTGGAATGTTTCAGAATGGATTGGCCAGTAAGAACCATATCATTCAGCCACGATGGACAACTTCTCGCCTCCGCATCGGAAGATTTAATAATCGATATTGCGTTTGTTGAAACTGGTGATAAAATCGCCGACATATCAGTAGATGCAGCTACGTTTACCGTCGCTTGGCATCCGTCACGTTATTTCTTGGCTTATGCTTGCGATGATAAAGATACGTACGATAGAAAACGTGACGCTGGAAGTTTGAAAGTATGGGGTTTCCAGTCTGATTAATGTGTATTAGTTCTAATGATTTAGGGTGATTTAATTTTCGATTGTATTAATTGTAATAAAAATAAGTACAACTTTTTTTAAATAAATTTTTATACGGATTAAGTTTCTGAAAATTGTTGACCCCCTTTAAAATGCTGACGTTACGTTAATGCCTCGTTTTGACCCCCATTTAGTAAGAGCCGACTACGCCACTGATTATGTCAAGGTCATTCCCAAAATAGACGTCAAAAGTTGTATGGAATTAGGCGTGCTACGATTATTTTGAATTTAGTATATTTATAAATTAAAATCACAAATAAATACGATGGAAGACGTACAGAAAAAGCTAGAAAATGAACTGAGTTGTTTCAAAAGTACCCAAAAAGGTAATCATTAACAAGTAAGTGTAACCTAACCTCACTTTTAATTTTCTTTAGAATATCAAAAAGCAATTTCCACGAGGCAGCAGTTAGACGCTCAATTAAATGAAAACCAGATTGTTAAAGAAGAATTAGATCTTTTACCAGCAGATAGGAAAGTGTACAAAGCGATCGGTCCAGCTTTAATAAAAACGGAAATCGTGGAAGCAAAACAGAACGTCGCTAAACGTATCGATTATATTAATAACGAAATGAAGCGTTTCGATGACCTAATTACGACACTAGAAAAGAAACAAGATTCTCATCGTGAAGCTTTGCAAAAGTTACAACAGCAGTTTCAACAAGCAAAAATGAAAGCTGCAATGAAGGCTTAGTTTTTCGTTCCTTGTTTGTATTTATTAACAAATTTAGTTCAGTTTCTTGATATTAAACATGTCAGTAATTATCTAACTTAACTTTCTATATGATTTTTTATGAGAAATATTTTTAATGATCGTCCAAATTAAACGCTTTGGTTTTTGTTATGTAAGAATTTAAACTAAATGTATTTCTATTTTTTGCTAATTAACCAAAACGGCAGTTGAAAAAAATTGTAAAACGATATTTCGAACTGTAATTAGGTATTAAACGATAATAAATCTTAACTAAACAAAAGAGTAATTCATACAGCAGCTGCAAATAATGAATATTATTCATAACGAGTCTGATGTTTTGTTGTAAACACTTCGAAGAACAGCCGAATTAAACATTCACGATTATAATTAATGCTTTGAGAAAAATGAATTATGTCAGCTTTGTTTTTTATAAATGCAAAAGCGTTGTTAGTTTTGAAATGATGTAACAGCTTATGTTTTGCATGTGTTATATTGCATTGATGTCGTTGGCCGGAAGTAAATATAAAAAAATCGTCTGGTATTAAACGAGTTGTTAATTGGAATCAATTGTGTTCTATTGTACAGCGTTTTTGTAAATGATGTTGGTCGATGTTCTCACCTCATATTTAATTACCATGGCAATATCGTATATCTTTGTCAGGCACACATGTATAATTACATAAAGTTATATCGTTTTATGTTTACGTTAAACATAACTTTAGTTAGAGGCAGGGGCGGCGAGTTTTGATATTGCCATTGGGTGCACAAACTTTTCTTATTATACAGTGTCCGCCAAAAAGTCTGCACCATATGGAAAACTTTTTTATTCAATTGTTTTTTTTTAACGGGTTTCAGCACTAGTTTCAGCATGCTTAATAACCACAAAATTGCCAAAGATATTTGTCATGTCACAACTATGACACCTCCAAAATGTCATTAGAAATTTTAAAATGGCCTGAAATGTCCTTATTATCAAAATATGGAAAAGTACCATAGGGAAAAGTTGTTTGTAATAAATTGCATTAAAAATCTAAATGTGAAGTTTGGTTTGAAAATTTAAATGTATTAGTTTTTTCATTTTTTTCCAATAATATGTAACATTTAATGTAAGTATGCAATCATATCACTTTACACCAATTGAATAATAGGCCTTGCCCCATTTTATTTGTATTTTTAAATATTAAGTAGGGTAACTCATACAGTTATTGGACACGGTATAGTAATTGGACATCTTCAGTGTAGGGAGCTGTAATAGCTATACATTTACTCTAAATCGTCGCCTGCGTTGATTAAAAACGGAGTTTATAAAGCCTGCCGAATAGCAAAAATGGCCATTATGCAAATTCTTGCCACTGCCTGCTTGTGGCGCTAGTTATCCATCGTTGACAGCTGTCAACTGGCTTTGATTTTTTACGATTTACAACAAATACGGGTTATTGGATGTTTAATATTTAATCCAGAAAGTGTATTATAATATAAATTTCAATTGTATGCAGGTTTTCAGAACCTTATGAGACTGTGTAAAAAATTAACTAAATAAGAATGTAAGGAGGGTGCAGATACTTACTACTTTTCCTCGACACAAACCAGGAAGACTTTCGAGGGATTGGACTGGTTATTTAGCCTAAATATAAAACTAAATCTGTAGAATTATGGCAAGGAGGGATGCAAAAAGACATTTTTAGAACGTACTTTTTGTTGTATAACTAAACGAATAACCAAAAATTAAAAAATTTAAATTAGAAATACAGCTGTCAGTGAAAGGATAACTAGCGCCACGGAGAAAATTTGAACTAGTCGATTAACTGTCAAACGGCCCTATTCGGCAGGCTTTATAAACCCCGTTTTGAATCAACGCAGGCGACGCTCTAAATGATACTATCTGTTAATAGATGGCGCGACATACGTCATTTTAACCAAGGCCCGTTGAATTAATATTGCATATAAGGCCTTACCACTTCACTTAGCCAAGACGCAATTTAGAAACAACGGTGGCGCCAATTGAGGTAAACTATACATTTCTCCATTAAAATGGTATAAGCGGTGTATAAGCAAACTTCAAATTTGATCATGGCCGGTCTGTTTTTTGCGAATTTATTTATTATAGTTTTTAAGCTATTTCTTTCTTAAACAAGCAACAAATTCAAGTAAAGTAGTATCAATTTAAGCGTATTTTTTTTGTCTTTCGATTGATACCACTATCAATCCTATCAACTCAAACGGGGAGCAGGAATCTGCATACATACGATTTCCCATGGTGTTACAGTAAATCAAAGTTGATACTTAAAAGATGTTTCAGATATTTTGTAACTAAGTAGCTCTTCGGCACTGGCCAATCATCTCCTTCCATTAATATTTGGTTCTTTAGTGCTGTTCTTTGTCGAATTAACCGGTTGCATTCGTATATTAAATGATCCACAGTTTGATCACTGATTTCACAAATATACTGGGGTTCTTCGATTATTTTAAATCTATGCAGGTAACTTCTCATTTTCCCATGACCGGTTAGTATTACAGTTAGTTCCGCGGACGTGGTAGTTTCGTTGAAAGCCTGGTTTCAACAAAAGGAAAAACGATCTTGTTATCGCACCTTTTTCTGCACTCTCCCACTTCATTTGCCATTTCACTACCATTTGTTTAACTACCGCACTATACACTTCACTTTTAGACTTATTATACGTCACCCTATTTTCGGATTGTTTTGTTGCTTCCTTCGCAAGTCCATCAGCCAGTTCATTTCCGATGATCCCTTTACGTGCTTTTACCCATTTGTAAACTATCTTCCTATCACTTTGCACCATAATATATAATATTCAGTTGTGTTCTAATTTTTTTCTACTCCCACCATGGAAAGTGGGATTTTCAGACTTCGTCTCCATAGATACGAGTATTGAAAATGAGTGTTTGCCGAACAAGTGAAATTAGCGTGCGGAAAATTTACTTTCCGCACGCACATGCATGATTTTCGGTGCGGCAAAGTATAATTTTGCCGCACCGAAATCAAAATGTCATAATGACATTTGATGAATGTCAGATTTGATTTTGCAGAAATATTAAAATTTTTGTATGGAAATGTGGTTGTAGAAAAAATAGTGTGTAATACATGTGTTGAAAGCTTGTATTTGCCACTCTCATGTGACTGCAGCACTCACTATCGTTCGTGCTGCAAACTTCACATTCGTGTGGTAAACGCAAGCTTTCAACACTTGTATTACAATAGTAATTTGTAATACAAGTGTTGAAAGCTTGCGTTTGCCACACGAATGTGAAGTTTGCAGCACGAACGATAGTGAGTGCTGCAGTCACATGAGAGTGGCAAATACAAGCTTTTAACACATGTATTACACACTATTTTTTCTACAACCACAAAAAATTTAAATATTTCTGCAAAATCAAATCTGACATTCATCAAATGTCATTTATGACATTTTGATTTGCGTGCGGAAAGTAAACAAATTAGCGTGTGGAAAGTTTACTTTCCGCACGCAAATCAAAATTTGAGTGTGGAAAGTTTACTTTCCGCACGCAAATCCAGATTAATCCAGATTTGCGTGCGGAAAGTAAACTTTCCGCACGCTAATTTTCACTTGTTCGGCATGTGACTGCAGCACTCACTAGCGTTCGTGCTGCAAACTTCACATTCGTGTGGCAAACGCAAGCTTTCAACACTTGTATTACAAATTACTATTGCCGCACCGAAAATCATGCATGTGCGTGCGGAAAGTAAATTTTCCGCACGCTAATTTCACTTGTTCGGCAAACACTCATTTTCAATACTCGTATCTATGGAGACGAAGTCTGAAAATCCCACTTTCCATGGTGGTTGTAGAAAAATTACTATTTCGATTAAACGATGATGTTTCTAGGGTTACTCTGCTATCTGTCAAATTGCTAATTCTTTTTGTTTTTTCGTAATATTTGTTATTTTTGCGGCTTTCTGCAGAGCTTTAAGGACCGCTACTGCTTCAGCTTGATTTTTTGTACAGTTGTCGTAGAGTTTATATTTCAGGCTATACTTAATTCAATTTTTCTTTTATATAAATTGCTGCTCTTGCTCCTACATTCTCTTCACTTTTGCTTCCATTCGTGCACACATGGAATGTTAGAGGAATACAAGGAAAAGAAATGGAAATTGCAGAAGAATTAGAGAAGTCAAGTTTAAAATTAATTGGACTAACAGAAACTAAAAAGAAAGGTAAGGGAAGCCAAATATTAGGTAATGGTGCACTGTTAATTTATGGAGGGGTCAAGGAAACAGAAAGAGCACAAGCTGGAGTAGCATGCATAATCCGGAAGGAAATTATTGGAGCAGTTAGGGAATGGGAGTATATCAATGAAAGAATTTTAAAAATAATGCTGGAGGCCTACAAATCCTTCCCGTTAACAATAATTATAGTGTACGGCCCGAATGAGAACGAAACAGCGGCAGGAAAAGAAAGATTTTGGAATGAACTTCAAATTACCATTGAAGATTATAAAGGATTTTTAATTATGCTTGGAGACTTCAATGCGAGAGTTGGTAACGAACACAATAAATGGAACGGGGTGATCGGTCCACATGGAGAGAACACTCTAAATAATAACGGTAAGCGGTTGTTAGAATTTTGTTTAGATAATGGGCTAAAAATAACAAACACCTTCTTTAAACACAAATTAATACACAGCATAACAAGAGAAGTTATAAGTAGAGGTGAAAGATCTATAATTGATTACGTAATTGTACCAAATAAAAACTTGCAAAATATAAAGGACACAAGAAGTAAACGAGGGTACGAAATTGGGAGCGACCATTTTCTGTTACAAACAACAAGCAGATTTAATATGCCAAAGGAAAAGAAAGAAATACTTCAACAAAGTAGAGACAAGGAAAGAATAAAAAACTACAGATTACGGGATAAATGTGTTAGGAAAAAATACTCTGATGCATTAGAAAAAGAATTTGACCTTATTAACCAACGATATAATATAGAAGAAGATGACATAGAAAAGAGATGGGAAGTTTTCAAACGTGTGCTAAAGGAAACTGCAGCAAAAATTTGTGGGTCTTCTATAACAATTAAAAATAGAAAACAAACTGCTTGGTGGAATGAGCAAGTAAAGAAGGTAGTGAAGGAAAAGAAGAGGTTATGGAAAGCTTATCTTAGGGCAAAAAATGACGAAACTTATGAAGCATACAAGGTACAAAGAACCTTAGCTAAAGATGCTGTGATAGAAGCCAAAAGAAAATCGTGGGAGGAATTTGGTAGGGAACTGGAAAAGAACAGTAGATATAACTCGAAACTATTTTATAAGGCTCTGAAATCCCTCCAAAATAACAAAGAAGTGAGACTAAAACAAATAAAAGACAAAAAAGGGAACATAATAAATAGACAATAAAAGGATACTAAACAGATGGAAAGAGTACTTTGAAGACTTATTAACTGAGGATACACATAACACCATTGTGAATTTAAACGATAAACAAAACACGGAACAACTTGACAGACGCATAGTAACGGAAACTGGAAATTGCATAGAAATAAAAGAAGTACAAGAAGTTCTAGACAAAATTAAAATAGGAAAGGCGGCCGGATATGACGAACTTACCCCTGAAATGATAAAATTTATGAGTAAAAACGGCACACAAGAACTTCACAGGATTTTTAATATGGCGTGGAAACTAAAGAAAATACCGAGTGACTGGACATCAGCAGTAATTCTACCGATCCATAAAAAGGGTGACAGAAAAGACTGCTCAAATTATAGGGGGATTTCTTTGTTAAGTGTGGCTGCAAAATCTTACGAAGGAATATTAGAGAAGCGACTACGTGCTGAAGTTGAAAGGCACTTACACGATGCACAAAGTGGATTTCGGCCAGGATACAGTGTCCACGACCATATCTTTACTCTCCAACAGCTGGCTGAAAAAACTCTAAGTAAAAATAAAAAGGTTTACCTTTGCTTTATAGACTTGAGAAAAGCCTTTGATAGTATCAAAAGGGATAACATATGGGAAAGCCTAAGAATCAAAGGGATAAATTCAGATTTAATAGATGCCATTATTAGTACACATAAGACCACGAATAATATAGTCAGAACAGGGAACAACCTAGTGATGGGCACAATCGAATGATTTTGAGAATCGAATAATCGGCAATCGGATAATTTCAACAATCGAATGATCATTCGAATGATTTTTCATTCGTCATTCGTTTCAGAGTTTCCGAATGAAAAATAATTCGAATGATATTTCACTCGAATTAAAAATCATTCGAATGATTTTTCATTCGTCATTCGTTTCAAATTCGCCCATCACTACTAAAAAATTCAACGTTAATATTTTACATTTTATATCTTTTTCTTTTTATTGTTTCTCAAATTTAGTTCATGTTTGTAATTTAGCTTTATATTATATATATTTTATTAAATATGTAGTCACAATTATTTACATTTATATTATTATGTGTACTTACGCTGACAATTACAAATTAAAATGTTGACTTATTTTATTTTGTTTAATAGCTCAATGTAGTTTCTTACTCAAGACGGGGGGTTTTGTTATTATTGAAAGATTTCATTCAAAATAGCCCATGCGCAATCTCATACTGAACTTAACAAACGAAACCTTTCAAAATGAAAGTAATTAAGTAATTCTAGGAAAAGTAATGCGATATGCACTTATCGGTATAAAACTTTATCTTTGTCTTTGTCTGATGCATGCCTTGCAACTTGCAACAGCGACAAACCGCCCACGCGTCGTCAATGCCGTACAAAAATAACTCGATATTAATGTGAATTCATTCGCATTCGTCATTCGCTATTCGTTTCCGAGATTCCGAATGAATAATCATTCGAATGACATTTCATTCGTCATTCGTTTCAGAGTTTTCGAATGAAAAATCATTCGAATGATTTTTAATTCGAATGAAAAATCATTCGAATGATTTTTCATTCGTCATTCGTTTCAGGGTTTCCGAATGAAAAATCATTCGAATGATTTGACGACAAACAATCGAAACATTTCGAATACCGACGACAATCGAATGATCCGATTTTTTTCATTCGAATTCGCTCATCACTAGAACAACCTATCAGATGCATTTATCACAACCGAGGGTGTAAGACAGGGAGGGGTATTGAGCCCCCTCTTATTTATATGCGTTATGGATGAAATAATTAATGAATGTAAAATAAGAATGAAACCGTACATAATAGGTTATCACAATCTACAACCAATCAAACTGGAAATATGTGCTTTCGCGGACGATGTAGTGTTATGTGCGGAGTCTGAATTTCATCTACAAAGTAATATTAATATTTGGAGGGAAGTGCTTGAAAAGTTTAACTTAAAATTAAATCTAGAGAAAACTAAAGTAGCGGTCTTATCAAATGTCGATACCAAAATAAATATCAAAATTGACAATAAGCCTATCGAACAAGTACAACACTTTAAGTACCTAGGCAGTACCATAAGTATGAGAGGCACCTTGGAAAATGAATTAAACGCCAGGTTAAGCAGTGCTAATAAAGTGTTACAAATGCTACATAATAAATTTCTAAACAAAAAAGAAGTGTCGCGCCAAACAAAGTTAACAGTTTATAAATCGATCTACCAACCAACCAGTGGCGGCTGGTCCATAAGCGCTGCGACACTGCAGCACCCCCAGAACAAAATACGAAAATTAATTACCTATCAAATTTGTACTTGAAAATATCAATAATATAACAATCATTCAATATTTTGCATAATTATTACATAAATTTAATTAATTAAACCGCTTTTAAAAGGAATTATTTTAACCGAAGCTGTAGATTCCATTCAGACACGCTGCGAAATGTAATATTGTCGAAAACGTACGTCGCGTCGGTGAAAGTCCCGCGGAGTTCCGAGACGCTGCAAAACGTAGTAGTGTCAAAAACATACATTTCTCTGCAAGTTTCGCGCAGGCTTGTTAGTTCTTAATAACACACGGTAATAGCAGCGCGAACGCTGCTTTCTGTACAGCCGGTACAGCGTCATCATTGTTCGCCAGGAATTTGTAAGCAAAATAACCGGCCCGAAATCTGCTGTCTAAGCAGTGTCAGCTTATTTGTGATTTAATTTGTATGTTTTTATTCAGAGCGAATTAATCTTTCATATAGGTACGTAGGATAATATTCTGTTTTTTTTTCTAACATTTAAATATTTGTTACAGAAAAATACAATTAAATAATAAATATTATTTTAAATATGTTATGATGGATATGTTACTGTTGAATATATTTAAAAAATTACATTTTACCAATTGTCATTACGTGAAAAAATTGAAGCAGTTAGTAAAAACAAAATAGTTATTTATGTATCAAGGGTGTAAGGATATCGATTTTAGCCCACGGTACATAACATACAATATTTTTGGACGGACGAAGATTTTATTTAAATTTTTTGATTTCTAATTTCTAATAAAATTTTCTAATGGCATTTTTAAAAATGTCAAATTGACGCATTCACCGCAAGAGTGATTTTACAAGTTAGGTATATAAAAATTGTTTTGTAAATTAAGGTAATCTACTTTTTTATTAATTTGTTGCGGGTTGCGGGCGTAAAGTGCGCCCGCGGTCTACAATAATTAACTTTACGCCCTTCTTCGCGGGCGTAAAGAAATAACTTTCCGCCGGGGAGTGCAAAACATATTTTACTAGATCTTTTAACAAGGACTGGCATGAAAAAATAAAATGGTTGCCTGGTTGCGAAATTAGAAATGCTCTATTTTGTTTTCCTTGCTTACTTTTTGACTAAGATACTGTATTGGAATGGGTGTGGCTGAGAATGGATTTTATATTTAAATAAAAATTCTTTTTATTTCATTTTCCTGTAAGCTAATTTTTTTATGAATTGAGTACAATTTCGATTTGTTTTGTTTTGCTTAAAAAGCACATTAAAAATATCAAGGATCGTTACTGGTATGTATATTTCGAAAGCTACAGTACCCCCAAGATTTCCAGCCACGAGCCGCCACTGCAACCAACACTACTGTATGGGGCAGAAAATTGGGTTCTAACGAAGGCCGATAAGCAGAGACTCCAAACTGCTGAAATGAAGTTCCTGAGACGGATAAAGGGGATTAAAAGAATCGATAAAATAAGAAATGACGATATAAGGAAAGAATTAAGAGTCAATCCTTTAAATGTTACAATAGAAAACCAAAAATTGAGATGGTTTGGCCACCTACTGCGAATGGGTGCAAATAGGCAAGTCAAGGAAATCTGGCAAGCTAAACCTTTAGGTAAAAACAAGAAAGGAAGACCAAGACGTACCTGGAATGATAGTGTACTGGCAATATTGAACGAAAGAGGAATATCATGGAAGGAAGCAACACAGATGGCAACGGACCGTATAAGATGGAGGAATTGGGTAAACAAGTAATTCAACCACCTCGACACCTACGGGTACAAGAGGACCTGACTATGTATGTATGTATGTATCGTGCACACACCTATGTAATACTTTTTGTCTTCGTCAGCACCTTCAATTTTTGGTACATCTGCGGGATGAAGCCAGTGCTTTATCGGCATGGGAGCCTCATACTGAAAATATTCTTCTCGATGGCCATGGGTAATTAGATATTTTGCAGTTATTTTTTCTAATTGGTGGTATTCAGTTTTATAAACAAATTCCTAGATCTGTATTAATGTACTGTGTTTAAATCATATCTAATTAGTCATGCCTAGATTCAACAAAAATAAAACCGGCGAGTTTTATTTTTTATTTAATTTTAGTGGTGTAGAAGGGAGATTCAGAAAGCTGCCATAGTTATTAAACAGGACTAGGTACATATTGCGATGATACCCGATTTTTTAAATTGACATAAAATGCAATGAATCGAAATACCCAAAATTATTTTTATTATAAAATTTAATTTTGATTACCAATGTTAATTCAGGGTCGTTTACAATTAGTTACCTCGGTTAGTTCAGTCTTTGGGTCGTCGTGAAGTTACCTTTACTTTAATTAACTGAATATAAATCCTTTTTATGTTAGATAATAATAATGCAATTACAACAACATAAACTTTTTATGCAGATTTAATAACATACGTTTTTATTTTAAAAGCCCTATCTTCCCTAATTATAAATATTAATTTACAACAGTTTAAATAGGCTCACGTAACTCGTGATTGGTATCCACAATTCTAAATCCAAAATTAGCATTCAACAACCTCCAATCCAACTTCAATATCCAGATAACAGGAATCCAATTTTTGATTTTATTCCAGTCAACTTCAATTATCTCTAATTATCTCTAATATCCTATAATCTCCAATATCCACAATGGGCAGGATTAACCCTTTTCTCTCACAGGAAAAACACCCACTTTATTTTTATTAACCTCTTTTAAAAGAGAACACAGTTACCCTTTTCAGAAAAGTAATAATAACTTATTTAATTACTTTTCCTTTTAGGAAAAAAAACACTTCCCCTTTAAAAAAATAATATTGCACTTATTTATTTTTCTCTTCTGTTTCGTTGTCTTGGTTCTTATTTTCTTCCAATAAGAATTCTCTTTTCTTTTCCTTGATAACGATTATTAAATACCAGAATTCTTTTATCACATATCTACGTTTCTAGCTAAATTAAATTTTTTCTCCAACCACACGAATAAGACGCCAGTAAGACTCGCCGGACGACTTGTCCCGAAATCATGCATTTTTTGTACTAATGAAACAATATACTATACAATTACAATACAACAATATTTTTAACAATTAAACTATTCTACCCTGCTTATCTAGATTCTTAATTTATATTACATTATGAATGAACTTAATTTAAATCTGCATAACATTTATTTAACAATGAATAATTGTAATCAAGTATAACTTTAATTTCATTAATAAATTACATTCAACTCAATTATTATCGTTTATGCCAACAAATATTATTTTTAAATCGTTATATTATTTACATATTTATTTGGCTGTTTTTTAGATAGTCTTTGATTATTTTTATTAATGTCTTTCTTTCTCTTTTATCCTTACGCCCTTCTGGGTGTCGGATCTCCTTTCATCTACCCACCCACTGTGTCTTATCTAATTGTCCTATTCTCTCACTCTCACCATATGGGAGGACGATGCCGCGTTAACGGAGCAGTCGAGCAACCCATCCAAGTACTTAACCGAGACAACGAAGCTTAACTCTCGTGATCGCACTCGACTGGGGGTACCTAGCTACCGCAACTCAGAACCTTTTTTTATTAATTTAAATTATCAATGCAAGAAAATAAATAAACGTAAGCCATGTAGTCCGATTTGTCAGCATAACGAACCCAAAGATGAGGATTACAAGTTTATTAATTTTTGATTTATCCGAGGGGGAAGTCACTCTAAAATGTTGTGTCCCAAGTATTACACTATTGCATATAATTGCACGTATTGCATGAGTATTACACGCAT
The DNA here is from genome assembly GCA_963082815.1 of Melanotus villosus. NCBI lineage: Eukaryota > Metazoa > Arthropoda > Insecta > Coleoptera > Elateridae > Melanotus > Melanotus villosus. Next base: position 54,161,514 of record OY720425.1, read on the forward strand.
TACACAAGTATTGCATAACTATTGCACGAGTATTGCATGTATTACACAAGCATTGCATAACTATTGCATGCATTACACAAGTATTGCATAACTATTGCACGGCTATTGCATGCATTACACAAGTATTCCATAACTATTGCACGAGTATTGCATGCATTACAAAAGTATTTCATAACTATTGCATTAATAACTAGGGTGGCCCTTAATTATGGTTGAAAACAAATTTGACCCCCCCCCCAAATCGATTCTAAAAAAATAAAAAGTAATTTTGAACTTTACCAGCCCTCTTTAATCCCAACGTTAAGGGGTGCTCCAAGGAGACAAGTTTTAATATATTGTCGTTTTTCTCGGTTTAAACGGCCCCGTGCGTGTTTCACACATGGAGTGGTATATTTAAACTCAAGTAACAGAAGGCATCGTTTTCGCGCACGAGTCCGAAATTTGGACACGAACCGCGTAGCGGCGAGTGGCCGAACGGACGAGTGCTCGAATTGACTTCTGTAAAGAGTTTTTTTATACTACTTTCTCTGTTTCGGCTTCCATTTATGTTATTCACTTATATTTCTTCACAAAAATACTTGACAATTTCCAGTTGGGAAAATTTTGGTAAAATAGTAGGTTGGTAATAGTGATTTTTGCTTGACAGTTGACTGAGAGGTTTGACATTTGACGTTTTTGTTGCCTAGCAATGAATGGTTGCCTAGGTATTTTGTGCATTATTTGATACAGTATCACCAATTTCTGAAAACAAAATATCACCAAAAATCGTTTAATAATGAAGCTCATTAAAGCATCAAAATGCGTGCTAGAGTAATGTCATTCTAATGCCGAAACAGAAAATAGCTATTTGTATAATTCTAGACGTGAATGGAAAAAATACTTTTCCGAACGAATTGTACACAAAATTTTGTAAAATTCGGTAAAGAATTCCATATCATTTTAACTGAATATTTCATTTTTTATGTCAAATAGGTATTATAATCAAGTTCGTTTTGATGTAGTGAAATGTTTCATTGCCATGGAAAACAAAAGTAAACAAAGTAAAATTTTTCAATTTGTGAAGTGTTTTGGTCTGAGTTCCTCTTTTGTTTTATTTTTCCATTCTAGATAGGAAAAATTGCACTTTTCCTAACTCAAATGAGTATTAAAAAGTCCAAGAATTTCTTACCGAATTTTACAAAATTTTTGTAACCATCTTCGGTTTGCTATAATTAAGAGAACACCGGCTACTGCAACACGTTTTTTTAGATGGCGCGGCGCCATTTTAAAATCGTATAGCATTGCGTAATAATGTAAATTAAAACTAGTTCTCATTTACAAGTAATCACACACTAGTACTCGTAAATGTAAAGCACTCTTAATATGCTACCATATTAGTATCAGTTTTAGAAAACGTGAACTGCCCTTAAGCTTTGGTTTCCTAGGAAGCGGTGCCGTCATTTAACGGTTGTCAAAATACGGTGGGTGACATCACGAAAAACGGTATCGTGTATTTTAAGTGAAGTGTTTTCCAAAAGAGCGGTAGCGCACACCCAATGTAATAGAGCGGTGTCGTCTCATCTGAAGCGCTGAGCCAGTATGGTACGAATCAGTTCAGCAACGTTTTTTGACGGTGCGTCTTGTCACCCACCGTATTTTTACGGCCGTTAAATGACGGCACCGCTTCCTAGGAAACCAAAGCTTTAGATGTTTCTATACGAACAGCATGATACTATTAATGTGCAGTTTAACCGGTGTTATGCGACAAATATTCATATGATTTTTTTTTAATTATCCAAAAATGACATTCCTAATTTTCATGTAATAATCTGAATTACTTAAAGTCACAGTTTCAAATTATGTTTATAAAACTTATTCGTGAAATTTCACAAAATACTGTAATACCATTACAAGGCTATTACATTACATTATAATGTGTTTATTGATATAACGTGTAAATATTACACGGCTATTATACTGTCTACAGGCATTCCACTGTATTGCATGAACATTACTGTATTGCACGAATATTACGCTGTATTGCACGGACATTACACTGTATTGCATACAATATTGCATTAGTATTGCGTCAATTTCACAAGTATTACATAGTATTACAAAAATATGCAATACTATTGCAATAGTATTGCATTAGTATTACATTAGTTTGCATCAATTTCACAAGTATTTCACAGTATTACAAAAACATGCAATAGTATTGCATCAATTTCACAAGTATTACACAGCATTGCAATAGTATTACACAAACTTGCAATAGTATTACACAAACGTGCAATAGTATTACAATTGATTATGTCCCAACTATTACACAAGTGACTTCCCCCTCGGATTTATCATTTAAAGGCAATTTTTTTTATAAGTGATTGAAACACATTTTTTTACATTAAAATGTTGTCTGTATGCGTTTGTGAAAAAAATTTAATACATTTCCAGCCCATCCCTAGAATTATTAGTTACTCGTAACTCCTAAAAATTGCTTTATTTTTGTTACAATAAGTACCTACATAACAAATTAGATAAATTTATTATTAACATTATTACAAATTTGCATTAACTAATTCTATTTGAGAAACAGATCTTCTATTATTCGGACGACTAAAACAATATTTAAAGAGCTGAAATAATTTCCCTAAGCATATAACAACGCAAAGAATTATTAATACAATTTCAAATACTCCTAACTTGTTACTGCTAGTGGGACTAATATAGTTTTGGTTTTTAAAGTGATGAGTATGATTAAAATGTTTGAATCTCGTCAATTGTGTAAGTAATTTCGTAATATCAATATGTTGGTCAAATATGGAATGCGTGCTATGATTATGTTCATGGATTAACGTTTGAAGACTCTCCTTCGTGCTGTTTAAGGCGGTTAAGAATTGAGTTAAATCCATCTGATTTGAATTATTACATGGTTGACCTACCATGCATTTTACACCGTTAAAATAACCATACGCCTGGGTGTTTACGTTTACGTACTTGATGTTGTTCTTTTCGAAAGCAACTATAATGGGTGCTAACATATCGCATGTAAATTCATTTTCAGTGATATCAATCAAATGTAAATGTGGCACGTTTTTTATTAACAGGTCGGTATTTAAATTTGTTAAATAATTACCTTTTAAATATAGAACGCTTAGTAATTTCATTAACGATAATTCATCCGGGTCGAAAGTTTTAAAAGCATTAGAAGAAATAGCCAAAACTGTAAGTTTCGGTAAATCGTGTTTGCCTAAACTGTCTAAATTATTACGATTGACCATTAAACTTACCAGAGACGATAACGAACTGAAAATGTCCGGTGGTAATTGTTTAAGTTTATTATTGGACAAATCTAAATGGTTTAGCTTTGAAATAGGATTAAACAGTTCTTTGCTTAAGTGTGAGAATTGATTGTTATCCAGATACAATTTAAGCAGTTCATAAAGGCCTTTGAAAGTATTAGGTGATAATGTTTGTAATTTGTTATGATTTACGTATAATTCAGTCAGATGTTCTAATGAAGTAAAAGCACCATCTTCGATTACTTCAATCGTATTGTTATTAAGTTTCAATGTATCCATGTAAGTTAGCCCCAAAAATGTGTCCTTGTAGATAATCGAAAGTTCATTATTTGCAAGATTTAAATTTTCATGTAATTGCAAGGATGTTGGAAGTCCAGAAAATGCACTCGCTTTAATAAATTTAATAGATAAGTGAGAAAAATTGTAGCCACGTCGAGAACGTCGGAAATGATTTATTTCATTTACCATTTTTAGGCTGTCTAAATTAGAAAATCCGCCACTTTCAATCGTGTCAATCGTACAATTTTCAAAATAAATCTTTTCCAAGGAGGGTAGTTTATTGAAAGGTGTTTGTTTGATAATGCCAATGTGGGTATTCTGAAAATTCAAAGCGGTTAATTGAGTCATATTATAAAATGTAGAGGATTCGAGCGTGGAAAGCTCCGCATTATTAATAGTAAGATTGTTTAAAGTTAGTAAATCTTTAAAAGCTTCTCCTTTTATGTTTTCTATGCCATCGTTTAAATATAAATTTTCCAATCTAGGAACTCCAATGAAAGCTTTATCATTCAAAGTTTTAATTGGAGCTCCTCGCAAATCTATCGTCCGTAAATAAGACAAACCGTTAAACGCACCACTTGTAATTTCATTAAGGTTTGTATAGCTTAAATTCAGAAGATTAACAGAGGGTAACTCATAAAAGCAAAGATGGCGATGTAATGAATAATTATTGTTATTACTAAGATCGATAACCGATAATTTTGAAAATCCCACCACTGTATTTTGGTCAATTTTCTCTAAGCTGTTGTTATTCAAATAAAGATATTTTAAAGATACTAAACCTGTCAATGAACCCCGAGCTAATTGTGTAATTTTATTATGACTTATATTTAATGTCTCTAATTTTCCCATTCCAAAGAATGCACCGTATGGCATTTTATCTTGTATACCTAAACCAGATAAATCCAAATTGACCATACTCTGTAAACCACTAAATGCAAACTCATCCAACGTCGAAATAGGATTATTTGTTAGATTGAAATATGTCAAATGCTTTAAACCAAAAAATGTGTTCGCTTTTATAAACGTTAAGTTATTGTTATCGAGTCGCAGGCCGAGTAAATTATCAACACCATCAAACATGAATTCCGTAAGCTCTGTTAAAGCATTATTGCTTAAATTTAAACTAGTTAATTTATCGAGTCCCAGGAAAGCTCCTTTGTTAATCGATTGGATCTGTAAATGTGATAAATCAAGTGATTTTAAATTTTGTAACCCTTTAAACGTATTTCGTTCTAAACTCGATATGTTATTTTGACTTATATATAAAGAAGTAACATTGTTAAGTTCATAAAATGCATTTGGACTTATTTTCGTAAGTTTATTTTTACTTAAGTCTAACTTCTTTAAATTTGGCATACCAATAAAAACATCGGGTACTAAATTATGTAGCTGGTTGGAACTTAAATTTAAGAAACTTAAACTATCTAGATCATTAAAAGTACCAGATTCAACATATTCGATTCCCATTTCAGATAAATCGAGATTCCATAATTTTTCTAAACCTACAAATGTATTCGATTCCAAATAATATTCGGCATTATCTTTGATTTTCTTGATATGTAATACTTGAAGATTTTTTAATGGTGAAAATGTGTAAGAATGAAAAAAGAAATTATTATTTTTTAAATCTAAATATTTTAAGTTAGGAATATCAAAAAAGGCCTTCGATTGTATTTCAGTAATATTATTGTCATTTAAATATAAATAACGTAATTGTTTTAAACCCGCAAATGCAAAATCTTTAATTTGTTTTATATTCATTCTAATCAAAAATAACTCCTCAATTTGTTCTAAACCTTTAAATGTGTTAGCTTCCAGTATGGACAATTGATTTCTGACTGCCATGTACAACCGCCTTACACTTTTTAAATCTGAAAATGAATCCGGTTGTATCGTTGTAATATTGTTGTTATGTATTGAAAATGTTTTTAAGTTATTTAAACCGGCAAACGTGGTACTGTTTATCACTTCTAGTTTATTATTAAATAATTCTAGCTGCTCTAATGATGATAATAGTTTGAAAGCGTTGTCACCAATGGTTAATAGTTGATTATCATTTAAATACAACGTTTTAAGTTCGAGTAATTTAACAAAAGTTGATGATTTAATTTCACTAATTTGATTAAAAGCCAAATTTAAACTTTTAAGCTTAGTATTACATCGGAAACTATTTTCAATTTCAGTTAGATTATTGTGGTTGGCATTGAACTCCTCCAAATTTTTAAAGTTGCACATCACCGAATCTATTGTTAAAAGTTCGTTGTAACTGAGCTTTAAGATTTTCAAACTGTCGATTTTTGGAACATCGCCTTCTTTAAAACTTGAAATTCTATTATTAACCAAGTTAAGTTCTTCCAAATTCTGTAGACCACTCGTAATTTTAACTTCGACAAGTTTATTATGATCCAAGAACAATCGTTTCAAATTCGTAAAATTGGCGAATACTTCATTATACATATTTTGCAGATGTATATTGGATAGTCGAATTTCTTGGTATTCGTGAGGATGTGGTACTCCTAACGTAGTATTTTTTAAAATGTCGATATCCGAGTGGCTAATTTCCAGACGTAAACAATACTCATCATTCTCGGATTCGTATTCATAATCAGTATAATCATGTTCGTGAGTTATGTTGTTTAATTTGGCAGACAAACTGTATTCATTTACTTCCACACATTTAAGTATACTGCAGCCGGTATTTCGCCAATAACACTGAGGATCTGAATAAATGAACGGTAACTGTAGCACCAGCATCAGTTGAATATAAATTATTTGAATTGGAAACATAGTGATAACCTGTTGACAAAAGAATTTTGTTACTTTTTCTCTATTTTGACACGCATCGTGACGTTTTTAAGACGATGGCTGCCTTTGGACACAGTCGAGGTCTTGCGAATTTACGAATGTACTGACTTTTGATTTTTTTTTCAATTCAACTCCACGAATATGCATTTAAGGTTTTTATAAAATGAGTTGACGCCTATTATGCAGCTGAAGTAAAATTAAATAATTGGATACTTACCAAATGTTAAAAGCAGTAAAGCACGTTATTATCCCAACACCAACAAAACAACTGTTTATCTCAAAAGCGACAATTCTTTATATACCTACAGCAAATTTATTTCTTGAAACTTATTTACGTATTTACATGCTGATTAACTAATACACTGAAAAAGACCTTGACCTCAAGAAGGCGTATCTTTCCGAAATAATCGGAAACAATCTTGTTATTTTATTCCAACAAATTATGCAAATGCAAGTGGGTATTTCCGCAATCAAGTGCTTAATATTCGGAATTATTAAAGCGTAAACAAACATTGCTTGATTATTTTTATGGAAGTATTGCACAGATTCAACTGTTTCATATAAAATGGTCCACTCTCAGAATAGTATCTTATACACGACGCTATAATGAATGCTATATTATTGCCGATGATAATGTTTGCAACACGATCGAGCGAGCGAGTTTTGCAATTATCCGAGGTAATACCTAGTAGCCATTATAGCGAGTCGTATACTATACTTTGTCCACGAACACAAATACGAAGAATTTTTAATTAAAATTTAATTAACAACGCTACTAAAACCATGTGGTAGGACTATGTTAAACGAAGTGGTAGGATTAGAAACATAACCTATTTCCTTCATTATACACCATAGACAATGATGTTACCATGACACCGTGAATAATGATTATTCACTGCTGGCAGTGTATAATGGATAGCATTATGTTTGACCAAACACATGAATAATTGACAGATTATTGACTAGTCGTGGACAAAAGGTATTATGCTGTTCGTAAGTCGTTTTTCTGTGGGTTGCTTCATTTATGTAAACCACTGCTGGACCGTTTATTTTTTTTTGCATAAACAAAGTTTTTATCTTAAGTATTATCTACAGAAAGTTTCAAATTGTAGAAAAATGATACCACCGCGGGGAATCGGACCATCGACATATGGTTAAACGCACCAATGCTCTCAATTTGAAACTTTCTGTATTTAATTCGCTTGGTAGGGCAATCTTCCTATTAGTTTCTAATATTTATATATTTATGTACTAAACATTCTGGATGGGGATTTTTCCATCTAAAAGGAAGTCTGTGCTGTCGTAATTTGTCATAAATATAAACATATGGTACCACCCGATTGTCCGTAAAAAAGTCCCTTCACAATGTACAAGTCTTGAAACTAATAACTTAATACTTTTCGAGATATTTTGGAAAACGGAAAACTCCAAATTTCGGCTTTTCCAAGATATCTCGAAAACGGTCAAAGTTGGCTGTGATTTCTCAACGGATATGAAATGAGCATTAAAATTCCTAAAACTTTCCCTATTTAACCAACTTTGTAGCTTTTATAGTTTACGAGATCCTAATGGTGGGGATTGAATTTGGGACACACTGTATAGTAAATGTAAAAATCAAATCAATGACACGCAATTTAGTTTGCGAAAGGGACTGGGTACGAGTGAAGCAATCGTTTGTTTGAACGTCTTATCGTAACAATGTCGAGACATGAATGTTGATATATACGCATGTTTCATTGAATATCGAAAAGCCTTTGATTGCGTTAAACATAAAAAATTATAAGAATACTGCAGGCAACTAGAGTAGATAACAGAGATATCCGCATAATTACAGAATTGTATTGGCAACAGTCAAGCGAAATTAAAGTAGATCGAAAAATTTCAGATCACGGCTGCATACTTTCTCTGCTGCTTTTTAATTTATACTCGGAGGCAATATTTAGAGAATCTTTAGACCAAAACATTGGAGGGATTGTGATTAATGGCCACAGAAAACTAGAACACTTTTAGCTTTTCTCGCTGAATGTTCAATTACTCTTACCTCTTAGAAATTCCTGAAATTCTGTTGTATTACCTGTATAACAAATTAATTAAATTTATTGTTAGTATTATTACAAACTTATATTAACTAATTCTATTTGAGAAAGTGCCCTTCTGTTATTCTAATTGTTAAAACACTAAAACAGTATTTGTATAACTGAAATAACTTTCCTATACATATAAAAACACTAAAATCTCAAATATGCTTAATTTATTATGATACATTGACATTTTAAGGCTTTCCTTCGTACTGTTTAAAGACATTTAAGAATTAACTTAAATCCATCTGATTGGAATTGTTATACGGTTGACCTACCATGCATTTTACACCGTTGATATAAACATACGCTTGGGTATTTACTTATTTTATGTAGTCAATGTCGTGCCTTTTGAATTGATACCGCCATTCAAGATGAACATAATAAGTGAAGTCACTGAACTATATGGCGACACCGCAGTAGGTGAATCCTCAATACAATAAGAATGAACAGAATTTTCTAGTTCTTCTTCTTCTTTCTTCTTCTGCAGCTTATTCCACCCATCGTCGGATATAAGCCTCCCTAAGATGATTCCATTCTCCTCTAATGCCTATTGCGTGTCTTTCCCGTCCAATCGTATCCTGCCACTCTCTTATGTCGTCTGTCCACCTGGTCTGTGGTCTTCCTCTACTTCTCTTGTTTTCTCGGGCCCTCCACTCTATGATATTACACGTTCATCTGTTATCTTCCATTCTTCCTACGTGCCCTGCCCAATTCCATCTCAGGGTGCCAAGTTGCTCCATTACGTCCATTACTTTTTATCTTCTTCGTATTTCAGTATTGAGTATATGGTCACGTAACTTAATATTCAGCATCCTTCTATCCATTTCGCCTTGTGTAACCTGGAGCCTATGTATGATATTTTTAGTGGGATTCGGGTGGCCCAAGACCGAAATAAATGGAAGAGTATGGAGGAGGCCTTCATCCAGCAGTGGATGTCAATAAGCTGAGAAGAAGAAGAAGTTCTGGAATGCATGCGTGGGAACTGACTTCTTATATAAAAGGATTCGGCCAGCAAGCGCTGATCATGCTTGGTGTAGTCGTCGAAGAATCATGTTTGTAAGAAGTCAGGTCCTTCGTGTTGTTAGCAATGTTTTCTACGATTAATGTAAGATAACTCTTTTTATATTTAATTTGGTTTGATTATGTTTGAGGCTTGCTAATGATAAAAACAGACAGCAGACTGTCTTCGACTTCGGTGGTAACTTTCTGATCGGGTTCGTTTTGAATTGATTTTCTTTTATTTACCTATTGAATGTAGCGACCTGCAATTCCAGCAGAAGCTTTTGACGAGAAAGCAGGCTGAAGGGAATTTGATTGAATTGATGTAGTATCTACGGACATGATCACCGGTTGGGATATATTGATTTGAATAATTTTGTCTGCCATCTCGGTAGGTTTAGAAAGATCTGTAGCATCTTTAATGGACAAAATGGATTGTACTGACACTGGCATCCATAATGTCCGTAAAACATCATTGCTGAGTTTAACGTCTGCCAGAGTTTCTATATCCTTTCTAAGACGCTTTTCTTGGGAATAGGTGAAACGAGAAATTAATTTTTGTTTTAACGTTTTATATTTATTCACAACTGTTGACTTATCAATGAGATTGCTGCAGCACTGACGATTCTAGTGAAGCTACCACTGAGTAATATTTGGCTTCATCTGAACGTAAACATTGCATGTAAAACTGAGCTTCTATCTGTGCGAATCAAAAAGATGGGTTTATTTGCCAGAAGGGAGGTAGTTTAACACTTTCAGTTCGTTTAGGTGAATTCATTCAGAGGTGAAGAAAACATTGTTCGTTTATCACGTCGGGGTCACCAATAGATTTACTGCACAGTAGTACTTTTATTCAAAAGATGACAGATTAATAATTAACAAGCAAAGCAATTGTCCACATTTCATAAACAATTTAAGTTTTTTATAGGAAATACGAAAATAATAACAGGTTTCTTATTTATTGCTAGAATTAAAAAGTTACAGATAGTCAGCGTTATCCATTTTCATACAAACAAACGCACATAGTTTAACAGTTTTTACGTTTCTACTACAATAAGTAGGTACATAACAAGTTAAATAAACTTACAATTAGTATTATTAAAAATTTGCATTAACTAGTTCTATTTGAGAAACTGGCCTTCTATTGTTTCCATGATTAAAACAATATTTAAAAAGTTGAAATAATTTTCCTAAACATATAAAAACACAGAGAACTATTAATACAATTTCAAATACGCCTAACTTGTTACTGTTCGTGGGACTAACATGGTTGTGGTTTTTAATGTGATGGGTACGATTAGAATGTTCGAGTCTCGTTAATTGTGTAAGTAATTTCGTAATATCAATATGTTGGTCAAAAACGGAATGCGTGCTATGATTATGTTGATGAATTAACATTTCTAGACTTTCTTTCGTGGTATTTAAGACGCTTAAGAGTTGAGTTAAATCCATTTCATTTGATTTATTATACGGTTGACCGACCATACATTTTACCCCGTTAAAATAACCATACGCCTGAGTGTTTACCTTTACGTACTTGATGCCGTTCCTTTCGAAAGCAACTATAATGGATGCTAACGTATCGCATGTAAATTCATTTTCAGTGATATCAATCGCATGTAAATGTGGCACATTCTTTATTAAAGGCTCGACATTTAAATTTGTTAAATAATTACCTGTTAAATTTAGCGCCCTTAGTGATTTCATTAACGATAATTCATCCGGGTTCAAAGTTTTGAAAGCATTATAAGAAATATCCAAAGTTATAAGTTTGGATAAAGCGTGTTTGCCTAAGCTGTCTAAATTATTTCGATTGATCATTAAACTTACTAAAGACGATAACGAACTGAAAACGCCCGATGGTATTTGCTGAAGTTTATTACTAGATAAATTTAAATGACGTAGTTTTGGAAGGGAATTAAACAGTTCGTTACTTAAGTGTGCTAGTTGATTGTTTTGCAGATTCAAAACAAGTAGTTTATAAATACCTTTGAAAGTATTAGCTGATAAAGTTTGTAATACGTTATGACTTATGTCTAATTCAGTCAGATGTTCTAATGAAGTAAAAGCACCATCTTCGATTACTTCAATCGTATTGTTATTAAGATCCAATTTATCCATATAACTTAGCCCCAAAAAAGTATCCTTGTAGATAATCGTAAGTTGATTATTTCCAAGATTTAAATTTTCGTGTAATCGCAAGGACGTTGGAAGTCCAGAAAATGCACTAGCATTAATATATTTAATAAAGAGATGAGAAAAATTGTAGCCGCCTGTAGAACGTTGGAAATGGTTTATTGCATTTATCATTCGCAGGCTGCCTAAATTAGAAAATGCATCGGTTTCTATCATGCCAATGGTACAATTTTCAAAATAAATCTCTTCTAACGAGAATAATTTATTAAAAGGTTTTTGTTTTATAATGCCAATGTGGGTATTCTGGAAATTCAAAGTCGTTAATTGAGTCATATTATCAAACGTAGAAGATTCAAGCGTGGAAAGCTCCGCATTATTAATAGTAAGATTTTCTAAAGTTGGTAAATTTTTAAAAGCTCCTCCTTTTATGTTTTCAATGCCATCATTTAAATATAAATTTTCCAATCTAAAAAGCCCGTCGAAAGCTTTATCATTCAAAGTTTTAATTGGAGCTCTTCGTAAATCTATCGTCCGTAAATAAGACAAATTGGAAAACGCATCTTTTGTAATTTCATGAAGATTTGTATAACTTAAATTCAAAAGGTTAATAGAGGGCAAATCATAAAAGCAAAGGTAGCAATTTAATGAATAATTATCGTTATAACTCAGATCGATAACCGATAATTTTGAAAGTCCCACCATTGTATGTGTGTCAATTCTCTGCAAGTTGTTGTTATTCAAATACAAATATTTTAAAGATGGTAAACGTATAAATGAACCCTGAATTAATTCTGTAATTTTATTGTGACTCATATTCAATGTCTCCAACTTTTCCATAAAAGAAAATACACTGTTTGGTATTTCACCTTGAATACCTAAACCAGATAAATCCAAATTTACCATACTCTGTAAACCACTAAATGCAAATCGTTCCAACACCGAAATTGGATTATTTGTTAAATTTAAGTATGTTAAATGTTTTAAATCAATAAACCTATGAGGTTTTAGAAATGTTAAGTTATTGTTATCAAGTCGCAAGCTTAGTACACTATCGAGATCACTAAACACGAATAGTGGAAGCTCGCTTAAAGCATTATTGTTTAAATTTAAACTAGTTAATCTATCAAGCCCCTTGAAAGCTCCATCGGTAATCGACTCGATCTGTAAATTGGACAAATCGAGTGATTCTAAGTTTTGCAACCCTTTAAACGTATTTTCTTCTAAATTCGATATGTTATTGTTTCTTATATATAAAGAAGTAACATTGTTAAGTTCATAAAACGTATTTGAACTTATTTGCGTAATTCCGTTATTGCTTAAGTCTAATATTTTTAAATTAGGCATACCAATAAAAACATCTGGCAATAAATTACGTAGCTGATTGGAACTTAAATTTAAGAAACTTAAACTATCCAACCCGTTAAAAGTACCAACTTCGATATATTCGATTCCCATTTCAGATAAATCGAGATTAATTAAGATTTCTAAACCTGCAAATGTATTTGATTCCAAATAATATTCAGCATTAATAGTTTCGTTTTTCTTTACATACAGTCCTTTCAGTTTCTTTAATTGTGAAAATGTGTTAGAATAAAAATAGAAATTATTATTCCTTAAATCTAAAAGTGACAAGTTAGGCAAATCATAGAAGGCCTTCGATTGTACTTCAGTAATATTATTGTTATTTAAATATAAAGTCCGTAACTCGTTTAAGCCAGCAAATGCAAAATCTTTAATTTGTTGTATAATCATCCTATTCAGAAATAACCATTCAATACGTTCTAGGCCTCTAAATGTATTACCTTCCAATATGGATAATTTATTTCTATTTATGTTAAACCGCCTTACATTTTTCAGATCTAAAAATGAATCCGGTTGTATTGTCGTAATACTATTGTTATGTAAAGAAAATACTTTTAAACTACTTAAACCTGCAAACGTTGTATTATTTATAACTTCTAGTTTATTATTAAATAATTCTAGCTGCTCTAACGATGATAATTGTTTAAAAATATTATCACCAATAGTTAATAACTCATTATCGTTTAAATACAACGTTTTAAGCTCCGGCATATTGGCGAACACTGATGAATTAATTGCACTAATTTGATTAAAAGCCAGATTTAAACTTTTAAGTTTCGCATTACATTTAAAACTCGTATCAATTTCGGTTAGATTATTATTATCCAGGTTTAATTCTTCCAAATTTTTAAAGTTGCACATCACTGAATCTATCGTTAAAAGTTCGTTGTAACTGAGCTTCAAGATTTTTAAACTGTCGATTTTAGAAACGCCGTTCTCCTCAAAACTTGCAATTCTATTATTAACCAAGTTCAGTTCTTCAAGATTCTGCAGACCGTTTGTAAATTTAACTTCAAGGAGTTCATTGTGATCCAAGAATAATCGTTTTAAATTCGTAAATTTGACGAATACGTCTTGAAAAATGTTTCGCAAATTTACATTCGAGAGTCGAATTTCTTGGTATTCGTGTGGATGAAGTGCTTCTAATGTAGTGTTTTTTAAAAGTTTAATATCCGAATGGCTAATTTCCAGACGTAAACAGTACTTCTCGTTCTCGGATTCGTAATCATAATCGATATAATCATGTTCGTGAGTTATGTTGCTTAATTTGCTAGACAAACAGTATTCATTTACTTCTACACATTTAAGTGTACTGCAGTGGCTTTTTCGCCAATAACACTGAGGATTTGAATAAATGTAGGGTAACTGTAGCACCAGCAATATCAGTTGAATAAAGATTATTTTAAATGGAAGCATAGTGGTAACCTGTTGACAAAAAACTTTTGTTACTTTTTCTTTACACGCAGTACATTTGTAATTCACATTGCTTTTACTGTACAAGAGATCTAACGTTGAGACACTCAGTACTCAGTAGTGGGGTTACATACCCTAAGTCAGTCACCATTCTAGGATTTTTAAATTGTGTCCTTATTTTCTGTCGAAGATTTAAAAATGTATTTTCTGTTTTACGGCTAAATTACAAAAGTATCTGTTATCGTTTTATATTGAAAGTGAATTGTTAGCAAATGAAAATACACAATTTTTATACCACGTCCATATAACGATACTGATCTCAAGATGTGTTATCTCAAACCTCGAGCAGGGGGCTCTAAACTTTGTTGAGAATTGGTGCAGAGAGGAGGGCTTATCCGTTAATCCGACTAGGACCACCGCAGTACCATTTATAAGGAAAAAGAAGTCATATGGCTTAAAAGAAGGTGGAGAGCGAAGTTAAATATCTAGGGCTCATTTTGGATAGCAAGTGAATCTTTAGATCCCATTTGGAGGGGATAACGAACAAAGCTACTAGAGCCCTATGGCCCTATAGACGTATGTCCGGAAAGAACTAGAGTTATCTCCCAGAATGTTGAATGATCTATTTTTATATACCCATAATAATACACGCAGATTTAGTATGGTGGCCGGAGACACTAGTCAGAAAAGTTAGGCAAGGTACAAAAGACTAGCTCGTAGGGAGTGGTGTCATCAACAACTCTGTTGAATCTGCCTCTTCTTCACCTGATGATAAAGTCGAGAGTATTAAGTGGGGCATATAGGCTCAAATTAAACTGTCCTGAGGTTAAAAATCCTAAATGAAATTGATAAACATCGTACACTTAGTATGGTGCCAGGATTAAAAAGGCGTACGCCAGCAGAATCTTTGGAATTATCATTCCTACTAGGAAATACTGGCTACGTAAGCAAAAACCGGTGGAGTTTAACAGACTGGAGTTTTATATAGATGGCTCCAAAACAAATATTCCGCAGGTTTTCTAAAAAAAAATATAATGGTTGTTCCCTATGTTGCGTCTTACTGTGGACACCCGGTATATACCTGGATACACTTATAACAAATTCAGTAAGTGTCGAAGGCGAAGTTAAAAGACGCAGTTGAATGACCAAAGCAGCAGTGATGAAGATGCTGTTTAGTAATTCCCATATTTACATATGCAAGTGAATGGTGGCCAGTGAAACAAAATATAAGAAAGATCACCGACGCCACAGAGATGTTTAGCTGGAGAAGGATGTTACGGGTATCATGGAACGAGCATAGAACAAACGAATCAATATTGAAAGAAATTGACACTAATCGACGGCCTTTCAGCTAAATTCAAATAAAGACCTTGGAACTACTTTAGTCATATAATGCGAAGAGGCTTTGACAACATGTAAAGGTGGAGGGAACTCGGCCCAAAGGTAGATCACCTACCCGATGGACAGACCAGTTAGCTAAGGCAACGGGAATGAGTCTATACACCCTCGATGTTGACGCTCAGGACAGAGAAAAATGCAACACTAACATAGAAACAATATCAGTGTCCACCACTCTCTCTACAGGAGAAAAGAAAATGGATTTCACATAAAAACGGAAAACTATAAAGAATACCAGAGAAATCGCGTTCTAGACTTTCGTAGTATCTATTAATTGGTTTAAACAGACTTCCAAAAACAGCATTAACAATTTTCGCATAATTAATGATTTGTAGGAAAATGGAAAGTTATTTTATGAAGCGATTAATCAGCACCCTAAAGACAGACGGATTACCCTAATTAAGGTATCGATCCTTCTTTGGTAAAATGAAAAATTGAAAATACCATTTTGCAATGCATTATTTGTGAAAGTACTAAGAGGAACCTTAAACCATTCGATTTTATGGATGAAGATCTTTATTTAAAATCATTCAAAATCCCAATTTAGTTTAACCTTTCATACTGAATTTCAATGCGAATTTGCATCAGTAATTTCGTACCCACATTCTGCCTTGATCTTTAGTTCAATTCAACTCCATACTTGAGTCTATGTATTTTGGAACGTGAAATAAAATATGCAACGAAGGCTCATTATATTTAAAGACACCTCTTGTTTAGTAGAAGTAAAATTAAATAATTGCATACTTACCAAACGTTAAAAACAAACCACGTTACTCGTCCAATAATAATCAAATAACTGATTATTTCAAGAGCAATAATTCTTTATATACAATACATTTATTTCTCGAAACTCATTTGCGTATTTATATGCTGATTAACTAATATACTGTAAAAGATTAATAACCTTGACCTCAAAAAAGTGTATCTGACCGAAAGGATTGGAAAAACTTTGTTATTTTGTTCTATTCTCGTAATCAAGTGCATAACATCCAGAATTATTATTAAATGCTCGATTCTCTTGCAGAAGTATTGCACTAACACCACGAAGTAAAGACAGGAGCGTGCACTTCCAATTAAACTGCCGACCAAACCCGTGCAGAAGTTTGGCGCCTGAATGAAGGGAGTATCAGCGCCGCAGCAACCCTATTTGGCGCCTGGTGCAAAGTAGTTTGATTGCGCCTTTTTACATTTTTTGTGAAATGTAATAATAAACCTCTCTAAAGGATATACCCGAAAGCGTTTTATTTCCGTAACATTGTTAGCATTTTATACAAGTAAGAAATATGCAGATGCATTGTTTGCACAAATAAGATGATCATACAGGTCTATTTAGGCGCCTACATTGATACGGCGCCTGGTGCGGGGGCACCTTCCGCACCGCCCTTGCTGCGGCGCTGGCAGTATATTATCTAAATTTATATGTTATCATCTTGTCAACATGATATTTGCTGAATCTAGCTAAGATTTAATTCCATAGCCACCTGAGGTTTTAATTATCGGCAAGCAGGTTTGGCAGAAAGATGATTTGAATTATAGTACACAAATTATTATTAGTTCGACTATTATGGATATTGAGCTGTTAATTGCCGCAGTTTTTAAAAAATCTGCTATAAGGGACAAACGAGCAAGATCCCATAGTAATAATAATAATAATATTATTATTATTATTATTAGCCTGCAACATCCCTATATAGGGCAAAGGCCTCCCTCTTTTCCTTATTCTTTTCACACTTCTTTCTTTTCTACTCACTTTTTTATACATATACTTAGTGGAAAAGTGCAAGATATTAGCAAGGAAATGGGTGTAGATGGTAAGTAATAAGACTTTTATTAAAAAACTGTACTTATGTGTACAGGGTGTCCTATAACTTATGGGCCATAGAGCAACTGGATATAATAGACATAAAAATAAGTATTTTGAGCCAAATTTGCCTAAGTAAAATGTTACAGGTGAATTAATTCAACACGAAGCATGTAGCAAGCGCCCTCTAGGAAGTATCTTTAAACTAATACCAAATTCGAATTTCCCATTCTCGAAAACTTAGTTATACCAATTTTGAATTCGATATCTTCAACCGTTTTAAAATTATCATCATTTTTTGAAAATTAACTTTCACTTTCAACACCCTGTATCTCTTTAACCTGTAACATTTTACTTAGGCAAATTTGGCTCCAAATACCTATTTTTATGTCTATTATCTCCAGTTGTGAGGAAAGTAATTACAATTAACTATGCACAGGGTCGACCATTTTCGATGTTTTTAAATGGGAAGTATAGTTGCCGCCAACAAAAATGCAAAAAAGTACTTGAGATTTTACATCTATAATCCCTTGTAAAACCTAGTAATAAGCGGCCCTTAAATAGATTGTAAGCACCTTGTCGGCATGGGCCGTACTAATAAATTTTCTAGGAAGAACTCGTTTACAGTTATACCGAAACATCTTTTCGTTTTTAGGTATTATTTCCTGCTTTTAAATAGAATTTTTAAATACGGCTCTGCTGTTTTTACCTGCAGTCGGCACCTACATTAGGTTTTACAAGGGATTATAAATGTAAATCTCAAGTACTTTTTTGCATTTTCGTTGGCGAAAACTCTACCCTTAATATTGGAGATATACAAAAACTGATGTCGGAGTTCAGGGCTCTTTCATGATGCCGAAAATAAAATTCCGCTATCTTTTGTTATTTTTTGGTTATAGACTAAAATTCAAAATTTGGTTATTTTAAAAACTTTAAATAACTCATTTATTTTTGAAGGTATTGTAATGTTGCGCATGTTATAGACATTTTAAAATAAGGACTTATTGGTTTTTCTTTTATTTTTTGTAAATGATTGTACGTAGTATTAAGGCCGATTCTGTAAACAGTTTACAATGCGAGATTTAAATAGATTTAAGGGACAGGCGGACCATAAACGAAATGTTTCGTTTCGTTTCGTCTTGTAATTTATATTTTCTTTGTAGTGATAACAATTGCTTTTCAGGCCAGTTCTGAAGGGTGGTGTCCGAAAAAGGGTCTTTCTTTGTCCTAGCTAAGACATGTGCTCCACCAGATGCACTCCAACAAGCTAGCGTAGCAAATTACCAATTGTTAAAGAGATCTGCTTATATTGCGATACTACAAACAGAACTATAAATCTCTTTAGTAGGTAATATAAAAGCATTTCTAGGAAAATTAGTTTCTTATGAAGTGTTTTATACCAAAACCGGCTAAACTTTAACACAAAGTTCGATTTGATTTGACGAAAGGCACCCCTTCTAGTTTGGGATGTTCCAAAATAATCGTATAAATACAATGATCATCAGATCAAAAAGAGTCGATTCCTTCCTCTCCGCACACAAGCTACTCTGGAGGTGACTTCATTAGGCTATTGTGATCATAACCCTCGATTGACTTCCGCTCCTCCAACCTGCTTTCCGTAACAAAAGCTACTCTATGACACCACACGTCGTATTAGGCTCTGGTCACCTTCCATCCCGTATTCCACATACTCGAGCTACTCTGTGACCTCACAAGTCATACTAGGCTCAGATAACCCCCTCTAACCCCTTTCTGTATGAGAGCTAATCTGTGACCTCACAAGTCATACCTAGCCTTCTACAGTCGTCCACCTTTGTTTATTTTTCAGGAACACAACGTAAATGCTTTAAAAGAAAACCCTTCGGCAACACCCTCCATCAGCGTCCACGGCATCCGTCTCGACCAGCCCGCTGGGTGGCGACTACGCCGTCCGTGCCGATCATCCACCCACGAGGGAGCATACAACGAATTCCATTGAATAAAATATATTAATATGTTTGAGATCTGCGTTTCTTTGACTTTTCTTTCCTACCCTTTCTAAAAGACTGGTTTACAAATACACAACAAAATTAAACGAGGGTCCAAAAGCTTCGGGGTTTTTCACCAGTTATTGAAAATTGTGGATTTTCAACACCCGCATCGTTACAGTATTAAAAAATTGTTAAAACATTCTACATGCACTTTTTCAAGTAGAATACGATAGTTAACTCGAATATTTTCTAATTTTCATATTTTAAGAATTATGACTTAAACTTGGTATTTTTTAAATATAAGTCGTAATTGGCCATGACACCATTAAATCGCATATTTTTTGTGCTTTCCAAAAATATATACTTTGTAGGGGTTAAATGCAGTAAAAATACATTTTCTAGGAAAATTAGTTTATATGGTATTGTTAGCATGAAAATTAGAAAATATTACATATTCTGAGGAAGAAGATGACATCTTCACTTGATGCTAGCTGCTAAAGAACTAGCAGGTTAAGCAGTTACCCGTTTTTAATCTGTGCGGACTCCAGCGAAATAAGCACTGAATTACCGGCGCCGAAAACCAGTAAGCAGGTAACGCCTTTAAAACTTTCGATCCGGATAAATTATCGTCAATGAAAGCCAACTTCCATATCCAACTTGATACCAATCATTATGCACTTGATTGCAATTGCAGGACAAGGACTGTTTGTAGTTGTTCGGGAAGTGTTTTATTGGTACGGTCAAGTGCTTATTGTTACGGTCAAGTTTACCTTTTTTTTTAGTATATTAGTTAACCGACATAAAAATACATAAATGTATTCCGCGAAATAAATTTATTGTAACTATATAAGCAATTGTTCCCTTCTGAGATAAACAGTTATTTCATTGGTGTAGCATGAACAAGGTGCTTAGCCATCTTTAACATACGGTAAGTACGCAGTTATTAAATTTTATTTCAACCGAATAATAGTTGTAAGCATATATAAATATAATAATAAGAGTCTGCTATAATGCTTAATGCTGCATATTTCATTTCGCATAATGTGAGTGAACTTATGATTTTTCTAAAGCAAATTTTGAATTTAAATTCAGTACACCAGTCAAAATTTGGATTCTTAACCATTTTTGCTAATAAATTGTTCTGATATTACTAATGTGAAGCAAAATACTGAGAAGTATTCGTATCTGTGAAGCTTCAATGGGCGGACCTTCATCTGAATACCTCAACAGATGCTTTAAAAATTAATAATTTAATAATACTCTCTTATAAAGATCTCTCAGTTAATGCATTTTTTGTTTACAAGAAATAATATAAAATAAATAGAGAAGTGTGCAATGTCATGTATTTATATGTAATTGTTATACATATGTTGGATTGTACAAGAAAAACAAGTCATAACGTATGTATTATTTCTGCAAAACTTCAGTGACAATCAGCAAACTCACGCAGCTACTACAACTAACTACAAAAAAGCCTTGAACATCTTAAGAGTTTCACAGCGTTTTTTATTTGTTTTTTGTGTTTAACGTCTACCAAAGGGTTTGGTTTTTCCACTGCAGCCTGAAAGGCTTATTGTGTTTGCCTTCATTTATGTCAATCACAGCCATTTCATGATCTGAGATGCCCACACCATGGTGTGGAGATCTCTCGGTGGCTGAGATAATAAGTCTTTTGGTTTCGTAACTGGATACTCGAATATTCGCTGTCTTTTTGTCCCCAGCACCGAACGTTCACACACATATGTTAAACTTTCCGATTTTCTGCAGGTGTTCCTTCATGGACGCATGTCCTGTTAAAAAACCATAGATAGCGCTGAGCTGAGTCCTGGAAGTTGGTCCAGTATCAAATATGTTGAGTACGTATCCAGTCCTTAATACAGTTACGGCTTGGTGTACGATCAAGGTATACCCCAGTTGCTCCCTGCCTTGCCAAATCATCGGCTTTCTCATTACCGGCTATTCGACTATTGCCTAGAACCCATAACAATTTAACAGTGTTACGTTCTGCCAAGTTATTGAGCTCGTTAACACATTTCCATACCTCTCTCTCTCTCTTCGGCGTTTAGGAAGTCCAATATTGAACGTAGGCCTTCTCCAAATTTGTCCACTCGTGGCCTTTCTTGTCCATCCGAATCCACCAATTCTCTTGAGGTCGTCACTTCATCGCATCTGTGGCCTGCCTCTTTCTCTTTTTCCTTCTCATGGACGCCATTTGTAGATGATATTGTTCCATCTTTCCTCCTTTCTTCTTTCGTTATGCCCGGCCCATTGCCATTTAAATCGTGCCATTCTTTCTGTTATATCCATTATTTTTGTTTGTTGTCTAATGTTTAGGTTTGTTATGCGATCTTTCAGTGATATTCCGAGCATGGCTCTTTCCATGGATCTTCATGTCTTTGCCAATTTTTCTACATTTTTCTTCGTGAAAGTCCATGTCGAATACTTTGCTTCTTCTGATGTTGTGGTATATTTCTATTTTTCAGTCTGAAACTTAGCTTGCCAAATGCTGCACATCTCATTCTTATCCTTCTATATACTTCCGCGATTTTATTGTTGTTACCCAATCTTATTTCCTGTCCCAGGTATACAGGGGAGGAAAAAGTAACGCAATATCACTATAACTCCTTTATTGTCGACTTTTCGAAAAAATATTTTTATCAAGAGTTGTTGGATGGTTATACCTGTGGCCTTGAATTTGTCTTACGTCATCACGTGTAAGTACAGGGGCATGCAACTTTATTTTTTTAAATGGGACACCCAGTATATTTTTAAATTTTCGGATGCAGAATAAAAAACCACCTTCAGAAATATTAACATAACTTTTTATATTAATAAGAAAGCAATGCAAAAAATTACAATTAGAAGGACGAATAGCTGAAGAAATCAATCGTATTACGCCACAAATGATACAGAAGACATTTTATTGATCGATTACATGACTGCCAAGTTGTAAACGGAGCACAATTTGAATATTTTTTTTGTAGGCTCAATAAAATTTCAAATCAGATATCTTGATTTTGCGGTATCGGTAGTTTCTTTTTTATTTATTGCTTTCTTACGAATAAAAAAAATTATGTTAATATTTCTGAAAGTAGTTTTTTATTCTGCATCCAAAAATGTAAAAATATACTGGGTGTCCCATTTAATAAAGTAAAGCTGCATGCCCCTGTACTTACACGTGATGACGTAAGACAAATTCAATGCCACAGATATATGGAGTACTTACCATCTAACAACTTTTGTTAAAAATATTTTTTCTAAAAGTCGACAATAAAAGAGTTATAGTAATATTGCGTTACTTTTTCCTCACCCTGTATATATTTTTCCACTTGCTCTATTTCGTTTGGCCCTAATACAATTTTTCGTTCTTCTTTCCTCTTTACCATTAGGTACTTTAGTTTTCTTGCGATTTATCTTCAACCCTATTTTTTGCGATTGTTGTTCTAATTCTTTTAGCATTGTTTGCAATTCGTCAAAATTTATCACAAATTATTAATGTACTCTCCTCTCCGTTGATGTTTATACCCTTTCGTATCCAGTTTATGGTTTTGAAAACGTCTTCTAAAGCGGGGGTAAACAGTTTTGGGGATATCGTGTCCCCTTGGCGTACGCCTTTATTTATTGGGATCTGGGATCAGATTAGTGTCTTTATGTAATCTAAAGATGGTCGTTGCTTTCTCATAGATAATTATGTATCAATGTGTATCGGTAATCAATTCGACAATTTTGCAATGCTTTTTCGACAGCCCACATTTCAATACTGTCAAACGTTTTTTCGTAGTCTACGAATCCTAAGTATAGTGGAAAATTATATTCTGTCGACTTTTCTATCAATATTCTAATTGTATGCAGGTGATCTAATGTACTATATCCTGCTCTAAACCCTGCGTGCTCTTTGGGTTGGTACTGATCTAATTTATTGGTTAGTCTTTTCGTTATAATTTTTGTCAGTAACTTATATAGTTGCGATAGTAGTCTAATTGGTCTATAATTTTCCAGTTTTGTCTTGTCCCCTTTTTTAAATATTAATACCGCTGCTGCTTCGTTCCATTCTTGTCGGATTTGTCCTTCTTGGAGACATTTATTTATTAGTATTTTTAGCGCCTTTATAGTTTCTGAGCCTCCTTCTTTTAACATTTCTGCTATTATATAATATATAATCCAGCACCTGAGTCGGCTTTAGAGCCGCCTGTATACCAGATCAGGCTTCCAACAGAATTTTCCTGTTTCTATTCGTTATGCTCTCCATGATTTTGCGTTTTTGTCTTGAAGAGAAGGTCCACGTTGGAGTCATATAGTTTGTCTTCATCTCAAGCAAAGAACCCCTTATGCTGTCGGTTATCTTACAGTGAAGTCTGCAGTCTTCATACTCCCAGTTTCGACTTCCCCAGGATTACTATGTGAAGGGAGGGAGATCTAGAAGGGGTCCCATTGCAGAGGTGAGCGTGGTCCTCATTGCTTCTGTAATGGTAAGACAGCCAAGCCTCTGAATTATACTGACGCTTAGTTTAGTGATCCTCTGCTTTACCATGGGGCACCAGAGAGAGGCCGCATATGTAATGGCCGATATGACCACTTCGGTGTATAACTAGTGCACCACTTCTGGTTAAAGGTCTCATGATTTGTCGTATGTTCGTCTAACGTCTTGTTTCCGATTTTTTTTAACAATTTCTTGCATGTGAAGGTTCCAGGTGAGGTGGGTTTGGAGTCTAAGATGATCCCCAAATATTTTATCTCTGCCGACATGTTAAGCAAGTTTCCGCTGAGGTATAGAGGACCAAGGCCTCCCAGGTTTCTTTTCCGTGTACAATGGTACTCTGGTGGTTTTTTGAGGGCTGAGTCTTAGGACTTCCCTTTTTTCAGTCCACCTTGACCCGACGTTCTGGGCCCATTACATGGGCTCCCTGATCGTACATATAAATTTTCCTTCTACTGCTATGACTAAGTCATCAGTCATCAGCATAGTCCGTTGAGTTCCACGAGAAGTCCATCTATAACGCGGTTCCACAGCAGTGCGGATAAAA
Source organism: Melanotus villosus (assembly GCA_963082815.1). NCBI lineage: Eukaryota > Metazoa > Arthropoda > Insecta > Coleoptera > Elateridae > Melanotus > Melanotus villosus. The sequence continues at coordinate 54,186,066 of OY720425.1, forward strand.
CTACCACGTGAGGACAACCCCATATCACCCGAACCGCCACTATTTCATCAAACAGTGTTGCCTTTGAACACCCTGCCTTTGAGCACACAGTCTATCTACCTGCGGCAAATGCTTCTGTCTTAGAGCTATAGAGATGGAGTTAAAGGATGTATTGTCGAAAGTTTCTTCTAGTTTTGCAGCGTTGCTGGTATCTGCAGCGGTATTTTCAGTAGATTATATTTAAAGCAAAAGTAACCTACATAACTGATATTACTTGCTGATCTTTTAATCTGTAGCTTTTTATCTTTCTGTTTGTTTTCTTTTCGGATCCTACTCTTTAACTCTTCTGTTCTTCATAGTCATTAATACCATGTAGCGGTCGCTTCTAATTTCCGGTTCCTTCGTTTAGACGTATTTGATTACTAAATAAAAAATAATCTGTTATACGTTTATCATTTCTGCTTTCTTTCTTTTGTTATTTTATGAATTTCTTTGATCGTTGTGTCCCACTCTCCCATTCAGGTGTTCTATACCAACGACTGTCTTGCTGTAGTCTAGTTAATTCTGCATTTCATCTGAAAACTTTTCGTTCTTTTCTTTATCTTTATTAGAGCTATTACTATCATATATACTTCTCTTCTTGTTTCTTCTTTCATTTTCTTCCTTCTTTTGCTTTTCTCATTCTTTATTATTTGATCTACTATTCGTTGCTGTGTTCTGTTCGTATTTGGAGTACATATATAGACTTAGTTTCTTGAGGCCTGATACAAATTTGTTCAGGTTTCCTCCTTCTTCGTCTAAGCATTCAAGTACAAATCTACATGCATTGTGTCCTATATGTGACATTTAATTATATGCTTTTAACATTTTTAACAAAATAACAACGCATTTATGACACGGAGTGTCGCGTGTAGGTTTTGAGCCGAAAGCATATCAGTGTACATGTGGTATACTTACTTATCTGAAAAATTTTTATAAGAGAGTACTCTATTACTTATCTTTGAGATGTTTAAATAGAAAATTAACTAATTCTATTGTCAACAGGCTACCGCTATGTTTCTGTTCAAGATAACCTTTATTCAACTGATATTGCCAGTGCTACAGTTATACCTTTATAGGGAACCTGGATGTTATTGGCGAATTACCGACTGCAGTATACTTAAATGTGTGGAAGTAAATGAATTCAGTTTGTCTGTTAAATTAAGAGACATAACTCACGAACATATTTACCAATCGGGGAATGATGAGTATTGCTACCGTCTGGAAATTAGCCACTCGGATATTGACGATTTAAAAAATACCACGTTAGAAGTACCACATTCGCAGGAATGCCAAGAAATTCGCCTCTCGAATATACATTTGCGAAACATCTCTGAAGACGTATTTGCCCCATTTTCCAACTTAAAACGATTGTTCCTGGATCATAATGAACTTGTCGGAGTTAAGTTTACTAGTGGTTTGCAGAACCTTCAAGAACTGAATTTAGTTAATAATAGAATTGCGAGTCTGGAGAAAGAAGATGTTCCTAAAATTGACAACTTACAAATCTTAAAGCTTAGTTACAACGAACTTACAACAATAGACTCAGTGACGTGTAACTTTAGAAATTTGGGAGAGTTAAATGTCAACAACAATAATCTAACGGAAATCGAAAATAGTTTTCGATGTAATACTAAGCTTAAAAGTTTAAATTTGGCTTTCAATCGAATCAGTGAAATAAAATCATCAAGCTTCACTAAATTACTCGAACTTAAAACGTTGTATCTGAACGATAATCAAGTATTGACTATTGGTGACAACGTTTTTAAACAATTATCGTCATTAGAGCAGCTAGACTTATTTAATAATAAATTAGAAGTGATAAATAATACCACGTTTATCGGTTTAAGTGGTTTGAAAACACTTTCAATACATCACAACAGTATTATGAAGATACAACCGGATTCATTTTTAGATATGAAAAGAGTAACGCGAATAAGCTCGGGGGAAAATCAATTATCCATATTGGAAGCTAACACATTTAGAGGTTTAAATTGTATCCAACAGCTAAATTTAAGCCACATGAATATACAACAAATTCAAGATTTTGCTTTTGTTGGTTTGGACGAACTACGTACTTTATATTTAAATGACAATAATATTACTGAAATACCAGCGAATGCCTTTTTCAATATGCCTAATTTATTACTTTTGGATTTAGGAAATAACAATTTCGATTTTTATTCTTACATGTTTTCGCATTTAAAGAAATTGAAGCTCATTTTTGTAAAGAAAGAGAAAGATAATGTTGAAGATTATTTGAAATCAAATACGTCTGTAAGTTTAGAAAACTTAGTTGCTCTTTATTTATCTGAAATGGGAATTGGATATACTGGCGCTTTTAAAGGGCTTGATAGTTTGAATCTCTTAAACTTAAGTTTCAACCAGCTACATAATTTACCACCTGGTGCTTTTATTGGTATGCCAAATTTAAAAATATTAGACTTGAGTAATAACGGAATTATGAAAATAAGTCCAAATGCATTTTACGGACTTAACAATGTTACTTCTTTATATATAAGTCAAAATAACATAACCACTTTAGAAAGAAATACGTTTAAAGGGTTACAAAGTTTAGAATCACTCGATTTGTCAAATTTGCAGATCGAGTGCATTACCCAAGGGGCTTTCCAGGGGCTTAATAAATTAACCAGTTTAAATTTAAGCAGTAATGCTATAGCGGAGCTTAAACAATTCATGTTTGATGGTGCCGATAATTTACTCACCTTGAGACTTGATAACAATAACTTAACATTTATAAAAAGAGAGACGTTTTTTTATTTAAGTTATTTAACATACTTAAATTTAACAAATAATCCTATTAAGATGTTGGAACAGTTTTCATTTAGTGGTTTATGGAGTATGAGTATGCTAGATTTGGATTTATCTGGTTTCATATATGTACCACACTAAGCATTTTTTTCGAAATGACAAGGTTGGAAACATTGAATATGAGTAATAATAAATTTACGGACGTACATTACGGGTCATTAAAAACTTTACAACATTTAAAGTATCTTTATTTGAATAACAATAATTTGCAAACAATTTCCAGTTATGCATTGGAAGGACTTTCAGGTTTATTGGTTATTGATCTTAGTTATAACAATAAATTAAATTCATTTTACTGCTATAATTATTTGCCTTCTGTTAGCCTCTTGAATTTAAGTCACACAAATCTTAATGACCAGGTGCTTTTAGCAATTTGTCTTATTTACGGACAATAGACTTACGGGGAGCTTCAATTAAAACGTTAAATGGATGGGGTATTTTTTTCTCTACAAAAAATATATTTACACTTTTGGTCTAAAATAATTAGGGGAGCAAATATTTATATATTAAAAAATAACCCTAGAAATTCCTATGGTGCGTGAGACAATGCACCACCCTGTATATGACTTAGATAATATTGACGATAAACTTAATTTCTTTAATAGCAACTTGAATATCTTACTAAATTTACATGCTCCTCTGAAAACTGCAAAATTTACTAAACCCCCTGCTCCATGGTTAAACAATGGTATAAAATTGCTTATGATACTGTAACAAAGACAAATATTAAAATATTAACCAAACCTTGAACTGCATTCAAGTTGTTAAATTAACTTATACACGAGTGTTGATGTGACATCATTCAGTTACTAAGGTCGTTAACTGAATAGAAGCACACGTGCGGCGTATCGAGTTACAGCGTTTAAGAATGCTAGGAAAATCACGTAGTAATGAAACCCAATATTCGGTACGTGCTTTAATGCAGTTTTAACAATACCCACGCGTATAAGGTAAGATATTAAAGATTGTAAGAGGGGGTTCGATTTACTGTATAAAAGTGTAACTCAAATGCATCAGAGCATGGGCTTTATCCTGCCATCATCCAAGCAGCACCGACAGTAAATCGACACCCCTCAAGATGTGACTACATGTAAGATTGTTTTTATGTTAACTTAAATTACTATTCTGGACTTGTAAAATGTTTGTGTTAAATTATTTAAAGTCATTCTATGGACTTAGAAAATATTTGTGTTAAATTATTTAAATTCATTTCATGTACTTAGTCGTTTTAAATGTGATTGAGACTTAGTCTTATTTTGTATAACTTTAAGATGTAATAAGAACTTAGAGTAATTCATATTTGTTCACGTTGAAGCTGAACTTGTAATCATTTACATCAATGTACTTTGAAATGGGACTTGGAAATACACTGACCGGCAAAAAAATCCGGCCACCCTGAAATATTTTATAAAGGGTTCCCTTAACCGCATATTTTATAACTAAATAAAGAGCTAAGCTGATTTTTCTTAGTTATCAATGTTTTAAGATGCTTGTTCCATTCCAAAATACCCCTAGTTTTAATGTTAACAGGCGAGATTCTCTTCTCAACAGCATTAACATGTTACCGTAAATCACGGTTGAATGACGTAATTCAGGCTCGAGGAGGACATACAGGCTAATAATAATTTACCAGAAGGTCCATTAAAAACAGCCACCTTTATTTTTTTTGCAATTAAAAGAAAATCGATTTTTCACTGTTTCTTTTTTTTCAAATTAAATTTATTTCTGAGTTTATTTGTCTTATTTTCTTAGCTAATTTGTGCATGCCGTATCAACAATGAATGGTTCTTCAACCTAATGCCAATCCTTAGTTAAATTAATGGACGTTTAAGTGTTTTTGTGAAATATTTCAAGGTGGCCGGTTTTCTTTGCCGGTCAGTGTATTTATAGTGTCTTGTAAAACTAAAAGCACGTATAGGAAATACATGATTGTTAGTTGAATTTGACTGTTTAATTAAAACCTCTCGCACAGCTAAGCAAACCCCCCGTAACGGAGTTGAGTCAAAGTCTCTACCATCAGTAATTTATTTAGCTTATTTAATTTAACTATTGTTCTAATACAGCCCCAACTCACTACGTTACAATACTTCGGAATCGAGCTCTGAGTAAATACAAATCAAGCGGCAGTGAAAATGATTTTTAGTATTATAAACAGCTACGCAATTTCACGACAAGTACAATAAATTAAAAGTGAAAAAAGGTCACTTTTGCTACAAATTTAAATCGAGTAATTCAAAGTCGTTTTGGAAAGAATTAAAAAATTTTGATATATGTAAAAGTAAACGACACACGCAACCATTACCGATTAGTGATGGATTATGAGGGTTAGATAAGCCGGGCTCGAAAATTTTTACAGCTATCTATACCAGCTGAACTTTTAAAATTTTAAAAGCAAATTCTTCTGTGTTCAGGTAAAAATTTTCGAGTCCGACCTAGTTGAAATGATTTATGATGCTTGTATTTAACCCTCACAATCCCACCACTAAGCTGTAAAATGCCTCCAGCAAATCGACACTAGTGAATGAATGCTCTATACCAATATTAATATTAGTGTTGTGTTTTAGTGTTAAGTGTTATTTGAGATGAACAGAGTCGGTGAATGTTGGGTTGCCTATCTTCAATCAGTTTCTAAAAAATTATAAGCAATTTTTCTACAGTCAAATAAAGATTACGCCAAAATTATACAAATTTGCAAAAGGGTCGATACATGCATAGGAAGATAATATTGAAACCCACCCCGCGACATTCAAAAATCAATACATTGTTGGATGTGTTGTGTAAGTCCCTTTTTGTAAGTTTTATATAATAGGTTATAATTTAATTACTATATTAAAATTGGTCATTCGGGCCTGGTATAAAGGAAAGGTTTAAAAATTTTAATTCATACCCGTCCTTTTTTTCAACTGTCATTATTTAACCGTACTGTTATTTTAAAATTACACAATTTTCAGCGTGTAAACATGCTACTAAAACCCACCCTTAAGCATAACACGGTTTTTTGCTAATATTCCGAAGGAGCCTAAATTACAGGCTAAAGTCCTAAGTTTTAGCCGTAAGCATTTTATACATTTGTAACGAGATGCGTCAGCACACGTGTGGGATCATATTCGTCATCCGCCGAGAAGCTTCCACAGCGGTCGACGGTTACTCATGCTTGCGCGACTAGTCGAACTTTCTGGAATGGAGTTCTGGAAGGACGAGCTGGGATATATAAGGCGAACACGGGGCAGTCTAATCCAGCCTACATAAACGGTCGCGAATATTATGTACGTCGGTAAAGTTAATATAAATATACGTGATTAGTTATAAATAAACAAACTGTACAAATAAATTAATTAGTGTTACGGGTTAATATTAGTGTTTTGTATTAGAATTAATATTAGTGTTGTGTTTAGTGTTAAGTTGTTATTTCGTGTTTCTTCGTTGCTTAATAATTTTAATATTTGTTAATAAATAATTCACACAACGAACCGAAGTTTTAAATAAACGTTTTAAAACTGTTACACATTATATTAACTGATTTTAAGGGAATAATTCACACGTACAGTTTATTGGCATAATTATTTCAGGAAGATACACTTACGAGTACTTTTGAGGTCATAATTTTTTTCAGTCTATTGCTTAATCGGCATACAAATACGTAAATGAGTTTCAAGAAATAAATTTGGTGTATAAAAAGAATTGTTCCTTTTGATATTAACAGTCATTTTATTGGTGTTGGGCGAGTAACGTGTTTGTCGCTTTTACTATTTGGTAAGTGCGCAATTGTTTAATTTAACTTTAACTGTGTAATAGGTGTTGACTCGTTTTATAAGCGTCTTAAAATACTAAATAGTGGTGCACATTTCAACTTACATTTGAAAATACCTAAACTGCACTATGGATTTGAACCCGAATATCAAAACTCAGAACGTAGGTTTCTGATTTGATTTAAATTCGACAGACAAGGTCAAAATTTCAATTCAATTTTTTTAAATAATGCCTTCCATATTTAAATGCGAAACAAAATATCAATTCAGTTTAGCTTTACATTCTAAAGTTTGTCCGAGATAACTTGAAACCCGTTTGACAGACTAGTAGGCAGTATCAACGTAAGATAATACTGATGCTGATTATAAGTAATTTCCTAAAGTAATTTTCACCAAACGAAAACTGTTCGTCTGTTAAAGAAAAATGACAGTTGTCAAATCACAATGCATTAATGTGTACTTGTAAGGGTTAAGATGAATATAAGTTATCTCGTATGAACTTTACCTCGTATTTCAACGTATGTTATGATTGTCCAGAAAAATATGCTTCACATTAAATGTGACACACTGTATGTAACAAAAGTAACAAAATTCCTTGGTCAACAGGTTACCACTATGTTTCTATTCAAACTAAACTTTAATCAACTGGTATTGCTGGTGCTACAATTACCGTACATTTGTACAGATCCTCAGTGTTATTGGAGAAATACCGAATGCAGTACACTTAAATGTGTGGAAGTAACTGAAGACAGTTTGACAACCAAATTAAGCAACATAATTCACAAACATGACAATGATGACCATCAATTGGAGAATAATACTAACTGTTTACATCTGGATATCAGCCACTCGAACATTGCCAATTTAAAAAATACTATGCTAGGAGTATCCCATCCGTACGAGTACCAAGAAATTCGCCTCTCGAATATACATTTGCAAAACATTTCTGAAGACGTATTCGTCAAATTTACGAATTTAAAAAGATTGTTCCTGGATCATAACGAACTTGTCGAAGTCAAATTTACAAGAGGTTTGCGGAATCTCGAAGAACTTATTTTAGTCAATAATAGAATTGCAAGTTTCGAAGACAGCGAAGTTCCAAAAATTGATAGTTTAAAAATTTTGAAGCTCAGTTATAATGAACTTTTAGTAATAGATTCGGTGATGTGTAATTTTAAAAATTTAGAGGAGTTAAATGTTAACAACAATAATCTAACTCAAATCGAAAATAGCTTCCGATGTAATACCAAGCTCAAAAGCTTAAACCTGGCTTTTAATCAAATTACTGAAATTAAAGCAACAACATTCGCTAAATTACTCGAACTTAAAACGTTGTATTTAAACGATAATCAACTACTAACTATTGGTGACAATGTTTTCAAACAATTATCAACATTAGAGCAGCTAGAATTATTTAATAATAAACTAGAAGTTATAAATACTACCACGTTTGCCGGTTTAAATAGCTTAAAAGCATTTACAATACATAACAACAGTATTACGAAGATACAACCGGATTCCTTTTTAGATTTAAAAAGAGTAGAGCGAATACGCATGTGGGACAATCAATTATCCATATTGGAAACTAATACATTCAGAGGTTTAAAACATATTGAATGGTTAAGTTTAAGTAAGATGAATATACGACAAATTAAAGACTTAGCATTTAACGGTTTAGACGAACTACGATACTTATATTTAAATGACAACAATATTACTGAAATACAATCAAAGGCCTTTTTCGAGTTGCCTAGTTTAATAACTTTAGATTTAGGAAATACTAATTTCGTTTTTCATTCTTATATGTTTTCACATTTAAAGAAACTGCAAAGACTTTATGTAAAGAAGGGCAAAGATAATGTTCAAAATTATTTGGGATCAAATACATTGGCAGGTTTAGAAAACTTAATTACTCTCGATTTATCTAACATGGGAATGGAATATATCGAAGCTGGTAGTTTTAACGGGCTCGATAGTTTAAATCTCTTATTAAATTTAAGTTCTAACCATCTAGGTAATTTATTACCCGACGTTTTTATTGGTATGCCGAATCTAAAAAAACTAGACTTAAGTAATAACGGAATTATGAAAATAAGTCCAAATGCATTTTATGAGCTTAACAATGTTACTTTTTTATATATGAGTCAAAATAACATATCAAATTTAGAAAAAAATACATTTAAAGGGTTACAACGTTTAGAATCACTCGATTTGTCTAATTTACAGATCGAATCGATTATCCCAGGAGCTTTCCAAGGGCTTGATAAATTGACCAGTTTAAATTTAAGCAGCAATGTTTTAACAGAACTTGACGAATTCACATTTGCTGGTGCCAATAGTCTACTCAATTTGCGACTTAATAATAACAACTTAACATTCATAAAAAAGCACACGTTTGTCAATGTAAGTAGTTTAACATGCATAAATTTAACAAACAATCCTATTTCCTCGTTGGAATCTTATGCATTTAGTGGTTTACGAAATATGGTAAGTTTGGATTTATCTGGATTAGGTATTCGTGGGAAAATACCACAAAATGTATGGTACGACATGGAAAAGTTAGAAATATTGAATATGAGTAATAACAAAATTACGGAAATAGGATTCGGCGCATTTGGAGGATTAATATCTTTAAAATATCTTTATATGAATAACAACAACTTGCAGAGCATTTTTCAAAATGCACTGAATGGATTTACAAAATTATCTGTTATAGATCTAAGCTATAATAATAATAATTATTCATTAAATTTTCATCGTTGTTTTTACAATTTACCTTCTGCCAACCTCTTGAATTTAAGTTATACGAATCTTAATGAAATTACAACCAGTGTGTTTACCGGTTTGTCTCACTTACGGACGATGGACTTAAGGGGGGCTCCAATTAAAACTTTAAATGTTAAAGCTTTCGATGGCCTTAATGGATTAGAAAATTTATATTTAAATGACGGCATCCAAATTATAATGAGTAAAGCTTTTAAAAATTTATTAAACTTAAAGAAACTCACCATTAATAAAGCGGAGCTTCTCTCGCTCGAGTCTTCTACGTTTGATAACATGACTCAGTTAACCAATTTGAATTTTCAAAATACTAACATAGGAGTTATAAAGAGAAACGTGTTTAATAAAATGCCCTCTTTGGTCGAAATTCGTTTTGAAAATTGTACCATCGACAAATTAGAAAGCAACATATTTTTTCATTTAGATAATTTGGAAACAATAAATTCGGTGAATTCTTTGCAACGTGTTAGAGGCTGTTACAATTTTTCTTATCTCTCTATTAAGCATATCAAAGCGAGCGCACTTTCTGGACTTCCAACGTCCTTGCTTGTACAAGACAATTTGAACCTTGCAAATAATGAGCTTACAATTATTTACAACAATACGTTTTTGGGGCTAAACTACATGGACAAATTAGAACTTAATAACAACGTAATTGAAGTAATCGAAGACGGAGCTTTTACTTCGTTAGAACATTTGGGTCTATTAGATTTAAGTCATAACAAGTTAGAAAAAGTGTCAGCTTATACGTTCAAAGGTCTTAATGGACTACTCGAATTGTATCTGCAAAACAATAAGATAACCCATTTTAGTAGAAGCTCATTTAATTTATTCCCAAAGCTCCAGCATTTAAATTTGGCCAACAATAAACTCAAAGAAATGCCATCGAACAGTTTCAGTTCGTTAGGATCTTTGTTAAGTTTAATACTCAGCAGAAATAATTTACAAACTTTAAGTAACTACGATTTACCCAAACTTAAAACCTTGGATATTTCTTACAACGTCTTTAAAACTTTCGATTCGGATAAATTATCGTTAATGAAAGCTCTAACCTCGCTGAATTTAAAAGGAAATTATTTAATTAATTTAAATGCCGAGCTTTTAATAAAGGATGCGCCACATCTAAAAGCGGTCGACATCAGTGAAAATGAATTTACATGTAACATGTTAGAACCAATTATAGTTGCTTTCGAAAGGAATGACATCGACTACGTAAAAGAAATAAGTACCCAGGTGTATGGTTATTTCAATGGTGTAAAATGCATGGTGGGTCAACCGTATAATAATTCCAATCAGATGAATATAAGCCAATTCTTAAGCGTCTTAAACAGTATTAGTTCCAGTAATAATAAATTAAGCATATTTGAGACTTTAGTAATAATTCTCTGTGTTTTTATATGTATTGAGAGGTTATTTCAGTTATATAAATACTGTTTTTATAATCGGAATAACAGAAGGACACTTTCCCACATAGAATTAGTTAATGTAAGTTTGTAATGATACTAATAATAAATGTATTTAATTTATTGTATAAATATTGTAATAGAAACGTAGGAATTTTTAAAATCTCCATGAGAGGAGCTAGAAGTGCTGTAGTTTTCTTCACAAATCCATCTAAATAAAACAATTTGATAGAAAGAAATCGCACATAATAAAAGATTGGCTTTAAATAATAAATAAAAAAGTAATAAATTTGTAATCCTAGCCTTCTCCACACTCTTATGTTGGATTCGTCTCGCAAATCAGACTACATCGCTTAAACAACATACTGTAACGATGCGGGGTGTTGAAAATTCACAATTTTCTGTAACTGATGAAAAACCCCGAAGCTTTGGGCCCTCGTTTAGTTTTGTTGTGTATTTGTAACCCAGCCTTTTATAAAGGGGTAGAAAAGAAAAGTCAAAGAAACGCAGAATACAATTTTACGTTTTATTCAGGTAGCTTAATATCGGGTATTCGGAAGGCGGGTGTCCGTAACCGACTTGGCAGGCCTCGGCGTAGAATCTCCTGAAAATAAAAACGAAACAAAGGAAGTTCGAAGCCTAATCGGGCTTTTTACGGCCCCAGAGTAGGAGAGTTGTAGAAGCCTAATGAGTGGTGTTAAATCTCAGAGTAGCTTTCGCTACAGCAAAAGGGTTGGAGTAGCGGAAGTCAACAAAGTGTTATGAGCGCAGGAGCCTATTAAGATGTGTAAAATCTTAGAGTAGCTCACGTACGTGGAGTCAGGAATGGAATCCCCTTGATATTCTGGTAAATTGTATTTATAGAAGTTCTCAGGACCACCCCAAAGTAAAAGGAGTGGCTCTTAGCAAATTACTTTTCCACTTAAATCCCACTACAGTTTAACGTTTGATTGGTCAAACAGTGTTTCCCGCACCCTTAACAGACGTTACATTTGTACCCATACGAATTTTAATTACTTCGGTTTTAATGTTTTTGTAAACCGTCCCGGGACGGAAATACAAAGGAAGTTGATATCCGCATCTTTTATTGTCCCGCTTGGTTGTAGCCATAAATTATAGCGGCTTGAGATCTTCTTCTGGACACCCGTTCCCTTCATAACTAACCTGACAATAGGCATAAGTATCTGTAATAGAAATAGAAAGCGAATCGTTTCGCCTTAAATGGCCATATATTTCTTAACTTAATATTACAGAGTTATAATCCTAACCTATTCAAATGGTGCACATCTGGTAACTAAATACAACGTATGATGTACGGACAAAAGACATAACACAAAAAACAACCTATACATAACCCTTCATTTGTCTGTCTTGATTAATTGCACCACCCTTACACAAGCACCCATTACAATACGTTTAATAATTTTGTTTATACTGATAGTTTAAAGTAATAAAGATAACAAAAGACTCAAAAGTTAAACGAATAATAACTAGAAACTCAATGAAAATACAATATTTCGCGTTCGCACTCTTATTTTTAAATATAATCCCTGATTACATAACAATCAGATCCGCCAAGTTAATGTAAAATTTGGCAGGCAGTTTTATGATTAGTTTGCATTCAGTTACCAGGTGTCGCCACCGTTGCACGAGCAGACGCGATTCTAAAGTGCTAATTTGTATGATTCCGAGAAAAACAAAGGTTTATTTTGATTATGAACATAGAGATGAATCAGTCGAATCACCAGAGTTGAATTTCAAAGGTTAATTTTTATTTTTATATTCTTGATATAGCAGTATCAAAATTAAATAACAGATTTGAACAGCTAAACGAGCGGAACTGCTATTTTGGCTTTTTAAATAATTTAGGCTCTTTATCTATAGATAAAGAAGAATTAACGAAATGTTGTATGGATTTACAAATTAAATTAACCGATTCAGCTACAAAACAAATGGATGTTAATGCAATTGATTTGTGCAATGAAATTGAAATATTGTCCATATAATAAACCAATACGACTTCGGCCAAGGAGGTTTTAGAATACCTTGTGGCTAATGATTTAGTTAGCACTTTCCCGAATTTATCTGTAGCCCTACGAATTTTTTTAACGATGCCTGTCACTGCGTCTCATGGTGAGAGATCATTTTCAAAATTAAAAATAATTAAAAACTATTTGAGATCTACTATAGGCCAGAATAAACTTACAAATTTGGCTGTAGGTAATAATAAGCATCGAGGAAGAGATCTGCGAGGCGTTAGATATAACGGATTTAATTAGAGAATTTGCAATTAAAAAAGCAAGAAAAGTCGCTTTTAACATTTAAATTTCGAATTTATGTAGTTTAGTTCATGTTTATAACTTGTAAGTTCTAAGTTAATAATAATAAATAATATAAGGCGCACTTTGATATAACTATTAAAGCATTATCTATATTTGTTGTTTTAAATATTTTATTTTTTTTAAATTTATACAAATAATAAAGTTTATAATAACCTTAATGATTTTTTATTTTTAAACAAGTTGACAGTTATCGAGGAAATCCAGAATTTTACAATTAACACTATTTATGTCTAAGGAGTTATAGGGGCGGCAAATTATATCTTGCACACGGGCGGCAGATACCTTTGGCTCGGCCCTGCGAGGTGAGCAATAAATTGCTGTAACCGTTAATTCGTATGAAAGCATCCTTGCTTTGATAACAGTGGCTTGTAAGTGGTTAGTATCATACTTAGGTAGTTCGATGTGGTTGATAGTATTTTTTATTAATATGGCAGTTCCAGCACGTGCGTTGTTGTCTGGATTACTTGTTATATAGGCTATATTTATAATTTGATTACGGAAACACGATCTGTCTATGAAATGTGTTTCGCTTACTAGCATGATATATCCACTGAGTTATGATGAAGGAATTTTTCTGTTGTAGAAGGCCATTAGCATTCCACAGGGCTTGCACATATATTTACATAGGTACTTGTGCAATATTGCCTTTTTATGTGCCCCCGAATTTGTATATCTCACTTTTATATATATTTTTATTATTATTATTATCTTATTAAGTACCTTTCATGACGACTTTTCACTGGAATCGTGTCTAACAAAATATATACCTATTAACTACCATCACGTTTTGTTTTATATGGTAATATTAAAAGCTTATTGGCTTTACGTGGTTCAGTTATCGGTTCCATTTTTAAGTGTTTTAGAATTTTAGTATAAATAGAAGATTTAGTGTGGACATAGTTAGTTAATAAAATGGCAAATTTGGCTATAGTTCTGACACTTGCTTTTGGTTGCGCTTTCGGTGAGTACCCGCATTTTTAAATAATTATTATACTTGCAACTTTTAAAATAAAAGAAAATTGAATACCTGTAATTCATTTTCTGGTATAAATTAATTTGGTGTTACATTCAACTTAATTTATATTTGACTAACAAGATTCAAATGTTGGCTTTTGAATATTTCTATGTTATCTGTCGGGATTTAAAATTTAGTGGGTCGGTTGTAATTTTGATGATTGATTTACTGCACAATTGAGGCTCCCTATTGAATACTGTTACGTATTAGAAATATTTATTCTGGTTTAACCAGCACAAAAATTGTATTAAATTAGGGACCTGTGGAGTAGAGTTCGTTTCACAACTGGCTTGCACAGGTTCAAACTCCTACAGTCATGGGAATTTTCTTATGAACTGGTGATAAATGCGAATTTCATTAGTTCAAGTTGGTTTAATCAGTAACAGGATTATCCTTAAGGTTTATTAAATTTCAGCTGTGCCTCTAATTAAGGAGGATGGCTTCGATGAGCGCATCGTAGGCGGTTCTGATGCCCCGGACGGTGTTTACCCCTACCAAGTTTCTTTGAGATCTGCAAATTCAAACCGCCATTTCTGTGGTGGTTCCATCATTAGCCCTAACTGGGTCTTAACCGCTGCTCATTGTGTTCACGGGTAAGTTTTTTTTTTAATATAAATCTGTATGAATTTTTTGCAAATTTAAACTTATTTTAACTTGTGATTACTTTAAATAGCGAAAATGTTCATATTTTGTTTGACTAATAAAATTAACAAAAGTTTTACACTAACTTTAATGAAAAAAATTGACAAATTAATTTGCCTTTATAAGCTTAATTTAGTACGTAAAGCTGGCTGGTGATTGATATCTCTGTGAAGGTAATATTTTCTTATATATGGATTTTCCAAAACTTGTAAAATGTAGGTACAATAATATCATACAAACTTTTATTTCAGACAATCTGCTTCCTCCATGAAAGTAGTTGTTGGAACCAACACCTTAAATTCAGGCGGAACTAGTTATGGGGTAGCTCAAGTTGTATCGCATCAAAGCTACAACCCACAAACCATCGCCAACGATGTTGCCCTTCTAAAAATAAATGGCAATATCAATTACGGCCCTAAAGTTCAACAAATCAGTTTAGCTTCTAGCAGCCCTGCTCCTGGTACACAATGTGTTTTTTCAGGATGGGGATTAACTAGTTATCCTTCCCAACATTCACCCAACAATCTGCAACACATCGCTTTACAAGCCATCAGTACTTCCCAGTGTCAGAATGCTATGCAACACGTCTCTAATGCACATGTTTGCACATACGTTGCACCCGGTAAAGGAGTTTGCTCAGGTGATTCTGGTGGGCCATTGGTCTGTGGAGGTCAACAAGTTGGTATCGCCTCTTTCGCTGTTCTTTGCGCCAGGGGTAGACCTGATGTATTTGCCGGTGTTGCTCCTTACCGCAGCTGGATTCGTAGCGTTTCTGGAATATAAAGTGTTTAACTTATTTGCTGTTAATATAAAGAAGGCAAATAAATTATAATAAGCATTTGTAAACTTACTATATCTTGAAATATGTACCCTATATATTTTGAAATGTCTATCGTACATTACCTTCATATCTTTACCTGAATTAATGAATACAGAGTTTGTCAAGACAACCGTGGGTGTTTTATAACAGTCGCTATCTAACTGGTCGTATCGAATATGGGCTGTTCGATTTAAAAATTTTGAGAAAAACCGAAGTTGGCATTTTGTATACCGGTAAACCCTAGTATCAAATAATCCTAGCTACAGTATTTTTCATCTAGCATTTGGGTTGTGACGTCAACTTGCCCCGCCCACAAACTGTATGGGTAGACACGCGGTCGTGCGCAGTAGGTAATGAAAACCTAGTTTAGAAAGAGATGACGTATAAGATTGTGAATTTATTAACAGCGCGTTGACGTCACAACCCAAACCCTAGGTGAAAAATAATGTATTCCATCAGTGACAGAGTCATTAAATTAGACCCTGAGAACTAATTTCACAGTGGCGTTTATCTAAACTGAGGTTAGATTTTTTTCAAAAACCACTGAAGAACTACTGAACTGTTTGCGCTCATTGAAGGATGATTCTTCATAGCTAGAAATATATAGTGAGTTTTTGGTATTGCTGGAAAGGTTTAATCGGACACTATCACTTAAGATTTCGCTGTATGCGTGAGAATGTGAATTTAAAAAGTTTTTCCCATTTGAAAATACGTAAGCGACGTTCAAATTTGTTTACCCTGTTCAATACTTGACGCAAGCTCCAGGGTAACGTTGGTCTTTCATAAGAAAATGAGGTGTGAGGAATAACTCTGGTAAGATATTAACATTGTAAATATGTGTTAATATTGGATACCTACATTGCTTGAACCGAATTAAAATATTTGAGATATTAATTATTAGAGTATACATAATTACCTCGAAACAGTTAAAAATATAATGATGTCGCTTAGGTCAATTTGTCTAAGTTTTACTAAATAGCGTAAGCATCCCACGCTATAGCATTTTACTAGCAAGCTTTACATGCAATTTTGTTATGATATGATACGTAGTATTGGATTTATGCTTTATGCTTTATGCTAACCACTAACCATAAAATGGTCTAAAACATTTTTTACAGCATTCGAATTTGTATTCGTTATGGAATCTTACTAAAAAATTTATTTCATTTTGAGGGCTTAGGCCTTTATACAACTTTAGTGTGTTTCTTTCCATTATCATTCTTGGTAAATTTTCAGAATAGCACAGAAGGCATGGCATCGAAATTGGAGCCAGCGTTGAATGAAAGAGGAAAATCTGATAACTTCATTTATAATAAAACTTCTGTACATCCAAAAAACATCAATGTAAAAGAAAATTTGATTATAGAAGCTGTTAATAATGATATTGTTGTTGTGGAAAATTATTACTTGTTACTTGAAAAACAAACTAATTTTGTTCGTAATAATCAAAATTTTACGGAAAAATAGTGCTGTCCAAATGATTGATAAAGGAAGTAATAATTTTTTCAATATGAATTAGACGAATCTCTTTTAAAAACTGATCTAAAACATTAATGTACCTGGAAGAACGGTATGCAGAAAATTTAGGCCATGTTCCAGTAAATATTTTCCCTGAAATTAATACATAATACTAAAGAGATTTAGTTAAAACAGAGTCCAAGCGATAATTCTTATAAAATTTCTGAAACTAATAATGAGGATATTAGTTTCCTCAGAATTAACACAACTTTAAAACTTACGTGATTCTACAATATTAACAGTCTTCTGGGTTAGGACATTGTTGAAACAGAAGAACTCAACGTTTCGCTTACTTTTCGGGTAACACGGTAACACAAATTGTCAATCAAACCAGAGGCGAAACCCTTCTAAAATAAAAACAGAAACCGGTCAAGCGAGGAGGACACAGACGTCGATTGATCAGAAGAGGAGGGGGCGGGGCCAGTAATGATGGCAGACTTCCATATGTCCGATAATCACTTTTGTTATACCTATTCTTGACGAGATTATCTTGGATATGAGTTAACTCGACATGAGGACTGTCGGGTTGGGACACTGATAGCACGATGAACGAGGAAATTGATTACGGAGAGCTTTTGTGCCGGATGATGATGTGAATTGGCATGAAGATATCTATGCGTGTATATGGGTTTACGATAAACTGAGTGTGCAAGATGACCACTCGGTTAAGGGTTACCAGAACGTCGAGAAAAGAGGGAGAACCACTCGATTCTATTTCCATTATGAACTTGATATCAGGGTGCTGACTATTAAGATGTTCTAGGACGGAAGCAAGGTTATGTCTTCCATGGGGCCAGATAATAAAGGTGTCATCTACGTAACGGAACCAGACGTTGTGTTTTAGATTAGAGGATTCCAGGGCTATTGCTTCAAAAGATTCCATAAAGATGTTTGCAACCACCGGAGAAAGGGGAGAGCCCATACCCAGCGCCTGTTACTTGCTTATAGAATCGGTTGTTAAACAGAAAATATGTGGATGAAAGGCACTTTTCAACGAGAATGGCTAAACTTGCAGGTTTTCCGTCTTGAACTAGTAACTGTTCGATGATAGCTACTGAGTCAGGAATGGGGACCTTGGTGAAGAGAGACGTAACGTCAAAACTGATAACAAGCAGGTCATTAGGGTCCTACGGTGAGATTGTTGATAAGGTTTACAAAGTGAGAAGAATTTAAAATATGTGAAGAAGATTTCCCTATATATGCCTTAAGAATGCCAGCAAGATATTTGGCCAGGTTATACGTGAGGGATTTATGGTATTAACAATGGGATGGAAAGGGATCTGCTGTTTCTGAATTTTAGGAAGACCATACAATCTTGGCGGTTTAGATTGACGTGGGATTAGACGTCGTTGAATAGGTATCCTTTGTGAGATCAGATGAGTTGATGAGTGTGGCGACCTCGCGTTCGATTTTGGAAGTGGGGTCACGAAAAATGGGGATGTAAACATTGTCCTGAAGAAGATAATCTACTTTTGCTACATATTGAGTTTTTTCTAAGACAACTGTGGCATTACCCTTGTCAGTGGGATCGAAGACTTTTTAGTGCAACTCTTTCTACCTTAGAGATATTGCAAGATGGAGGTTTCGCAGAACGAAGACACCTGGTTGTTTCCAAACGAATAGTGTCAGCACTACTTTTAGGGGCTGTCACTGTAGATAAAGTAACCGATTCGGATAGTACCGAATTTTACAGTGAAGGTAAAAGTTGCAGAAATGTGGAATAAAGAATTTAAAAATATAATGAATAAAAAACGTAAATAAAGGGAAAAAGAATACATTAGTTCTAAAGGTAGTGGTCGTGGCTCAATTGGTTCGGTGTGCTTCTGACCACTGAAATGACCCGGGTTCGACTCCCAGGGCCACATATATACCAAAAACACCCGACCGCTTCCCTCGGAAGACAATGGTAAATCACCGAGGTATTCTGCCTAGTAAATCTTCTTTGGAGTAGAAGTGCAAGCACTTCCGTAGTTCGGAGTGCACGTTAAGCTGTAGGTTCCCTGTAGGCTACTTGACACGCACACCAAGGACATATGGAGAGAGGACCGGCAACGCCCTGTAAAGGGCATTCCACTTCAAGAAGAAAAGTATATTAGTTGAGAAAAAGAAAATTGCAATGGAAAAAATGCGTAAACAGTTGTAATACGTTTTCAAAAGAGGATAGAATATCACTCTTTAAAAACTTTTGAAAACTTTTTTTAGGGGATTTGTTAAAATCCATATGGTTAAAAGAAAGTGGGCCTCGCAAATTTACGTTTGAAAATTATCTTCAAAAATTTGACGAAGTCCAGTATTGAGTTTGTCAACAATTGTTATGCACAACTTTAGCTGTTACATAACGTTTTATAACAAGCGAATTGGAAAAACATCAACCCGAAGAAGCCATTACTGATGATCTTAGAGAAAAGCATGCTCCAAAACACAAATTAGCCATACAGGAAAATTTGATTTTTACAGAATTTATAGACAAACTACCTACTGTTCCGTCACGTTACTGCTGCGGTTCCACATCAATCAAATATTTATCTACCGATCTCAAAAATTACACCAATCATTATAGAATGTATAGATGTATACGGTTTACGTGCAAAATAAAGGTTTTGTCCCAGTAAAGAATTTATATGCGACTTTTAGAATAGATTTCAATTATCAGTTTCATGTGTAGAAGTTTGACGCTTTCTCGGGGACCAGCCTCCGTAGCTCAATGGTGAGAGCATTGGTGCGTTTAACCTTATGTCGGTGGTTCGATTCCCCGCGGTGGTATAATTTTTCTACAATTTAAAACTTTCTGTACCCAGTAAAGAAATCAACTTTTATGAATTTACTTAAAAAAAAATTATAATTAATGAATTCGAAGACTTCCACTGTCAGTGTCAGTATTAACAGAATGTCTTCCGGGTTGGGTCCGTGCCATTGTTGAGACAGAAGAATTCAACGTTTCGCCCACTTTTTTAAGGGGCTTCATCAACAGCTGGTAAAAATTAAAATTTTGGGCTATAACTGAATCATAAATATTAATACATGCTTGTAACCAACTAAAATAAAGCTTTTCAATACCATCTAAAAGTGTACAAGAGAAATAAAATACAAATCATAAAGTTTTAATCGTTTATCCTTACAATATTGACAGTAATGTGATAATTCACTATATAATTAATAAACAATAGTCGGTATTCTCATCTCATGTTTAAATTAGCATGGCAATATTGTGTCTTCTCTACACATTAAAAACAGTTAGCGTTAAATAACGTTAAATACGAAATTTTAAAGATGAGGTAAGAATAAGAGCCCGTAAAATTAAAAACTGCAACGTATACATTTCTCGAGAGGATCAGTTGGTACGATGGCGATATACCATTTACCGTGTAACAATTGGATGGTTTTATTGTAAGCAGCTCTTACCTCTATCATAAATTTGCCCCTTGGTGCATGGGGTGGAAACTGCGAATCATCTAAATTGAAATTTCTTAGGTAGTAAAATCCCTAAAACGAGCAAAAATCGTTATTTGACTTTAAACATTTTTAACACATCAAAGAGACTTAGGAGGCCTTAACACTCCATGTTGCTGGCCACACTCCTTCGCGGAATATTAGTGCCGATAAAAAAAGTTTTAAAATTATGGTACTTTAATATGACGCAGAATCTAATTTAGCTACCTTTCTTATCGGACACAGGGACATATTAGTATCATAATTAGACGGATTAACACCGAATGTATTAACCCTGTACATATCGCAAGCATTACCGGACCAAACCACTGGAAAAGGTCGATATTCATTGCTTAGGAACTTATACACTTCGATTGAATTCTACAAAGTTAGAGTTAATACCAACAGTTAAATTATTAAAAAAAGATAGTAGTTCATTTGCAATTGAATTATAATACCAGGAGATCGAAAAAAAGATGATTCTAAGTAGGCCTTGACTAGTACAACACGATTGGCAAGACTGATTTCAAAATGTGGCAGTAAGTTAGAGGTTAATAAATGTCAAATAAATTAAAACACAAAACAGTATTTATTTAGGGAACAAACTGAAAACTAAGATGAATACATGTTAGAGTAGGTGTTCAAAATGTGATCCTTCACTAGTATTACAACGATAAACTTAAATAATTCTGGAAACAAGATTGCAAAACTGACTTACATTTGAAATGTCACTGTCACATTATAATTCATAGGCATTCTAGAACCAGTGTAACCAATCGTGTTGTACTAGTCAAGGCCTGCTCAGAATCATCTTTTTTTCGATCTCATGGTATAAGTGGGATTTTTAAAAATTATCAATAGTTTTTGACTTTTTTTAAATAAAAATGGTTTGCAGTTAAAAGAAATCAGCAGTGACAAAAATGAGTAAGTTTGGTCGTAAAAATTACCGTGACGTCATGAATCAAATCGTTCAACAAAGAAAAGCTGGCGTTTACTCTTTTTTGGGACCTGGTAACGTGGAATATTTTATAATTTATGTCCTTTGCATAACTCTTGTTATACCAGACCATTTCGATCCTTTCGGAAACCAGATGGTAATCGCTTTGTTGAAACTAAAATTAAACTTGCAACTTTGGAACTCACATTGCTAAATTTAGGACTAATTTACAATATGGGGAAACCATGAATTTATATAATGTACAAACTAATCAGTTTTCACAAGTGATTTAAATGTTTTTCTGCATGGTTTTTCAAATGATGGGGCTTTGGAAAGACATTTTTTCACAAATTAAATAAATAACTTATTTACGACATTAAAGAGTAACAAAATTTAATTATTTGCATCTTAGCATGTCGAAAAATTACGAAAATTAATATTATTTCTCACCCCAAATGCTCCATGTATTATTATAAAAATAAATATCTTCAACTTCATATTGTTTAAAAACATCTGTGTTACTTGTTAATAACATGTTTGTTATTGTGTAAAATGCAAAATAATCAGCCAATATCATCTAAATCTAAACCAATGGTCGACAATAACATAATCCGGAAGTAATTAGCGTAAACTGATTCAATAGTATATTATATATCAAGCTGACGCAATTGTATATTATATACCAAGGTAGAGAAGGATATTTTTCTCAACCGAGTAGTATTATTTCCCGAGGTGCGAATGATTTTTAGACATTTTTCGATAAGGAATACAGCCCATATTTCGCGTAGAGTTACAAAAGGACATGGTAAAGTGATTACAATACTGACTTTTCATTCCTGTCCCTTAATATTTCCATATTTTTAAATAATTTAGGAATGGCGTGCGAAGCTCGTACATCGTTTATTCAGTTCTACCTGCATGACAGCATTTACTTTTTCTTGGGAAACCTACAGAATTTTATCGAGAACAGTTTAACGTGCATGGCGAATATTCGTGTCATTTAAATTTTGAATTATTTGAAGAATTATGAAAAAGGCTGTTTTGTGTACCTCGCATGGCGGCCATTTGTATGGGTTTCACCACCTCTGTATCATCAATACGCAACCTGGTTTGTGTGCCCATGCCCGAAAGCTCATGAATAATTTCATACACCTTGGCAAACACAGAAATCAACAGTAATCCCACCCACAGATAACCAAACTTTAAATTAGAGTTTGGTTATTTGTGGTGCCATCCAAACGAAGTAGTCCAACCCCTACACGATGATGCGTTCCATAGGGGACTGAAACGCAAGTGGCCTAGTGAGATAACAAACTACTAAAGAATTGGACATTATATATTTGTCCGATTTAGAGATAGCATCACTGGTCAGTTATAGGTATACAATTAGCTTATAGAGATTTATAAGAAATAAGATTATTTTTTTATTTCTACTAAAAGTGTTACAAAAAATTACTAATAAAGCAATTATCATTTTATGTTTACTTTAAATATGACTAATTATAGATTTCTTTAAACATGAGACAACAATAGCTATAGATGTACGAATTTGTTTATAAAACTGAAATTCCAAACATTTTCATGAACCACTATGTCATCACTTTAACTACGAGTAGGGACTGGTTAAATATTTATTATGACAAAGGTTCCCTAAAAAACTTCAAGACGTGTAGGATATGCTGGTCACCTTGGATGTGGCGCTAGCCATGTTGGTTATGGTGCCGGTTTAGGATATGCTCGACGTCTTGCATACGGCGCTGGCCATGTTGGTTATGGTGCCGGTTTAGGATATGCTGGTCACCTTGGTTATGGAGCTGGTGTAGGATACGGAGCACGTGCTGGTTATGGATACGGGGCTGGTCTTGGTTATTCTGCTGGATACGGTGTCCACCCCGCTGCTGCCCATGTTTCTTACACAAGCAACTATGGAAGCTACGCCTAGTAAATCAAGAGGGAGGGCGAGATGACGTTGTACAGATACTAATTTATTTTTCTTATTGTATTCTGTAAATATTATTTAAGTATTTAATAAAGCTTTTTAAAATTTACACCTTTTTTTGATACTCGAAAACCAATATTCTCTTCAGAGAGGATGAATAAAATTAGGGTAGCTAATATAGACCACCAGGATGGTACGAAAGCTGCACATCAGTATTTCGAAACAAATGATAAAAGAGGCAAGAATTCTGAAAGAAGATTTACACCTTTTTTTTACTCGAAAATCAATATCCTCACCAGAGAGGATGGGCAATAATAGGGTGGCTAAAATATGCCATCATGACGCCCCCAAAGCTGGACGCCGACCTCCCAAAACAAATAATAGAAGAGGCAAAAATTTTGAATGAGCGTGACAATCCTACGCAAAGAAGAAGAAATCAAATACGTGGAAGTTCAAAATTGACACTAGCATTAAAATTCTTTGAATTCAAACAGCGAAAGCGTGCTTCTTTACTGAGTTTTAGACAATGTAACGTCGAAGAAACAACGTATTTCCAGTAAAATATGCGAATAAAAAAATAAAATACGTGGTTTTGCAAAAATTAAAAATACCAAAAGGGCGGTAGAAACGCCTTGTTTTCGGAAACTTCGGAACGGAATTTTAGCAAAATTTAATTTGTTGTAGCTTCCCACAAGCCCACAAGCCAAAAATCCTAACACAATCGCTTAAAACAAACCTACAACTTTTTATTTTGTCAGGAAATCAATGCCTTTGACTTAATCCCGATTATATTTAAAAGCATAAATACAGAATCCACCCCTGTTTCTTGAATTTTCCTGTAATTAGTTATATAACAACAATAACCAGAAGGTAATCCGCGATTAAAACCCATGGTAACCACCCAAAAAAACTCCAAAAACGCATTCAAACAGTTTTAATTTTTCAAACCCCGCCAAATTATTTAACATAGTGGCCTATGACAAAAGCCTACGAAAAACAAATGCTAGTGCAGTGATGGCAGTTATTCTTTGACGGAAGCCTATTTAGTTTACCATGTTTTTAATGAAATTTTATGTATTTTAGTGCGTTTTTTTACACAAAATGTTCTGTAAACATTAAGTAAGTAACAGAATTTTACTTTGCAAAGTAATTTGTAGTTCCTATCAAGGTTAAGTTTTCCGCGCGAAATTCGACCAAGTTCTCGTAACCTAAACGCTTGTATGTTTCTAGCTTTGTTTCTTGTTGCATACAATTTGAGGATTTGTGATAAAATCCATTGTCGAGGGTCCGTTTCCGTTTGGTTGCGGGTAAAATTCTGATAGGGCCTTAATATTTACGCGTTTAAATTCGGTTTTGCGTGTTCTTAGTGACGATTTCTTGTGCTGGTGTTTTCGGACTCTCAGTGGGATTTTGTGGACTTTTCGTGGATTCCCGGTGGAGAAGGCTTCGTTTTACGTGCAGAAGAAGCAGCAAAGGTAGGATTGACCAAGTTTTATAATTGCATGAGTTTTTCTAAGCATGCCTTGGCTTGAAAAAAACAGTGGCGTAGACTGCGAATTTGATGGGGGTTCTGAAGGAAACCTTTTAATAAAGTTACAGTAAACCGGAAAAACTCAATAGTAGTACAAATGTATGCTTTAAGTTTTAATAGTAGCATGTTAGTACAGACGAGGTTAGGTTCTTGAATTTGTGCGGTCTTCGAAACTTTCACAAAGTGAGGTTAGGAACCCGGATACGTTTATTTCTTGATGGTTACTGGTTACTATAAATTTAATACGCTTTCTGAGCTTGAACCATTTTATATGAAACAGCAGAACGCAAAGAATGAAGCAATATTTACGTATTTGATAATTCTGAATGCACTTGATTAACGGAATAACCCACTCCTGTAGTTTATTAGAACAAAATAACAAAACTGCTTCCAATTATTGCGGAAAGATATATTTACATGAGGTCAAGGTTATTAATCTTTTTCGGTTTAATAACTAATCAGCATAAAAATACGCAAATAAGTTTTAAGAAATAAGTGTACTGTATATAAAGAATTGTTGCTGTTGAGATAACCAGTTGTTTTATTGGTGTTGGGCGAATAACGTACTTTGTTGCTTTTAGTATTTGGTAAGTATCCAATTATTTAATTTTATTTTAACTGAATAATAGGTTTCGATTAATTTTATATGCAGGTCTAAATATTACTACGCCTTCATGCATATTTTTTACTTCACTCCGGAGTTGAACTGAAGTAAAAATCAAAAGTTAGAATATGGGTATAAAATTACTAATGCAAAGTTTGCTTTGAAATTCAGTGTGCAAGGTTAAAATTTTGATTCTGAATGATTTTTTCAATATCTCAAACGTTAAACCCCATTCGTGGATTCCTAGGATTTAAGATTTGCATTTGAGTACCTCAAACCATGTTACTGGTGCAGTCTTTGCCTTAAATACGACAAGCTGCGTGTAAAAAACGAGAAAGAATAACAACATTTTTTGTTAACAGGTTACCACTATGTTTTCTTATAAAATAATCTTTATTCAATCGATATTGCTGGTGCTACAGTTTCCACACATTTATTCAGATCCACAATGTTATTGGCGAAAAAGTGTCTGCAGTACCCTTAAATGTGTTGAAGTAAATAAAAACAGTTTGGCAATCAAATTAAACAACTTAACTCACGAACATGATTATACTGATTATGATTACGAATCCGAGAATGATGCGTATTGCTTACGTATGGAAATTAGCCACTCGGATATCGACGTTTTAAGAAATACTGCGTTAGAAGTACTTCATCCGCACGAATACCAAGAAATTCGACTATCAAATATACATCTGCAAAACATTTCTGAAGAAGTATTCGCCAATTTTACGAATTTGAGACGATTGTTCCTGGATCATAATGAACTTGTTGAAGTTAAAATTACAAGTGATCTGCAGAATCTCGAAGAACTTAACTTGGTTAATAATAGAATTGCAAGTTTTGAAGACAACGATGTTCCAAAAATCGACAGTTTAAAAATCTTGAAGCTCAGTTACAACGAACTTTTAACGATAGATTCGGTGATGTGCAACTTTCAAAATTTAGAGGAGTTAAATGTCGACAACAATAATCTAACAGAAATCGAAAATAGTTTTCGATGTAATACTAAGCTTAAAAGTTTAAATTTGGCTTTCAACCAAATCAGTGAACTAAATTCATCTACATTCGCTAAATTACTCAAACTTGAAACGTTGTATTTAAATGATAATCAACTATTAACCATTGGTGACAACGCTTTCAAACTATTATCATCATTAGAGCAGTTAGTCTTATTTAATAATAAACTAGAAGTGGTAAATAATACCACGTTCGCCGGTTTAAGTAGCTTAAAAATATTAGAAATACATAATAACAATGTTAGTGAGATACAACCGGATTCATTTTTAGATCTCAAAAATGTAAGGCGCTTTCAGATGACTAGAAACCCATTATCGATATTGGAAGGGAACACATTTAGAGGTTTAGAACATATTGAAGAGTTATATTTAAGAAGGATGAATATAAAACAAATAAAAGATTTTGCATTTGCGGGTTTAAAACAATTACGAATTTTATACTTAAATGACAATAATATTACGGAAATACAATCGAAGGTCTTCTTTGATATGCCTAACTTGATACTTTTAGATTTAAATCATAATAATTTCTTTCTTCGTCCTTATATGTTTTCACAATTAAAGAAACTGAGGGGACTGTATATAAAGAAAAACAAAGATAATCCCGAATATTCTTTGGAATCGAATACATTTGTAGGTTTAGAAAAATTATGGGGTTTCGATTTATCTGGAATGGGAATCGAATATCTCGAAGCTGGTACTTTTAACGGACTCGATAGTTTATATTTCTTAAATTTAAGTTCCAACCAGCTAGGTAATTTATCACCCGATGTTTTTATTGGTATGCCAAATTTAAAAAAACTAGACTTAAGAAATAACAAAATTACGAGAATATCTCCAAATGCATTTTATGAACTTAACAATGTTACTTCTTTTTATATAAGTCAAAATAACATATCCAGTTTAGAAAGAAATACGTTTAAAGGGTTACAAAGTTTAGAATCACTCGATTTATCCAATTTACAGATTGAATTCATTACTAAAGGAGCTTTCCTGGGGCTTGATAAATTAACCAGTTTAAATTTAAGCAATAATGCTTTAACAGGGCTTACTACAGAATTCATGTTTGATGGTGCTGATAATTTACTCTGCCTGCGACTTGATAACAATAACTTGACATTTATAAAAGGGAACACGTTTTTTGGTTTAAAGCATTTGACATACTTAAATTTAACAAATAATCCTATTTCGACGTTGGAACAATTTGCATTTAGTGGTTTACAGAGTATGGTAAATTTGGATTTATCTGGTTTAGGTATTCAAGGTGAAATACCAAATAGTGCATTTTCGGGAATGAGAAAGCTGGAGACATTAAATATGAGTCACAATAAAATTACACAATTAGTTCAGGGTTCATTGACAGGTTTAGTATCTTTGAAATATCTTTATTTGAATAATAACAACTTGCAAATGGTTAGACTTGTGGGACTTCCAAAATTATCGGTTATTGATCTTAGTAATAACTATAATTATTCATTAAAGTGCTATCTCTGCTTTTATGGTTTACCCTCCGCTAATATTTTGAATTTAAGCAATACAAACCTTAACGAAATAACAAGTGGTGCATTTAACGGTTTGTCCTATTTACGGACGATGGATTTGCGAGGAGCTCCAATTAAAACTTTGAATGAAAAAGCTTTTGATGGGCTTCCTAGATTGGAAAATGTATATTTAAACGATGGCATAAAAAACATAAAAAGAGAAGCTTTTGAAAATTTACTAACTTTAAGCAATCTTACTATTAATAATGCAGAGCTTTCCACACTTGAATCTTTTACATTTGACAATATGACTCAATTAACCGCTTTGAATTTCCAGAATACCCACATTGGCACTATTAAACCAAAACCTTTTAATAGATTACCTTCGTTGAAAGAGATTAATTTTGAAAATTGTACGATTGACACGATTGAAAGTGACGGATTTTCTTATTTAGACAGCTTGCAAATGATAAATGCAATAAATCATTTTCAACGTTCTCCAGGATGCTACAATTTTTCTCACTTATCAATCAAGTATATTAAAGCGAGCGCATTTTCTGGACTTCCGACATCCTTGCAGTTACACGAAGATTTAAATCTTGCAAGTAATGAACTTACGATTATCTACAAGGATACTTTTTTGGGACTAACTTATATGGATAAATTGGAACTTAATAACAATACAATTGAAGTAATCGAAGAAGGTGCCTTTACTTCGTTAGAACATCTAACTGAATTAGACGTAAGCCATAACAAATTACAAGCATTATCAGTTAATATTTTCAAAGGCCTTTACGAACTGCTTGAATTACATTTGCAAAACAATAAATTCTCACACTTAAATAAAGAACTCTTTAATTCTCTTCCAAAACTAAATTATTTAGATTTGTCCAATAATAAACTTAAGCAAATACCATCGGATGTGTTCAGTTCGTTATCGTCTTTGAAAGGTTTAATGATCAATAGAAATAATTTAGACAGTTTAGGCAAACATGATTTACCGAAACTTACAATGTTGGATATTTCTTATAATGCTTTGAAAACTTTCGACTCAAACGAATTATCATCAATGAAATCACTACTCTTGCTAAATTTAAAGGGTAATTATTTAACAAATTTAAATGCCGAGCTTTTAATAAAGAATGTGGCACATTTACACACAATTGATATCACTGAAAATGAATTTACATGCGATATGTTAGCGCCTATTTTAGTTGCTTTCGAAAGGAACAACATAGACTATGTAAAGGTGAACACTCAAGCGTATGGCTATTTTAACGGTGTAAAATGCATGGCAGGTCAACCATATAATAATTCAAATCAGATGGATTTAACTCAATTCTTAAGCGTCTTAAATAGCACGAAGGAGAGTCTAGAAATGTTAATCCATCAACATAATCATAGCACGCATTCAGTTTTTGACCAGCATAATGATATTACGAAATTACTTGCACAATTAACAAGACTCCAACATTTCAATCATACTCATCACGTTAAAAACCACAACCATGTTAGTCCCACTAACAGTAACAAGTTAAACGTATTTGAATGTGTACTAATAGTTCTTTGTGTTTTTATATGTTTAGCAAAATTATTTCAGCTTTTTAAATATTGTTTAAGTCATCGGAATCACAGAAGGTCAGTTTCTCAAATAGAACTTGTTAGTGCGAATTTGTAATAATGTTAATAGTAAATTTATTTAACTTGTTATATAAATGTATTGTAACAAAAATGTAAAGAATTTCAGGAGTTACCAGTAACTAATGATTCTAAGAGATGAGCCAAAATTGTTCTAGTTTTCTTTACAAACGCATATAAATAACATTTTAATGTAAAAAATATGGTTCGCTTATTTATAATAAACAATTGCCTCTAAATGTAAATCAAATATTAATAAGCTTGTATTAGCGTTTTTTTATTGTTCGCCGAAGATGCTGCCAGTATATTGGAACAGAGTGAAAATAAGACGGCGAGAAAGGATGACGGTAAAAGTGACCATCATTATTGTAATTATTTTATTATATTTTGATAAATAAATGTGTAATTGCTAATACTTAATGTAATTCCAATCTCCTCCATTATCATCTTTTGGGGTGGCCTTTGGTAGCGCTGTCGAAAACAGTAAACTAAATAATGAAATGATAGAAACACAGTGAAAATGCAACGGTTCATATTCTCACTTCATGTTTAAGTTATGTTTAATAACTTTTAACATATTCTCAATCTCACTTTTACACAACTAAATTACATATATGAAATTATTATCGTTTTATTTACTTTAAACATGACTTATTAAAGTTACTTTTAAGCATAAGATGAATATACAGATCTACTAATTTGTTTATAAAACTGAAATTCCATTTTCAAGAACTCCATATTTGAACTGGATGAAAATGTTATGCAAAACATTCCGTAAACAAATTTAAAATAATACACCCATCATCAAATATTAATTTACAAGAAGTATTCACAAAAGGTCTCCGACGTTAAGTATTTTCAAACATTTTTATAATCACAGCAATTGCTTTTAATCATACTTCAAAATTAATAAAGTTGAACGTTAATTCAAACAATCCGAGTATTTCAAATATAAAATAGATGTTTGCTACAATAATTTAATTCCACCCTGTTATAGAAAATGTGTCAGAAATCGATTTTTTTTTTATTTTGTAATTTGATTGAGTAAACTGAGTATTGTACCTATGCAAAATTTTAAGGCCGAATTTTAATTCGTTACCGTGTTATGGGAGCTAAAAGTTTAAGCTATGACGTCACCTATGTCGGTCGCCGGTAAGAGCTCTAGCATAGCTTCAAGTACAACGCTAAATTTATAGCGTTTTCCACGTCCCTGCACTAACTGCACTCAGTGCGCACTGGCTGATTTCGGTATGTTGCACCTATGCACCGCTGGCAACTTATTGCACTGCTGCATGTTCCACCTTATAAATCGAGTGCAGTTTTTTTGCACTCAGTGCACAAAAATTAGCACCGAGTTTTTTGACGGTGTTAAATCTAGTGCAATTAAAAAATGGCGCGGGAATTATTACAGACATTTTCTTATAGTCATCATCAAGTATCGATGAAAAATTCATTCCTGTGCTTGTAAATTTAGATAAATATAAAATTCCAAGTGTAAAGAACTTCATTGAAGAAGTAGTTTATAAATTTAATATTATTAATATATTAATTTAATAAAGTACTTATGTTCCACGTCAGCACTTTTTTAGTTTGGATGCACAACCGGTTGAGTGCTAGCTATTACTTGATTAGTGCTGGTGCGCACTGAGTGCTTGGAGGTGGAAAACGCTATTAGGTTATGTTACGTTGTGTAGTAGCCTCCGGAGACCGACTCCATCTGATTTCTCTCTACCCGTTTATTGTGGTTATTATCAAAGATATTGAAATTCTACCAATGCGGGTACTTTTACGAGTATTTTAACTAACGTATTTTGATATTTACTAAATATGTTGCATAAGTTAACAATGCCTTTAAAGTTGGGTGTACAAGATGACATTATTTATATGTAAATAAATGAATTCTATTCCGAAAACACTTTTCATTTATTAGCTAATTCTCTGTAAATTAATTTTAATAAAGTAGTAGTTAATTAGTTAGTTATTTTACTATAATAACAAAACTTATGTGATACCTAGTCATTTGTTATTTACAAACACATCTAATAAAAACTACAGGAAATTTAAAAAGATACCGACAACTGATAACACTTAAGATAAAAACCTTGTTTATGCATGCAAAAATAAACAGGTCAGCTGTGGGTTACATAAATGAAGCAAACCACACAAATTTGACTTACGAATATGATAATGCATTTTCTGAGCTTGGACCATTTTCTATGAAATAGCTGAATGTGTGCAATACTCCATAAAAGAATCAAGCAATGTTTGTTTACGATTCTAATAATTCTGAATGTTATGCACTTGATTACGGAAATAACCGGCATGCACAGTTTGTGAGAACTAACAAGACTGCTTCCAATTATTTCGTGATGATACACTTACGTGGGATCAAGGTCATTAATCTTTTTAAGTTTATTAGTTAATCAGCATACATATACGTAAATGAGTTTCGAGAAATAAATTTGCTATATATAAAGATATAAAGAATTATTGCTTTTGAGATAAACAGTCATTTTTAATTGTGTTGAGTGAGTAACGTGTTTCGTTTTTAACATTTGGTAAGTATGCAGTTATTTACTTTTGCTTTGACCAGCTTTGACTAAACAAGAGATGTGGACTCGTTTTATAACTATCTTTAAATATTACTGCGCCTTCACGTTCAAAAATACATAGATTCAACTCAGAATGCGTGTACGAAATTACTAATGCAAATTCGCACTGAAATTCGGTATACAAAGTTCAAATTTGGATTCTGAATGATTTTGAATAATGATCTTCATTCATATACTATTGCAATACTTTCGCAAATGCATTGTAAAATAGCGTTTTAATTTTTCATTTTACATCTTTATTTAAGAAAGGCTCAATACCTTATATAAGTCTTTAGAGCGTTGACTAATATTGTTTCATAGTATAAAAATAACTTTCCAGTTTCCTATGAAAACTGTAAATACTGTTTGAAGTTTGTTTAAATTAATCCATAGATACCATAAAAGTTTAGAGCGCAATTTGCCTGGTTAAACAAATTAAAATTTGGCAAACCACAATCTTTTTTGAAATTACGTAAATACTTAGTGAAAGGATTAAGGCGGTACTAGCCGTTCAATAATTCGTAACAAAACCGTATGCAGCCCATTTTACATCTGTAGTTCACACTGCTTTTATGTATTATACAGCGAGAATAATAATAGCTGTCCGTGCCGCCTCCTTAAAAAATGAAGATAGTAAAAATGTGCCGCTTCATATGTATGTAAGCATGGACTGCACCTACATTCGTGTCTATTTTGACTAACCTAAAAAACCAACAGAAACGTTAAACCTATGCATATTGGGAAAAATAGGCGTACTTACCTGTACTAAACACAAAAATATCAATGCTAGTCTTGAAGAAGACCAATAATGTAGAAGATTATGAAGGCTTTTACACGAGAAAAGGCGAAAAATTAAACTTGCACGGCAAACATCAAAATGCGAAACACGTACGAAGCTAATATCACACTGAACTGCAAGACGCGCATAAGCAAAGTGGAAGTAAAGATTGGCAATACCTGCCTTGGAAAGTAGTTTTTTTTTGTCAACTTTTTCTGCTCTCACGGTACAAGGGATCTGGTGTAGAGACGCTTAATAGTGGGTTAAATATTACGAACAAATATCTGTTACTACCCTTTGCTACTACATAGCCTATGTATAAAATACAACCGTTTTAATACGCTTAACACGCATGAAGTTAGCGTCGACTTTCCCAGCCAACCGAACCGTAGGTAGGAAAACATGCACGGTGCAACACCAACACGTTCGGCTTCCAGCTAATATCTCGTAGACGAATATGCGCCATTAATCAAAGCTTACAGAAAGTGTTTAGCACACTTCCTTCTACTCCTCCACAATAAATTATAAAGCACGTCACTACAACCTGTTCAATTTGCAACGCCAAAATGGTCTGGTAGCACTTGCAGGAGCTACCATGTTTTAGCTAATATTTCGTAAATTAATATGGACCATTAATTGTGGGGGGGGAGGGGGGTGTAACATCAATGGACCCAATTGTCAACCCCACCTGCAAAAGAGGTAGAATTAAAAACGAACTGAGACAACCCAACATCGGAAGGGTATATTCTTATACCAGTTGTCCCAAGGTAACGGGGCCCATACCGCTGAGCTAAACGCACGGGCATGATACACAGATTCAGAAAGACAGAACGAACTTCGGAACTGATGAACGGTCTAACTGGAGACAACCAATGCTAAGGAAAAAGAAAATGAGAATTGGAACGTGGAGCGTGCGCACTTTAACAGCAAACGAAAGAGAACTGGTGGATGGATTAAAGAGATACGGAGTACAGATTCTGGGATTAAGTGAGGACCAGCGTTGAGGCAAAGAGGCAAAGGTGGAGTTGGAATTATTGTAACCCAGGAAGCAGTTAGTTCACGAATCAAACAAATAGACCTATAGAATTAGAAGAAGGGATCACCATAATTCAAATATACCTATATACCGGTGGAAGGTGAAGACACTGTTTTGCAATCAACTAACCGCCACTGTAGAAAACTCTAGAAATGTAAGTAGACATATCATAACATTGGGAAATTGGAACGCCAGAATCGGGAAGGACCATCGAAGAGGACACGGAACAATGGGAAAATATAACGTTGTAAATGAGAATTGAAAAATAATGCTTGAATTTATATAGAGAATCAACTTCTGGTACATACTTCATACATAAACCTATCCATAAGATAACTATTAAAGCAGAAGATACCATGAGATCGAAAAAAAAATGATTCTGAGCAGGCCTTGACCAGTACAACACGATTGGCTACACTGGTTCTAGAATGCCTATGAACTATAATGTGACAGTGACATTTCAAATGTAAGTCAGTTTTGCAATCTTGTTTCCAGAATTATTTAAGTTTGTCGTTGTAATACTAGTGAAGGATCACATTTTGAACACCTACTCTAACATGTATTCATCTTAATTTTCAGTTTGTTCCCTAAATAAATACTGTTTTGTGTTTTAATTTATTTGACATTTATTAACCTGTAACCTACTGCCACATTTTGAAATCAGTCTTGCCAATCGTGTTGTACTAGTCAAGGCCTGCTCAGAATCATCTTTTTTTCGATCTCATGGTAGAACGACAAAACGCATTATCATATCACATATATTAGAGAAACGAAGTACGCTATACTAGATGTCAAAGTAATTAGGGGTGCAGAATTACGTACGGATCATCGACGGGCAATAAGAGAAATTCGGTTATATAGTCCAAAGAAACGAAAGCGAAAGAATACAGATGGGAAAACTGGATAAGGGCGAAATAAGAGAACAATATGTAAATCTCCTGGGGAACAAGCTGGAAAAATTGGAAAAAAGCAGAAAATCAATGAGTAGAACAGAGCCTAGATCAAAGATGGGAAACTCTCAAACAAACCATTCTAATAACAGCAGAAGAAGTATACGGAAATATAAAAATTAATGAAAACAGAAAGAAAAGGACAAGGTGGTTGAAAACTGCGTGCAAGAAAAAATACAGGAAGAAATACGTGAAATCAAAAAGTGAAGCAGGCAGACAAACATAGATAAGAGGTAGAAACGAAGCAAATATAACAGTCTTAGGGACAAAATCGTGGGAGGAATTTGGTGTAGAAAGCAGGTTTCAGGACAACAGGAAGAGTTTCTAGGGCATAATAAAGACCTCTTAGTATGCAAAAACGGCCAGAAGTAGCACAAAATAGAGAAACAAATTTATATATGATGAAAAAGATGTAGTAAAGACATTCTCTAAAGAGAGCTGGATCATCAGGTAGTAAGAACATTAATCCCGAATTAATTAAATATAACTAAGCGAGTCACATAACAAAACTATGCAATGTGGCATGGAACACCACAACAATGCCAAACAGGTGGAATAGGAACCCAATAGTCCCAATACGTAAAAAAGGAAAATTACAGAGCAGTATGTTTATCACAAGTAGCACAAAAATGACTTGAATGTAATAGAAAGCAGTCAGAGAAAAGAGAACAACATTTTCAAAAGGAACAAGCCACCTACAGAAGAGGGAGACAACCCCAGGATCAGATTTTTACACTAAGACTAACAATAGAAAAACGCTAGACGGAGACAGAAAACTGTATCTAGGTTTTCAACAAAGTACCAAAACAAAACTATGGAAAGCTCTAGAAAATACAGGTATGTCAAGACCGGTACTACAGAAACTAACAGAAAGCAGTTACAAGAGCACAAAAGGGGTTGTCAAGATGCATAGAACAGAGCCGGAAAGATTTCTGGAATTGGAAAAACGTATTAAGCATGGAGATAGCCTAAGCCCGATTCTGTTTGTCATGTAAATACATCGAGGAAATGTTAAAGAAAGTAAAGAAAAGAAAGCCCAAGGCGTACATAGGAAACTCCATGAACCAAGTGCAGAAGACATAGTGGTCATCGCTGACAATCCAAGGGACCTTCAACGCTCGATTAATGTATGGGCTGTCGAAATAGAAGGAAAAGGAATGGAGCTTAATGTAAAGAAATGTAAAATATTGTGTATAACTAAAGACAAAGGAGAGGAAAAGGACGGAGAAGTATTCGGTATAAATCAAACAGAAGTAGAAAAAGGCAGTGCCTACGAATACCAATCTTA
This sequence comes from Melanotus villosus, assembly GCA_963082815.1. Classification (NCBI taxonomy): domain Eukaryota; kingdom Metazoa; phylum Arthropoda; class Insecta; order Coleoptera; family Elateridae; genus Melanotus; species Melanotus villosus. Next base: position 54,222,407 of record OY720425.1, read on the forward strand.
AACAAAGATAGAAGGATAGATCAAGAAATCCAGAGCAGGATAGGCAACACAAGTACAATCTATTACCAGTTGCACGAAACAGTTATAGGCAAGCAACAAAGAGGCACAAAAGCTAAACTACATTGTATAAATCCCTACAATGACATATGCAGCAGAAAGTCGGATGATGGAAAATAAACATGAAAATAAGGGCACCGCAATGGAAATGAGATGCATGTGCATGAGGAAAATTAGTGAAAAAATACGAAGAGACAGAACATGTAATGGTCAAAATTAATAATCTGTTTTCTAATTTTCTCAACTCTATGCATTTTTGACATACAACATTTATATCAAATCGTGTTGTAGAGTTATTATGTATGTACAAGTATTTATGCAAGTTTGTTTGTTAGATAAAATTATTATTTCCCGTAATTCTTTTTTTGACGATAACGGCGCTTGTAATTAACCTAACTCCTCCTCATTCTTCCTACGTAAGGACACGGTGGCTATACATTTTTTAAGGGAGAAATGTATAGTCCACCTCAAATGGCGCCATCGTCCTTTCTAAATTGCGTCTTGGCTAAATAAAGTGGGCAGGCCTTAATATGTAATATTTAATTTAACTGGCCTTGTTTTTGGGCAGTTGTGGTGGGGCCCTTGTGGCCCCCAGATGGATCCATATTTTTTTAAAACTACAAAGTTGTAATTTAGGTTATCACATAATCAACTATTCGTCAATTTATGAGATGAAACGACTGCATTAAGGAAAATATAGTATTGAACAAAAAATCTACGACGAATAATTTGGTATAATGGGATATGTATTCTAAGGCAACATTGAAATCTTCAGAGTTTCTTTGGATTCTGGTTCAAACAAATCTGAAATAGCATTGACAGTTTTCACATTATATGAAAAAAAACGGACAAGCATAATTAATGATTTATAGGAAAATGGAAAGTTATTTTTATGAAACAATTAATCAGCGCCCTAAAGATAAACCGATTATCTTATTTAAGGTATCGATCCTTTCTTCATTTTGTTAAATAATCATTTTATAACGCATATGAGAGAGTACATTTGAGTGGTACCTCAAGACATGTTACAACTGTGTTCAAAGCAGCCTTCATCTTAAATACGACAGACACACTGCATTTAAAGAAAAAGTAACAACATTGTTTCGTCAACAGGTTACCACTATGTTTCCATTTAAAATAGCCGTTATTCAACCGATATTGCTGGTCCTACAGTTACCGTACATTTATTCAGATCCTCAGTGTTACTGGCGAAATAGCGGCTGCACTATACTTAAATGTATCGAAGTAGATGAAGACAGTTTGTCTGCCAACTTAAACAACATAACTCACGAACATGATTTTAATTACTTTAAATACCAATCGAAGAATAATGAGTATTGTTTACGTCTGGAAATCAGCCATTCGGATGTTAACGTTTTATTAAATACCACGTTAGAAGCACCACATCCGCACGAATACGAAGAAATTCGACTCTCAAATATACATCTGCAACACATTTCTGAAGACGCATTCGTCAAATTTACGAATTTAAAACGATTGTACCTGGATCATAATGAACTTGTCGAAGTTCAAATTACAAACGGTCTGCAGAATCTTGAAGAACTTAATTTGGCCAATAATAGAATTGCAAGTCTTGAAAAGAACGACTTTCCTATAATTGACAGCTTAGAAATCTTGAAGCTCAGTTACAATGAACTTTTAACGATAGATTCTGTGATATGCAACTTTAAAAATTTGGAGGAATTAAACCTCGATAACAATAAATTAAATGAAATTGAAAAGAGTTTCACATGTTATACGAAGCTTAAAAATTTAAATCTGGCTTTCAATCAAATTAGTGCAATTAATTCATCAGTGTTCGCTAATATGCCTGAGCTTAAAACGTTGTATTTAAACGACAATGAATTATTAAGTATTGCTGACAATATTTTCAAACAATTATCGTCATTGGAGCAGCTCGAATTATTTAATAATAAACTAGAAGTTATAAATAATACAACGTTTGCCGGTTTAAGTGGTTTAAAAATACTTTCAATACATAACAACAGTATTACGACAATACAACCCGATTCATTTTTGGATCTAAAACTTGTAAGACGGTTTAACATGTATAGAAATCCATTATCCGTATTGGAAGGTAATACATTTAGAGGTTTAGAACATGTTGAATGGTTATTTCTGGATCGGATGAATATACAACAAATTAAAGATTTTGCATTTGCTGGTTTAAATGATTTACAGATTTTACATTTAAATGACAATAATATTACCGAAATACAATCCAAGGCCTTCTATGACATGCATAACTTGTTACTTTTAGATTTAGGAAATAATAATTTCTATTTTTATTCTAACACATTTTCACAATTAAACCAACTGGAAGGACTGTATGTAAAGAAAACCAACGATAACGCTGAATATTATTTGGAATCAAATACGTTTGCAGGTTTAGAAAAATTACGGGTTCTCGACTTATCTGAAATGGGAATAGAATATATGGAAGCTGGTACTTTTAATGGGCTCGATAGTGTAGGTTTCTTAAATTTAAGTTCCAATGAGTTACGTAATTTAGTACCTGATGTTTTTATTGGTATGCCAAATTTAAAAAAACTAGACTTAAGTAATAACGAAATTATGAAAATAAGTCCAAATGCATTTTACGAACTTAACAATGTTACTTCTTTATATATAAGTCAGAATAACATCTCGAGTTTAGAAAGAAATACGTTTAAAGGTTTACAAAGTTTGGAATCACTTGATTTGTCCAATTTACATATCGAATCGATTACTAAAGGGGCTTTCCTGGGGCTTGATAAATTAACCAGTTTAAATTTAAACACTAATGCTTTAATGGAAATTAGAAAATTGATGTTTGAGGGTGCCGATGATTTACTGAGCCTGCGACTCGATAACAATAACTTAACATTTATAGAAGAGCAAACATTTTTTGGTTTAAAACATTTAACATACTTAAATTTAACAAATAATCCTATTTCGACGTTGGAACAATTTGCATTTAGTGGTTTACAGAGTATGGTAAATTTGGATTTATCTGGTTTAGGTATTCAAGGTGAAATACCAAACAGTGCATTTTCGGGAATGAGAAAGCTGGAGACATTAAATATGAGTCACAATAAAATTACACAATTAGTTCAGGGATCATTGACAGGTTTAGTATCTTTGAAATATCTTTATTTGAATAATAACAACTTGCAAATATTTAGACTTACAGTGGTGGGACTTCCAAAATTATCGGTTATTGATCTTAGTAATAACTATAATTATTCATTAAAGTGCTATCTCTGCTTTTATGGTTTACCCTCCGCTAATCTTTTCAATTTAAGCAATACAAACCTTAACGAAATTACAAGTGGTGCATTTAACGGTTTGTCCTATTTACGGACGCTGGATTTGAGAGGAACTCCAATTAAAACTTTGAATCAAAAAGCTTTTGATGGGCTTCCTAGATTGGAAAATTTATATTTAAACGATGGCATAGAAAACATAAAAGGAAAAGCTTTTGAAAATTTACTAACTTTAAATAATCTTACTATTAATAATGCAGACCTTGCCACGCTTGAATCTTCAACATTTGACAATATGACTCAATTAGCCGCTTTGAATTTCCAGAATACCCACATTGGCACTATTAAACCAAAACCGTTTAATAGATTATCTTCGTTGAAAGAGATTAATTTTGAAAATTGTACGATTGACACGATTGAAAGTGACGGATTTTCTAATTTAGACAGTCTAAAAATGATAAATCATATCCAGCGTTCTCCAGGTTGCTACAATTTTTCTCACTTATCTATTAAATATATTAAGGCGAGCGCATTTTCTGGACTTCCAACGTCCTTGCAATTACACGAAAATTTAAATCTTGAAAATAATGAACTTTCGATTATCTACAAGGATACTTTTTTGGAGCTAACTTACTTGGATATATTGGAACTTAATAACAATACAATTGAAGTAATCGAAGAAGGTGCTTTTACTTCATTAGGACATCTGATTGTATTAGACATAAGTCATAACAAATTACGAACTTTATCAGCAAATACTTTCAAAGGTCTTTATGAACTGCTTAATTTGGATTTGGAAAACAACCAACTAGCACACTTAAGTAACGAACTATTTAATTCTCTTCCAAAACTCAATCATTTAGATTTGTCCAATAATAAACTTAAGCAAATATCATCGGACGTTTTCAGTTCGTTATCGTCTTTGGTAAGTTTACGAATCGATCGAAATAATTTAGACAGTTTAGGCAAACACAATTTACCGAAACTGAAAGGTTTGGATATTTCTTATAATGCTTTTAAAACTTTCGACCCGGATGAATTATCGTCAATGAAATCACTAACCGTGCTAACTTTAAAAGGTAATTATTTAACAAATTTAAATGCCCAGCTTTTAATAAAGAATGTGCCACATTTATATGCGATTGATATCACTGAAAATGAATTTACATGCGATATGTTAGCACCCGTTATAGTTGCTTTCGAAAGGAACGACATCCACTATGTAATAAAGGTAAACACTCAAGCATATGGTTATTTTAAAGGTGTAAAATGCATAACAGGTCAACCATATAGTAATTCAAATCAGATTAATTTAACTCAATTCTTAAGCGTCTTAAATAGCACGAACGAAAGTCTTGAAATGCTAATCCATCAACATAATCATAGCACGCATTCCTTTTTTGACCAACATAGTGATATTACGAAATTACTTGCACAGTTAACGAGATTCGAACATTTCAATCGTACCCATCACGTTAAAAACCACAACCACGTTAGTTCCACTAACAGTAACAAGTTGGGCGTATTTGAAATTGTATTAATAGTTCTTTGTGTTTTTATATGTTTTGGAAAATTATTTCAGCTTTTTAAATACTTTTTTAGTCATCGGAATAACAGAAGGGCCGTTTCTCAAATAGAACTAGTTAATGCAAATTTGTAATAATACTAATTGTAAGTTTAGTTAACCTATTATGTACTTATTGTAGTTAGTAAAAATATAATAATTGTTAAACTGTCTGTGCATGCGTTTGTATGTAAATGCATTACAACAACCATTCGCTAATCATATTCAGGGCAATGTTCATGAGGCTGGACAGAGCTACATCATGCTTTCCCCTAATGATAATTACCAGGTCATCCGGGTAACCTTGGACACTGAAACCCTGTCGGTTCAGCTTGTCCAAGAGGTCATCAACGACCAATGACCACAACAGAGGTGACAGAACTCCGCTTTGCGGACATCCTCTTGTGGTTAAAACGATCGCAGATTCAGTCCCAATATTTATTGGAATTTTTCGGCTTCTTAGCATGAATTCTATCCATATGATTGTTGAGGTATATACCTCTTTCGGTCGTAGCTCTACGAATTAGTTCATAGGAGGTGTTGTCAAAGGCACCTTCTATATCTATGAAATCACTTCTTTGGATGCTATGGTTTTTTCACCTATAATGTGACTTAACACCCACTGACTTTAATATATGGGGAATTGTTCGAGAGTTGGTCTACGACATTCAAACTTTGAAGGTCTTCATTGAAGCAGCATTTGAATCTTCCACTCCTGAAATTTGTAGAAATATTTGTAAATCAGTTCAAAGAAGAATTCAAATCTGTTCGGAAAAGCTGGGTCATCAATTCAAGCACTTGCTTTTCTTTTATTTTTTGTCTTCATTTACGTTGATGTTAGATTTCTCGTTTATTTTCTATGTTCATTTGCGTTCTGATTCTTTTATTTCGTTGATGTTTGATTTCTTTAATTTTCAATGTTTTGATTTATTTTGGGGCGTATTTAATAACTAAAGCGTCCTTGAGTAGCTTCAGGCATTTTAATACACATAAACTAATTTCAGTAGTTCACTTGGATTAAATTGTTTATAAAATTCAGATGCTCTAACACTTTCAAGGCACACTTGTGCAAATTTATCGTCCAAGACAATTCCAAAAAAAACTTATAAGATAATTCGAACAAAACAAAATCTTGTTCGCAGACTTGGCTAAAATTAAATCAATTCCTGTTATCTAAATTAACCCTTAACCGGCGTTGCGGAGTCCCTGGGACTCTAGCAAGTATAAATTGTTTAATAACTTTCGTATTTGTCCACCAAACGGCATGTGTTGTTCAGTAGCTTCTCATGGTAGGTGGACCTGTCACGTGCTCATTCGAAATCAGTCTGTGATCAAGGCAAGTATGTTGAAAAAAATCTTAGGGTCCGTGGGACTCCACGACGCAGTTAGTGTTATATTTGCAATTTAGCAACTATGCTCAAGAATTTAAAAAAAATAATCCTACAGATCCTAACTTTGAGGAAACTATGCAAAGATGGCTTTAGGAATGTGACACAGGTATTTTCAGAATTTTAAAAATGGTACCTGAGGCACCAGCTGATGCTCAAGACGTTTTGTCTAGAAATCAGAGGAATTATTATTCTACTTGTGACCCAAAATTAAAAAGAAAAACTGCTTATTTTTGTGTTCAATGCAGAAAACCAATTTGTTAGCAATGTTCTAAAAAAATTTTTCTTCAATGCATTGAAAATCTACAAGAGTCCTAAATATTTTTTTTATAGGGTTTTTGAACCATTGTCAGTTTTTTTTAGTTTTATTTTAAAAATTAATGCGTTTTCATTTTTTATAGTTTAGACCTTACCAAACATGTTTTCAATAAGAAAAGTATTTATTTTTTAGTTTTGTTTTTGCAAAATAAGAATCAAAGAAACACTATTTATTTTTTAGTATTTTTGGTTTTAGATCTTTTTTGGCTTTAGTTTGTTACTCAGTTGGTTATAAATATAAAAGTTTGTTTCTTTACATGTTTTTAATTAACTATACAACGAAAAATAAGTAAGTTTTTCAATAACATTAAATGCACAGCATCTTTTTATTTTAGAGTCCCAAGGACTCCACAACGCATTGAGCGTTAAAATTTCTGGCCACGCCGGTTAAGGGTTAAACAAAATGGTCTTTAATATAAAAATTTGATTACTTAATGTCCGATAATAAAGTGATAGCATAGGTTGAATTATTCCCATCAGTGCCTTTATTACTAATGATTGACTTCTCGGAATATACAAATTGGAATTATTTATAAAAATCCCTGTTTAAAATTAGCAATGACTAGGATGATGTAATTCCAAGGTTTTTCAAAAAACACCAAGGTGAAACTAATCTTCTTGAGTAAATACAACGTTTAGGGAAGTAATTTACATTATTACTATTAAATTATTTAGCAAGTTCCAACAGCTACAAAATGTAACCTGCACTCCTGTTAGAATCTTATTAAAAACTGGAAATCAACATTACCTATCTAAACAATATCTAATTATTCAAACTACATGTGGGTTACTTTAAATTACTATTAATATATGCAACTAGTCTCAAGGTTAATAATTGTGTACTGATTATTAAGAATGAATCAAATACGCAAACATCTATTAAAAAAAGATTCAAGCAGAACATGCAGGTCAAACAGTTCAAAATTAATAGTTCTATTGATAAGATGGTTACGTATTAGAGTTACATTAGCACCAGCAAGGTAAGCTGCTTTTTTCTATCGCTGATAAAATGTTTAAATAATCTTATTTAGGTTAAACATCATTAAAAATGGATAGAATCCAAACATTACAACTAATATGGATTTCGTTGCACTTCTCGAACGTTTTCGCACATCCCCAATGCGGGTGGCTTCAAGAGGGATGTAGCACGCTTCGATGTATTAACACGAATACCACAAATTTGCAAACGGCACTTGCCAATGTTACATATAATTACAAAAACAGTATTACGTACTTTGATAGTGCCAACAACAAAACCCTCACGGAAGCTCTCAAATGTCTACGCGTCGATATCACTCGTTCAACGCTACAAACTATAAAAGCTACAACGTTGGCTGTGCAACACCCCGAAGAGTTCGGCGAAATAAAATTATCAAACGTGCGCTTGAGAGAAATCTCTGAAAATACCTTCGAAGCATTCGTAAATCTACAACGATTATTCCTGGATCACAACGACATCCAAACCCTCAAACTAACAGGCTTAAAAAATTTAGCGGAGATTAATTTGTCGAATAATAAATTAAAAAGCGTGCAAGAATCCGATTTACCTAAAATCGTAAACTTGAAAATCCTCGAACTCGGTTACAATCAATTAACAGTGATTGATACGTTAATGTGTAATTTTGAGGCCCTCGAAGTGCTGAGTGTTAATAATAATAATCTAAGTGAGCTGGGGACTACCTTCAAATGCAGTACGAGGTTGACAAGTTTAAACTTAGCCTTTAATCAAATAAGCGAAATTAAAGCGGCTTCGTTTGACAAACTAAAAAAGCTGGAAACTTTATACTTGAATGACAATCGATTATTGGATTTAGAGAATCAAATATTCAACGGACTACCCTTACGGTATTTATACCTCGATAATAATATGCTGCGCGTTATAAACACGCCGACGTTTAAAGGCTTAAATAATCTGAAGTGTCTATCGTTGTGTAATAATAATATAACGTTTATTTACCCCGATTCATTCGCGGACTTAAGTAATATGTCCGTTTTAAATCTGGGTGAGAATTACCTACACGTATTAGACAGTGATACGTTTCAAGGTTTAACGAACGTCGAACGATTAGACCTGAGCGAACTCAGCGTGAAAAAAATAAAAGGTAATGCGTTCCACGGTTTAAACAACTTGAAGTACCTAAATCTGGCGAACAACGGTATCGAAGACGTTGCAACGAATTCATTCGCCGGTCTACCGAAATTAACAGTATTAAATTTAAATAATAACAATTTGTATTTAAGCCCGAATGTATTTTCGGGGTTACGGAAATTGGAACATCTCCATTTGCGGAAGCCCGAAAACCACGGTCAGTATTTCATAAACACAAACACATTCATCGGTTTGGAGAAGTTGAGCGAACTCGATTTATCCCACTTTAAAATTCGGCACTTAAATAATTATGCGTTTAACGGTCTTGATAGTTTGAAAACCCTAAATTTAAGCTATAACATGTTGGAGGTTCTACGCAACAATGATTTAGTTGGTATGTCGGCTTTGAACGCCCTCGATTTGAGTTTCAACGCAATATCGAAGATATCGCCGAAGACGTTCGCGAAACTAAACAATGTGATTTCGTTGAATCTCAGTGGAAATTTTATCATCGAGTTGCAGAACTGGACGTTTAAGGGTTTAGGGAACGTACGGAGCTTAGATTTATCAAGCCTAAATATGAAGGTGATCAAGTCCGGTGCATTCCGTGGCCTTAAACTATTACAAAGCTTAGATTTGAGTTTCAATAGTTTAACCGAATTGGAGCAAAACACGTTCGTCGGCCTTTCGAATTTATTAGCGTTGCGACTCGATAACAACAACGTAACATCCTTGAAGTCTGATGCATTTCTAGGATTAAACAACGTACAAACGTTGAATTTAACAAACAACCACATTTCGACGGTAGCAAGTAATGCGTTTAACGGATTGACTAATTTAGAAAATTTAACTCTCTCTGAGTTGCGTATTGAAAAACTAGAAGCTTGGGCTTTTAACGGTTTGCGAAACTTACAAATCTTAGATTTGGACGGTAATAATATTACGGAGATACACGAAAAAGTGTTCGCTAATTTAACATCGTTGCAGTATTTGTATCTATCGGACAATAACTTAACGAAAATTAACAGCAACGCTTTCGCGGAATTAAACGAAATCATAGTTCTCGAATTGATCGGTAACAACATTTCTTTGTTGGACAATTTGACATTCAACGGTTTGTCTGATCTTAAATACTTAAACTTAAGTTACTTAAATATAACGGAAATTAAACCGGGGGCGTTCAAAGGCCTCGACTCTTTGCAAAGTTTAGATCTTCGAGGTAATTTAATCACAATATTAAAAGCGAATACGTTCGGAGGACTTACAAAGTTGAAGCGTTTATTTCTTAATGATGGTTTAAAAGCGATTCAAAGTTACGCCTTCAACGGACTTAATAGCATTGAAATGCTTAAGATAAGGAAAGCTACGCTTTCAAAGCTTGAAAGTTACACGTTCAACACACTGAACGACTTGACAGTTTTGAATTTCGACAACACTCACATCGGGGTTATTGAAAGTAACGCTTTGTATAATTTAACGAACTTGCACGTAATATACTTTGAAAATTCGACGATCGAAACGATTAAAAACAACGCATTTTTTAATTTGAGCAACATTTATAACATCGGCACGGTGAATTATCATTATTTGTTTCTTTATACGCACTTTTACAACTTTATTAATCTTTCGCTGAGGAATATAACGGAGGGTACGTTCGCTGGGCTACCGTTGCCTTCGAACAACGACGAGGGTTGCGAATATCTCGATTTGGCCGACAACAAACTGACGATTATTTATAACAACACGTTTTCGGGACTGACGCATATCTGTAAATTAATGCTCGATTATAACAACATCCGCGAGGTACAACTGGGCGCTTTCACTTCGTTAAAACATTTGCAAGAGTTGGATTTGAGTAACAACAATTTAGAAATGATTAAACCGAATACCTTCGAAAGCCTTAAAGCGTTGGACATACTGAATCTTAGTAACAACAACATATCCAGTTTAACAGCTGATTCGTTTAATTCGCTGGCGAACGTTAACCATTTAAACATCAGCGGTAACAAGCTGAAACAACTCCCAGCGGACGTTTTCAATCGTTTACCGAAGTTAACAACATTGGATCTTAGCACGAACGGTCTAAGCACGTTAGACGTATCCCAGCTTGAAATGCTGGAGCATTTAGACGTTTCCTACAATAACTTCGTGAGATTCGATCCGACTCATTTATTATCAATGAAGAAGCTACAAAATTTAAATTTACACGGCAATCTTTTGTCGAACTTACAAACAAGCCTCATAGTAAAAAACGCACCCAATTTAAAAACAATCGACATCACCGACAATAATTTTTCATGCAACGTATTACCAGGCGTAATCGTAACACTTCAAGACAATAACATCGCTTACGCACGTGAAAACAAAAGCTCCGAAGTCGGATACGTAAACGGAGTAAAATGCAGGGAAACGACTTATGAACAATACAACAAACTTACACGCCTTTTAAGTATTTTAAATAAAACAACCGAACGCGTTGCTGCAATCCTTCCTCAAACGAATCAAACCTTAGTAGTAACACCGAACGTTACAGGCTTCGTCACCGATGTTCGAAGTATATTAGAACAAAACAACAAGACGTATTCCGATTACTTAGGGAAAATACACGCACTTGCCGTTGTACTTCTACTACTTTGTTTATTAATCAGCGTAATTGTAATGTACGCTTTATACAGGTATTGTTATTTTCATAAAAATGACACACGCGAGCTTTCAGTTGCGTACTCGCACATGCAATTAGTGGATACGGCTTTCTAATTTAAGTTTTGTGTACGAAATACTGTATGTTATTTATTATGTAATATAGAATTTTTATTTATATAAATACACTTTTACTTAATATCACATAAAAGTGCCACACCTCTAAGTGTCCAGTGCCGAGAATTATAATCAGTTTCAAAATCGATGGATCCGACGTACTTCTGATCGGTTCGTTGTGGTTTCCTATAAATGGGGCACTCGTACAGTTTTGGATCTTTACCAGCGGTTGTATTAATGGCGTAAATGTATATAACAGGCATTTGTTCGTAAAGAACCTTCGCTTTGCTTTCTATAAGTTTGCCTGTGCGTCTGTCGAGGCTTGCACCTTCTAAAAACAAGCCGTAAATATATATGCCTTCGGCTGGTCCTTCTTTTATGTCCTCCTTGTTGTAACGGGTGATCAGATTTTGTAATACGACTGAATCTAAGGCCCAACCTTTATGGGCTCTTGTTACATCCTGAAATTTTTGTTAATGAGTATTTGGATTTAAAATTGAATTGGAGCTACTTACTTTGCAAATTAACGTGTGGGTTTTCTACAACGTGCACAAAATTCATTTAAAAACATCTAGATTTAAATAAATAAATAAATAAAGCAAGTTTGAGTGCTGCTGCAAAAGAAAAAGAACTCCGATGGTTTGAGGTTATGTTTTACGTCACTCGGCGTAACGTAATACATAACCTCAAACTACATAACCTAACATTCAGTAAATAAGTTTAACACGATCTTCGATAAATATTATGGTCTCAACTTGCTAGCGATACGCTATAATCAGCATCAAAGAAAAAAGAAAAATCCTTTAAAACTTTCACCCAAATTAACACATCTCTTGATATTGTACCCTCAACTTTCCGGCGATATGCTTTAATTCTACTTTTTAAATTGCTTCATTTCCATTAACCCCATAAAAAAGGGTTCCAGGGTTCGTTATTCAAACGGCCTGCTCCACAAAAATCATTCCGTCACGCCTCAACGGCAATGGACCACAAGCTGGGGGATTTGCCGCCTGGGCCTACCCACCCCTATAATGAATAATTACTTGTAAAAAACTTTCTAATTGCAAGAAGCAATTGCCGTAATCTAAATCTAGCTGAAAAACGATACATTTTAACATCAAACTTCACTTAAAGTCGACTGCTTGCGTAATCTACCTGCGTTATAAGACATCGTTGCAGAGCATCTCGCGGTTTTATTCGCGGGATGCGTCAAAACGTGATCAACACTTTTTCACTCGAGTGAAGTATCAAACGACGCGTCATAGCGCCGGCATGATGATCATAACCACTAGATAAATCAGTAATTACGTTTGGGACAATTATTTCCAAAGAATGTAAACTCAGGGATTTTTCCATTTCTGCCACCGCTCGCCAGCCAATGGAAGAGCAGCATAGGATTTTGGGGCTATAAAAGCACTTGTAAAATCGTGCTCATCATCCAAGATCTAGGCATGCTGGTTCAAGATTGATATCGCTGTATATTTGATCACGATCGACATCACTGTTTCGACACTCCACTGAAACCGCTCGCAGTTGCTTACGTCGTCAGACGCTCCCCATTCCCAACTACGTCAACACTTCGCTGAAACCGCTCGTCGCCGCTTACATTGCCGGTCGCTGCCCATTCTCAACTACCTCAAAACTCTACTGAAACTTCTCGCCGCCGCTTACATTGCCGGACGCTGCCCATTGTCAACCACCTCAAAACTCTGCTGGAACTTCTCGCCGCCACTTACATTGCCGGATTCTCAACCACCTCAAAACTCTGCTGAAACCTCTCGCTGTCGCTTACGTCACCGGACACTCGCCGTTTCCAGTCACCTCAACACTCTGCTGGAACGTCTCGCCGCCGCTTACTTCGCCGGACACTGCCCATGCCCAGCTACCTCAACACTCCGTTGGAACCGCTAGCCGCTGCTTACGTCGTCGGACGCTGCTCGTTTTCAACCATCTCAAAACTCTGCTGGAACTTCTCGTTGCCACTTACATCGTCGGACACTGCCCGTTTCCGCTCGATATTCTGCTGGAACAGTTTGCCGTCGCTTACGTCGCCGGACGTTGCCGGTTTCCAGCTACCTCAACACTCCGCTGGAACAACTCGCCGCCGCTTGCGTCGCCCAACGCTGCCCGTCTTCAATCACCTCAAAACTCTGCTGGAATCTCTCCACGTCGCTTACGCCGCCGGACACTACCCGTTTCTGCTCGATATTCTGTTGCAACCGTTTGCCGTCGCTTACGTCGCCGGACGCTTTTGACAACTGCTGAACTAAAACAACAATGTCTCAAAATCTCTGCTGGTTAAACAATCCGATCATCCAACATAGTTAGGTTAGGTCAGGCGATCAAATTCTGTAATACGACCGAATCTAAGGCCCAGCCTTTATCCTGAAATTTTAGTTAACAAGTATCTGAATTTAGAATGCGAAGTAAGTAGCTCTTACTTCGCAAATTATCCAAAACGAATATTTGTGGTTTTCTACAATGTGCATAGAATTCCGAATGCTTGCAGTCAAAAAAGCATTCACGTGCTGAATATCTAAATTTAAGTCGACAAATAAAGTGAGTTTGAGTGCTGCCACAAAAGCAAGAATAATTCCGGTGATTTGAGGTTATGTATTGCCATTCGGTGAAACAATACATAACCTCAAACTACTACATAACCTAACAAGTTTCAGAAAACTTTTTATTACAGGTGCTGAACTAAAAGAAACAATTTTTTGCTTCAATATACGCAGAATGATCACCTGTCTCATAGCCGTTAAAAATCCTTGTGGGTTAAAAAATCCGGTCATCCAAAACACGTTAGGTTTACCGGTATTAATCCAGGTGCGAAACTGGTTATCTCTTTCCAGTAGTTCCGTGTACCAAAAACCTAAAGTTGCTGATTCCCATGAAACCTATGTAAATAAACCATAAAGAACTGACCCGAAGATGGTTTTTAAACCAACTTACCTTCAACCAACGTTCAGGAATTCGAGCGTCAAACATAGAATCCAAAGCCATTCTTAGATCGTTACTCATGATGATAGTACCGTCTATGGCAAGCTTGAGATCCAGAAGTGTCGATTGTACCTAATTGTACAAACATATGTACGAACATCTAAATTAAACCGACTAATATTTACCGCTTTAATAACCCTCTGAATTCTATCTATTTCCTGCCTCAGGAAAATATTTATAGGCAACAAAGCGCCCATCTTTTGTAAAGCTTCTCGAACCTCAAAACTAACATACGGTTTTGGTAATTTCTCCAACATATCTTCAGCCAAACAATAAACGATACTTTCACGCGTTTCCCCGCCTCCGCCTCCACCTTCTTTCGGTTGTACGTTTATAATCGTATCCAAGATACCTACAAAACAAGTGTTTAAAATATTACTTAGATTAAGGTAATCGATAAACAACCTTTAATCGTGTTAATCTGATACGTAATATCGGCATTTCCATGCAAGCCAAACACCTCGGGTATATCAGACGCAGGCAAACCAGTGATATAATCAACATAACCTTGCAAGTTTCGGGTTTGTGGGACTTTATATCCTTTGTAAAATTCAAATCCTGGCCTAAGAAGGATATCACAGAACCACACCTAAAACAATGGTATTTATTTCCGTTAATAAACGATTTTACAGTTTTAAAACCTGTGTGAACGTTGTTAATAATCGTTTATCGAAATCGTCAGTAACACGTCCACCATATTGGACTTCTCCTAGCATGTAACAGACAGTTGGCCATGAAATTCCTTTCTTCGGGTCCATATCATCCAGGTGGTTTTGTATAAATTGTACGCTCGCCGCAAAGTCTGATTGGTTGAATTCGTACGGTACATTCCAACCTGTTGCGAAAATTATTAATTCATATTAAATTGAACCCTTGACTGTTACTAAACTAACCTAAAGGTCCGAACTTCCGACGTTCTTGCACGATAGTATGCAAAAACGCGACGGCGTACAAAAGGGGTGGCCATTGCGGTTGCGATGAATAATCCAAAAAATCTTGCGTAATACTCTGATAAGTCCTTTTCATACTGGCACGTATGCCCTGCGGTGGCTCATTTGTGAATTTAATAGACATTTGTAGAAGACCGATGGGAAATTGTTCGTGAACCTCCGTTGTAAGCCATATTCGAAAACTCTCGTTCATATTCTCACCGTCGGTAACCATAGTCATTGCTTCGGTAGCAAACGGAAGTGATAAATGAATATTTTGTAGCAAAACCCAACCCCCATTTTTCATGGAAGATTCGATCATATCTCGTGCTACGATCTCCTGGCCTTGACCCATCGAGACCGCCTTTAATGCTAATACAAAGGTTCAAAAAACTTACGTTTATATGATAATTAACTAAACTTACGAATCTCTTTGGCCTTCGCAAGGGCTTGTATCTGAGGAGACGGATCTGATCCGATTGACAAAATACATATCAATGGCATTTCCGGCTCCGATTCATTCCAAGTTACTTCGAGATCTAAAATGGGTGGTTCGCCGTACTGAGGGCCTAACGAATCTAAGAATATTAAATTGCAAATTATATATTAAAGCACCGTAAAGCTTTCAATTACCCATTATGTATCTACGAGCTTGTGATAAAGTCCGATCGGGGCTCCACGATCGTACAAGCAGTAATCTTCTGAAAACATCCAATGATTTTTGATAACCGCATGGTATTTCCTCTTCCTCGGGTTTTTCTTTTTCGTACCACGTCCGCCATTCTTTTTCATTTTGTTCAATCTTACAAGTAATAATATAATAATAAGGTAAAGGTATCAGCTGATGCTCTGTGAGGGAGGGAGGGAGAAAATTAGTATAAAACAACTGGGAATCAAAGATTGGCAAAGAATCTCTGGAGACATGGTTGTCCAATGTAATGGATATACATAGAATATATCAATGAACGTACAGTAATACCCCGACTTGCGCGAACTCGCAGTTACGTGGTTTCGTACTTACCCCTCCCGCTTCCTCCCTCACCCCTCTCTTGGATCATTTCGCCCGTGCTTGTTAGTGCCGTATTTGCAGTGACACATACAGATGTGTTTCACGCAAAATCCGTGAGTATTTTTTACGATCAATGTAACTTGATTTGATTAGCTTTTATTATATAAATTCTTCATCATCTAAATAACTTTCTTTAATGTAACTTTTTCATTTTGAATACACCATGATTACATATGTACTCTCTTTAAAAACAGAGGTTTTTGTTAGCCTGTGGTCCCAATTAATTGTATTTTAAATTTATTTATAAATATGCAAAACTGTACGCAGAGTTATACAAATTCGACTTACGGGCTCTTTGTCGGTCACACCTATTGCATAACTTCAGGGTATTACTGTATAATTAAAATTCTGCTGAAGAGATATGGGAGAGAGATAGTGATCATAGCAGTGTACACTCCAACAGATGACTCCCTAGAGAATGATAAGGATGAATTTTACCATTCGCTAAGTGAACAATTAGATAAAATTAAGAATAGACAAACAGTAATTATTTCTGAAGATCTAAATCTAAATGCAACAAATGACAATTGGAGAAATGTTGACAGTCCTCTGTGACCAATACCAAAGCAAAAATTATCTTCTTGCTAGTTGAAGGTTAATAACAATAGAACACCAAATCAATCTCTATTTTTGAAAAAAATTAAATCTAATCTACACTGCGTTTCAAACATCAGATTCAGTACGGTAAAGATAGGGCAATGTTATTCTTATGGGAGTTTTGTGATCAATGTTGCCACTTCTCGGCAGAGGCCAGCGGTTTAAGCTATTAGAAAGGGATTAGCAGTTGTTAGGTGTCTTGAAATACATCAAATTAAATTAATTTCAAAAAATTAGCCTTTAACTGTTGCTGTTTTTATTTTATTTTCTGTTTTGCATTGTTGATATTTTATGTTTTAGAATAATCGTCGAATTAAAATTATTTTGATATTCCACTAATTTTGATTAATTTTTTATTTACAAACATGAAACATAACCTTTACGCACCACGTGACGTGACGTTTATAGTGTATAGTGGGTTGCCTATATAGTGGGTTGCCTATATATTGCGTTTATTATAAAAGTATACATAGGGGATATGTATACTAAAAAGAAAATTTCCCTGTTATATGTAATATGTAATATGCATAGGAAGAGCAATGGGTGAATCCATCGTAACATATGGCTGTGAGGTGTGAAAGTTAAACGCCGACATAAGAAGGAAAATTATGGTTATAGAAATGGACTATATAAGAAGTGCCAGAATATCAAAATTGGAAAAAATTCGTAATGATGAAGTAAGACAGCAGATGAACATAACAGGAACAATACTAGACAGAATAGAAAGTTCGTATGGAAGAACAGAGATGGCCCAAACAAGTATTTCAATAGAAATGATGGAATGAGAATGGCCATGGAAGAACAATGCCTACAGAAAAATGATGCCCTGGATTGAAACAGATGGCATTTACAGTGGAGATTCAGCAACAAGCTATTTATTTAAATTTAAATGTTAATGTTGTTATTATTTAGATATTTAATTTGGGGTTATGATTATTTAAATATTTACCTACTTGAATTTGTTTTACAAAATTTAATGTATTAGTAGGCTTTGGTACCAGCTAACAAGCTGTTTTGAAGTCATAAATAAATTAATTAAAAAAAAAAAAAAAAGCTGTTTAATCCATATAAAATAGTATATTGTGTAACAAGTACGTGAAGCTGACCTTTTTATACGAGTGTGCAGTTTGCGACACGTGCTGAAAGGCGAGTGTCACAAGCACACGAGTGTAAAAAAGGCTTCACGTATGTGTTGCACACTATACTTTTTCTACGACCTCAACTCAAACTTAAAAAGATGAGTTAAATTAGCAAACGTTCACTTCACTTGACAGTTCTCACAAATTCGTCGTTCAAACAAAAAACAAGCACAGCAAATCTATTCAAGTATTTACCCGTGCCGAAAAGTGTATAGGCTCTTATGGCAGAAATGCGTAAAATAAACTCCATAAGAAATGCATTGCACTTCACGCATCGATGTAAAAAATACGATATCACGTACTGCGATCAGTATGTGAAACTACTACTTTATGCATGGGAGTAGAAAAAAATATAAAACAACTAAATTACCTTAGTTAAAATTTCAGAAAATGTGGCCAGCTTCTGAATTTCAACTAAATTCAACCAAGTTATATCGAGAATCCAACGGAAGGGTTTTGGTGTGACGGCATTTAAATCGAGCGAAGCGCCGCCTTTAATAAAGCACATAAATTCTTCGTGTGTGATTACGGTTTTATGCAAATCGATTTTAATTGCCATCATTAATGTAAATAATGCTTTGTGTCGTTCGTACAAGCTTCGCATTGTAAACGCCCAAACCTGTAATGAATCAATAGATTTCGCTCAATGAAACAAACCAACCAAGAAACAACATGTTAAAACAATCGAAGACCTACCTCGTGCGTTAAATACTGCAAAATTATATTAATTCTCTCCTCAGTATCACTGCTTTTGGTGGATTTCGTAATGGAATTATCAAAAATCCCCAAGAATTGCTTCAAGGAATTTTGATACATAACATTAACGTTGCTCATTTCGACGATTAAGAAATATAAAATGGAACCGCGAGCTGCAACGGCACGGAATTCTTCCCGAGCGATATTAATTTTCTTCTCGGTTATAACCGAAACCGACAACTTCTGTGTGACTTCTTCTGATGTCACTTTGGTTACCTCCAAAACACTGATTAACTCTTCGTCGTCGACCAAAGAACCCTGCGTCGAATTCAAACGGCTTAGCAAATTACTCTCGAGTTCTTTCATTCTGCATTGATTCTGCATCACCGATTCGAATAACGCCACACGTTCCGCTTCTAAATCCGACTTCTCCATTAGGATTACCCGGCCTAACAGTTGATCTTCCAAACCTTTTTATAAAGCCGAATATTAGTTAAGAATAACTTGAAAAGGGTGGAATTTAGATTTTTTACCAAGCATCGTCACAGTAAAGTCAATAATCGAAGTCTTGGCGCTAACTTCAGGCGAGTAAGGAGGATTCGGTAGCTTTGTCGTTATGTACAACATGAAGCCTTTAAGGACATCACATTCCTTGTCGCCTACGATGACTTTCTCAATCGAACCTGATTTGATGAAGTTCTTTTCGAGGACGTTATCGAGTACCGGGTCTAGATCAACGTCGATGTCTTCAATAAGCAGGGGCCTTCCTGTGTGTCCAAAATAATAAAGCCAATTAAAAACAAAAAAAAAAGGGCAAAGCCTTACCTAACGACAGGCAATCTTCCAAGTGCGTTCTGAAATATTTATGGTCGAGCGATGTAATCTGCAGGTTATTATTAGCCTCTTTATTTTTAATCCACATTTTGCCTTGGGTTTGCGGATCGATTAATAAAGGATACGACCTTGCTTTGGTAACAATAAGAGCATTCTGTACTGAAAGTTCATCGTTCGGAAGTCCTTGCAACGTCCATTGGGAAATCGTCGAACTTTCAATGAGCATGTTGATTATATGAAGATTGACGGTGTACGGAATATGACGGCTTTCTAATATTTGCATCCATGTATTTACTAGGTTTGATCTGTATTCCTGGTTGTACGGACCACAATACGACAAAAACCCTGTTGCCAGTAAAACATCACCAACTAAACGGCCTGAAAATAGTTGAAAATATTAGACAATGAACTTCAAAACCGGGGTTTTATACCTAGTTGTTCTTTGAATTCCTTGCTTTGTTGAGTCCAGCGCACCTTTTCGCCTCCGAGTCCGTTGATTAAAGTAGTGGCGGTGTTCATTTTTCGCAAACAGAGGTTAGCAGCATCCGTCAGTCGTTGCTTTTCCATTACGGCCGTATCGTACTGTTCCTTGACTTCTCGTAATGATTGCTCTCGTTCTTCTAATTGTCGCTCAGCTCCTGCTAAGTCTTCCATGGCCACCTATTACAAAAGTCCTTAATTTTTTTAATTTCTTTTCTTACTTTAACTTTAGGTTAATTAAATAATATTATTTGTCGGTTAAAATAAGAAAAATTTTAAGCATTGCATGTGTGTGAAGCTACTTATGCAACACATAAAGTTAACCCCAAGCAATACACGGTCATCGATCGCAACCGTCGATAAAACAATCATCTATTTACTCACCAATAATTCAATTTTTTTTTAATCATAATTTAAAGCATAAAGAACTTTGAAACGTGAATGGTTCCACGGGTATAATCACTTATTATTTAATTGCATTTATTGCCAATTATAAAGGTTACGGGTTATCACAAAGGTTAAAGACGTTTAAAGTCAAGATTATTTTTCTGCAAGGTGTCGAAAATTAATTTGATTGCCTGTGCTTTCGATCCTATAAATTATGATATGTTATGTACAAAAGATATACAAGAAGTTAGAAAGCAAAATAAATAGGAGCAGTATGGAAGCTGATACAGAATTGGCACCAGTAAAAATTGGTGAAAGAAACTAGAAACATTAATAAACACTAAAAAGTTAATTGGAACATGAGTGCGAATTGCAGAAGACTTTGATAAGAAAAGTCTTGAAATCAGGAAAGAATTAAAACCTTATTTAAAAGAAGCAATTGATGAGAGTTGCAAAGCAAGCATAAGTAATAATTGATAAACTTAAAATGAAATAAGAACAACATATCACGTGATCGGCGCATAGCGCGAATTTCGGTCGGACTATTCCATTTCCAAGTTTCTGGGGGAAGACGCATCATTCAGTGGCGGCCGTTAGTACAGTGCGATTCTTAGTTACCGGTGGATTTTTGGATTGTGCTTTGATTTGTATTTTTGTATTTTGATTATCAGTGGTTCAGTGTTTCTCTTAGAGTTGATCGTGTTCAAGGCGCTACTGGCGCTACTGGCGAACTTTTACTGCGCATACAGACATCAGCTGATGTGTTGTTCTTACTTTAATATATCTCTAACAAAACTTACACTCCACATCAGTTGCAACAATCACAAAAAACAATGGGTAAAGGAGAAAAAAGCCCAAATCAAGACTTACCACCAACCACAGAAAACAGAATCCACCAAGATCAGTTTTCAACCAGCAACCATAAAGATATGATCCAGACACTTCTAACGCACCTTCCAAACAAGTCTTCTTCAAAAGGATGACAACAATTACTTTCCAAACAAACAGATGACAACTATCCTACTCCTACAGACATGGACAAAGTTAAAACTGAAACAACTAAACTCTTTTCTTCACAAAATTGCAGACAAACAAATCATAAACATCCAGCTATATTCCCTAGAAACAAGGCAAGCAGAGGAATACAAAACCAATCCCCCCATGATAAAACGCATATCTTAATTACATGCATCTTTAATGTAAACGGTCTGGCACCGGAAGAACGACTATTGGAACCGAAGTCAGCATTGGCAAAAATAAATTGGGATCTAATCGGCCTATCAGACGTCTTCTTTTTTGGCGGTGCGAAGTAGCAGCACTCAGGCCATTAGCCCATTGTGCATCTGTTGCAAACTATGGGATACCTTTATTCACACCAGCACCTAGCCCAAAGGCCAAAATCTTGTCCATAGAGGCGCTCCGTGTATCATCGGGCTCTAGAAGACCTGCGCCAAATAGGTGATGCCTTAGAAGAAGTAGAAAGCAGAATCTGCAACTTGGGTCCTCAGATCAGAGGTTAAAATGTCTTGATAAAAAAATAATAGAACGCAAAAATGGTCATTTATTATACCTTAATGGAACCGAAAAAGGACAAGCAAAAGTTGGATTTTACATAAATAAACAATTAGTAAATGCTGTAAATGAAGTAAGAGGAATATCAGACAGAATTAAAGCAAAATTAAAGGAAAATACTCACTCAGACACTATCATTCAAGTCTAAGCCCAACATCTACCGCTTCAGAAGAAGACGATAACCATATTGTAACAAAGGTGAATGTAAGAATTCTGAGCGCATAAGCAAGCAGGATGACGTCAGTTTATAAGGTCATTATTCTAGCGAGCTACACTGCGACGTATCGAAGTTACATCTTTAAAAAATGCAAGATAAGCACGTACTATCACGTCTAAAAGTAATGACACGTCTAAGATTTGTTATTGTATGATAAACAGCCTTGTAGCAGTCGATGAGTAACTTTTTTATTCTAACTTGTTAATCCTACCTACAAGGTCTTATGGCTATGCCCAAGTTAGTCATCGACTGCTGCAAGGCTGTTTATCATACAATAACATATCTTAGGCGTGTCATTACTTTTGCACGTGATAGTACATGGAAGTGCAATGTACGGTGAAATTCGATACCTCACACGCGTTTCGATATAATTCTGCACTTTCCACGCGCATAAGATAAGATACCGAATATTGAGAGAAGGGAATCAATTTTCTGTATAAATACTGAGCTGAAATACACTAAAGGCGTGGTTTATATCCGGCCATCAAAGAAGCAGTATCTACGACAGAATTGACACCCTTCAAGATGATGTTCCAGTAATTTCATGTAGGTAAGACTGTTTCATTTTAACTTAACTTTAATTCAAGACTTGTGAAATGTTTGTGTAAAATATTTAAATTCTTTTTATGGATTTAGTCGTTTTAAATGTAATTGGGACTTAGAATAATTTGTATAACTTCACTTAGAATTGGGGACTTGCACCATTTTGTAAAACTAAAGCACAGATATGAAATACATTATGTTACTTGAATTTGACTTTGAATAAAAACCTCTCGTAAAAGCCAAGCAAAATATTCAAGTGGCGACGTTGGTCAAAGACTCTACCTAAATATTAAAGTAACTAAATTTTTATAACTTCTAACATTAACTACCAAAACGGCTTCGCCACAATATGTCTGATGAACTTATGGAAACTATAGAAGAATACCAAAATTCACACCACATATTCATAGTAGTAGGAAACGTCAATTATAAGATTGGTAATACAGAAACGGGAGAAGAGCAAACAATGGGCTCCTATGGGTATGATGAACGGAACAGAAGAAGCAGGAAACTAATAGAATTTGCATGAAGTCGAAATCTATTTATTACAAACACTATATTTAAGAGAAATAGGTGAACACATAGGAGATAGCGATCATTAACAAGCTCGAGTTTTGCTTTGTAAGCAAAATGTTGCAAATGTTCAAATAATAAACTTTCCAATTAATGGATTTAACTGACATTTTGAATAGAATAGAATAAAATTGAATATTCCCCTACTTCCCAAAAACAAGGTGGAAGAACAAAATTCAAGAGTTCCTAGGGCCTGGCTCGATCAACATAGTAAGAGATCGAACAAGATGGATCTCCCATGGGGAGGTCTTCACTCGATACCGGGTCTAATCATTAATAATTATTTTTAAGTTACATTATGAATTGGGAGGATGTTTAAGTTTAAGTTTTAATCACAATATTGCAGTTTATGCATTTATTAAATCGTGCTTGATTTACGACAGTAAAACAATATGATAATAAATTTCCATGAAACATTGATATAATTATCATGAGAGCTCAGCTGAAGTTATCTCGATTTATCATCGACGCGTGCCACAAAACAAACAATTGAATCTTTGAACGAAAAAAATTCTTCTAACTTAATTATAGACCTTGCAAAACTGACACATATTTTTTAAACGACTACATAACCGACCAGTGATAAATACACAAAAAAACTTCCATTTATTTCTATTTAAACTTAAATAAATTTAAAAGTTCAAGAGCTCCGGTTTAATAAACTAGCTTAAATTGAAATTAACTCGGTCAATTTTTTTTATTCAAAAAACCCCAGTTGTATCTTGCAATAAACGAGCCACATTGTAAGTGCAAACCATGCCAAAAACTATACATTAATTTATAAAAAATCCTAAAGAATTCGTAAATAATGCGAAATCAATTTAGTGACAAGTTATCTTGTCGTTATAGCCTCTTTGACCTGTGCTCCTTATTATTTGATATAGGATTGTTTTCATGCTTTATTGCTTTTAAATTACATAATTATTCCAGACATGTTTCGAAATTATGTTTTTATTTTTGTGAATTGTTACGCAAATTAAACCTAATTCATTTACCTTCAATCTGGCTTCCTGCAAAGTTAAATTGGCCTTAAGCGGAAGGACTTCTTTATTAACACCATGGAAAAACCCCATCGCTTTCGTCCACGATAATAAACCGGCAACATCTCCGCACACCCTTTTCGCAATATCCATGTGGTAGTCTTCCATTTCGAAATAAGGCTGAAGGAATTCGATCATCTCATCGTTGATTATATCCTTCGGATAGTTTTGAAGTTGGAGCAGAAACGTCGTCGAAGCCATCATCTACCGATTAATTACAATTTTTATTATACAACGTCACAAATAATTATTCCGAATAACTACACAAACAGCTAGATATCGTAAATAAATTTAAATAAATTCAAATGATTTGAATAAACAAATAAGGCCTAATTAAAATTTAACATTAAACGTCAATAATTATAAAACAGCTCCGATAAAAATATAGGACCAGTGTCAAGGCTGATATCTTCTTTAGATTGATGCATTGGCAGCTAATCAACATTTAAAAAGCACAAAACATATTTAAATAAACATAACTTGTATATAAGTGTCGGTGTATTCAATCTTAGTTCTTTCTTTTTTATGAAGTGGTGCGAATAAGTGGTAGTTTTCGCTTGCGAACGGTCAGTTACAATGTTACGAGGTGAGTACGTTATTTATGTGCTGGTTTAAATCCTAATCTTATCACTGTACGAATTTGTCTAGTTGCTAGTTTTTATTATTTTTTTTTAAATGGAATTATCTTTGAGTTTGTTGCTGGGTTAATTAATTTAGTTTCAATGTAAGTGTCGAACTGTTGAAGACCGATTTATTTAGTTTCAATAATTATTGACATTGCTAGGTAAGTCAGACTTAAAAACAATAAGCAAGACAATCAAGCCTCAGCTTTTACGGTCAGATATCCGTAATTGCATAAAAATTCCCCTAACATTTTATATCAAAAACTATCAAGCGTTTCTAAAATTATTTCTATACTTTATTGCAGGTCACACAAACATAATGATTAGCAAAGTCATACTTGGAACATTATTCGCACTGACGTTGATACAACTATTGGCAGCCTTCGAACCATCACGTTGTTTCTGGCAAAATAACGGAGCATGTCGCAAACTCAAATGTATCGATGTAAACAGCGATTTATTAGAATCACAAATACCCATCTTTCTACACGAAGATAGCCTGCTTCCTCTGAAATTAGTACGCAATGAAGAAAACCAGTGTTTTATTCTGGAAGTAACGCATTCGACAGTCGACGTTCTTAAAAATTTGGCCATCGATAATCATCATCAATATGAAGAAGTGCGATTATCTGATGTAAAATTACAATCGATTAACGATAACGTTTTCAGTAAGTTCGTTAAGGTGACTCGTTTGTACTTGGATCATAATGTAATGGAATCGGTGAATTTATCGAGCGGTTTATCAGCATTAGAAGAGTTGTATCTTAATAACAATAAGTTAACGAAGCTTCAAGCTGGTGATTTACCGAATTCTGGTGATTTAAAAATCCTGAATTTGGCTGATAATAATTTAGCGAGCATCGATGGGTTAACCTGTAAGTTTCAACAGTTAGAAGAGCTCCTGATTAACAATAATAATTTAACTTCAATTCCGGATTGTTTAAAGTTTAACAAGAGATTAAAAGGTTTGGATTTTTCGTTCAATCGGCTGACTGAAGTTAGTGGGTCGTTAAGCGAATTGAAAGGGCTACAAACGCTAAACTTAAATGATAATCAAATTTCAACCGTACAACCCGGTGCGTTTGACAATCTAAATTCCTTGCATTACCTGCATTTACAAAACAACGACTTGCATTTTATAAAAGCACAAATGTTCATCGGTTTAACCAGCCTTAAACATTTATCACTGGAAAACAACAACATTTCGTCGATTGAACCGGAAACCTTTAAAGACTTATCGCATTTAGCAAACCTCAACGTACAAAAAAATCGTTTGCACTCCTTAAAGAACGGTTTGTTCAAAGGTCTGAGGAGTTTGGAAGCTTTGGACCTTTGTAACTTAGAAATTAAGGAAATTTACGAAGGTGCCTTCGAAGGCCTTCACAGTTTGGGATTTTTAGATCTGAGCAATAACCTAATTTGGAAAATCGAAGCGAAGGCGTTTGTCGGTATGACATTTTTAGAATCCCTCGATTTACAAAACAACAACTTCCCCATTCGTCCCAACACATTCCATGGACTGAAACGATTGCACCACCTTCGCCTGCAACACAACGACGGACTTTCCCAATTAATACTGGATGGATTTTACGGTCTCGAAAGCTTAACTTCCCTTGATTTGTCCGGGTTAAATATAACATCGATTGGATCGGGGGCTTTCAACGGACTTAACAAACTAACAACTTTAAAATTAAACCAGAATAACATCGAAATCATTTACGAAGAACGCTTCGTAGGTCTTCCGAGTCTAAAACATTTAGAGCTGAGCAGCAACCGTATTAAGAAAATACGTCCGAATGCGTTTTACGAATTAAATAAAGTGCACACGTTCGATATATCTGGCAATTACATTTCCGAATTGATAGAGAATACATTCGCAGGACTGAAAAGCTTAGCCGATCTATCTTTGGAATCTCAGTCAATTCGAAAAATCGCACCAGGCTCATTTAACGGTCTTGAAAAATTAAAAAGCTTAAATTTAAGTGATAATATGCTCATCAACCTTGAGGCGCACACTTTTAAAGGTTTGCCGAGCCTCGCTTTCCTCGACTTAAGTCACAACGGAATAACCAAAATAAAAACGCAGGTTTTAGTCGATATTCCACTGGTAACAACTGTTAATTTAAATAATAACGGCCTGAACGAAATCGAACCATATTCGTTTACTAATCTTAATAAGGTAGAATCATTGGAGTTAGGCGGTAACAGTTTTAATGTGTTGACGAGCAATATGTTCAGTGGCTTGGTTGCGCTTGAAGCGTTAAATTTAACTAATCTAAACATACGGAACATCGAAATCGGTGCCTTTAACGGACTTGACCAACTCGAAACATTGGATTTGCAGAAAAATTTCGTTGTAAATCTTAAAAGCTGGATGTTCACCGGTCTCCCCAGTTTAAAGCAGTTGTACTTAAATCAAAGGATAAATGTGATTAACGAAAAGGCTTTCGGTAGGCTTTCGAATGTCGAACGACTCACCATCAGTTATGCCAATATGGTCGAGTTGCAAAGTAACACATTCAGTGGATTAACAAACTTAAGCGATTTATCATTCGAGCAATCAAGCATTGGAACTTTAAAGCGTAACGCCTTTGAAGGTTTACCCAACTTATTACACATGGTTTTTGAAAACAGTGCGATTGGGGCTATTAACGCCGGTGCGTTTTCAGGCTTGAGTGGTATTCGTTACATAAAATCGTACAATCACGAATCTACAAATGAACGTTCGTTCTGGTTCTACGGCCATTATAATTTATGTAAAATGTCTATAAGTCGCATCGAACCGGGCGCGTTTAATGGTATATCTTCGACCGTACAAACAGGCGAACATGCGTGGGTATTAGACGTCGCACATAATAAATTATCGGTGATTTCCACCAATACATTTACAGGGCTACGTCACGTACAAAAGCTAACGCTCGATAATAACATCATTGAAAAATTAGAAACCGGTGCTTTTGCTTCTTTAACATCGTTGAAAATTTTGGTCTTATCCAATAACAAAATAACCAACTTACCCGGCGATATCTTTCAAGGCCTCGAAAAATTGGTTACTTTACAAGTGGAAAACAACAAACTTTCCTCGTTATACTCATACCCGTTTAATACGTTAAAGAAAATCAACTACTTGGATTTGGCTGGTAACGAACTCACAGATTTACCACCGAACATCTTCAAAACGCTTGCGTTAAAAGTCCTGGACATCGGTAATAACCACATTTCAAAAATCGATAAGGAAACCTTCGCCAATCAAAGCACCCTCGAGTTTTTAAACATTTCCCATAACACCCTGTCGGAATTCGACGTCCAAGTCCTATCACCCCTCACGAAGTTATATTCCCTCGATCTAGACTCGAATAATCTACAAAACATCGACAGCGAATTACTCATTAAAACAGTTCAGCTCCTAACTATAATAAACATAAACGACAACAACATTCCGTGCATTAAACTACCACATATATTACTAACGTTAAAGAGTCGCTTCATCCATTACGTTAACAAACCCTACGTTAATTCGTTCGGTTATTACAATGGAGTTAGCTGCGTTCAACTACCACAGCAAACCACACCCCAAATAATACAGTGCAACCAAACCCTCGAACCAGTCGATTTATCAAACATAGAAGACCTAATAAATAACACGAATTACAAAATCGATTCGTTGATTCATCACATCAACCATAAGGAAATCCCCCATTTCCCTGAGCACATCCTCAAGGATTTGGTACACATGGCCGAGAAAATACATTCGAAAATTGAGCTATTCAACGCGACGGTTCACACCTTGAAACCCGAACAATTAAAAGTGCAAGAGACTTCGACTAATCATTCCACTAGCTTAAACGTGTTCGAAATTATGCTCATAATCGTTTGCGTTGTTATATGCATCGCACAGCTCATTGGAATTTACAGGCGTTATTTCAGCGGGACTAAGATTCTAAATTTGAGACGAGGACAATCCGAGATTGAGTTAATTAACGGAGACACTTCTAATTTAAATCATGCTTAAGTTTGAAGTTTAAAGCGTAGATATGTACTTAAATTTGGATTACGATATTTGTTATGAGGGTTGTATGTAAGTAGATTTAAGTTTTATATGGGGTGCGGCAAAATATACCCAGCTATGGAATATTGTTATGATTTTGTTATAACTGTCAAAAGTGAAGTTTTATATCAAAGCGTTATTCGCCTCAAGAACGTGCAGAAATTGTTAAATTGTATGTCCAAAACTTTTCTTCGATAATTTCAACTCAAATGGAGATATCGAGTGGCAGCCTCATTCCCCTGATTTTACGACACCAGATTTTTTCTTGTGGGGATACTTGAAATGTAAAGTCTATATTAATCGTCCACAGACGTTAGAAGACTTAAAAGCAAATATTCGTGAAGAAATTGCGCAAATTCCAGCTGAAACATTGCGCAAAGTTATGCTACACGCTCAGTAGAGTTGGTCATTGTCTGGCTTGTCGTGGCGGTCATTTACTCGATGTTGTTTTTCATAAATAATGTTACATGTTTTAATAAATAGTTTTCATTAAAAAAATTATTTTTTTGCGCAATTTTTTTTTTTATTTTAAATAAACTTGGCTGGGTATATTTTGCGGCACCCATTATAATCAAATAATGACTGGTTTAGTTGTATAAGTGCATTGTATTTGGTTGAAGTTTTGCAATAGAATTATAAAAACTAACTCGTCTTTTCAATGAATGGGGCCTGTTGTGTTCGTAAGAAAAATGGAGATAATGAAAAGGGTTCGTTATACCGATTATCGAACTAAAATTAAACAAGATTTCCGATCAGCCCATAACTACACTTAATATGTTATTTATTGAATGGTAAAAATAGAATTTTTATGTATTATTTCTGAGCATTAATTATTCTAGCAGACTGCTTCTGTAGATAACAAACGTCAGGGTTCGTTTAACAATAAGGAGAATATCCACAAGTAAGAATGTATAAATCGGTGGTAAATGTTGCACACTAATGAGTGATAAAGTGAAGTCAATTCAGGCCTCGAAAAATCCAAAGGTAAATCGTTTCATTTCATTACTTTGGTTAAACATAATTTAAACAAAAGTTAATCATTTCAAACGGATATTAAACGAATTGCTAATTATCCCAAAGATGCCAAGTTCATTATCAGCAACATTATCTACATACAAAAATAAATAATGGCATTGTCCGTATTCTAAACAGATAAAACAATAATAAATTAATAGAAATTTGAAACGTCTGCCGATAAATATGACAATAATAATAAGCCTATTTATCCCGGTTTCGTGCAAAGACCATCTTCGTCCAGTTTTTCTTATTTCTTGTTAGATCTTTCCATAGTTCGCCCGTTGCATTTATTAATTCATCACCGTATCTTCCTCGTCTGTATCTACCTCTTCTTGGTTTCTAGTAAGTCCACCTATCATCTTGTAGCCCTAATAGTGCAGGTTTCCAAAATATCCTTTACATCCGATCATCTTCTGATTGCTTCAAGTGGAATTTTATCGAGAAGCCTTATATTAAGCATAGAATGCTCCATCTTCGTTTGGCTGACTCGTAACTAATTTTTCAATTTATTGTTTAAAGTTTTACTCGGAATAATACAACTATTAAATACCTTCCGTTTAACTTGCACTGTAACAACTTAGCTTTAAAAAGTATTTTTTAAACTTCAGAGACACTTTCACCCTGAACTAATTTGCCTATTAATTTCTTTTTCCATGTTGTTATTGAACGATAAAATTTGTCCTAGATAGACTTCTTCCACATACGTTGCCACATTGGATTCCGATCTGTATGTTGTCAACTTTTCTATTTGATAAGGCATATGTTTTACCATAATTTTTTACTAATGCTGCTTCTTTGCTTGCTAGTTCAAGTTCTATAAACATATTAATCAGCTAATTTCTGGATTCAGCTAGCAACACCACATCGTCCACAAAACATAAGTTGGATAGTTTTTTTCCTTCAATAGATATTCCGTATTTATTCCATTTCAAACTCTGGAAAATTTTTCCAGGGCACTGTTAAACAGGTTAGGAGAAAGCAGGTTACCTCCTATATTATTTATTATTAATGGCACATTCCTATCTGTAATTTTTGCCGCTTCGGCTGAAGCTCTTGTTTGACGAGGTGGATTAGTCTTCTCTTATGTTTTTGCCTAGAGGTGTGTCTTAGCTTGCTTTACAATTTCCCTCCATGCTCTTCTGACCCTAGCTTTATTCCTCCAAGTTTGAATCCCCATCCGCTTTAGATCTTCATTCACTTCATCCCACTATCTCATCTTTGGTCGCCCTTTGCTCCGTGTTTCAGTTGGCTTCCATTCTGTTACTGTTTTGATTGCTTTTCCTTCTTCTACTCGTCCCAATCATCTAAGTCTCTGTGCCTTTATTACTCTTATGATATCTTCTCCTTTTAGTTCTTATAATAATTAATGGTTCATTTTAGATCTATACTTGTTATCTTTCGTCCCACTATTGCGTGTAATATTTTTCGCTCCCATATTCATTAGTCGTATATACTTGCGTTCAATGTTTTGATTCGTCAAGGCAAAGTTATTGATAAACTGTGAAAAGCTTTACTAAAATCTATAAATAGTAACTGGATTGGAATGTCAAACTCTCGACATTTTTCTATAATTTGTTTGATGCTTTGAAGGTGGTCATGCGTTAAATAGCCAGTTCTGAACCCCGCTTGTTCTACGGGTTGTGTCTCATTCATTTTGGTATATATTATCCGTTCTTTGATTATTCTCATAAATAGGTCGTACTCTTCCTCAGTCTTATTATTACTTGAAATTAAGTAAATTTGTCTTTCTTACCCTTATTTTTCGAAAAATTTTCACTAGATTCAATCGAATTGGATTTGTTATTTTTAACTATCTTTATAAATAATATACAAACATTTAATATTTTATTAAACTGATTGAATAAAATAATTATTTTACAGCCGTCCAATGCAGAAGCTAAGCTTATACAATTCACTATGGCTTTTACTAGCGCTAAACATCCCGAAACTACAAACAAGAGGTGAATGCTACATCGAACGAAGTAATCTACGAAATGTAACTTTAGGAATAACCCTAACTTGCAGTAATACAACAATACAAAATCTACGACTCTTCACAAGAATCTTCGATTTTACCAACATAAACCTAATCAATTCCAATCTTACCAGTTTCGATGATAAAATAATCGTATCGAATAATTATTCGACCTTGATACGCTTAAATCTCGACAATGATTACATCAAGTCGATTTCGAAAGATTCCTTCAAAATGTTCAACAATTTAAAAATACTGATTCTATGCACCAATGAAATAAACAACTTCGAGTTTTTGGAACGTCTCGGAAGTCTGCGGGAGTTATCGTTGCAGAATAATAACATCAGCGAGCTTACGGAAAATTTTGGGAATCTCCCCCTGCTGAAGGTGCTGGATTTATCATATAATAATCTACAAACCTTGGGGAATGCAACGTACGAGCTACAAGCATTAGAACAATTATACTTAAACAATAACAACATCAGCGAATTAGAAGCAACGTTTGAAAATAATAAAGCTTTGGTTATCCTAAATTTAGGCTCCAATCAATTACAATCGCTTGATGCTAAAATGTTCGCTGAATTAGAGGCGTTGCAACAGTTATACCTAAACGATAATCTCTTGGACGAGATAGAAGACGGCGCTTTTGATAATCTAAGCAACCTTCGCTACCTTAAGCTCAGCAACAATAAACTACAAATCCTCTCAGCGAGTACGTTCCGAAGTTTAGGCAACCTCGAACACCTACATTTAAACGATAACTTAATAAAACGAATCGAACCACGCTCATTTTCGGATCTTGCAAACTTGACTTTCTTAGATTTACGTGGGAATAACATCGGAATGCTTGAAAACCGCACATTCACCGGTTTGAAGCAAATAATATCGCTGAACTTAACAAAGCTAAACATCAAAGAAATTCAACCGGGTGCTTTTGATGGCCTCGATATGTTACTAACACTGGATTTAAACCGGAATAAAATACGAACACTCGAAGAACACGCATTCGAAGGCCTTACATCTTTGGATAATCTACAACTAGTCGACAATCCCTTGGAGATCATTAAACCGAACGCGTTTTCAAGCCTCAGTCACCTTATAACGTTAACCATTCGGAACTCTAATATTTCCGTGCTTAAATCGAACACCTTTAATAAAATGCCTTCGTTGAAGACGCTCGAGATGACGAGCAGCAACCTCGTGGAAATCCAACCGGGGGCTTTTAACAGCCTCAGTAATTTAATAACGTTGATTATAGGCAACGACTACGGAGCATTACAACTTCAAAATGGTACCTTTCAAGGGTTGTATAAATTAACGAACATGTATCTAAAGAATCTGCATATTAAAACGATTAATAACGAAGCATTCAACGGGTTAAATCGACTGCGGAATTTATATTTCCAAAGCTGCACGGTGACGAACGTAACCGAAGGTGCTTTCACTGGCTTGAGCGATTTATCGGTGATCAAATCGACATGTAACAACGAAAAACCAACAGAGAACCCCTTGGGGAAGTCGTATAAATTCTGTAACCTTTCGCTTACGCACATCGAAGCAGGCGCACTTGGTGATTTATACACACAAGTTACTCACTTGTTCACTTACAATTATCTTTATTTAAACCATAATAAATTAACGAACCTCCCTGAAAATATGTTTAATAAAGTCTCGAATATAATTGAGTTGGGACTTAATAATAACAGAATACAAACGATCGAACCGGGCGCTTTCAACGGATTGAGTTTCCATCAAAAACCGTGCTCGTATGTTACGAGTTACCAAAACGAACGTGAAAATAAAATCTTGTTATGCGCCGGCTTGTATTTAAATAATAACACCCTTAAGGTGCTGAGGAATCTGACATTTTATAACGTGCGGAACTTGGTTACGTTAAGGCTCGATTATAACGTCATCGAGGAAATCGAAGCAGGCACCTTCGACCATCTTTACTTCAGCGACATACATAACAACAGCGGTTTTCTCAATACCATGTATTTAAATAATAACAAACTGAAGAATCTACGGAGTAACGTGTTTAGCAAGATCGTTAATTTGAGCAATTTGCATTTGGAGAACAACGCTATTGAAAGTATCGAGCCGAATGCATTCGACGGTTTGGTGTTCCCCACCAACGGACTCTCCGATTTAGAAGCGGTCATTTATTTAAACAACAATAAATTAACAACGCTTTTAAGTAACGCATTTCACGGTGTAAAAGGTGTGACGAAGCTTCGTCTCAATAACAATCAGGTTAAAGAAATACAACCAGGTGCATTTAACGGTTTGTTTTTCTCCGATGTGAATTTAAATTATAAACTTTTCCATCGGAATAAGATCGATATTAACATCCTCGATTTGAGCTACAACAAGTTAATGGTTCTTCGTAAGAAGACTTTCATGGGGATGCTGAATGTAGCGGTTCTGAATCTTAACGACAACGGAATTATAAAAATCGAACCTACAACCTTTTCCGACTTAACTCAACTGGTTGTTTTAAAATTAAGCAATAATAAAATCGATAATTTTGCTGAAAATCAATTTAGGGATCTTCGCAATTTGCAAACGCTTGATTTAAGCAACAACAGAATATTTTCAGTTAGTATCGGAACGTTCACCGGGTTGATTAATATCAAACAGTTATTACTTAACAATAACAGAATCGCAGACGTACCTTTGGGAACCCTTAACAATCTGCTTTCGGTTGAAAACTTACAACTAGGAAACAATCAATTATCCAAGTTTAAAGTCGGCAGTTTCTCGAAGCTCGAACGTTTAAAACACCTTAATCTTTCCCACAACAATTTCGCAGAGTTAAACGAAAACGTTTTGTACCCCCTTAAGAACCTCGAACTACTAGACTTGGACGACAATAAATTAACTTACATAAACCACTCGTCTTTATTACTGCATTTACCGAGCTTACGTTTCATTAGCATTAATACCAACAACTGGCCTTGCTCTATTTTAATTCAAATGATCAAGAGCTTCAGAAGGGAGCGGATTTATTATTTATTTAACACGACTGTCCAATATACTAATGAAAACGTCGATGGAATTTTATGTACTGACATTCAAGAAACAAATGTTTCTGATTGGATGAACCAAGCAACGGAAGCTTTGAACGATCTCAACACAGTTCCTCTAAACCTATCCGACGTGGTTTATTTGTTAAATAACATCGACGCCAAATTCGATACATTAATTTCCCAGCAAAGTCCCGATGATTCACGGAATTTATCTTGGGTCATCGAAAACTTGTTGAATTTTACTAAAAGCAATGCAAATTTGTTAAGTAGTTCCAAGGATGTGGTCGGTCAAATGACCGTAACCCCCGAAGCAAGTGGAAGCAATCTGGACGCTGGGGTTACGCTTAATTTAACTCCGTTAACTACAATGTTTATTCTGTTGATGTGCATTTCGTCTGTGACTATTTGTTTGGTTTTGATTATGAACATGTGTAACGTGCAATCTAAAAAAGGCAAGAAGAACTATAGAGTTAGGAAAACCAGATCGGAAATGGAATTACTTGATACGGCTGCTTAATTCTTTATATTTGTGTTTGTAATTAATCTTATTTATATTACATAAGAATGCTTCTAAATGTATTATATTAATAAAGAATTTTTGAAAGTTATCAGCTACTAAGATCACCAAGGCTGGTTGCAAGCTTGGTTGGGATAAGTAGTGTATTGAACTTTGTTCTAAAAATTTCGGTTATTTAGGGGTAAAACAAAAGTATTTTTATAAAAAAGTGTGTGATACCATTAGAAAGTAATTTCACGAATTGAAAGAAATAACAAAGGAAGTTTAGAACAAAAAACAAATTAAAAATCCTACTAAGGTAACTAAAAACTAATCTTCTTCTTCTTTCTCCATCCCTTATGCCAATAAGCGTTGGGAAAATTTTTATCTTTACTTCTCTCCTATCCACTTCCTAAATCCTTTTTTATCTCTTACTTCTGGTAGTGTTTTCCCTCTTGCAATAATTACATCTTTGATGTATTTTTCCCACACAATCCGCGGTCTGCCTCGTTGTCTTTTTCCTTCAACTTTCATCTTAGTTGCAATTTTCGATAGTCTGTTTAATAAAATGAAATCATGGCCAACTGTTGGCCAAATAAGGATTAAACGGTGTATAAAGACATCTTCTAATTTCGAAAGATTTTTAATGTCAGTGAGATTTACATCAAGCAATAATTTAACATATCGTCGTTGTTAAGTCAAAACCTCGTATCTCAGCTTTCAACGATTTTGGGATATGTGGATTTTCCGTTTCAGTATAGCATCCCCGACAGTAGAAAATACTCGTACCTCGTTATCTGCTTAAACAAGCCTGCACCAAAGATAGTCGGAAAACTCGTATCTGAAATCGCCTTAGCTGTCCCTACCAAAACCTCGTATCTCAAATTGTAAAAGTTGGTGCTGTAACGACTGGTTTTATCAGTTTAGAATAGGCATTTTATTCAATTCAGTTTAACTGTTAAAATGATAAGTATTAACTATTTGTTTGCAGCTTTGCAGCGGTAACTGTTATACCAATAAGATATTTGTACAACATCAGATTACACGATAAGAGATCAACATTTTGTAGTTTTTATAAAATCATAAATCAAAAAACAAGGAATTATGTAAGTACTGTATTATGTTCCTGAATGTTATTTTATAATGAGTCTATCACTATCAATTTATAAATTGAGGTAATAGCAGGAACTTATAACTATTTTCATTATTCGACTTTTACAAGAAAAGTTTGATTTACTCTATATTGAAAATCCTTTCAAAAACTGGTGTGTTTTAGCTAAATCTTATTTTGGCCCCTTCATTTGAAATCTCAGCCCCAGCACACCCCTGAATTGATATTTCTAAAATTACCTTAAGCGACTCCGGCCATGAAGGTTTCGGACTAGGCGCTGCGGGATCCGGAGTTATGGGAAATAACCTCCTTTGAAAAAGAATCAACACGCAGTCCATTATTCTCATAATTAAATGTGGAGGCCGTCCGAGTTTCCTTACGGTTGCTGAAAACATTTTCTGATATTCATCGCACTTTCAATAAGTAAATTTAAATGCTTAGTAAATACCAATATGGGCCGGTTTAATTGTATTAAGCGCAGCTTCGGCTTCTTCTAACGCCGGTTTAGCAGCTTCCAATTTTTCTTCGGCGACTGCTTTTTCCACTGCTATTTGCGAAACCAAAATTTCAGCCTTTTCTTTGACGATTTGAACTTGGTTCTTGACTATTTCAGCCTGGCTTGCTCGTTCCGTTACCTAAAGTGCTCACTGTAAAATATGTTTTATTACAATGAAAACGTTCGCACCTCCGTTAAAACCCGCTCAGCCCTTTGCGAAGCATCGGCAAGTTCCTTTTCCATAACCGCCAGCTCCTTCTTTAATATTTCAACAGACTCCGATGCTTCGGCCAGTTTTTCTAAGCCGGTATCCATTCGCAAAGCGCCTTCGCTTAACTCCTCGCGTTTATTTTGGTAGATACTTTTATAACCGGCGATAAAATTCAGGTACGATTTTGGAGTTACATGCGTTGCACGACGGTACCTTGCGGAACAATAAAAAATACTAAGTTCAACTTAGAATTCAACCAATTTACCTCTGAAAATAATCCAAGGAAGTTATTGCGACGACATCTTGAATCGAACCAAGCGCTTCGACTAGCTGACATTTAACTTCTTCAGTGCAAGCTATATCGAAGCTACAGAGGAAATGACGAGCGACGGCAATTAGGGCATCTTTCGGCCAGGGTTGGAACCAATCCAACGTGCAACCTGATATTAACGCTGGAAACCTTAAAGCTCGATTGCGGAATTTTTCGCCCACCTTTAAAAGTTTCATTTGTTATTTACATCTGAAACAGTTTCGTAGTAGGAGCTTACCGGTGAAAAGCATAAAACAACGTGCAAATTCTGGCAGGTTCTGTTCATAAAATATTCCATAACGACTTCCTGATTCAAAGTACGTTTGGGATTCTCTCGTCGCATAATCGGAGTTAATTCCTGTACAATTTCCGACTGTTCGTCCTTTGTAAACAGGTTCGAAATGACCCCCGATGAGAGAATATTATTCAAGTACTCCAGAAAACCTTCTTCTTTAATATCAAGGTCGGTGAACACAAAAGTAGTGCCTTTCGCTTGGCATCCGCACGATCGATATAACACCTTTATATCTTCCAGAAAATTAGCGATGTTGTACGAACGTGTTAAAGCGATTTGGAAGCTTTTATATCCGGCTATAAACGATGATAGCTTGGTAAGCGATTGTTTACCGCTGCCTCCAACCCCTGCATTTAAAATCTAATTAGTTGTGGGGAAATAATAATATGAAACTGCGACTAACCGACTAGCATTACGTTGCCACGAGGATGACGAATAACCCGCGATATCTTCACCAAATGTAACATAGCATCAGGGAAGAACACCAAGTCCATACCCGAGCCACGTACCATTTCATTAAATTGGGCCAAAAACATTTCTAAACGTTCGCGTAGCTCGCTTTCGTCACTTACAGGTTCGTACACCTTCGGCAACTCCATGTCTGCGTCCTCGCCTTCTTCTCCTGTCGGTTCTGGGGCATCACTGTAACATAACCCGTCTGTATTTATCACAATACCAACTTAAGCACTTACCGCATAAAGTCGACAAAAACTGGATTAGGAAGGGCCATTTTCCTGTACTGCGGACTTAATTCGGTTTCTATTTTACCAAGGATTTCCTCGTCGAACCATTTTTTATCTTCCATTATAGTGAAACGATCGGAAAATACCCGAGTGCATTCGTGCTTCCATAATATTAATAAGCAAGCTTCCGATTCGATCACCGTCGATAATGTTCCAACCTTAAAGATTTTAAAAATTACTACGTCGAGTGTTTTAGCATGTTAACAAACCATTCCTTGCCAAATCCTCGAAAGGTCCCGCAGAGAAAACACATAATGAAACTTAGCAGGTGTTGGAAGTAATCTCGCTCGGGTCGAACTCCACAAAAGCCGTGTTAAAGGCACAAGCTTTTTGATTACATTTCTAACATCCAACCCAAACCCCCTTTTTGCATTGTAATGTCCTTGCCCGATAACACTGAATATTTTATCGATCGACGCATCAGTCGGCAGTGGACAGTTGAATATGCAAAACTGTCGTTTCAATCTTGATGGGATGTCGTTACGGCCACCACCTTGAATTAAATGGTTTGTAAATTTTAAGCACCTATTTTGCAGATACATTGCTTGAAAATTTGTTGTTTGATCATTTCACTGAACTTCGGTGCAAAATTATCGTCAAAATCGCTCAATGTAGCCCGACTACACTGAAACTTTCTTTTTGGAAGATCTTGTTCAATCCGACCATCCATTTTGACTGAAGAGGCTCTACACGCTGCGCTGGAAGAGCAACCCCACGCTAGTACCCGCGAATTATCAGGGACATTAAGACCTTCAAAAGTCACTATTGCTCAACATTTGCATCATTCTGGTTTTTGCCGGAAACGTTCTCAAATTGAGCCACAGAAACAGACACTGGACTAATACAACTTGGCAACCTTACACTCGAAAGGGTAGAAAGGCATTAGGATTAAGTAAGTATTTACCTGGATGTCCCATAGCTGCAACGAACTGTACATCAACAACAGAAATAAATTCACCAGGCTTTTCCAAGCTATAAAATCCGTACATATCCATAGTCTGCCGAACGATTTCGTTAGTTATCTAAAAACGAAAACCTCACTTTTAAATCTAACTTAATTTCATAACTCACTTGATCACCCCAGCAATTTATTTCAGGCAAATTAATATCGTCAATAAACACAAACATCCTTTTACCACCCGAAGGTCCGAAGGTATTCCCCCCGCGTTTTTCCACGTAGCTCTCAATCGTTTTCTGAAATTGGTACGGCGAAGTAGCGCTTGAAAAATTAAACGATCGCATTAAATAATTCTCAGGGTTCGCTTTTTTCATGTACGACTTCATCATAACGGTTTTACCGGAGCCTTGCTCGCCTGTAAGCAAAACGGCTTTGCCTTGTTTAGCGATTACGTCGATTAAATAATCGATGCGGACGTTATCCGTAATCGGTACTAAAATACTTGCGTAATCAGGTGTGGCTAATTCAGGGTACACATAATTGGTTACTCGGGTGCTCCATAACTGCCAATCACCATTATCATTGACTACGTAATCGAAAACTGTTGCCTGAAATTGTTCTTACCATGATTGTGTCAAGGAGAATAAGCTTAACTCACCGTTTTATTTTTAGCATTGTTTACAGGTAAATCCAACTGGTTCAGTGTGTCCTTTAGGAAAACATCGTATTTTAGCCTGTCCTTGCTTTCCAAGAGCGAACCCATGGCCCATACGAGTGCGAAAACGTACAACTTCGAAAGATGTTCCGGTGTTAACACTTTTACAACTTCGGGTTTCGGAACTTCTTCGGGCATGTCGTCGTCCATATCTCCATGTTCCGATTTCGATGCGGACATATCCTCGACTTCCTCAATCTGTACTGGTATTAAACCTAAAATCGACGCTTGACCGAAACGTTTACAAATAAAATTCAAACTCACCTTCTAAGAAATTCAAAACCTGCGAGGTTATATTGCACTGTAAAACGGGCATTACAAGCGAAAGGTTTTGTGTACCCCAGGAATATAAAGCACTAAAAGTATCGTCGAATAATTTTTGGAAGACTTCCTGTTCCTTTGGTGTTCGTTTCTTTAACCAAGCTCGTACGACGGGTTTCCAGTTAAGCCCCGATGAGCTCATGTAAACCATTCCGTTACGCGAAACCGTCGCTGGGGATGCATTGTCGATGTTGTGTGGTTCGAATATTATTTTGCACGTTGGTGCCATCGATAAACGATCGCCATTCGCTAACGTTAAAGTTTTATTATCGTCAAGGACCGAGTTTAAGTTTTCAATCCAAATGCTGTCCACAGGTCCGTCCAAAACCAACCACACATATTCTTCTATAAACGAAGAGTAAATGCGTTATTATTACTAAAATACTTAAGTAATACCTTCTTTAAGCTTGAGGGTTTTGCGCCAAAGCGCTGAGAAAATTCCGTCAGTCCAATCGTTCGTCGCAACGTCAAGCCTGCCGAA
Source organism: Melanotus villosus (assembly GCA_963082815.1). Lineage (NCBI taxonomy): Eukaryota > Metazoa > Arthropoda > Insecta > Coleoptera > Elateridae > Melanotus > Melanotus villosus. Next base: position 54,263,691 of record OY720425.1, read on the forward strand.
CATCTGCGCTGCGGTTATAGCTTTGGGATTCATTCGCATTTCCCTGAAATTACCCTATTGGTTTAGCGATAGGGAAGTTTTGTGTGGTTCTTACCTGTGATTATCGCCCATCTGAGTTAAAGCCCTCATTAAAGTTTGTATGCAAGTCGTTTTACCGGCACCTGTGGGTCCGAGTGTCATAATTCCGTGTCGCACACGTTGAGTTTCGTATAACTGTGGAAATACAATCGTAGTAGACGAAAACTTATAATTAATGAAAGAGTTAACCTGAATTAATTTAAGAACCCAAGGCCCGTGGTTGATTAATCCAGCTTCTTCGACTTGAGCGTTTATGGCATCGTCTAACTCAGGGTAAGCAGTTTTCTCCAAGGTTTGACTGGGAAATAAATCAGACACCAACGAACTAAACAAAGGCTCATCTTCGTCGATTAATTTAGAGAGGTTCATATCACGCAGTACTCTCATGACGATGGTACTTTCAGTGTCTTTTTGATTGACCCTTTTTACAGCGCCTAAACTTCGCAGGACGGATAGGATGTTTCGTAGACCGAAATCATAGTGGACCTGTTAACGAACGTTATTTATTTAACAAACGAAAAAATATTGTTGATTACCTGCTTTGTGAGTTGTTCTTCACATAGTTTGTACAAAGTGTAGAACTTTCGGGCCAAAGTAATGTTTTCCAAAAAACCGCAACTGGCTAGTTTCACCCGGATTATAATCTGACGATCTGGCACCATCATGGCTACAGTTCGGAATTGAATTTTTAAGTTTTCTGGTAATTCCTTTCTACCGGCATAACCAGGATTCTAAAAGATTAATTTTTTTAATTACAAATAGCTAAGTTTTATTTGTAAAGATGTGTTGGATGCCGCTCTCCGGCGGTGAAATTCAATACGGTTGTGTGTACATGTAGGTTTAAGCCTATTAGACTTAAGTAAGATTTGCTTGAACCAAATTGCTAGATAGTGTAAACTACTAAATGTAATTTAAAAAAAAACAAGCTTTAAGTACCATTGTAATAAATATCCCAAACTCTGGACACATCTCAATCGTGTCTCCATCGGTAAAAACGAACGATTTCTTCTTTTCTCGCTTCGCACTTAGAACAACCGCAACTTGTTGCGCCGCCACTGACAATACAGGTAATTCAATGCGATTAAATTCGTCAAAACACCCCCACGAACCAGACTGTGCTAAACCTGTAACAAACGGTGTAATTCTTATTAAGTTTAATACAATAAAACAAGAACGTTGCCTTTGTAAATGCGTCCCAGCCCACGATAATCCATCTGATCCGAGCAGTTGAAAACCACCACGTATTTCGCTAACGTTTTTCCCATGTCTTTAACGGTTTCTGTTTTACCGGTACCGGCAGGTCCACAAGGAGCGCCGCCCATGCTCATCGCAAGAGCTTGCGCTAACGTTATGTAACATCTGTAAATTGTTTTTTATATTGTTACTGAGATTTGCAATTTGTCCTTTGAAAGGACTTTCAAGGCATAAGGTTGTGCTACAACTGTGTAAGGAGCTAAGTGATAAAGATAATTTGCGACCTCCAGGTCAAATCTGTGCTATAACTACATATAAAAGACTTCAATCAGTTATTGGGGTTGTAAGTACCAAAAACACAAAGTTAAAATGTCTTACTACCTACTACAACCGAACTACACCTGCACAAAATACTCTGCAGTTTATTCCCATGCAAATTGATTAAAATCAACTAACAATATGCTTCTCAAAATTATCAATTTATATTCAAGATTCAATGTACAAGACTTATTACAAATGCCAAATACATTCCATTTCCAAAAATTGGAATGGTTGAAAACAGAAAACGCGGACACAAAAGACAAAACACAAAGACGCATTTCACATACATAGTACATGCCACCCAACATCCAGAGGGCACAACATATGCTGGCTCAGCCATTTTCGTCAAAAGTTCAATAGGACATCACAAACTTCCCAAATATTTGGGAAATAATTAGGGAAGCAAATATTTACAAATTAAAAATTTACCATTGAAATCCCTATGGTGCGTGAGACAATGCACCACCCGGTATAGATTAGCACTTTGCAAAATATATATTTAAAAAACTGTTTTAACCGTCAGTATTATAATATTTAATTTCTTGCAGCTTCTAATTTTTGTTCATTCATACTTTTACTACAATTTTTGTCAGTTTACGTCTTTGAATATTTTATATTCAAAGGTTTACGCATCCCATATTCATTCTAAAAGGTACGCCACTGACATACCGGAAACATTCAGCCGCCATTTGCATCATCTATCTTGGTCTCACGTATATTTTGTGCCTCATTCCTGTAGCTTTATATTCAAAGTGCCAAAGCATGTACTAAATGTTGCTATGCAACAGATTGTAAAGTTTATTACAGTACAAAAAAAAAAATTAAAATACCTGTCAGTAAGTGGTGTAATCACCAAACGATCAGTACAACCCAAATACTCGTTCTGATATGAAAATATTACATCGGTTATTATGATTAAAGTCTTATCGGCTTCTTCTTTGAAGTAAAAACGGCACTGCTTTAACCACTCGAAATCGTTTACGTGTCGGACATTCATACGGCACTGAAACCCCCCAAAATTAGGCAAAGTTCTTTGATAATTACTTCGACTTAGAACATACCAATATATCAAAAATGTCCCTTTGATGGACGTGGATCGTAATAAGAGTCTCAAACTTCGTTCTTTCGATTTTTGTAAGATCTTTCGTCGTTTGATCGATGAGCGTATTCAACAACTCCAGAAACTTATTATTAGTTTCGGCCATTATTTTCTTGTCAGCTCTCGCTTGCATTAACGCTAACTCCGCGTCTCTTGTCCAAATCATCTGTAAACCTAACAAGCCGATCTGCAATTTAATTTTTGTTTAAAATTTAAAACGTTCGAAACCCAAAAAATACCTGTGCTGGTAACTTGTCCAAAAACTGAAGCATATTAAAACTGGTATCGTTCATAGTAACGTAACCTTGTCGTATAATCGAATGTAAAGACGCCTGCGACGTAACCAAAAGCTGGGTCAACCAAGTCTCGACGCTACCCTCCGCTCGGACGGCTTTTTCAAGCGGTATAACCTCATTTTCTGATGAAACAATCGCTGTCATTTTATTATATTCAATATCGTGGAATTTCACCCAACGTGTGTTATCAAATATGGAAAGGAGATGGTTCTGAATCGTGTGCGAATCCGAAGCTTGACCGAGAATTTCCAATAAAGCAGGATCGGACACAAAGAAGAATCTTGGAAACATCATTCGTTTCTTTTCCAGGTAGCCACTCAGAGATTTCTGGCAGAGTTCTAATTGCTCTTGTAAGTGCGGGAGAAGTTGTTTTAATAAATCGTCACCTAAGGAATCACTGGGGTGATTAAAATCGTTTAGGAAATGAATGAGCGAAACCTACCAACACAACACGAGACAACCCCGGGTGTTTCATGCGCCCTTTGCATAATCTTCTGCCACGATTTGTCAATCTTCGAGAATCGCTTCGCTTCCTTCGGCAGTTGCTTGGCAATATCACCACCGACGAACACGGCCTCTAAATAAACCCACATATTCTGCACAAGCAGCCACCTTTCTAAGATTTCGTTGGTGTTCGAAAGGTCGTGAACCCACTGCTGAATGTGTTTACGGAAAGGCGCGTTGTACCTTTAAAATCGAGGTTTATAAATCGAAGTAAATCGTCGTAATTCCCCTTACCTGTTCGAAAGCAGAGAACCAAGGACCATTAAGCTATCTTCCAGCTGTCCGATCGTCTCGGCCGTTGTATCACCTCTCAGTAATAATTCACCCCTGTTGTTGAACGTCATAAATGTTAATTCTTGCACCGACCATTCGTTTGTGACCTGTCGGAGCTTCGCTTCGATGTCTCGCTCCTTCATCGCTGAGATGCAGATATCCTAAAAATCGATTAATTAGTCGATGAATAAACAGAATTAAAATTAATCTCACTTCGATGTCCTCCTTATGCACCAATAGCGGAGCTTCTAAAATATTCTTCAAACAAAACCCGTCGCTTTCGAGTTCGAACACATGATTCAAAGCCTCCATAATTCTCTGCCAATGCCTCGGTTTCATGGCTTTATTAGCCATAAGTTCAAGTAACGGGCACATGTCGTTAAAATCATCGATGGTTTTCTTAAGGGCGAAGAACGCAGGCCATTCTTTGAGCCCCTTCGGTAATTTTCGGCAACGATTCTGAAACTCCATTAATTCATTATTAATTTCTTCTATGTTTACTTCGCCCCAAGGTATGTCATAATAACTGTTAACACGATCGATTACGTCGTTATACAACTTGTATAACTTCTGTAAAAGGTTGAGTTCCTTTCGTATTTGTGCCATGTCGGGGTAATCGGTGGTGGGTAAGCCGAAGAGTTCCTCGCCACTTTGATAGGTTTGGAGTTTACGCCACATACCATCAAAACGATTCTGGATAAAAGCATACAGATTAGTGCGTCGTAAAATAAATTTGGATTAACTTAGAAACCTGAAATAAGATAAGCCGGTCGGATGCCTCGCGAGGCGCAAGTCCCGACTCCATAGGACCTTTATCGCGGTATTCGTCACAGTAATCAATTTTATCCTGGTGAAACTTAGCCAAATTGGTCCGCAATTCGTCTTGAAACTGTGGCTGCATCGACAGAAGCTGTACGTTTACTTGTAAAGCCTTAGCAAGCATTTGCGTCCAGCTGTAACGTAAATTATCGACCTGTTCGAGAACAGCCTTTTCTATTACGATGTCGTATCGGTTTAATATATTAAACGCTTCCTACAATGTTTCAATATAGCATTCGGTTAACATAGAAGATTTATAGCAAACCTCAATGGGTTCAATTTTTAATTCCATATCAACCTCCTGTTCCCGGATCTTTTTCAAAGTATCCATGATAAGTCTTACATCGTCCAAATCTCTGATTGGTTTGTTTAATTTACGACCCATTTCGTGCATAACAGCGTAGACGTAATCCATTTCCCTTCTGTATTTCTTTTTCATAGCCAAACCAATTCTAAAAAAATAAAATGAATTATGTTTTGTTCTTAATTTAAACAACTGGGTTGCCGGCCGTACTCCCTCGTGGATGTACGGATTGTGCATACACAAATACCGGAATAGTATAATGTTATTCTAGCACTCTTCTTCTTCGTTTGGCTTTGTAACCCTGATGGGGGTCTTTGATGAGGTGGCTTGCCTCTTAGTTAAACAATGATAGGGTGATAACCCTAGTTAAAAGGTGTGGGCATGGCAACCACTTTACCTTCCCAACTTACTTACAATCACATTGTAATAGGGGAATGAACAAATACCACTGATGCCTAAAGCGACACAAGGAGTTGAGAGAAGAAGAAAGAAAATTTAACGGCTGATACCTTCAATTTTTTTTTTAAATATTCTAATGTGTAAAACCAACCTGTGAGTACAAGATTTAATTTCGGTAAGGAGTCCATATTTAAGCTTCTCAGTCGATATGGCCAAATACGTGGCGATGTTATGCACATCGGGTTCGTCAGCTAAACGACCGTCGAGCTCCTCGTGCTTACGTAAAGAAGCCTCAAATTCCGTTAAGCAACAGTTTAAAAGCTCCCGCTGGCTTTTTTCATTGCGCCAAAGGACGTTATAAGGCCGCCACTTAATTAAAAAGTTTGTAACATCCTGAAATTAACTGATTAAAATTTTCTCGACGAATTGATAAACCGATGAATATCACCTGTTTCATATTCTGCGTGCACGTCGACAAAAGCGACAAGGTTTTGACGACTTCTTTATTTTCCATAACATTATTATAAAAGTTCTTGTGCTGTAACGGAAAAGCAGGTTTCTCTTCTGTTGCGAGTCGATACAAACGTCTCCGACGTGTCCTGAAATCTTCCTCCTTGAGCTTAGCTCCCGCCTTCCCTGACTTCTGCTCAGTACAACGAGACACAATATCCAATAGAGTTCGTTCATGACCAACCAGTTTTTTCCACTTTGACTTCTTCACCGGAGGAGTCTTGCATTATGTGTATGTACAAAGCGTCATGCGTTTTTATTTGGAGATCGATCGTGATGTGAAATTGTATGACGGTTTGTATATTAGAGGATGATGGATGTGGCACCGATTTAAGTAGCGTTATTGTGCGTTTTTATATTGGAGTGTCAGTTTTTATTTACATTTCGTTTGTGTTACATTATTTACAGTGTTTGTGTTTATTATTAGTGCATGAAGTGTTGGGAAGGTAAGGAAAGAAAAAACAATTATTAATAATGGAAACATTGCGAAGATTCTAAATTACAAACGTAAACAGATTACTCTCGGTTTTAATTATAGTTAGTGATGAACGCTTTAATTAATTCAAATACATCACTAATTATACTTAGCTTTAAAAATTTAAATAATAAGGCTTACCTGAGGTTTACCACCAGTCCACTGTCCGACGCCTTTCGAAACCGAAGTAATATATTTACCAGCCTGAATTAAAACCTCCTGAACCTCGTCTAAATTTGGCTGTATTACGACTTTCGGTATGAGAAGCACGGCATGTAGAATAAAAACAGGGGTATTTTCAAATCCTTCCTCTGCAAAAACCACAATTCAAATCCGACAAACAGACGCAAATCCATCATACCGGTAACACTGAATCGCTTGCGAAGAGCATCGAGGGATTGCCTAGTAACTTTAACAAGCACATCCACGACTTTACGACTGTAATACCTCCTCAATTCCCCCATTGCACCTCTTACCATGTCCTGCATTGCTTTAATCATACCACCACCCAGAAGCAAATGTGGTTTTTCGAAACACTCGTATACTAAGCTCCAGTCTGACTGTTGCTGCGTCGATGAGCTTTCAGCATCGGTTTGGCCGTCACCTTGTAAATCATCTACGAGAAGTACAAATTAAACCCATCGATTACTTTTGCTTGACTTACCGTCAAAGTAAAAATCTTCATCGTCGCCCATCGGTGACGGAAAATCCTGTTGCGCTCTGCGCACCAACTGCAAAATTTCTTCGACGGCTTCTTCGACCATAAGGCTTTTACGGTGTAAGTCAGTCGCAGCAGCTCGACAGACACTTTCGATACGTTCACAGAAGTTGTCCAAAGTCCACGGTTCTTCGCCTGCTTCTGGTAGCGAATGCAACGATACAGTCTGCATCGATGTTAGCACTTCTAATATGCGGTTTGTGTAAATATCGTGAGCTCTTCCTACCTGTAGTTAATTGCGATTATTTTTTAAAACTCCACTTTCGCTTAATAAAAGGGACGAAGACAAGCCGATGCTAGACGATGCGTTCACTTGTTCCGCATTATCTCCTTCTCAAACATCCTCTCCGTATTCCCAGGTATACTCAAACGAAGAATCTCAAAAGTAAGTAAAAGTTATTTGGAGACTTTTACTACTCTTGAATTATAATAAATTGTCAGAATGTAGAAATAACCTCATCAAATAGTATTACTGCTTTCTTTGTTTATATACTTTATTCACTTTCAAGTTATATGTCTTAATCAATAATGTTAACGCACCGGCCTCGACACCGAAAGGTATAAGAGGTTAACAATACCAATACCGATACTTCAAAACTCTTGTTTTATTTTTTACAAGATACAGGCAGGACGTCCAAGAAACACCTGGGAGCAGTGGCGGCACCTTTTCATTTTAGCGTGTGCTCATTATATATGAATAATGTATGGGGGAGGGGGGCTGGATCGTGCATGTCCATATAAAATATCGGATTTAGTAAACTTATTGTAATTTATTTAAAAAAGTGACAACGAACAAAGATATTTCATGTAAACTAAATATTAATTTAAAAAAAAATTACATTGCAAATGTAGAAAGGTAGAAACTCTAACGGAGGCTCTAGAAATCCACTCATTAATAAGAGGTTTTAAATCCAGCGACTCAGCATAATCCTGATGAACGTGAAGAATGGCAAGATTGTTAAGTCGATCTTGTCTTATAGAAGAACGAAAGTATGTTTTCAGTCTTCTAAGTGTCGTATCCGATTATTAGTGCCATTTTGCGTGTGGTGCTTAACACTTTACGTGTGGTGCCTGAGCACGCAGGCACCACTATTGTTGCCGCCACTGCCTGGGAGAAGAGAATTGAAGAATTGATAAAAGAATTAGGTAGAGAAAAAAGAGAAATCGGTGAACTTTCCCTGGAGAAAAACGAGAAAGTTCTTCCACTATTAATATAAAAATGGGTATTTGTAAATTAATACAATAATATTTACAAAAAATTGCGATTTTCAATTTTTTTAAATAAATGTTTTAAATTTTGCATGTGGGTCTAAAATTAAATTCTAAGCAACTTTTTCAAATAATTTTCTTCGATATTTTGTCATTTAGCCCCACTTTATGCGACTTCACGGTGATTTTTTTAAATTTTTAGGTTACCGGACATGCAGAACCCATCCCCCATAAAAGTTTTTTCGATACTCTAATAATAAAAATTTTTCCCATATGTTGCGAACTTTTTGCCGGTCACTTATGATAAACAAAACAATTTTAGGGAAAAGGGAAATTTACAGAAAAACAAAGAAAATAATTTACATATAATATATAATAGTCATTCCAGCCAAAGGATGAAAAGAAGCTGAGAGCCATAGTGTTACAATTTTTTGTCTTTACGAGTCAATTGTACCGTTTTCCACTTATCAATCGCCACTTTTGGTTGATTGCTAAGCTCTATGTTTTTTGTAAAAGAGGTTTCCTCTCATATTATTGTGGTTGTTACCTTTCTTTGTAACATTTGCTTATTTTGCGGTTTACCATTCTGCTTGTATCATTTTTAAGTAGTTTTAGGGGTTGATTGTTCCCGAATCAATTTCCTGTACCTTAAAGTAGTGGGATAGTAGGTTTAAAATTTATTTGCAGTCACGTCTTTTCAATTATATTGCCTGATGACATTCTTTAGGGAACCTGACCTGATTGGTTAGTTCGTGTCTGTAACCTCAATCATTTTGGTATTTTTATAGAAATTTTCTGTTATCCTACAAGACAATCTCAAGATCCTTTCTCTGGTTATCCAGTATCCTGTCTCCTGTCTTATTCCTTCTTCTGTGTTGTCCTTCCCATTTTACTTTATTAATCTACATTGTTGTTTTCCCTTTTCTTATTTTGTAGAGGTTTTCTTTTGTTCGTAGTTTTGGCAGCATTTGTAATGCTATATTTCTATGTGCCGGCGCTAAATTGTCATCATAATAATAATAATAATAATAATAATATATCTTTATTTAGCTAAGCTAACATCATACATATATCTGTAACATCTATCACATCAGCTCAAACCCCCTTCTTTCCTAACCCCTCTTACTAATAATCCATTCCCTTACTTTAGCCTTAAACATATTTACATTAGTTGACTGCTTAATGCCATCATCCACTTCATTATACATCACCATCCCCTTAACAAATAAAGAATTATATCCCCCACTAGTAACCACATTATGTACATATAACTTATTTCTACTTCTTGTATAATAGTTATGCACTTCTCTACAAAACACGACATATTTATCAAAATAAACTGGCATTACTCCCTTGAGTATCTTATAAATAAAAACTAACACTTGATAATGTAACAATTCTCTGACATTCATCCATCCTAACCTATTTAACATTTGATTTGATCTTGTATACCAATTACACCTCAGAATTAATCGCATACCACGATTCTGCAAAATTTGTAATCTATGACTGCCTCCTTGATTTACTAGATATAAAACTGTCCCACAATTGTAAAAATATGGCAAGATAATACTATTATAGATTGTTTGTCTCGTATAAATAGATAACGACTTACTCACCCTTGCTAGCACTCCCAATCTTTTACCAATTTTACCACATATATAATCAACATGATCATTCAGATTCAACTGCCAATCCAACATTATTCCTAGGTACTTAATTTTATCTAAAAATTCAATTACCATTCCATCAATCCTTATTCTAATTCCACTATCTTTAATTCTTGTATATACCCTACTGTTAGCAATACACATAGCCTTAGTTTTGGCAATATTTATTTTCAGTTTATTCACCGCAAACCAATCACTAACTCTTACCAATTCACTGTTTAATCTCTCTATCACTTCTATGATATCTTCTCCCTCTAAGAATACAACAGCATCATCAGCAAATAGATGACATTTACACAAATTGAAAACATCACCCAAATCATTGACATAAAGAGCAAACAATAGAGGCCCCAACACACTCCCCTGGGGCACTCCCACCTCTACATCTCTTTCCCTAGACACCACTTCACCACATTTTACTCTTTGCTTCCTTCCTACCAGGTAATTGTTTAACCATTCCCAAGCTTCTCCAGCAATACCATAAGCTCTCAACTTCCCCATTAATCTTTTTGTATCCACAGTTTCGAAAGCTCTTTTCAAGTCCAAAAACAAAACAACTACCGTCAATCCTTTATCTCTATATTCCTTCCAGCTACTAATCACACATAAGCGATGCCTAGTTATTTAGTTCATTTGTTGTTTTGATTTCGTTCAGAATTAAATTCTTTCCGGTTCTGCCGACCCTATCTTCAATTTTCCTTTTATGTTGTATGAATCCTCGACGTTTTATCGAATTTTACTCCGTTGAGAATCTATTTCTTTCTACTCGCCGTGTATATTTCGTGTTTGAAATCTCACGCGTTGAAGGCTATATTTAAATGTTTTATGTTTTATGGACGAATTTTCGTCTATTTTTATGCAATTTAGAATGCATTTGTATCTTGGCTGCACAGTGACAGAATTTTGACGGACTGTCGCAGGTGTCGTACATGAAATTCTGATTCGAGGTCTTTTCCGTTCGACGTGGAGAAGAACACACGTTTGGCGAATTTATTTAAAAAAGTCCATGTCGCTTTCCTTAATGAGTTGAATTTACCACGCAATTAAGTGTTTTTTAAAGCGATCAGTTTATGTGGTGCCTTTTGTTGGCTTGTTGCTAATTATTTTGTTTTTTATATTGCACGTGTGATTTACATGTGCAATTAATTAGACTTAATTAATTCTATCTGGGCGTTGACCTTGGAATTGTCGTTGTTCTAAGTAATTTCGTGGTTGTTCGTCATTGGAATTATTTATGGCGTCTAGTTAATCCAGATGTGTGATCCATGAGGCGACTCCATTTTGCCATCTTGCCATTTCGAACTTATACGTCCTAGAACTTTTCTTAATGGATTAAGGTAAGTGTTATTTATGGGTTATATTTCTCATTTTGTATTGATGGTTTTATCTTTCAATTATTTTTGTGCCTTCTGGTTTAATTATTTAATTAATTATTTATTCATTTATTTCCGATTCAATGTTTACTTGTGAGTAAATCCTGTTTCAATTGCATTATTATAATTTGTTATAAACTTTCTATTTTACTGTATCTTGAATTTATTGTAGCTTTGTTAATTGTTTAAAATTTTGAAAAGGTTACGCAAGTATTTGCTTCAGTTGGTTTAATTTGCCTTATATTTTTATCTACTATACCTCTGTAAACGTTTACAAAGTAGATGGATGTTAATTCATTTTATATTAATTGCGTACCCTGAGTTAGGCCTTCAGCTATGTAAATTATTTAATTCATATTCAGGTTTCATTTTTTTATGTTATTATTTAATTCAAGGAAAAAAAACAGTACATAGAAGCAAAAAGCAGTAAAAAGAAGAAAATAGGAAGACCAAGGAAATCAACGAGGTTGCAATGATTAGGGCACATAAGTAGAATGAAGAAGATGTGAGGTCGCAAAATAGTAACAGAATGGAAACCAATGGAAGGAAGAAGAGTTGGCAGGCCACCAAAGAGATGGTACCATGATGTTGTACAGGGCCTAGTAGCAGTAAAGAAAAGGGGCTGGAAATAAATGGTTGACGACACAAAGGAGTGGAGAAAAATTAAGCAAAATTTATGCAAATTATCTACTCACTGCTTGCTACTTTTTTTTAAAGATATCATTATCTTTTATGTGTTCTCCTTCTTCATTTAATTATTAACGTAAGTGGCACTTGTCGCAAGAATTAGCTCTTTTTCTGTATTCATTTCTACACACTGCAACGAATTATTTTCTTTGCAATCGGTGGAAATTTAGCGAATGTGGACAAGCAGCTTTCTGCATAGTACGATTTGCAAGCATAATTGTACAAACATTGGCCATGGGATCGCAGGCTCATACTCACTAGTAAATACTCACCAAATTCATGCGACGAATATTTAACAAGTGAACGCATTGTCTGGCACCGGCTTAAAACAAACGAACTACCTACTAACTAACCTGGATGATTTTCTTACCAATATTTTAAAGTTTTGCACAGCTTCGTTAATATTATTAACGAACGGTTTCCAATCCGATGAAACCCATGTTAAGTCTTTTAAAGCAGGTGCGAGCATGTTTGTTAACCTTACTAATTGTGGCACGAATAACGGGCGTACTTCTAATTTAACTCCTCCAACTATTTTTGTGAAGTCGTTGATTAAAAACTTGAAATTGTTATTATTAATGACTAATCGAACTGTTAAAATAGTAAAATTACCTGTAATGAATCACGTACAAGTGTAAAGTGTTCCTGTTTGGTGTACAAAGTAAGTGCAACCATAGGTAAAGGTAAGTCCATTTTGGACATAAGATCGGCTTCCCTAATCAGTAGCGGAATCGTATTGTGCAGATTAACTTTTAGCCTTTGTTGTTCGGGACACACGGTAATCAGTGATTTTTTAAGGCAACCATCGACGTCCCATACCTTCGGTAAATATTAAGTCCAAAGTTTGAACATAATTAAGAAAACTTACATGTTGGGACATCCAAATTGCCACCATGTCGTTTTCGTAACCTTTCAGCATATTCTCTGCGTTTTTATGTCGTTTAGCTAGCTCCCCTGTGGCTGGCAGGGTTTTTAAAATCGGGTGTGTTGTGACGCTTTCTAAGAGCTCTTCTAAGTGATAGACGAGGGAGCGGGCCCACTTTATACGGCCTGAGTTTTTTAAGAACCAGTTTATTTACTCACTTCAAATGTTGATAAGTTTTACCTGCAATCGGTGGAAACATCCTCGGAACTGGTGGATCATCCTTCTCCTTTTTATACATAATAACAATTCGACTCACTTCCTTCTCACAATACTTTAAAATCCGGTCATACTTGTCGTCCATACGTGTTAAAGGAATTTTTTCGCTCACCTACGGACTCGGTATTGACACCTTCAAATTAATAAAAGAACCAACTCACTTTTTCAAATCTCGTTAGAAACTTAATGCCTTGTGGGGTTTCCCATACGCTTTCAAAATTTCTCTCGATCGTATTACCAATTTCCACCTTTAACTCGTCAAGGCGTGTAAGAAACACTTGAAAATCTGCATCGAATTCCGTATTACGCTGATCTAAGTAATCGTAAGTTTTACTCATTACTATCGCGTTTACATCTTCGAAGCTTTGCATTGCTTCGTCCAAAGCTGTAACATCACATTCGTTATCAAATATTAATTAGATAAAATAAAAAATGTACCTTCGCCCAACAAAAGCCCTTCCATTCTCTTCTTGAAAAGTTCACTATAATCATCGATTAAATCAAACACAGTGATGATCTTGCTTAAACGATCACAAAAGGCGTTAAACTTCCCAAAAACGTAATTTTCAGAAAAGTTAAACGGTTCTTGATCGGGTAAGAACGGCTGATTCTTAACCGTTAGGTATGTTCTTCTATAAACCTGATTTAAAACAATGCACTGCATCAGTTTTTCTTTGGCGTCGGCTCGAACTTGTGACCAAATTGTTTCGTTCCCTCTGCATGTTATGTATTCCTTGCACGTTTCGATCATTTGATTTGTTATCTTTAAACGAAGTAAGATAATTTAAACTATGCTTTGTGGAAAACCACGAAGTTTTTACCTTCACCATAAGGGCCGATGTCCTTTCCGATGTGTTGTAAAATTGAGACACGCTGTGAATTAACCTTACGGTTTGTAACAAGCCCAGTATCGAATCCTTCATTTTTACCTGCAAATCATTAATAGATAAGTGATTTATCTTTAGATTTCCAGGTTGAAATTAACCTTAGGGTTTACTGGTGGTAAACCCAATTATTAAATTTTTAATTCTTATCTGCAAATATTTAATAAGCTGGCGAGTTTTAGTTTGCAATCCGTTACGATTAATAAATAATAATTAGCGGAAAATCACGGCTGCAACACTTAAACACAATCGAAGAAAAAAGACTCTTTTAAAATCCAAAATGATAAAGCAGATCCCTGTAATTATCTCCGGTATTGTTTGATTAAAAACCTGTGGAATTTGCACTACAGTCTTATTAGTTTTGGCTAAAAATTGTCGATTTGTATATTTAACCAAATTTTGAATGTCTATTTTTTGATTAATTTTAATTTGAAAATTTAAACGCACTCCCAATTATGTTGCTTCTATGACTGTCAACGTAATTACAGCGCTCTACAGTTTTGGAATTTTATGAAAATCCAGTGGGGACAGAATGCTGGTTTTGAAGTTTCTTCTTTCAGCGGTGCGAAGTAGCAGCACTCAGACCCTAGGCCCATCGTGCAAATTACGGGATTCCTTCATTCGCTGTGAGCGCTAAGTAGCAGGTCAGACTCTATCAAACGAAACAAAATCTGAACGTGTCCCTTCAGTCTCCTAAGAGCCTTCCAAAGGCTGATCGTAAACAGCCTGTAGGCCGACTTTCGTGCTTCCGCCTCAATCACAATGTGGGACGTGGTACGACCAGCTCACGTGATAGCAGAACTTGCAACCTTTGGAATTAGTTTAGCAGCATCTGTGTGTGTTTTCCTAGAGTTGAGGGTCAACACACCGTCACACCATTGAACCATAGATGATAACTGCTCTAAAATCTGGTCTACCTACCTACATATGTAGGTACCTATTTGAATTTATATTTAAACCAAATGCGCGGAGCTGTACGAATACGAATGGACACCACTGTATGTAACGCCTAAATCAGAAGGCAGGTTGTGACTGACGCAGGTCTTGAGTCTGTTTTACTTCTCCGTATAAATTAATTTGCAAGCTTGCTGTTGCCATGGCAATGGCTCGTACGCAAACATACGAAAATTGACGCAGTATTCCTGTATAAGCGAATCTGCTTCAGTTGAACGCTTGTGGTCTGCAGAATGTATTGCGGCATAAATTGCAAAATGAAAAAAATTGAAATGATTTTGGATTTTGAATAAATAAAAAAAAACATTTAACCAAAAAATATAGGTGAAGCCGCCGCTAGATTTGCCCGAGCAAGATAGAAGTGGAGGTCTCAATATCCCTAGTGGTTCTTGAGATCTTGAGTTGTGGTAGCCCCTCTTTGAAGGACATACAATAAGCTGCCTAATTGGTAGCTTTGGGATATCTGTAGAACTGGACCACCGTCGAGGAACCAGGTCTAGAGCAAATTTGATGTGGCAGTGATCCGATAAAGACGGCTCCGCCGCAACATGCCAATCTTTGACAAAACAGGACACGGAAACTGAGGCAAATGTGATCTCAATGACTTCCTGCCTTCTTTGAATAATACAAGTCAGCCGAGTTCCCTGATTTAGTAGAATCACTAAGTCAGTAGTGTCTAGGTACAGCAAAAGGCATGTATCTCTAAAGTTGATGTCTGAACTAGGTATCCCAGCAAGTGCGGTGCGGCATCGCAGCCACAATAAGGGAAAGTTTCTCCCTATTGTAGTAGTTAATTAGCTCCTCAACTTCGAGGCTGGCAGAGTTGGAGAGTCATAGAGCAAGTAAACAGAGCTGACTATCACGTCGAAACAGATTTTAATTGCTACTTGAAGTTTAATTAGGCAATTTAATTTGGAAGTAAAGTCGACAACTTTCATCGACTGCCGACTGCACTGGTCCGTTGGGGTATATTTAAGCAAAGAAATTTGTTGGTCGTTAATTTGACCACTAGGTAAACTTTTATGTTGTTTTTTTATATTGTTAATCGTTTTTAGACCTTAATAAATTTATAAAAAGGGCTCAAGGGTTAAACAATGTGGTTATGTTTGCTGTTATCAAACTTGGAATTTTATCTAGATTTTAACAGGACAAAAATTCTACTAAGGTAACAAACGTAAGTCAAACCTGTACCTTTATTTGCATGTCCTACTTTACGAAGCTAAGAAATTAACTTACAGGATCATCGAGATAAAGCGAGTGGCAATTTTTCTCCAAGGCTTGAATAAACTTTGCATTATCTTTAGCTTCGTTGTAGCAAAACGTAATCTTTGAGTCGGTTTCTCGCCACTCTTTCAGTATCTTCGAACGACCGAATTGCAGGCACATTATCGTTAACTGTACTTCTGTTGCTTGCAGTTGATTTACAATCTGTGAGAAAGCAGCCCCACGTTTTTTCCAGTATTCTAATTCATCTTGAGGACCTAGCAAATTATACAAATTTACATATAATAATCTCGATTGCTACGTGTTACCTGACGAATCATTTTCCCTCCGTATTTGATCACTTTCTTTGAGAATTTCAGAGAGGTGTTTAATCCAGTTTTTAACTCGGTTCTCAAGGTAGCCGATATCTTCGGGTTGTTTTGCCATTTCCTTTAATTCCTCTACACCTTGTCCGGTGACCACTACCTTACCATCGTCGAATATGTTGCCTTTACCGCAGACTTCTTCACATACTGTTTAAATGTTAAGTTAAAACTACATAAATTCCGAGAGTAAAATAAGTAACCTTTGAGTGCACTACAAAACGATCGCAAGCCTGGTAACAACTGGTTCTTTACCATCGGACAATTAGCTGCATCATCTTCGCAGTCAGCGCTAGGAAATGCCAGGGCTTCCATGAATACATGCCTGATTATACGTTCAACGCACGTAACCAAGCCGATCCTTTCTGCGTCGATTATACCACAGTACAAATCCTTGTGAAACCCCTCTTCCGGTAGTTGTTTAGTGGTATTAATCCGAAATATATAAATGCAAATCCCAGTAAGCGGACACTCCCAACCATCGGTAAGAAAAAGCTTTTTCTTCAGTACGGGTGCAGGTGCGGCTTGGGTTCGACTCACACTACTTTGCAACTGCCTACTCGTACTCGGTTTACTAGGGTCTACCGGTGTTTGAGGCTCGGAGTCTTCCATATTTTGATAAAACCACATTAGCTTTGTTTTTGCGTGTGGTATAAAAAGCTGGTTGATTTCGTCGAGCTAAAATTGGCTTTAATTAAAAATCGGTAAACTAAGCAAGCAAAATTTACCATGTTTCCTTCGAAGACGTGGTCCATAATTTCATGCCGAGATAGTCCGGTTCCATCGATGAGTAATTGGAAGGTGAATTCCAATCGGGGGTCCATTTCCCCCCTTCGGGCCTTTCTTTCACATTCTTCACGCCGCCGCTGCAAATTAAAAATTTTGAACATGTTAAGTTCATTTCAAAGGTGTGAGAATTAAACTGGGAAATTACCAGAAGTGCTTCTTCGGAATCTTCATCGTAATCAGATTCCGAATCAGAACCCGAACCGGCAGGATAAACTCTTGGACCGTACACAAACATCCCAATTAATTTAACGAAATTTCAATGATAAAAAATGTAACAATTCAAGTATTCATTTATAACTTGGTGAAA
The DNA here is from genome assembly GCA_963082815.1 of Melanotus villosus. NCBI lineage: Eukaryota > Metazoa > Arthropoda > Insecta > Coleoptera > Elateridae > Melanotus > Melanotus villosus. Next base: position 54,281,281 of record OY720425.1, read on the forward strand.
GTTTGCATTAAACTGATAACTCGGCGCGCATCCACCGGAGAAGGCACACGCGATAGCATTCCATGTCACTTTTGATGTGATAATGGTCTGAAGTGCTATGTAACACAATTAGGGCACTTGCGTTCCTGGCACCAAGTATTTATAACTAAGAAACAATTTCTCTTACTGTTTTTCATATAACAGTGCTATTAAGGGAAATTGATATTGGAACGCAAGTCGAGGCAGCTCAACGTTACAATAAAAGATTAATGGTGTGATAAAGTGATGGATTCGGCCGAAAATTATTATTAAAATCGACCCTTTTTTAAAGTTCAAGGTGATTTTTCTAAAATTATAATGAGTTTAGTTGCCTTTAATGGAAATTTTTTGCAGAAGGGTGTTTTACGTTGGATTTATGTAACGAATGTGGAATTTTTACATTTTAATGGGTTGCTTATGTGAAGTACACAGAAATATATTAAATATATAATGTAAAACGGCCTGAAAGACCTTTGAAATATGAGAAACAAGCAGGCTTTGTTGAGGGTATCGAGGCTTGCATGATTATAAATGATCGTAATTTTCCAGGACGATCCTAATTAGGGAAACTTTATTGCTTGGAATTAATTCAAAATGGTATCGTGTAATTTAATTATGTATCTGTCTGGTAATTCATGATGTAATAAAAGCATTAATCGTATTGTGAAATGTTTTAATATCCCTGTCGATTCTCCAACGTACAGATTTTTTGTTCCATATACCTTTGTTATCGAAGCGTAAGGTGAGTTGAATTGTTTTGATTGTTCTATTGAAGAGCTTTTCGTTATTTTTTATTTAATTCCTAAGCCCTTTTGTATAGGTACCTGTTGCGATCCTTATGAAAGGCAAGTTTACTAATCAGAATCGCAACTCAAAACTCAGCTTTAGCATTTTCATTAATTTCAGTATGAATAATTTAAAGGTCAGTTTTACTTACATTAACAGTCTCAAGGCTAAAAGATCTGCTCGGCATAGCAAGTCGTCTCAACCCTCCGAGTAAAACGAGCTTTCCTGAAGCTCTTGATTTTTTAGTTTTCTTCATTGTTACTTTAGGCATTTTTTACACAATTTAAAAGGGATAATAACACTTTTTTTCTATATAATAACCCTCGAGGTGTTACTGATAACAGGCTTTCTATAATTTTAGAAACCTAGCAACTAATGTTTTGTCAATAGGTTTACCTAAAGATATGACACAAATTTAGATAGGTAAATATTCATGTGGAAATTTATTGGGTTGCATGTGTAGTTTTAAAAGGGAGAAATATACAGGGTGAATATTGTGCTGAAGTCGAAGTCCTTTTTATTGATTAACGATACCGATACTTGAACACTTTTATTAATTAATTAAATTTTAATAACAGAATTCATGCAGTTTTTGAGAGATTTCCTCGTAGATTTAATTGATTTGAGTTGTACATGTTTAAAAAGGAGAATATAGCGGATGTACGAGGATCGTTCGATAACTACGTGGCCTAACAAAGAAAACACAAGTTTTTTGGACAAAAAAACATTTTATTTTTCAATATAGTCTCCTGGTCGCTCAACACACTTATTCCAACGATACTCCACATTACCAATGAATCCAAGTCCGAATTGGACGAAAATCTATTACCGCCGAGCCATTTTTCCATGTTTGGAAATAAGTAGATGATAATCGCTGGGAGCGGAATCTAGGGAATAGGGCGAATGCGGCACTAATAATTTTGGCATTAGCGATCGCAGACTTGTGGGCAGGTGCGTTATCCTAATGGAAAAGCACTTTCTTCTTTGCCAAATGAGGCCGTTTGTCTTTGATTTTGTCGCTCAATTGTTGCAACAAATTGGCATAATACTCGCAATTTATTGTTTTTACCATTTCTAAGTAGTCGACGAAGATAATTCCATGAGAATCCCATAACCTTTCCTGCTGACAAAACCGCTTTTACCTTCCTCGGTGGTGGAGAACCTTTGCGTTTCCATTGTTTAGAGGTTTAGACTGTTCTTTGGTTTCGGGAGTGTAATGGTCGACCCGGGTTTCAGCGACGGTTATGAAATGGCGCAAAAAGTCCTTTGGATTATAATCGTTTTAACATTGCACGTGGTTTTACTTATTTGTTATAGGTATTTTAGAAGGTTTGTTTGTTTTTTACGCCTTGCCGACAATCGTAGTTGCTTCTTATGACCTTTACCTTCCGAGGCATCTTTAATAAAAACCAAAGCTCTTGCTTATTCAGCAAGATTATACAGACTAACCAGGGTGGTTTTTATACCCAAGATTAGTCAGATTAATTTAATTGCCACTTTGATTAATTTAGGTAGGAGAAATTTGATTCCGATGCACCTTTAAGAAAAGCCGAGGCTCTTACTTATTCACCAAGAGTATAAAGACTAACCAGGGTGGTTTTTACACTCAAGACTGGTGATACTATTTATTTGAAACTTTTAGATTTTTTTAGGCAAATAGGCTTCGAGCAATGTAAGTAGGCAGACAAAGAAAGCAAGCAAGCTTTTTTATACTGATAAGCTTCCCTTTTATTTAAAAGTTAAAACAAAGGCTGAAGATTATTATGATAACCTCTTTTAATAGATTTAATCTTCCAACTCGTTCTTACGAGTTTCTAACAGGACATCGGCCTAGGCTTCGGCCATAAGAGGAAGAAGAAGAAGAATCTTCCAACCAGCCTATTCGTTCAAATAGTAAAATGCGACTGTTAATAACAACAACGGGGCTTTCAAAGCGTGTGAAAAAAATTCCATCTCGATTATCCTCAAAGAAAAACCACCCAAATAAATGTATAATCGTTTTATGGACAATAAGCGTTAAATTTGCACCATTATCAAATGATAATAAAACAAAACCTCCAAAGTATGATAAAATATAATAAAATACGAGGATCGAACATGATGAAATATGGCTTGGCATGGAAAGCAGCAATTTGAATATTTTAACGTAGACAAAGTTACATTTTAATCAATAATCAATCGAATATAAATTTCAGTCAGGTAGAAATACACTTTCAATTAATTTGCCATTCGGGTTGTGCTTTGAATTTTGTTAGAGGTTTAAACATGCAAGCAAAAGATTTTTTTTGCCTTTTTTTATATTTCCACCTCTTAACAAATTTACCTTCTGTTCCTTTCCTTTGTGGCTTTTATTAATGCAATTATTTGTATGGAAAATAGGGGATCGAAAAACACACCCATTAAAATAAACCTTCTCAATAAAAGGCTTGTTTTTAAATATAATGAAGCAAGAAATGAACGAATTGGCTATAAATAAGATTAATGGGCCTTTATAATGGAACTAAAAAATGATTATTGGAGAAAATTGTGTATCTGCATAATTTTCCACCTGATTGGAGTTTTAATCGCTAAAATTGCCTTTGAAGCTTTCGTTTCAGCATTGGAAAATTTTGTTTTAAAGCATCTGCAAAGTTCATAAATGTTTAAAGCCTTTTACATAGAAAAATCGCAAGTTTGAGGCGACTAAGATGTTTAAAATATACAGGAAAAAGGGAAGGTACGCTTTCTTACAAGTTTGGGATGATTATAGTAATAGTAAGAAACATAAATTCGAGAAAAAGAAAAGGCAAAAATCCCGTAAAGAAGTAAATTTTGGAGAAACTTTTTACACAGAGGAATTACAAGCTTGAGACGGTTAAAGGATATGAAAAGCAAAAAAGACAAAGAGAAACAAATTTTTGAAATAGTTTTAAGCCCTTTTATATAGAAAAACTGCAGGTTCGAGTTGGTTACAGTCAAAGCAACTCATTTATAAATATTATAAACAAACATTTATTTAAAAAATAAAAATAAAAAAGCGAAATGGCCACAGCGAGATAAATTTTGGAAACCTTTTTATCCTTTTTACGCCGAAAATTTTCAAGTCGTAGATGGTTAAAGTAAAAAACAAAAACACAAGAAAAATAAAAGGTAAAAAAGGCGAAGAAAAGCTCAGGAAAAAAGGGCAAAAGAAATCCAAAAAGAAAGAACAAAAACAATAAAATTAGCAGATTTCGAAGCTCCTTTTTTAATTTTCAAAGCCAAGCTTATTTATAAACACAGAAACGGCAAACATTTATTACAAAAATAAAAAAGCGAAAGAGCAACAAAGATGTAAATTTTTGAAAGCTTTTAAGCCTTTTTACACCGAAATCATTACAAGTTTGAGATGGTTAAAGTAAGATACTTACATAAATGCAAGACAAAAGAAAAACAAAAAGGCCACAAAGAACTAAATTCTGGAAACTTTTTCAGCCTTTTGTCACCGCAAAATTACAAGTTTGAAATGGCTAAAATAAGAAGCATAAATGCAAAAAACAAGGAATAGCAAAAAGGCTGCAAAGAAGTAAATTTTGGAAACTTGTGAAGCCTTTATACAAAAAAAAATACTAGTTTTAGAGAGTTAAAGTAAAAAAACAAAAATAAAAAAAAATAAAAGCTAAAAAAGACAGAAAAATCTAAAAAAAAGAAAGACCAGAAATAATAAAATTTGCAGTTTCTGAAGCTGCTTTTTATTAATTTTCAAAGCCAAATTCATTTGCAAATAAAAAAGCAAACATTTATTAAAACCACAAAATCCAAAAGGTCACAAAGAAGTAAATCTTGGAAACGATTTTAAGCCTTTTCCGAAATATTACAAATTTGGAAAATTTGCAACGTTGAAGGCTCGTTTGTTTAATTATTATAACCAAAACTTAATAAATCCAAGGAAAACAAGAAATCAAAAAATTAAAAAAACAGTTAAAAATAAATCTCATGGAAAAACCCCAAGTTTGAGTCAAATTGGCATGATTATTTAGATTACCTTCGGATTTAATTTCCGTTTAATTTAAAATATTTCAGAATAGACGTCATGAAAATTTTATGTTACGATTTATAAAATATAAAAAGACACGCAATACATTAAGCAAAAATAATGAGGCTAATAATAAATTTAATTTTAACAACGAAACTCTGATTTTACGAACATGCAGATTATAATCTAAAGATTTTGTTTCATTTTCCTTATTTTAAGGGTGAACTTGTAAAAGTAAAGTTGCGAGTTTAAATTTATTATTTGGAAATTTCAAAGACGAATAGTTACGGAATTGCTTGTTTGTTTGTTTGTTTCACCCCAAACGTGCAACGTCCAAATAAAGCAAACCTTTAAAATTAATGTATTTGTTAAAGTAATAAACTAACCTTGCTCATTTCTTCGTCATCAACCATTTTGCCTGTTTGAAGGTGATTCCTACTAACTACCTTTTTATTACACTAATTTTAGTGGTTTTGAACTCAACAAGCACTCACGGTTTTTTGAGTTTGTGAATTTTTAACACGGTTTTTATATAAGTAATAAATTTTCAGAAGAAACCTCGATACTATTCGATAAACAATGAATGATTGAATAAGAATGATATAAGCAATGAAGCCTTCGATAATTCGAAAATAATCTATTGGTACGGTCTATGACGGAATACTAAAGAGTATCGTGATCCCTTCCCAAGTCTTATAATTTAATTCTTCGTGATTAGATCCGTGTAATTTGACAATATCACGCACATCTGTAACATTGCAGAAATCTTGCGGGTTTTCTTGTAAAATTTGATGACAAACATGTTTGACATTTATTTTCTTGCCCTTTCAAATCAGTTTTTTGCAAAGTAATTCTCGGATTATTTTTTAATTCTGAAGAATTTTTTTAGCTCTAAATTTATTGTTGAATATTTTTCTTTACTTCAGCTTTAAACTAATACCAAAACAAAGAACAAACGTTTCTGGTGGTTTAATTTGGGTTTTGTTTGGTAAACCCATCTGGCATTTTAAAAATTGCGTTTGAAACCCTGTCATTTTTAATCTGTCTACTCACACAGCAACGAAGTCTTTGAACAGGCAACTTTTGCCTCAAAACTAAATCCAAATTTGTAGCCAAGAAATGTTGGATTTAGTGAGGGCATTTTCGGGAGTTTTATGAGATAAGGGTAAATAAACATCCTTAGCAATAACCACGAAGATATTTCTGCCAATTTAAAGCCGCCAACAAGCCCAAATAAGTTAAGCAAATAATGATTGCCCAATTTATGCAAATTAGGTTGCCTATACGCCAGGCGTTTAATTGTATTTAAGCTAACTGGGTTGCCTATCCAATCAGGGGTTCATTGCCCCGATATTATTGTAATTGTTGTTCGTTTATTATAAATTAATAATAGTAAATAAAATAATAATTATATCAAAACTTATAAAAAAGCCTAACTATTCAAATTTAAAAAACGCTTCTAAGGTGATTTGATGAGCTTTCTTATTTCATTGTAGGTTTTTGCAAAGGAAAATTACAAGTTTAATAAGTCTTACAAAAACAATTATGAAGTGTGTACTTTGCAAAGTATTTTAGCAAGGAAATGGTCGTACCAGGGCATTATTTTGCACGCTATTTTAGTATCATGCAATACTGTATTGACCTACTAATTAGTTTTCTGCAAATATTGACTTAATTTCGTCGTTCAGTTGATTTATTATTATCATGACTGTTTTAACTTTTTATTTATTGCGAAATTTGAATTATTTAGTTTAGTATCATTGTGAAAGAGGAATTACTTTAATTGTAATTATTTTAGAACAAATCCAGAAAAACTGCAGTTAAAGCAGAGCCAAAAGGACTTTTTGTATGCAAATTTCTAGATGTTTTAATCTGAAAATTATGGTTTCTGCTTGAATTTTATTTCCGAAAACTCGGGTTGAAGAAAGAGGGTTTCTGAAACTCACGTTTAAGGAGGATTTCCTTCGCCCTCTGCAGATAAAGCAGAGCCAAAAAGACTCTTTGTCTGCAAATTCCTGAATTTTTTAATCTGGAAGTTTGGCATTTGATTGTTATTTCCGAAAACTCACGTTCAAGCAGGGGGATTTCCTTTCCTCTCTGCAGTTAAAAGCAATTTTAAGACCCCATAAAATCCGTTGTGAACGAAGGTTTTGAAACATTTTCAATACAATTATAGTTGACCAACGTTTGAATAAGCTTTTTAATTTAATTACAGAGGATCCCTGAATACTGAATAAGATGTCGTAGTACTCACCAGCTGTTTTCTTGAACGTCAAAATCGTTTCAAACTGCATTTCAACACCAGTTACCTGTCGAAACTAACACAAACTTTTTAATAAAAACCAAAACTGTCTTCACCTTGTAATTTCACAAAATAAATTTTGAAAACTTCATTAAAACTTTAAGTCTCATGGAAAGTGCCAAATCATAAGCTGGTTTGGTCGTAAAATTTATTGTAATGCTAAAATTTTGCTTAGTTTGCTAAAATGTTAATGATATATATTTTTAAGTGCCTCTGCGCAATGGCACCATTATAATGCCTACAGGTGTCGAATTTAGGCCGAAAACTTTTATAATCGGTGTTATTAAAGGCACGAAAACATGCAAAGCTAACGCAGTGTGCTATTAATAAACAAAGTTTTCCAAGAAATAACATTAAAGTTATGCTTTTTTTGCAATTCTGTAATGGAATAATGGTTCAATTTCCTCGAATATTTTTAAATCTGAGGTTGAAGTTGACAAATTTACGGAGGTTAATTGTTGTACAGGAAATTAAAATAACCTTCATTTATTAGTTATATTTTTTTAGAATGTACATTTAGTTATTGATATAAACCAATTCTTACAGTTATTTCATTATTTGTGACGAGCCACAATTTTAAGGAAATATCCCAAATAATAATTTAAATTTGGCGCGGTTTACGACCGAAGCGCCATCTCTTAGAAGTCTGACAAACTATTGGTTTGTTAGTTGAAATAACCTCACAATTATTCCGGTTTTTAAATGTAAATAAACTTAGTTAAAGTAATATATTCAAAGTAATAAGCATTAGAATTACAGCAAATTTAACAATTAACCGTATTGTACGTAAAAGAAATATGGATTTGATAGACTCAATCCTGCGATCAGCCAGTGCCGAAGCTTACATCGACCTGTTTAAAAACAACAACATAGAAGCTTCCACATTACCCGTACTAGCAGAAAGTGATCTGGAAATTATAGGAGTTGATAAACCTGATGTTCGTCAAGCAATTTTAGATAAATCATCTAAGTTGCAAATTCCACATGAGTAAGTATTGGTTTATCTTTGATGATACAAAAATCATTTAATAATTGATTGTGTTTGTTAATTAAGGAAGAAAGTAGATCTGCTTGTTACAAAAGAATACGCCGAGCTTGTATTAAGCCAGATAGCTCGTCAGTTGTATGTGCATAACGCATGCTTATCTTGCGCCCTTACACGGAAGGACGTAATCATGTGCGATATTCAACTTCAAAAAGCGTCGGAATGCTTACTTAAGTGCGTCACATCGCTTGAGCAACAACTAACCCAGCTAGAAAATAAGGTGGGTATTTATGGAAGTCGATTACGCTTTGGTTAATCCTTGCATTTTTAGTTGGGAATCCCCAAAAAGCGGAAGAAATTTATGGGCACTAAAAACACCTTCCTTATCATCGGAGTCTCCACTGGTACTTTATTATTGTTAGGAGCATTGTTTAGGAGTTGCGCTTCAAAATCATAAATGAGTCGTAGAGAATCTCGCCGATAATTGCTTGTGATACAATTCACCATTTATTTTTTGAATTTTTACATGTGTACCTAATTGTTAAGTTAAGTTAAGTATGAAATTGCAAGATTAAAAGTAATATTTTAAACATTTTCAAGTGTTTGCTTTTAAATAACCCGCCCTTTTTCCCATTGGTTAAAACCACCGAATAAAAAAAGTACACAGCGTTTGAATGATTTGTAAAATATGTCATGTTGGAATGTGCGGCTGTTTTTATATTTTAACAGATTTTTATGCAAAATAAGTTAGTTAATAATGGTGTAAGTCTAAATCAGCTTAATTCCCAATACATATGAGCGTAACTCTTTGTAAAAGTGTCTAAAACTCCAGTTACAGCCCAATAATCAATTGTTGTGACGTGGAGTGAGGTTATGTAAATATAGTTTACCTGTTTTTTAAGTGCAAATCTTCTGTATTAATCGTACAAATATGTTTGAAATTACTGACACACAGAGTGAGTACTTATAACAACAGTTCTTGATTTTCTTTTAATTTCGCACATAATTCTTTGAACAGAAATCGGCGTTGGCCTAGCAGGCTTTGGGATGTTCTTCCTCTTCCTAGGTATTCTGATGTTGTTCGATAAGAGTTTACTAGCCCTAGGAAATGTAAGTGCTGAAAACATTTGTTACGTTTACGTTTAATTTAATTTATTAAAAATTTACAGATCTTATTCATCGCTGGATTATCTTGCGTAATCGGCTTAGAGCGCACCTTCAGGTTTTTCTTTCAGAGGCATAAAGTAAAAGCCTCAATAGCGTTTTTCGGAGGAATTATTATAGTCCTAGCTGGGTGGCCGCTTATAGGCATGCTTTTAGAAACATATGGATTTGTATTATTATTCAGTGGATTTTTCCCAGTTGCCATTAACTTTTTACGGAGAGTGCCTCTGTTAGGAACGTTATTAAACATGCCTGGAATAAGCAGGGTAATTTGTTTTAGTTTGTTTGTACAAGTATTTTACATTGATTAAAGTTGTGTGAATTTTAATTTTAGCTTGTGGACAAATTAGCAGGCGATTCAAACCGAACGACGGTGTGACAACAGTGCTATTTAGAATAATTTTCCAATCAGACATTTAAATAGTAACCTGTGAGCAGTCTAAATGTTTATATGTGAACATGGTTTAATGTGCGTAGTTCGTGTCGGTCTTAATTTAAACATATTCGTCAGTAAATCAGTTTCAAATTGGAATACATATTTATATATGGATTGTCACATAAGGAGAGTGTTTGTATATTTTTATGGTTCTTTTTGTATGTTTTTCATAATAGGATTGTTATTACATTGTATTTACCCAACCCTTGTTCATATATATATATAATTTTTTAAATAAAATGTTGGCAAATTTGATAAGAACTATTTCTCTGTTTGGAATTAACAGTATCTTCTTTTTCTTATTCCTGTTATGGCCAATGCCTAGACTGTATAAGTTCTGTGAGCTCTCCTTGCACGTATGCCGGTTGCGAGGCTAAGCTTACCCATCAAAAGAGGTGTTACGAGTATGACAACTGGAACATGCACGGAGAAGCATACAATTTTCTAAAAATTCCAGGGGGTGAAACTAAGAATCTCAGAAATCCAAAGTGCCTTGTACACATGGCTATCCGCTCCTCAAACCTAACAGTATGATTACGATAACACCGAGTTGGGCTATGTAACGGAATCATTGGTACAAAATTCATTAGCAGGCTTTTGAATCCTTAAACCGAAACTTTTGTAATTAAATATTTAATTTGTAGTTTTTAAGTACATAAATTATACTCTTCAGGCTGGCTACAGACCTGCGAAAGGTACGAATTTTTAAACCATCAAACGTTCTAACCGCAGAATCAAAGGTGATTTAGGATTTTCTGCTGAAAGTTTTAAAGTTGCTGCAAATATACTGATTAATATTACTTAACTTGTTACTGTTACGAAGTTTTAACATTCGTTTAATTGTTAAATATTTGACAGTGACGGCAATGTTGGTTACGATTGTGTATGGTAGGTTGTCTATACCTTAGGCGCTTTGCGTTAAATATGTTGCCTATATACAAGGCGCGTGTTAACATTTTCCCTTATTTAAACTTGGGAAATATTACTCTTCGAGGTACTTTGTTTGATGTTTTAAAGAAACTGATAAGGCAATCTTTGTAATAAATAATAAATACCTTTAAATACGCAACTGCAGTTTGTTAGTGTAAAGTAGGCAATTTTCAAGTAATAAAAACCACCTAACTGGTGCGTATTGTTATTTTCGAGGGCCTTTTTTAAGTTTTGCTTTTATTGATGGTGGCTTGCCTTCGTAAATGTTTTTTATATCATAAACGAGTTTTGCACTTGTATGTAATGTGCACTTGCGACCCTTATTGGTTGGTAGTGTATTACCAGGGTGCGAAACTACGAAATAAAACAGAATCGCCGGTATGGAACGCACCTAAACAAAAAAAGCAGTGACGGTAATTTCAAAGAGCGGGAGTTGCATCTAAAAAAAAAATGTCACCCAATGTAAATGGGACTAAATTTCTTGATAGATAACGAGGCCCATGGGTCAATGTCCAGTGGAGATGCAAAAGGGTGGGGTCCACATGCATGTGCATGGCAACAAGGCTTGGTTTTCGTGGGGGTGGGGGTGCGCGTCGCTTGACTAAAGAGTGACGTCACACAATCCGCCCGGCTTCTCTTCGTGTCTTGCGCTAGATCAGCCACTTCCAGTTCCGTACCGGTGTGGTTGTGATTGTCGCTACCGTGTGCTCTTGAACGCGTGTTGTTAGTTCAGTGTTTCGGGTCTTAAGCTTCAGAAGCAATGGCAACCGAGGTCGAAAACAACGTGCCTGCAGCCACTGAAACAAAGGAAATAAAAGAGGAAGTTCCCGCCGATAACAAGGCTGAAGAGGCGGCGAAACCGGAGGCTGCAGGAGACGCTCCGGCCGCGGCTAAGGAGCCGGCTCCTCCGAAAGTGCTAGTGCACAAAGCTAATTTTGAGAAGGATGTTGTGTATTTGTATCAGTTTTCGCGCACCCCATTGCTACCCTCCCTGTCGCCCTACTGCCTCAAGGTGGAGACCTGGCTAAGACTCGCTGGACTGAAATATGAGGTGAGCGCTACCATCAATCACGTTCTTTTCTAGCCCTTCAAGTACCGCTATTACTAGTTTAGTTGCATTCAACTATTTCCTGTTTCTGCATAATGTTTTATCGCCCCGGCGGGTGGCGAGTGCGTCTGGGGTTGTTGCCCTTTTCTCGCCGGGTCAGGGTTGCCTTCGCTCGTGTACGGGCGGCCATTTTAAATCGCTCGAATATTTGCACCTTCTTCACTTTTTTTAAAACCATGGCCAACTTGCACCTAAAGCATTTCCTGCAAGTTCCAGCAAATTCGCAACTTACAGCAAAACCATATAAACCCAGCCCCCAGCCGAAGAGCAATTTTAAATTAAACTGTAGAATATTCATGTATTTCCTTAAGAAAATATCGAAAAATTCGAATGGTAATGTTAAAAGTTTATGCGTTTCAGGTTAAGAGGGGAGAAAAAGCCGTTGGTTATTTTTATGGGCGTTCACCAAAGGGATTTTAAGGGATGCTTGTGAAATTCAAGCACTGCTAAAGAAATCAATATGTCATAAAATGGCAAACTAAATTTCCAGAACAATGAATTTAAAAACCAGATCGTCCGGTGTAACCATCCCTCTCACGTGTATTTCCCATGAAAACCACAGCTTTGTTTTTGCTATTTTCGCCCAACCTTTCTTAGTTATTGTATTATCGTAAATCTGCACCGATATTTTGGGATTTAATTAAACCTGTTTTTAAGTATCCTGTCTTGATTTAATGTATCAGTCGTTCAACTTTTTTTTTTTGCAATATTTACTTTTAAACAGCGAAACAAACGACTTCAGATTTTCTGTTATTCATTTTTTTTTACGTAATTCACAGCCTACTTAGCATCAGGTTTTAATTTCAAAAAAATGCAAACTGAACTGTGATAACTGATTACTGGGTATTTTGTACAATTTGAAGGTGGTTGAGCCGTCCAAAAAAGTAAAAAAGTCAGCTTGAACCATTACCAGCACATATGGTGTTGTTTTTTGTGAACCAGGCGGATTGGATGTTGGGTTATAATGATGGTGATTTCGAGTTCTACTCGCTGGGTGCATTCACCCATCCTCTCTCTGAAATATTTGACCAAGTAACTAAGTATATAACATATAACTAACTCTCCATGCTTCACGGGCGGTTGATCACTTTGATTACCATCAACAAACAAAGGAGCCAATTTTATTTATTGCTTTTAAAGTGTTACCTTTTACGTGATCAAACATATTTAAATTTTTGAGTTCGCAACTCTCATAATTTCGGAAATTTTACTCAAGAAATAATTCTGGGTTAAATTTAAACTTTCGTACCTACAAGAAAATGATTTTTGGTTAATTTTTTGCAGACCCTAAGCAGACAACAATAGATTTTCCCAGAAAATAATTTAATTAATTTACAATTAACCTTGAATTTCGACTAATTATTTTCAGGTGAATGGAATAAAACAACTCAACTAGTTAATTTCAATACCTTTCTTTGCTAATTTTTCTAACAGTTTCTTTAACAGGTTCAGAATGCTGCCTTTTAAAGTGTAAAGTGTTAGTTTTGGACATGGAATTCAAGAATTTGCAGTTGGGGGTTTGAGAAATTATCTGGTTTTTTTCAACTTTTTCGCTTCTCTTTTGTTTTGCTTTTCTTCTTTTTTACATGGTTTTCTTTTGTCCTCTTGTTTTCCTTTGTTTTTTGCCTTTTCGTTTTTCTTCTTGATCTTTCGACCTTTCTCTTCCTCTTTCAAATCAACCTGAGAATGTTCAGTTTCAACTTGCAACAGTTTAAAGTTTGTTACAAAATTCCAATCATGCCACTAAAAGAAATTCCACAGCACGTTCCTGGGTATACAATTGAAAGAGTTGTTAATTCTTATAGAGGATGTCAAAAGTGCGGTTTATTTTTACAGGCAATTGATCCCAATTATTTATATAGCCCAACACACACAGAGTACGCTTTTACAAGCGGGGTTCTACACATACCACGATTAATCAAATAAACAAACTGTAGTAAACAGGACTGCTTGGTTTGATACAAGACACGATGTGTTGTTGGCATTCAAGAATTACATTAACTTGGGGATCTATGAAACATCTGCTACTTAAGTGAAACTCTACTTGCGATCTCTGTGTGTGAAATTCTATACTTAAATTAGTCGGAATAATAAAAGGGGCCGTGGGATTTATTATTTTCGTCTTTGTCTTTTTGGTTTGACCCTATTTTAGATTGTTTGTTTTGTGGGGGAGCAGAAGAAGTTTACTTGAAAATTATACTAAAAATTGTTTAATTGTTTGTTAAAATCTGTCCTAAAATTACAAAGCAAAGGACTTCCTCCTATATTAACTAATTTGTTCTTTCTCTGGGATTCTTGCAAGAGGTTTTCCCAATTCCAAACGAATTAAAGTGAATCAAAAACGCATTTCTGCAGATTTAAATTAATAAGCCCATCCTGTCGGATTTTATCAAAAGGTTTCCTCGGTAATCCCAAAATAACACCGTCATTTATTCTGATTCATCTGCACTGATGTTGAACGTATCCATATCTAAAGATACACTCATATGACACGGCGTTGATGCAAAAATTGAGGAAGTCGATTATTCACTGCAGGCTCAGATTGATAACAGGGCAACGGGGCTAACCACATAAAGTAGTTTGATAATTTTTATCCCAGTTAACTTTAACAATTGCATGCAGCGAGGCCATTTTTGGGGGTTTTTTAATATATATTTTCTATATCGAGTTGCGACTTCCAATGCCAATTGATAACGTCGAATTTTAGTCCAAATTTTGATTGTAATTGATGGTAGGCGTGCTTGATGTTTACAAGGGGGTAGAGTTGAAGATGCCGAAAGCTCAAAGGTTCAAAGACACTTTAAATTTGTCCAAATTCAATTGCATCGAACTTGTGTTCGAATTTCTAGTGGAGGTCTGTAAATTAACAGGCGCACTTTCATGGGAAATATTGAAGTTACTGAAAGCTCAAAGCCTTCAAGACCCTTCAAGCTTGTCGAATTTCAACGATTAATCTTCAAAATTCTGTTGTTTAATTAGGTATTATAACGGCAAGGTTTTGTAAATTAACGTAGGCACTTTCAAAGGACATATTAAAATTGCAGAAAGCTCAAGGGCTGCAAGGCACTTCAAACGGTTGATCCTCAAAATTAATCAACGGTCAGATGAAATTTTATCGGACTTATGTCCAAATTTATAGCGGTGAAGGTTTGTAATAAGTCAAAGGAAGCACTTTCAGGGGTAATATTGAAGTTGGTGAAAGCTTAAAGGTTGCAAGATGCGTCAAACTTGTGGAAGTTCAACGGTTGATTGCCAAATTCCGTTGTTTAATTTTAATCAATGGTTAGACGAAGTTGCATCGATTTTTTATATCGGCGAGGGTTTGTAAATTAACGGAGGCACGTTATGGGGAAATATTGAAGAAACTGGAAGCTCAAAAGTTCCAAAATATGTATGTACTGTAACTGTACGAACCCCAGGTGTGTTACCCTTTACAGTTTTTCTCTGTGATCGTCTAATTTTTCACTAAGATTTCCTTCACCCTCAACCCTTATTGGTTAAGTGAAAATCTCACCCTTTACTTAAATAACTGACTATGTAGTCAGAGGACCCTTAATGTTGTTGTCGTTCGTTGATCTAGAGTAGCTCACCTTATAAAACAAGAAATAAATACTCCACCAAGTTTAATACATGTATTATAAAGTCAGATTTATGTACAAATATTTACAAATATAGTAAATAAGTAAGCATAGTGTCATGAACATCAGACTAGGCAAGTTAATGAAGGGCAGTGGCGTGAATAATTATCATACTTGTGTTTTATGACTTTGATGTACTTCAGGTGGCCTGAGTGCGTGTTTGATCACAAGAAATTATACTGGAAGTCGGTGCGTCTGTCAAATATGCGATTCAAGATCGATCTTTTATGTGATTGATATTAAAATCAATCTTAAGCGGCCGGGGCCAAGTGTGGTTTATCACCAATCTTTTCAAGTGTGGTTTATCACCAATCTTTTGACGAGGGTGTAATTTCCCTCTAACGAGTGCGTGCGCTATGCAAGACTCTTAATTAGTACATGAGAAAGCGTTGCCTTCCATGTACGACAATATACGAGATATCGTATATTGTAATTAGTCAGGGATGTTTCACCCTATCGTTAATTGAGAATATGCCCAAGACATATCTCAGTAGTCAGAATTGTCGTTTTTATTTGTAATTAATTGTGATCAGTACTTACAACAGGACAACCTTCAGTAAATTTTGATAACGTTTAATCTTGAATACGTGAAATGTATTAAAACTGCTAACTTTCGGTTAATTTGGAATTACTGAGGGAGACCCCTTATGAAAGATTTCTACTAATGCGAAGCAACAGAGTGCAGCGCTACTACTGTATACTTTACAGTAATTAGGTACACTAATTAGCGTACTCGTCGAAATTTCAGACGGCTATACAGATAGACTGGATAACCCGTACTGCTTGTGTTGGTAAAATTTGATCTCGTATATATACTGAAAATCTGCATACAGCGGGGTGAAGAATCCACTTTCTCACGAGTGTTTTCCTAAGTGGGGTGGTGGCTAAACGTTCACATGAGTGACCTTTGCCCTAAGACTAATAAATTCTACAGTTGAGTTAAAATACTAATATTATGGTCTCTTTTTAAATTCTTTGTGCAATTTGATATTTTACTGGAAAGCGCTGTTTTTACGCCGGGAATTTATGATATTTCTTTCATTAGTTTACAAATGAAATCGATACTTTCTTGCCACATATGCCCCCAAGAAACACCCCTAGCGTCACGCTTTAAATAAAAGCAATTACATTAAAATATAATCCCTGAAAAATAGAAAATTAAATTTATAAACACGCAGGTGGCTATTACAGTACTTCAAACTTGTCGAATTTCAATGGTCGGCCTTCAAAATTCTGTTGTTTAATTTGCCTGCTTGTGTTTGATTTTTATGCTGGCGAGGGTTTCTAAATTAACGGACGCCCTTTCAGGGAAAATATTGAAGTTGCTGAAAGCTCAAAAGTTCCAAGACACTTCGAACTTGTCGAATTTCATCGATTGATCTTCAAAATTCCGTTGTTTAATTTTAATCGATGGTTAGACGAAGTTGCTTGTGTTTGATTTTTATACAGGGTTTGTAAATTAACGGATGCCCATTCACTGGAAATATTGAAAAAGTTAAAAGCTCGAAGGTTCCAAGACACATTAAACTTTACAATTTCATCGATTAATCTTTAAAACTCCGCTGTTTAATTTTAATCAGTGGTTAGACGAAGTTGCTTGTGTTTGATTTTTAAATACTGGCGAAGGTTTGTAAATTAAAAGATGCACTTTCAGGGAGAAATATTGAAGTTGCTGAAAGCTCAAAGGTTCCAAGACACTTTAAACTTGTCGAATTTTAAGGGTTGATCTTCAAAATTCCGTTGTTAAGTTTTAATCTATGGTTAGACGAAGTTGCTTCTGTTCGATTTTTATACTGGGTTTGTAATTTAATGGATGCGCATTCACGGGAAATATTGAAGAAACTGAAAGCTCAAAGGCTCCAAAACACTTCAAACTTGTAGAATTTTAACGGTTAATCGTCAAAATTCCGTTGTTTAAATTTAATCAATGGTTAGACGAAGTTGCGTTCGGATTTATAGCGGCGAAGGTTTGTAAATTAACGGGCGCACTTTCAGGGGAAAATATTGAAGTCGATGAAAGCTCAAAGGTTTCAAGACACTTCGAACTTGTCGAATTTCAAGGGTTGATCTTCAAAATTTCGTTGTTTAACTTTAATCAATGGTTAGTTAGACGAAGTTGCATCGAACTTGTGTTCCAATTTATAGCGGCAAAGATCTGTAAATTAACGGGCGCCCTTTCATGGGAAATGTTGAAGTTACTGAAAGCCCAAAGGCTCCAAGACACTTTGAATTTGTCGAATTTCAACGGTTCTTCGAAATTCCGTTGTTCAATTGTAATCAGAAGCCAGACGAAGTTGAATCGAACTTGTGTTCGGTTTTTATAGCGGCCAAGGTTTGTAAATTAACGAATGCACTTTTAGGGGAAATATTAAAGTTACTGAAAGCTCAAAGGCTCCAAGACACTTTAAACTTGTCGAATTCTAACGGTTGGTCTTCAAAATTCTGTTGCTTAATTGTAATCGATGGTTAGACGAAGTAGCTTGTGCAAGATTTTTATACTGGCGAGAGTTTGTAAATTAACGGACGTTAAGAGGAAATATTTAAGGCTGGAAGCTGAAATGTTCTAATGTAGATTATATTTAACCAGTCTCAAGGATTGGAAGTTTCTAGCTAGGTTTTAATTTTTAACTTGGGTTTAAATTGTAGGTTTGAAGTTTCTGTCCAAGTTCGAGACTTCGAATTAGATTTGATCTTTAAAATTTCAGGCGTCGTTCGAAAGTTCAGGTTAGTTTTGAAAATTACAGGTTAAAGATTATCCAATCCTAAGAATTTAGAAGTTTCTCCTTTTTTTTTCCTCATTTCTCTTTGATATCTAAAGTTAGGTTTAATCTTTGAAATGTTAGCAAAAATTGAGACTTTAGGTTAGATTTGAAAATTTCAGGTTATATTTACCACACCCTGAAAATAGAAGATTCAAGCCAGGTTTCAAAGTTTCAGCTTGGGATTTTAATTTCAAGTTTAAAGCTCAGAGTTAGGTTTGACCTCGGGTTTGACCTTTTAAACAAAGATCGAAGTTTTAGGTTAGCTTAAGAATTGTTTGTTATATTTAACAATCTCAGGAATTTAGAAGCTTCAAGCCAGCATGCAAATTTCAGCTTGGGTTTTAGGTATCTGGTTTGAAGTTTATGTCCGGGTTTGAAGTTCAGACTTTACACTTTTATGCGAAAATTGAAGCTTCATATTAAAAAATTAGATAAAAGATTCTTCTTCTTCTTCCTCTTACTCTTCAATTAAGTCACTGGCTGTGTTTTGGTTAGCCCGGTTCCTGAGAGGATGATGTCCAACGATCTCTCCAGCGTTTTGGTGGTCTTCCTGGCAGTCTCCGTCCGTGTGGTAATTGATTAAAGATTGTTGGTGAGATTTAACAAACCCAAAGTTTGGAAGTTTCAGGCCTGCTTTAAAGTTTCGGTTTTAAGTTTCTCCTCAGGTTTTAGGCACAAAGTTAGGTTAGACCATTAAAATTTCAGGTTGGATTTACTGAACCAGATATAACGTTTCAACTTGGATATTTAATTTCAGACTCGAAGCTCAAAGTTAAGTTTCATCTTTATAATTTTAGACGAGAATCGAAGCTTGAGGCTAGATTTGAAAAACGTGGATTAGATTTAACAAATTTTTAAGACATATTTAAAGCTTCAGTCTGGGTTTTAAACTTCAGGTTTGAAGTTGTTGGTTGCTTAAGTTTCGAGTTTAATTTAATTAATTAAAATTTTAAGAAACTTCCAAGAATAGCTAGTTTCAAGCCAGGTTTAAATGTTGAGCTTGGGTTTGAAATTTCAGATATGAAGTTTCTGCTCAGGTTTCAAGCTGGAACTTGGGTTTGAACCCTAACAATTTAGGCAAGGAATGTAGATTTGATTTAACAATTGCAGAATTATGTAATTTTAAGCAACCGTTAGACGAAGTGTTTCTAAATTAAAGGACGCATTTTCAGGGAAAATATTTAAGGTGCCGAAAGCTGAAATGTTCAAAGACACTTAGAAGGTGTCAAATTTCAGCGTTTGCCTTTAAAAATCCGGAATATGCAATGTCAGTTTAATTATTTTTGATGATGTAAGATTAACCCATAAACGGATACAACAAGAACTATCCTGGTGAAATAAATCGGTTGGATTAACATCGACGAAGCTGCACTAAAAACAATCCATCACCTCTTAATTGATGGCGCACACATACCAGATGGTTACATATTGTGTAATTACTTACTACTTAGTATTTACATGTTTAATTGGTGGTAATTGGGTGCTTGATGATAGAAACGGACGCTTACTTAAGTTTTCTAGTTTTAATTCTTTCGTGTTTTTCTCACTCCTTACTCTCCTTAATTCTTATAAAATGTAAACACTGTTATTTCTAACTCCTGCCTTATTTTTAGCCCTGCG
The DNA here is from genome assembly GCA_963082815.1 of Melanotus villosus. Lineage (NCBI taxonomy): Eukaryota > Metazoa > Arthropoda > Insecta > Coleoptera > Elateridae > Melanotus > Melanotus villosus. The sequence goes on from OY720425.1 coordinate 54,301,024, forward strand.
TTTTCTCATCACTCTTCATCAATCAAACTCTTCGGAAATTCCGACGAAACAATCCTGAAGGAAGTTATACGAACTTTACTATAAGCACAAGAATTATTCTGTTTACAATTTTTTAATGGCTTAAGACGCACAAGAGTTTATTAAATCCCAAAAATATTCCTTAAGAATTCACAAGAAATATTCGGTAATCCGTTAAAAGCGCCCTTTACGTGTATTCGTCGCATATCTTCCAATTTTACCTCAGAAAAGGAGCGGAAGTATTAGGTAATACTAAACTAAAACCCCAAAGATAGGATATCTTAAACGAGCTGAAGCATTCTCAGACAGATTAGTTACGTAGGCTCAATGGGAGTCCTGATTTCTGCTTTTCTAACCGAGAACTGTCACGACTAACTTTAATTTTTATCATTGGAGGAATATTTATGGCATTTAAATTTATTCTTGTTATAAAAACCAGCTTGAGGACTTCAAATTTACATATTTTCCGTTTTGGGCTAGGGTGTTTGGCTTGTTTTCTTCCTCTTTGCTTCTTTGTTTACTTCAGCGCTCTAGGATTCTTTGTTTGTTTGTCTTTTTATTAAAAAGGAATCACACAGAAAATTTTGAAAAAAAAACGTTGGCGCTCAAGGATTTTCTTGTCACAAATGCATAGGGCAAACTTCCCGCTTTAAATCTTCAAGAAACTCCTGAATAACTAAACTAACTCTTTAATAAAAAAAAAAGTGAATAAACCGTGCTTGGCTATTTTTAGCAGTTTGATTCGATTAAGGGCGTTGGAAGTACGCACAATGACTTCAAGTGTAGAATATAAACAAAGGAAACTTTCCATTAATCTGATTTATTAGATTACATGTTCTGAAATGAAATACCGGACGGACATGTCTGTCTGACTTTAGTGACTTTCATCGTAATGAAAATCTTAAGTACTTGCTTGTTCCTTGTTGTCTCGATTACTTGGGTAATTCTGTTGCAATTGCATCACTCATGTGGTTTGTTACATTTTTCCGTTGGGGTTCTCCCTGTTTTAATTTAATTTACTTGGGGGAAATTGGATATTTTAAAGACAATTAAGGTTTGTTTTCATTGAGGAAACTGAGACTGTTCTTAAAGTAATTTTTAAAATTGTTTCGCTTGTAAAACGCACAGAATATTCTTTATAAATTTTGAATGCTTGGTTGTCGCAGGCCTAGATTTTACTGAGCGAATTCAAAATTCAAATGAAAAAAATTACAAGCCAGTTTTAATTAACATCGCATTTGTAAGCCAAATTAAAATTTTAAGCTTGGATTTTAAACTCCAGGTTGGGTTTTAAACTTCAGGTTTGAAACCCAAAGTTAGGTTTCATCTTTAGAATTTTGTGTCAAGATCGAAGCTTTAGGTTTGATTAAAAAAATGTAGATTAGATTTAACAATCCCAGGAAATAAAAGTTGCAAGCCAGCATTAAAGTTTCAGTTTGGGTTTGAAATTCTAGGTTTGAAGTTTCTTCTCAGGTTTGAAGCTAGATGTTAGGTTTATTCTTTTAGACTTTACAAAATGTCGATTAGATTTAACAATCCCAAGAATTTGGAAGTTTCAAGCCAGGTTTAAAGTTTCGCCTTGATTCTGGATTTGAAGTTTCTGTTTAGGTTTGAAATTGGAAGTTAGGTTTGATTTTTCAAATATTAAGCGAGAATTGAAACTTGAGGTTCATTCCTCGCTTGAGATTAGATTATAAATCGTAAGTTTGAAGCCCAAAATTTTAGCGAGGATCGGAGCTTCAAATTAGATTACAAATTGGTTAGGTTTAACTACCCCAAGAATTTAGGAAGTTTCGCGCCAGGTTTCACCTGCAGATTTGATATTTCTGTTCAGGTTTCAACCTCAAAGAAAGTTTAATCTGTAAAATGTTGGACATTTAACAATCCTAAGAATTTGTAATTTTAATACAGAAACCCAGATTGTTACAGCTAGAGTTTTAAACTTTTAGAAGCTTCAGGTTTGAAGTTGCTGCTCAAGTTTGGACTCCGAGTTAGGTTGGAGCTTTAAAATTCTAGGCAAGGTTTAGGTTAGACGTAAAAAATGTAGATTATTTTTAACAAATCCCAGAAAAGTTTCCAACTGAGTTTTTAGTTTCTACCTGGGTTTTAAACTTCAGGTTTGAAGTTGCTGCCCAAGGTTCGAGAGGTTTAAGGTTTTAGCTTGGCTTTTAATTACAGGTTTGCAATTTCTCCGCAGGTTTGAGGCTCATAAGGTTGGATATTTGGAGTTTTGGACGGCGCTTCAGATTAAATTAGAAAAGCGTAGATTAGATTTAACAAACCCAGGAATTGGAAGGTTCGATCTGGGTTTTGAACTTCAAGCTTAAAGTTTGAATTGATATTTAAAATTTTATGCAGGGATTGAAGCTTCAGATTGGATTTCAAAATTGCACGTTGCCTACGTAAGAATTCCAAGAATGGAAAGTTTCAAACTAAGTTTTATCCTTCAACTTTGGCTTGAACAATCGAATTTGAAGTTTCTGCTTAGGTTCGAAGCTCAAACTTATAGGTATTTAACCTTAAAATTTTAGGAAAAGATCGTAGATTAATTAGATCTCAGAATCTGGAAGTTTTAAAGCTAGGTTTAAAGTTACATTATGGGTTTTAAATTTTACTTTAAAGTTTCGGGCCCAAAATTAGAATTAATCTTTAAAACTTCAGTATCGAAGCTTTAGGTTAGATTTGAAAATCGCACAAATCCAACGATTTAAGCCAGGTTTGAAGTTTCAGTTTGAGTTTTAAAATTCAGCTTTGAAGTTTCTGCTCCGATTTGAAGCTGAACGTTAGGTTTGAGTTTTAAGTTTTAGGCCATCATAGAAGCTTGCAGTGTAGGTTGCAATTAACAATTCCAGGAATTTTGAAGTTGCAGGCCAGATTTAATGCTTTGGCCTGTTTAAATTTCACTTTGGGTTGCTGCCCAGGTTTTAAGCTGAATGTTAGGTTTGATCTCCAAAACTTCAGACTATAATCAAAGCTTTAGGTTAGATGCGAAAATTGCAGTTCAAATTTAACAATTCCCTGAATTAAAAATTTCAAACCTACGTTGAAGTTTCAACCTGGGTTTTAAGTTTCTAGTCCGGTTTGAAGTTAGAAGTTAGGTTTATCTTAAAAGTTTAGGCTAGGAAAGAAGCTTGGAGTTTGATTAGATGATCGTATATTTAAATCAACAATTCCAGGAATTTGACAGTTTAAAGCCGGGTTTAAAGTTTCATCTGGGTTTGAAATTTCACTAGGAAGGTCTGCCCAGGTTTGAAGCTCAGAGTTAGGTTTGATCCTTAGAGCTTTAGACGTGAATTGAAGCTTCAAGTTAGATTAAGAATAGTTGGTTAGATTTAACAATTTCAGGAACTCTGAAGTTTCAACCCAAGTTCAGAGCTTCAGAGTTTTAAATTTCTGTTCAGGTTTGAAGCTCAGAGTTAGGTTCGATCTTTAAAATTTTAGGTAACAATTGAAGCGTTAGGTTAGGTAAAAATTGTTTGTTAGACTTGGATTAATGTTTCTACAAGGGTTTGAAGTTTTTCCTGAGGTTTGAATCTGAAAGTTAGGTTCGATCAGTAAAATTTTAGGCGTGGATCTAGGTTCAGGTTAGATTTAACAAACCCAAGAATTAGAAGCCAGGTTTGAACCTTCAGCTTGGGCTTTAAATTTTTGTTCAAAGTTTAAAATTTTATTCGAGGGTTTGAGTTTGAAGTTAGATTTAAAAAATGCAAGATTTTTAAAATAAAATAATAATTAAGTAAATCCAGTAATCTCAAGAATTGAAAGTTTCAAGCGAGATTCGTATATTCAATTTTTTTTAAATGAAAGTAATGTATTTAGAATAAAAAATTAAAAAGCTATTTTGTTCGGTGTTTTTACAAGAATTTGTCTTCAGAACATTTTGATGAATTCCCGAAACTCCTAAATTTAACTGTGTCACATACTGATTAACTTATTTCTCTGAAATCTCAAAATATAAAACAAAGCCGACCCATTTTAGGTTAAAACCATATATCTCGCTAATTTCTGTATAATAATCGTGGTTTCTTTTCAAGTTTTTGATAATTTTTGACACGCAATTCCTCAATCAAGCCCCCCTTTTGTACCAAATATAAAACAAAACGGCAAAGCGTAATTTCCATTGCTTTCTTTGTGTTTTAATAATAATGTGCGAGTAAACAACGATAAAACCTATCCTTAGTTCTTAACAGCCTACGCTAACAACAACAGAATGCAAATCAAATATGGCATAATAGTAAAGTTCCGTGGGTTTTTGCACGGTGTACGTGGGATTTTGACGGAGGATTTTGCAGGTGATTGCATTTCACCGTAACAAAAAAGTTTAACGACCAGAGATTTTTTTTTGAATGTATTAAAGGCGAATTAAAAGAGATTTCTGCGATTAAGTGCGATTATGGATAGAAATAAACGCTTTGTTCAAGGATAAATCTAAAGTTAGAGAATGTCGATGCCCTGTAATTAACTCAGCTATTCAAGTTTATCAACGCTTTCTTGAACCAAAACAAGGATATTGATTAAATGCTTGTTTTTAATTAGAGTGCGACTTATTACTGCCGATGTGTTGTTAATAAATACGTCCGAGTTTACGAATTAAAAACATATCCAACCTTGTGCTTTTGAGAAAGCCTGGGGAAAAGCGGTTTACAAAATTAAAATAATAACGAATTTTAAACATGTTAATATTCATTCACCACCGAAGCATTAAAATTTCTTTAATTACATGCAAGAAAAATAAACTGGCAATAAAATGATTAGGTGCAACAACCGCGACAAGGTTACAAGCCGTACAACTAATCATTGTGTAAAAACATCTATTAATCTGTGATGAATCATAGGCAGGTTCTCCTAATGAAATGTTTGTAAAGCAATATTGAGGATCTTAATACGTAAACATGGCTAAGATGGACATGTGTTCGTATTTGGAAATAGTAAACGTGATAAACAACGTCTCAAATGTAAAAGTAAACAAACACAGGCATTTGTTATGTAATTTTTGGGTTTGCATATGGGTGAGGAGAACATTCCTAAAACCATTTACGAATTAAAGAAAACGCCGCCTTTAAGTTATTACTTTTATAAAAATTTGAAGTTTCAGGAATCCAGCAAAACGTCCAAAAGACAAATTCCTGTCAAAATACTGGAAAAGGAAAATACCTTTTTAATTCTTAATTCTGAATACACTAAAGATTTTCATAAAAAAAAATTGAAGATCCCGAAGTTTTAAAGAACAACCCTAAATCTGAACTTCAAACCTGAGCAGCCAACTTTAAACCTTAAGTTTAAAAACAAAACTGATACTTTAACTTGATTGAAGCTTTCAGTTTCTGGGATTGCTGAATTTACTCAATTATCCTTTTATTGAAAAAATCAAACAATCCTACATTTTTCAAATCTTAAGTTTGAACAAAAATGTAAACCTGAAATTTGGGCTGAAGGTTCAAACTGGCTTCAAGTTGAAGATTGTTAAATCGTAATTCTAATCTGAACCATAATTCCGAATTTTTACAGGTCTAACCTAACTTTCAGATTCAAACCAGAGCCAAAGCTTCAAATCTGAAATTAAACCCTGGTTGAAACGTTGAAACTTTAAACCTGATTCAAAACTGCCAAACTGCTGAGATTGTTAAACCTAAAGCTTCAATTTTTGCCTAAAATTTTAAAAATCGAACCTAATTCTGAGCTTCAAACCTGGGCAGAAATTTAAAACTCTTACTAGGAACCTCCAAACCTCCTGGAATTGTTGTTTTCAATCTACGATTTTCTAATCTTCAAGCTTCTTTTCTGGTATAAAATTTTCAAGATAAATCTTTCTTCCAACTTAAAACCTGGCTTGAAATTTTTAATTAATGGAATTATTAAATTTGAACTGTGATGTTCAAGATTTTAAAGATCAAACCTAACTTTGAGCTTGAAACCTGGACAGAAACTTCAAAGTGAAATTTGCCACTAGACCGAAGCTTGAAACCAAATTCCTGGATTTGTTCATTTCAATCTACAATTTTCTAATTCAATTTCAAGCTATTATGCTGGCCTAAAATTTAAAGATCAAACCTAATTTCCAGCTTCAAACCGTAGCAGAAACTTCAAACCTAGAATCTAAAACCTAGACTGAAACATCAAATTTGGTTTGAAATTTTCAATTCAAGGGATTGGTAAATAACCTGCGATTTTGATATCTAAGCGAAAGCTAATTTTATGCCTGAAACCTAGGTGGAAACTTCAAAGTGAAATTTACAACCCAGGATGAAAGCTGACTTTAAACTTCCATGATTAATAGAATTACATTGATATGAATAAGGCAATTAGGTACTCCTCCAAGTTTGTTTGAATGGAAGATTTTAGGTTATATTCAAATTCAGATTCCTCGGCCTTTTAGAGATGCAATTAAACTTTTTAACTCGTATTCTCTTAATTCTTTATGATCCCTGCATACTTGGAGATCCAGACAACTTCACAACAGACATTTTGAGATTGTTAAATCTAATCTACAATCCTAGTCTAAAATTTTAAGGTTCAAACCTAAGTTTAAGCTTCAAACCAGTGTTTTCAAACCCAAGCTGAAGCTTCTATACTCATATGCAATTGTTAAATAATATCTGAAGCTCCAATCCTTGCCATAAGCTTAATTTTTAGTAAGAATTTACCAGATTAATCATCACAAATGCCTAATTTGTAAAATTTCAAATTTATTCTCCAAATTGGCTAAATTTTACAAATTTCAGGCTTTTCTGAAAATTAGTTACATTTACGAATTTTTAGCAAACGCCGCTTTTAACTTCGTCATTTTTGCAAAAACATCAAGTTTAATTATTATTTAATATCCAAAATTTAGTTCCTGTGTAGATTCTCAAAGTATGTATTATCAACTTAAATTTTCATAAGAAATTTGGGTTTAATTTCTGTATTTACATAAAATGGTTTAAACTTCGGAATTTTCATTTCAATTGGAACTTGGAAATTTATAAAAAATATGAAATTCAGAATTTCAGCATCAAACATGAAAATGTTGAGAATTTCAGAATTCAAAATGTAAGAAATCTGCCTGGCTTTAGTTTCAAAATTCAGGGTTTAAAATTTAGAATTTCAAACATGGAACGATTAGTTTCAAATTTTTAACTACAATTCTGAAGGCAGGCTGGTAATTGTTTTTGAAATTCAGGATTTATGTTTCATATTCGAAACGATTGTTTTCAAGCTTAAAAAAGATTGACTAAATTAAATTTCAAGTCTGAAGTCCTGGAAATAATCAACTTGGATTTAAAAAAATCTGCCTTTAATTTCTGAAATTCAGGATTCAAAGTTCTGAATTCCAAATTTGAAACTATCATTAGCTTCCCAGTTTTATAAAATATGGTTACAACTTGAAAATGCAAGTCTGAAAGCCAGGATTTCGATTTTAATCCAGAAAGAATCAACAAAAATTTGGGTTTAAGTCTTTGAAAGTCCAACACTTCAGAATTTTGAATCTGCAACAACCACCTCAAATTCCCTTTAAATATGGCTTTTTGTCTGAAAATTTAGGTTCTAAAATGTATTATTTTGAGATCAAATCGGAAGGAAACAGCGCAAAGTTCAAAAACAATCCAATTTTGGGATTCCAATTATAAAATTATTATTAAATTTACGACATAATATTCAGCATTTTGTCCATATTTTCGGAATTCAGAAACCACAATTCGAAACTTTATTTTTGATTCTGAAAAGTATAAATGTGTAACAAAAAAATCATGTCGATTATTTCGGTACTTACGCGTTATAAAATCCACGTGGTGCCAAATCTAGGGAATATTGCCATCTTCCAAACCCATAATTCAAACACAATTTCAGGCATTTATTTTCGAACCAAATTTGTTATGTCATTTACATATAACGTCAATAAATCGTCCAACAATACAATACGCCTAATTAGACACATGCCAACTTACAAAATACATTATGTATTTGTCTAGTAAGAAAACATAAACTTGGGGTCAAAGATATCATCTGAAACAAAGGACGTTACACGCCCCTGTTAATGAACTCCTCTTAAATGACAACAGTATAAAACTCTTCTCATTTTACTCTGGTACTTTTCTGAATGAGCTTTGGCCCTTTTGTTACAAAGCTTCCCCAATTAAAACCTAACCCCATTTAAACGAACGTGCTTTGCGAATTTTACAAAAATTTAGTCTTTTTTCTAGTTTTCTAAACCAGTAGTAGTTTGGAAAATATGCATCTTAAAGAATAATAAATTCCAGCTAGCATCTTCTTTAAAAGCCAGATCGATTCTCAAGAGAATCAGATTATCGTAGTAGTAACCCAACCATCGAAGCTCTGACCTCGGCCTTCGCATGCCAACACCCAACAGGGATCGCCTAAGGCTTCCAAGGCGGTTGCTACACATGTAATTTCAGCTCCCTTTCATTTTAAACCTTAGTGGATAACGTTTATGTGATGATACTATCTTTTTCTAGGCCGTAGTAGAGTGAGCGTCTATTTTTCTTTTGTAAGCGATGGGCTTTTAAATTCCCATATAATACCATAATAATCTTAACATATGACGTGGAGGAAGAATTTTTTTAAGAAAGATAAAAGAGATGTATAATAAGCAACTTGGGATTATAGTGATTTTGAAGGAAGAGTTGTAAAAATTGGTTTGTTCGTTTGCAGGGTTGGTTCTGTTTTATTATTTTTAGGGCTTTGAACTTTGCTGATAAGAATATTATTGGCGATTAATCATCGCCTTTTTTTTCAATTATCATGTGTAATTAGTTTATTAAAAACAATGTTAGGAGCATTAAATCTAGAATTTGGAAATTGAAGTCCGAATTTGAATTTTAAGGCCGATTTTTTAATAAAAAAATACGTCGATTCTTTTAGGTTTGGAATCCAAATTTAAAATCTTGAAAATGAACATTAAAGCCCGATTTTTGGTAAAAGTCTGGTTGACGCCTTTAGAATTCAAAAATTACGACTGAAATCGAAATTATGAATTTAATGATAATGATTTTTAAAGAGATACAGGGGGATTCTTTCGGGATTATAATCGAAAGACTAAATGTGAATTTTTAAGGTCGATTTTTTTATATAAAAATCACGTCAATTTGGAGTTTGGAATCGATGAAGAAAGGGCCTCAAAACCTAATTTTTGAAAAAATCTCGTTGATGCTCTCAGAACTCGAAGGTTTTTTCAGAATCAAAATAGAAAGTCGATTCTTTCAGGTTTGAAATTGAAATTCAAAATTTGAAATCCTGAAGTTGGACTTCAAAGCCTGATTTTTGAAAAAAATCTCGTTAATGCTTTCACAGTTCGAAATTCAAGACTAAAATCGAAATTCTGAATTTGAAAATTGAAACCAAATTTTTGAAGAAATTAAGGAAGATTCTTTCTGGATTAAAATCGAAAGCTTGAATTTGAATTTTTAAGGCCAATTTTTTTTGTACAAATCACATCGATTCGTTCAGATTTGGCATCGAAATTATTGTGAAAGTCATCAAAATTGTGAATTTTAAATCCTTCGAAACTTTCGACTTCAAAAACAATTTCTAAAATTCTAAAATTAAATTCCAATTTCAAAAATTAAACTTAACTTAATTCACGTTGATTCTTTCAGTTTTAAAATACAACTCTGATTTCAAAATCTTGAATTTCAAAAATCGTTTTTTTCAGATTCGAATCGAAATCCTAAATTGGAAAAATTCAATTTAAATTTCATAAAAAAAGCTTGAAATTGATTTTTTTGAGTTAAATCGAGTTTCCCGGATTTGAAAAATAAAAAGAATCAAAATTTCGAATTTTTTATCTTGAATTTTGGAACCAGAATCTGAGTTTTTCAAAAAATCAAGTTTTCGTTTAATAATTTTAATCTAGGTTTTGATTTGACTTTGGCTCTAAATTTCTTTAAAATATGCGTTCGAATTGAAAGGCCGCTTTTAAAATTCTAAAATTAAATCCTGAATTTAAAAATTAAAGCCAGATTTTTGTTTTGACTGACGTGGGTTGTTTCAAATTTGAACATCAAATTTTGCGTTTCAGTTCGTAAACTGAAGCCCGACTAAAAAGAATTTAATTTTGTTTTTAGATTTGAATGAAAATACTCAATTTTAAATCATATTTTCGAAAATTTAAAACCAATTTCAAAAATCAATTATTGATTTGGTGAGGTTTGAACTCAAAACACTGAATTTTAAATTCTGAATATTTTAAAAACCGAATTTTTAGGCTTTAAAATTGCTCGTTGATTTTTTGAGTTTAAAATCAAAACACCAAATTTGAAGAATAAAAAACGGAATCCTTGCTTTTCCAGATTAAAATCAAAATGCTAAATTATGTGGTTCTAACTTTTAAAGCCTGATTTAAAAACTCAACACTGTTTGGAGCTCAATATTTTGAATTTTAATCCTGAATTTCAAATATTAACACCAATTTTTTTGTTACAATTTATTCAAGAAAGTTCTGATTAGTTTTGTAATCGAAATTTTAAAAATGTTCTAAATTTTAAAATTCAAGAAACAATTTTTTTAAATTAATTTCGAGCCGTTTAAGATTGAAAACAAAATTTTAGATTTGAAATTCCGCTGTTCAACAATAAATCCATTTTTTTTTCTGAAATTGACTTTGATTTTTATATTGAAAATTCATCAATTTTTGAGCTTGAAAAACCGTTCGTATTCGATTCATAATCCCATATTTTGAAATAAAACGAGAATAAGAAATAATATTTATTAATCTTTTGATTTTCAAATTTCGAAATTTTGCAACTAAAAATTCCGAAGTTGGATTGTTGTCGGAATTTTGAAATTCAAATCGCATTTTTTTTTCTTTCTTTCTTCCAAAGCCATATTTACCCTTTAGGGTGTTGGATACGTTTTTTTTTAAACCCGATGATTTAAGAAATATTTTTTTTTCAATTCAAAGTTCTGAATCTCCTAATTCTGCAATTGAAGTCCTAAAGGATTATGTTTGAACTTTGAGCTATGTAATTCCTTCAGATTTGATCTCAAAGTATTGTATTGTAAATCGTAAATTTTGAAATAAAACGTCATGTTTTTAAAGCACATAGATTCCAAACTTTCAATAAATAAAACCCAAATTTTTATAATTTCGTAGATTCTTTCTGGACTAAAATCGAAACACTGACTTTCAGAATTACAATTTCAAGTTGAAACCGTATTTTTAAAAAGGGGAAGATAACTTTGGAATTCAGAATTTTAAATCCTGAATTTCAAGAATTAAAGATAATTTTTTTTTAAATCCAAGTTGATTCTTTCACGACTAAGGTCGAAATTCTGAATATTAAATCCCGAATTTCAAAAATTTTAAACAAAATTTTTTTTTAAATTGAATTCTTTCGGGATTGAAGTTGAAATTCTGAATTTCAGAGTTGAATTTTAAAATTTAGCCCAAGTTTTTAAAGCTTGAAAATAATCGTTTCGAATTTGAATTTTTCAATTTTAAATCCAGAATTTCAAAAATAAAGGCCAATTCATATTATTTTTTCGGGATTGTAGTCAAAATTCTGCTTTTTAGGTTTTATTTTGAATATTAAGAACTTGAAGGCAATCGGTTCATATTTGAAATTATAAATTTTGAAACTAAGGCCAATTTGGATGAATTGAAATCGATATTTTGAATTCTAAATATTGAATTTTGAAACTAAAGCCTGGTTTTCACAAATTTCGGATCGTAAATTTTGAAATCAAACCCTTTGTTGCTAAAATTCGAGTCAATCCTTTTAAAATCTAAACTAAAATTTGGAATTTCTAGTCCCAAATTTTTAAATCCTTAAAATTATTAAGCCAAAGTTTTCGAATGCGAAGTCTCCGAAGGCCTGAATTTTGGAATGAAAGTAAAAATTTTGGACCATTTCAGTTTTTTAAACCGTATAATTATTAATGTGTCCTACGAATGCCTTTGCAAAACTATTTAATCTGGAGTCCTTGCACTACATTTTCAAGTGTGAATTCAGAAATTCGTTCAATCCCGAACCTCGACATTAAACTCAAAATTCCCAAAACATTTGGGAAATCATCTCTCATCTCTTTTTTATTTTAATGGTAACTGGCGTTCAGGTTTTTAAGAGTTTAATGACCATACTTTTCCACCATATTAGTACATTATGAGAAAATGATAGTCAAAGCCACAGTTAAATCTCCTTAATTTCGTAAATCTAAATCTAAACCAAAGCGTTCACGTGATTCAGCCTAACTGTTTTCCCAAATTTTGTAATAATTAATCGAAGAAGCAGCTTTCTATCTTTTTTTTAAATTTTTTATATTGCCATTTTGTATAATTTCAAGCCAACCATATACGGATTTTGAAGATTAACTCGAGATAGGTATTTTAATTACAGACATTTAACTGACGTTCTCATGGTCTTCGTGAGTGGGTAGTTTTCGGTGGTAATTAATCTTTGACGTGTTGTAAAAACTCATTTTTATCTACTTTTAAATGTTTAGTAAGGCGGTGTTGGGTAATTTGATTTGTACATCCTAAGCTCAAATACGAGTTTTTATTAGGTGTAAGCCTAGTTAAATTGCCTTAATTTTAGTAGTTTAGCGATTGCTATTTTCTTGCCAAATCAAGTCCTTTTTGTTGCTGCAATGGCGTAGGTGAAGGGCATCCCTTTAACTTTGATTTTTGAGCTTTGGTTTCATTCCCAATTTACATGATTTTTTTTATGATTATTGTAATATTTGCGAGCGTAAAAGAACGTAAATTTTCTGTCCGTTCAAAAGATAGCAATTTCGCGCTATCGATTCCGAACATGAGCTGTAAACATTAACGTACAAAGATACTACCAGACACACAAGGTCGATGGTGGGTAGAAATGTGTTATGTCGGGACAAGCCGTTGGTTTTCAGGTAAAAAAAAGAACAGGCAGGCAGTCACAGGTGTCTACAACTTGGAATGAATGTAGAAACGACAAAAATATACATTAAAAGCGATTATCCACGAAGATTAAAAATTAAAAAAATGGATGCGTTTTGAAATATTGCCTGGGTTTCTGTGTTAGTTTACTGATTAATCTTTGAAAAATTATTGTAAACGTGAATTTCAAAATTAAAGACAGAGTTTTTTGTTTATGAAAATCAAGTTTTTAATCAAAATTCTAGTTTCGAAATCCTGAAATAACTCGTTGATGCGAAATTCAAGATTGAACCCGAAATTCTGAATTTATTAAATCCAGATTTTTTCAGGATTAAACTCGAAATTTGAATTGAATTTTTAGGGCCAATGTTACAAAAATTGTGTCCATTCTCTCAAGGTTTGAGATCGAAATCCTAAATTTAAAAGTCTGAGTTTTTTTTGTGTAAAAATCACGTCGATTGTTTCAGGATTTGAATCGATAATAATCTAAATTTGAAATCCTGAAGTTATTAACATTAAAGCCTGATTTTCCGAAAAAACTCATTGGTTTATTCAGATTTCGAAATTCCAAACTGAGGTCCAAAAGTCTGAATTTTTAAACCCCGAATTTGAAAATTAAATCCAGACTTTTGAAGAATTTCACGAAGATTCAGGATTAAAATCGAAAGTCTGAAATTGAATTTTTAAGGCCGATTTTTTAATAAAAATTACATCGATTCTTTTAGGTTTGGAATCGAAATTCTAGTTTTGAAATCCTAAAGTTGGACATTAAAAGCCTGATCTTTGAAAATATGTGGTCGAAGCTTTCAGAACTGAATTCTAAGTTTTAAACTTTTAAACACCGAATATTTTAGGTTGAAAGTCTACATTTGAATTTTTAAGGCTGATTTTTTTTATAAGAATCATGGCAATCCTTTCAGGTTTGGAATCAAAATTGTATGTAGTTTTGAAATTCTGAAATTGAACATGAAAGTCTGATTTTTGGAAAAATCTTATTGATATGTTCAGAATTCGAATTTCAAAACTGAGGTCGAAATTCTAAATTTTAAAAATTAAGTCCGGATTTTTGAAAAAATTCGCGAAGAGTCTTTCAGGATTATAAGTCTGAAATTGAGTTTTTAATGTCGATTTTTTACAAAAATTACGTCGATGCTTTCAAGTTTTAGAATCGAAAATCTAAATTGAAAACCTAATTTTGAAAAAAACCTCGTCGATGTTTTTATAATTCGAAATTCAAATCAAATTTCTGAATTTGTTTCCTCAAATTTTAAAATTAAATACAGATTTTTGAAGAAATTCACGAAGATTCCTTCAGGATTAAAATCAAAAGTCTGAATTCGAATTTTTAAGGCCGATTTTTTTATAAAAGTTTCTGACAGGAGTAAAATCGAAAGTATGGGCTTTTATTTACAAAAATCACATCGATTGTTTCAGGGTTTGGAATCCATAATCGAAATTTAAAATCCCGAAGCCTGATTTTTCGAAAAATCTCATTGATTTGTCCAGATTTCGAAATTCAAAACTGAGGTCGAAATTCTGAATTTTAATCCCCGAATTTGAAAATTAAGTAAATCCAGATTTTTGGAGAAATTCTTGAAGATTTTTTTAAGATTAAAATTGATAGTCTAAACTCGATTTGTTAAAGCCTATTTTTTAATAAAATAAAATTCTTTCAGGTTTGGGATTGAAATTCTATTAGAGTTTTCAAATCCTAAAGTTGGACATTTAAGCCTGATTTTTGAAAAAATGCAGCAGAAATCGAAATTTTAAATTTTAAACTCCGAATATGAGAATTAATCCCAAATTCAGGAAGATTCTTTCAGGATTAAAATCCAAATCTGAACTGGATTTTTAAGGCCAATTTTTTGATAAAAATTACATCTATTTTAAATCAGATTTTTGAAGAAAATCAGGAAAATTCTTTCGGGATTATAATCGAAAGTCTGAATTTAGTATTTAAGGCTGATGTTTTTTTTTAGACTTGAATTCTGAAAAATTAAACCTTGATTTTTGAAGAAACTTACGAGCTTCTTTCAAGATTAAAATCGAATGTTGAATTTGAATTTTTAAGACGTATCTCGGTTGCTTCAGGATTGAATTTTAAATCCCAAATTCAAAAATGAAAGGCGAGTTTCTTGAA
This sequence comes from Melanotus villosus, assembly GCA_963082815.1. NCBI lineage: Eukaryota > Metazoa > Arthropoda > Insecta > Coleoptera > Elateridae > Melanotus > Melanotus villosus. The sequence goes on from OY720425.1 coordinate 54,316,032, forward strand.
ATTCATATTAATTCTTTCGGGACTTAAATTGAATTCTGATTTTATAGTCCAGAACTGTTTTAAAAATATACGATGATTAAATTCGAAATCAAAAGAGTTGATTAGTTTTGGAATTATATTTTCGTTTAAGAATTTTAATTTGAATTTAGATATTTTAATCCTGAATGTGGAATATAAATAGGTTAAATTTTTTCAAATCTTTAGCCATTCAGATTTAATATTTTGAATTTTAAATCCTGAATTTGAAAATCAAAGTGAGGTGTTTGTTTAAATCACGTTGACTATTTCAAATTTGAAAATTAAAGTTTGAACTTGAAATCCTGCATTTTGCATCCTTGATTTTTGCAAGCCCACTTTAGACTCCTTAATTTCTAAGTTATAATTTGAAAAATTAAATTGAGCTGGGTTTTTCAAGTTGGAAATCGAAATTATAAGTTTAGAGTCCTGAATTTCTCAAAAGAAAGCCTTTTTTAAGTCGAAATGAAAAAAGCCAGGCCTTTTAAATATCCAACAAAGCTTACAAATCCAAATTTGAATTTTAAAACTTGAATTTCAAAATCTTATTCTTTCAGCCTTAAATCGAAGTTTTGAATTGAATGGAAATTTAAAATTAAAGAAAGATTTTCTTTAGTTCATGTTGAGTCCCTTGGAATTGACAATTTTGGATTTTAACCTCTAAATTTAAACCCACTTTGTGTTATTTCATTTGTTTGAGTTTAGCATCGAATTTACTATGAACTTGAAATTTTAAACTTTAAAAGTTTGTTCGTATCCAATTCAAATTCGAAACTGCTTCTTATTTTTGATATAAAGCCGAATTTAATTTTCAGCTCCAAATCTCGGAAGTCGCGAATTAAAGATTTTAAACTTAAAGCCTCCTTTGAATTTCAAATCAAAGTAATGAATTTTTGGTTTTAAATTTTCAATTTTAAAGCCAGATTTTAGAAAACAAAAATTACTTGAAAATGATAACCAAACTCGTAGCATTTTCAAGATTGTAGTTTGCTATTTTGGAAAAGTGCCTTGAGCATTCGAAATGCAAGGCTGACACAAAATCCTGAATTTGAAAAGTAAGACTTGACGTTTAAAGATTTGTTAGGGTTAAATTCGAGGCTCTGAATTTAAATTTTAAATACCAATTTTTTTTATTAAAAATCGCGTACTTTCTGGTTTTGACTAAGAAATTCCAATCAGAAATCATTGCAGCCTGGTTTTTTTTAAATAAGCTGTTAACAACCAAAAGTCTCTTAAATTTACAAAAATGGCTTGTCAGATCCCTTTTCCTTCCAACTGTTTAACGCTGAAAACCCATTGCTTTAAGCAGAAACAGCATTTGAATAGCATTTTAGGTTGCCTTTTTAAAGTCTTAAGTTATTAACAATGAAAATATACGATTTTAATTAATTTCTCTCAAAAAAATAATAACCAATTAAAAATAATAAAACTTCAAAAGAGCGTTAGAAACTCAAAATAAATATAAAAACGACAATGATATCCTAACCTCAAACCTCATATTTGCTTAATAAATTAAATTAAAATAATTTCATGGGTCATAAATGTTTATTATAAGGTTTTTATAAACATGGTTAAGCAGGAATTAACAGATTTAAGCAACCATGGAGTAATTACAACCGAATTTACTGTTTGAATTTGAATTTATAATTTTTATAGTGGGTGTTTCGACTGCAACTCGTGGAAAAACTATTCGATTAGGATCTTTTGGTGTTTTGTTTTAGAGAAGGCTTGTTTTTGATATTTACTTTTTATTTGGCGTTCTTGTTTTAGGTAAAAAAGGTGAATGTTTGTGGTTTAGTTTGTTAAGTGGATAAGTTTTTTGTTGGTGGTTTTATGAAGATGTCTTTATGGTTAAGTTTCAGGAAGTGATTGCGTGAGTTAAAATTGAATTCTTGTTAGTTTATTTGTTTTAAAAAATCGCTTAGCTTCGTTCTTTTAAATCTGGGGATTTTTTCATGTAACCTTTTTAATCTATTTTCTGTAATCTTATGCCCTTGATAATAGATTTCCTTAAGGAAAAATCCCCAATAAATCAGTTGAAACGTCAGAAAAGCAAAAAACCAAATCTAAAGAAGCAAAAATAAAACTGTTGTATGAGTTTATTATAATTCAAGGAAACTTGCAAGAAAGAATGTTTTAATGAGGTTACTTGAGCTCATGACAAAGGGATGATTAATTTTTTAAGCCTAACTGTTTGTCACTAATGATAAATTATGGATTGGAATTAATCATTTACTTGACCTGACTCACTGTTTCCTGAATCAACCACATAACTTTTTCCTTCCTGTTTATATTTTTAATAAAAATATGAATAGTTATTTATTGACAATTCCTTTCTTCTGATTTTTAATCTGAATCAATTTCATTACTTTTGCAAAGGGCTTTCTTTGGAGTTTGTCTAAGGTTGCCCTCAGTGTTAGCAACAGACTTAATTTGGTTAAGAAAATCCTTTCTCTTAATCATTGGCATTTCTTCATAAATTACTATCAATAATTTCTTAAAAGATGATTCACCGAACTTATTAAAAAACCTCACTGGAATTGTTTCAAGAACTTAATAAACGTACGAAAATCCACTTCGAAAACTATCTTATCTCAATATCAAAACTAACGTCGTATATGCATAACACGTAGAAAGCACAGGTATGTTTAATAATAAGAAGCAAATTTAGGCCCAGAACTGTAACGAAAACTAATTTCCAATACCCGAAAACGTGTTCGCAGCAGGAAATTGCCGCAGGATATAAGCAACGTTAAACAAACCAATACAAGTTTATGCAATCAGTTCGGTTTGATTGTTGTTTAAAATTACACCAGCTAGAACGTTGAAAGGAAAAGTTTTTAAGCGGATCAGTCTAAATTTAGGGCCTTAAATTGTAAAACCAAAATTCGAAGTAAATTAATTACTTCGCAGTCATGTTTATTAAATAATAACAGAAAGGACCACCCTGATTGCTTCGAGATTAATTTCTTAATTTTCGGGATTGTTGGGGTTAAGATTAACAAAAAAATCTCCAGGTAGAATGGTTTAAAGTAGGCCCATTAAGATTCATTATGTTTTTTAAAGCATGCTGAGTTAATTGTAGGGATTTATAGGAATGTTTGAGAGGAGGTAGTTTTGGTGTTTTTATTAACTTTACTCATTCAAAAACGTTTGATTATGTAATTAAACCAGTTGTGGAAGGTTTTATTTTTATTTCTAACAAAATCGAACCTGAAAAGTTGAAGAGGTAAAGTCCGACATTTAAATGTCCTTTTAAATATTAGTAAAATAAAAGTCAGAGCTTTACATTTATTTATTTTAGACTTATTTGGGTAAATTCTAAATTAAAGTCCGAGAGAACTAAATTATATTATAAGTCAGAATTTAGGCCATAAAGGATTAAAATGTTAACCCGGAGAATAAGTAACAAAAGGGAAGGAAGTAAATTAAATTCAGAAGACATTCGAGGCCTTTGAAAGTGAATTTAGTGTTTGAAGGATTGCTATTTTAATCCTGAAAAAGTCTGACTTTAATTCAGAACACATTTAAAGACTTCGAGAGCGAATTTAAGGCACAAGTGATTGAAATTTCAATCCTGAGAGAGGTAAGCAATTCAGAAGACATTCGAAGCCTTCGAAGGTGTATTCAGGGCACGAACGATTGGGTGTAAATTTCAGCCTTTGAAAAGGATTTTCAAGTCCGAACGAATTAAACTTTAATTTAAAAAACATTAAAAGTTAATTTAAGGCAATACGGATTGAAATTTTAATTCTGAGAGTAAGTTTAAGCCTTCAAAAGGTTTTGTAAATCTGAGGAACGTAAGCTTTAATTCTGGAGATATTCAAAGTATTTTTTGAGAGCGAATTAAGGCTATGAAGGATTAAAATTTTAGTCCTGAAAGTAAATTTAAGTCTTCGAACATGATTTTTAAGCTGGAATGAAGTAAACATAAATTCAGAAGACCGTCGAAAGCGAATTCAGGATACGAAGGATTGAAATTTAAATCCTGAGAGTAAATTTTTCTAAAAGGAAGTCTGAGTTCTCTGGTAGTCATAGTCTTTAATTTAGAAGACTTCGAAACCTTCCAGAGTGACTTTAGAGCTTGAAGTATTTAAAATTTAATCTTGTAACTAAAGTTAAGCCTTCGAAAAGGAGTTTTAAGCCAGGAAGAAGTCGACATTCGAAGCTTTCGAGAGTAAATTTAAGACAGGAAGGATTGAAATTTTAATCCTGAGAGCAAATTTAAGTCTTCGAAAAAGATTATTAAACCGAGGGGAAGTAAACTTAAGTCGAGCCAATTCAGGACCCGAAGGGTTGAAATATTGATTCTGAGAGTAAGTTTAAGCCTTCGAAAAGGATTTTTAAGTCTGAAAGATATTCGAAGCCTTTCGAGAGCGAATTTAGGGCACGAAAAATTGAAGTTTTAATTTTGAGAGGAAGTTTAAGTCTTTGATTAAAGAAGAGAGGCATGAAGAATTTAAATTTCAATCCTAAAATAAATTTAAGCATTCGAAAAGGATTCCTATAAGTCTGAGAGTAGTAAACTTTAATTCAGAAGATTTCAAAGCCTTTCGAGAGCAAATTCGGGGCACGAAGGATTATATAAATAAATATTTATAAAAGAATTAATAAATAGATTAAATAGAAAAGTAAACAAAATGCATAAAAAAGCACAAATCAGATGCACCAATAAAACGAATAAATAAACGAAGTAAAAATGAAGATTAATGAAATTAATAAAAACATCGAGTAATTTTCACACACGTTTGTTATGATAAATTTCCCTCTGCTTTTATATTCAGAAAACTAAAAGCGCATTCGCATTGCATTTCAAATAGATTAGAGCAATAATTAAACGCGACACTGAATTAGCGGATCCATGCAACGGTGCATTTTAACTGCAAAACGTTAAAGTGCATTTGCTCCACTGCACTGGTTCACATTTGCAATTTACTGTTGCAGGCTGGCCTGATCAAATTTCTGCAGTATTGATTGCTTTACAAAGGCAAAACGGGATTATATTATGGACCAGAATTTCATAAGCTCGTTTCCAGCTTGAAATTGCATTATTTTAATGCACGTTTGGCGTTTAAAGCTAGATATTAAATTAATATTTAATTTGATTTTTTTATGCTGAAGATATTTTCGAACGGGATAAGTTTGATTGGTCGTTTGTTATACCATCTTTTGTTTTAAGAAAAACCGTCGTTTGTTTGAAGATAAAACCGCCCTCAGTTGAGAATCGTCTTCAATTCGTTGAACTTCTCATTAATTCCACTTAAAATTAGATCAAAAGAACATCGATGCTTGTCTGCTTCGTCTGCGATTGGTCGATAATCATTTGTTCTGCAAATAGTTTGTTTTAGGGCAAACAGTCGTTTGTTTTAACATAAAATTGCTCTGAGTTGAGAGTTATACTTATCTGCGATTCGTTGAATTTCTGCTCGGTTTAACTTACAAATAGATCAAAAGAACGTTGGTGTTTGTCTGTTTTGTCTTCGATTGGTTGATAATCATTTGTTATGCCATCGAAAATCTTTTGTTTTAAGAAAAGCAGTCATTTGTTAGACGATAAAACTACACTCAGTTTAGAATCAACTGCGATTCGTCGAATTTCTATTCAGTTTAACTTCAAAATAGATCCAAAGAACATCGGTCTTTGATTGATCGATAGTCTTTTGTTCTGTGATAGGAAATTGTTTTTTCTTGAAGATTAAACCGCCCTCAGTTTAGAATCAACTGCAATTCGACGAATTTATGTTCAATTTAGTTTCAAATTCAATCAAAAGAAGATCGGTGCTTGCCTGCTTCGTCTTCGATTGGTCGATATTCATTTGTTCTGCGGCAGAAAATGGATTGTTTTAAGGTAAACAGTAGTTTGTTTGAAGATAAAACTGCCTTTAATTGCCAATCAACTGTTATTCGACGAATTTTTGTTCGGTTTATCTTCAAAATAGATTAAAGAAATATTGGTGTTTGCCTGTTTCGTCTTCGATTGGTCGATGAGCATTTGTTCTGCGACAGAAAATAGTTTGTTTTAAGGCAAAAACATTCGTTTGTTTGAAGATAAAACTGCAAATCAACTGCGATTCTACGAATTTTTGTTAAACTGTAAATCAACTGCGATTCGACGAATTTTTGTTTAGTTTAATTTCACATTAGATCAAAAGAACATCGATGTTTGTCTCTTCGATTGGTTGATAATCGTTTTGTTCTGCGTTTGGACATCTTTTGTTTTAAGTCAAACAGTTGTTTGTTTTAGATGAAACTGCCTCCAGTTGAGAATCACCTGCGATTTGTTGCGTTTCTGTTCAGTTTAATTTCAAATTAGAACAAACGAACATCGGTGTTTGTTTCGTTTTGTTTTCGATTGATCGATAAGTCATTTATTTTGCCATAGAAAATTGTTTGTTTGAAGATAAAACTGTCTTCAATTAAGCATCAACTGCGATTGAGTTTAACTTCAAATTAAACTAAAATAATATCAGTGCTTGTCTGCTTCGTCTTTGATTGATCAATAATCATTTGTTCTGTTACAGAAAATAAGACAAGCAGTGGTTTGTCGAAAGCTAAAACTGCCCTCAATTGAACATTAACTGCGATTCGTCGAATTTCTGTTGAGTTCAATTTCAAATTGGATCAAGATCGGTTCTTGTTTGTTTCGTCTTCGATTAGTTGATTATCATTTGTTTTGTGACAGAAAATAGTTTGTTTTAAGGCAAACAGTAGTTTGTTTGAAGATAAAACTGGCTTCAATTGTGAGTCAACTGCGATTCGACGAATTTTTGTTCAGTTTAACTTCAAATTAAACCAAAATAACATGAGTGCTTGTTTACGTCGTTTTCGATTGGTCGATAATCGTTTGTTCTGCAATTGAACGACAGCTACGATTCGTTCAACTTCGATTGAGTTTAACTTCAAATTAAACCAAAATAGTATCGGTGTTTGTGTGCTTCGTCTTGGATTGATCTATAATCATTTGTTTTACGACAGAAAATAGTTTGTTTTAAGGCAAACAGTCGTTTGTTTGAAGATAAAACTGCCTTCAACTGCGATCGACGAATTTTTGTCCAATTTAACTTCCAAATAAACCAAAAGAACATTGGCGCTTGTCTGCTTCGTCTTCGATTGGTTGATAATCATTTGTTTTGCGACGGAAAGTACTTTGTTTTAAGGCAAGCAGTCGTTTGTTTGAAGATTCATTGAATTTGCGATTCATTGAATTTCTGTTCAGTTGAACTTCAAATTAAACGAAAAAGAACATCGGTGCTTGTCTGCTTCAGCTTTGACTGGTCGATAATCATCTATGTATTTCGCGACGGAAAATAGTTTGTTTTAAGGCAAACAATCGTTTGTTTGAAGATAAAAGAATCAACTGCGATTCGATGAACTTGTCGAGTTCAGCTTCAAAATATGTAGTTCAAAAGAACATCGGTGCTTACCTGTTTCGTATTTAATTAGTCGATAATCGTCTGTTCTGCAGTGGGAAATCGATTGTTTTAAGGCAAGCCGTCGCTTGTTCGAAGATAAGAGGTAGTTAACCTTCAATTTAATTGATGTCCAAAAGAGCATCCATGTTGCTCTGGTTCACATCGATTAGCCGATAATCATTTGTTTTAAAATGAAAATCTTTTGTTTCAAGTTGTTTTTAAACAAAAATCGCTCTGGTTGACCAATCAAATCAAAAGCTAATGATTCTTCAACTTTTTTTATATTTGTGATTATGTATTTCCAATTATTGTTTCCTGCAAAGGTTAGTGATCTTTTGTTTTAAAATAAATCAAGGCCAACGTAGACGCTCACAGCGATAATTTTCACCGACAAATCTTCCTTTATTTCCATAATTCACGAGCTTCTGACTGCTCGTTTAAGCTTTTGAATCTCAAAAGGATTACTCTGTTTACACATTTAAATCAGAACAATGCACGTATTATCTATATTTAACAACGTAACATAAAACCTTCCATTTCAAAGTCAATGTCAGATCAAATGAGTCACATGTCAAGGACTAACTACACGTGAGAACTACCTTTATAGACACAAATAAAATAAAAGTCGGTCGTACAAATGTAAATAGACAAATTTTATATTTTTATATAATAGTAATAAGAGTTTTTTATGAGCAGGGTTTTTATCAGATCCCAGGTTGACGTTTATTAAGACGATTAATTCTAGTTAAGGAAATCGGAATCAGTCAGCGTGACTGCGGATGAAACTGATGACTAACTGACCTAGAGAATTATCACGCATGTCTAATTATGTGAAATTTGCAACACGAATTATTCATTTATGTGAATGCTTCTTGAAAATTAACAAAGGACAGATTTAAATGCATAAGATGGGCCGCTCTTTTCATATTAATATTTATTGAATGGCTGATTCATTCAATGCCTAATTCATTGAATGTCTGTCTTAAGACAGAAGTAGGATAAAGAGATTGGTTTATTCTAGTTAGATTCGTTGCCAGTTGGAGATTGCATTCAATTTTACGCTTGGGTTATTTCGAGTTCCTTTTGTTATCTGTCAAAACTAGGTTTTATTAAGAGATGCCAAGTATAAAAAATTACAGTAAAAACGATTTTGGCTTTTGTACAGAAAATTTGCAAAAGAACTATTCTAGCTCTTAGCAGTCTCCAAGAATCACAAGAGTCAACAAGTTTTCGCCTGGTATTTTATTCTTTGTGTTAACCTTGACTTGGTATCATCTTTGCAAACCGTTACTTTGCATTTCAAAAGTGACAACCAGACAGGTAGACACAAGAATCTCGGATTTGCTGGGGATTAGTCTGGCGTTCACAGTTAGAAATCGACTGTAAACTAATTGCAGACATTCTAAGCAGAATAAGTACGAGCATAATTCAGTTTTTACTGCAAGTACTGACATTAAGCCCCTCTGTTCTGTCTGTGATTTTTCGAAAATGTACCACTAAAGCTGGGGCCAAGGCTTTGTCATTAGACCGGTCAGTTTTAAAAATAAAGTTTTTACTGCAACGTAAAACAAGAAGCTTTCCAGACTCTTCAGTACGAAGGCAAGCTCATTTAATCACCCAATTCATCCTTTTATCAACGTCCTATTAGCAAAACAAACCATGATAATTCAGTGCATCCGCAACAAAATAACGATACAGGTGGCTGGATTCGCCTTTTTGTTTGAACGACGTTTCTTATGGGAATCGTGCAGAACAAATCATTGTTGCTAATGCAAGCACACCCACGCCGGAAACCATTGTATTGTGCATTTCGTCTTGTTACCACAGTCAAAGAGTTCCTTTCTTACCTTGAAATAGCCCGACTTTTTAACACTGTACAATTGTACGACCATAATCAGGTCACTAACACGCCATTCTCTAATTACACCTTAATTTTCTTATTGTATTATAATGAATGCTATTACGAGTTTAGTTTTTGACAAAGGAATACAAATTTTTACAAATGAGAGTTGAAAATATTAATTAATCTTGCAGAATTAATTTGAAGCACCTTTGTGCACGAAGGTTTAAAATTTTAATCCTGAAAGCCAACAGATTTTCAAAGCTTGAGTAAATTTTAATTCAAAATACATTCTCGAAGACTTTGAGATCAAATTTAAAGCTTAAAGGACTGACTTTAATCCTGAAAGCAAATCGAAGCCTTCGAACCTCGTAAGTGAATTTAGGTCAGGAAGAATTGAATACTTTATCCTGACAGTAAATTTAAGCCTTCAATTTTTAAGACTGAGAGAAGTGAACATAAATTCAGAAAACATTCGAAGCCTTCGAAAGTGAATTCAGGACACGAATGATTGAAATTTTTAATCCTAAAGGATTTTTAAGTCTGAGAGAAATAATTTTAAATTCAGAAAGCAATCGAAACTTTCCAGAGTGATAGTACAGCATGAAGGATTAAGCCTAGGAAGGATTTTTTCAAATCTGGGGCGAAGTAAACTTTAACTCAAAAGACATTTGAAGTCTTCGAGAGCGAATTTAAGGTACAAAAAATTTAAATTTTAATACTGCGAGTAATTTTCAAGTGTGAAGAAGCTAAATTTTAATTCAGAAGACATTCGAATCCTCCGAAAGTAAATTTATGGCTTGAGGGATTGAAATTCAATCCTGGAAGTAAATTTAAGCCTTCGAAAATGGATTTTCAAGTACCCTCCAATTTAAAAAACATTTTAAGGCCTTCGAAAGTCATAAAGGATTGAAGTTTTTATCCTGAAAGTAAATGTAAGTCTTCGAGGGCGATTTTCAAGTCTGAGGGAACTGAACTTTAATTCAGAAGGCTTTTGAAATCTTCTAGAGTGAATTCATGGCATAAGTATTTTTTTTTTTTTTTTTTTTTTTTATTCATAAGTATATACATCAACAATCGGAACAATATACAATATACACTAATATAAAGTACATATATATTCCATGAGCTGATTTGATGGAGGATGACATGGAGGGATCAGCCCAGTGGCATTACCCTGGAGACGTTAAAATCGTTAGATGGTTACTAGGTCTTGCGGCCATTTCTTTTTAAGACGTTTGTATGCTGGAATCTCGATTAGGTTTTCTACTGTTGGGTTAGGATGTGCTTGTAGTCGGTCGTGATGTTTTCTTGCACATTGCTGGATCATTTCTTTTACGAAGGGGATATTTAGATCGGTGTGCAGTGTTTGGTTGGTTATATACCATGGTGCGTCTGCTACTTGTCTTAGGATTTTGGACTGAAATGTTTGAATAATTTTTAGATTTGACATACTTGAACAACCCCATAGTTCCAATCCGTATGTCCAAATTGGTCGGATAATTGTTTTGTAAGTGAGGATTTTGTTTTCTAAGGAAAGGGGGGATTTTCTTCCAATTAGCCAACTCATCTTTTTTATTTTTAGATCCATTTCTTTTCTTTTTTTTGTTATGTGCACTTTCCATGTCAACTTGGTATCTAGATGTAATCCTAAGTATCGGACTTCAGTAGCATGAGGTATTTGAACATTGTTGAGATGGACAGGTGGGCAGTTTTGTTTTCTTAACGTGAAGGTCACGTGTGTGGACTTGCTCTCATTTACCTTAATTCTCCACGTGCTAAACCATTCTTGGAGAAGATTCACATGATTCTGTATCTGTTGAGAAGCAGCAGCGGGATCTTTATTTTTGGCTAAAATAGCGGTATCGTCTGCAAATGTTCCAATTACTGTGTGTGGGGTTACAGGCAGATCGGCTGTGTAGATCAAATAGAGAATCGGTCCCAACACACTTCCTTGAGGAACTCCTGATGCAATAGGGTATATTTCTGACGTTTCTACTCCATACTGGACCTGATATGAGCGATATGATAAGTAGGATCTTAGGAGTTGGAAATATTGATGCGGTAGATTTTGCTTGATTTTAAACAAAAGGCCTTTATGCCATACTTTGTCAAATGCTTGCTTTATGTCTAAAAAGACGGCCGAACAGAATTCCTTATCTTCAAAAGCTTTATATATGAAATTGACAATACGATGGCATTGCTGGATGGTCGAGTGGCTATGTCTAAAACCAAACTGATGATTTGGCAAGAATTCTTCTATTAAATTATTTTCCCTCATTCTTTTGAGTAGCAGTTTTTCCAAAAGTTTGGAGATGACTGATAACAGACTTATAGGTCGGTAGGAGGTCACATCTGTGGGTGGTTTACCCGGTTTTAAAATCAATATAATGTAAGCGTGCTTAAGTTGACTTGGCCAATAAGTTAATCTGAGTACAGCGTTAAACAGTATCTTTAAAAACCTTACTCCACATTCAGGCAGTTGAGACAATAACTTGCCGGTGACTAAATCGTATCCTGGAGCCTTTTTTTTATTTATGTACCTTATTTCATTCTCAATTTCTTTTGTAGTAAAATTTGCAATTGGTCTCGACATTTGAAAGGGTGCATTCAAAAACTCTTCAACATTAGGGTCTTCGTCATCTGTGTGTGGTTGAAAAACTTGAGCAAGATGTTGTGCATACACTTCCGCTTTTTCACTATCTGATCTCGCCCAGCTGTTGTCAGGATTGCGGAGAGGAGAAATAGTAGGTGTTGGTCGCTTGAAACCTTTGGTTGCCTTCCATATTGAATTATCTTTATTTGATAGGTTACTTAGATATCTAGCAAATGTTTCATTTCGGACATCACGCAGTTTTGATTTTAAATTATTTGCCAATCTGTTATAGGTATTTTTATCTGCTGGATGTCGACTTCGTTGCCATCTAGCTCTTGCTCTTCTTTTTTCGGCTACCATCTTCATTACTTCGGCAGGAATGTTTTGTGTTTGTCGCTCTTCTTCTTTGTTTAGTGGTGTTGCCTTCCAAGCGGCTTCTTGCACGGATGTTATAAAGTAGTTTGTGGCTTCTTCTATGTCTGTATCAGATTCTATGTTAATATTCAGAATGTTTAAATTTTGGTGTGTGTATTCTCTGAATAAATCCCAATTAGTAAGTTTGTTATGTAATACAGGTTTGCTTTTCTTTTTTATTATAGTAGTACTAATGGTGGCACACACAGCTGTATGATCTGAAGCTATATCAAAGTTCGACTTTACATCTGTAAAATTAGACGAAATGCCATTTGTGATATAGAAGTCCAGCAGATCAGGAATTTTATTCAAGTCTGATGGCCAGTAAGTCGGTTCTCCCGTAGAAAGGGTACAGTAATTATTTTCGTCGATAATTTTGTAAAATGCACGTCCCCTTGTCGTCGTTATTCTTGAGCCCCAGCTGAGATGTTTGGCGTTGAAGTCGCCACCAACTATAAACCTTTTTCCTAATGAATCAAAGTACCGTTTTAGGTCGTCATTGTTTAGTCGATGTTTAGGCGGACAGTACACAGCAGATATTGTGATTAGATTATCCAGCTTGTTGACCTGTATAGTTGTGGCCTGAAGAAAGTTCTCTTCAAATTTCGGTAATTCATGATGTATAATCGTTTCACGAACAATGATGGCTGTTCCTCCATGCGCATTGCCATCCGGATGTTGAGTATGATATATGACATATCTTGGTATTTTTATAAATGATTTGTCGGTAAAGTGACTTTCCGATATTAAAAGAATATCTATGTTGTGCATTTTTAAAAAGATTTCCACTTCGTGTTTATTTGACTGGAGGCCATTGGCATTCCATAAAGCTAACAGTAGTGATTTAGCCATTTTGAACTAATTTGTTTATAACAGTAGATAACATGTTGAGGATCATGTTATTTTGTTGTATTAATTGTGTGAACATACCTTTGAATTCATTGAGGAATTGATTAAGTGTTATATCTGAGTTTGTGGTTGTTTGTTCTGTGCTGTTTCTTGTCAGCTGCGCGTAAGTAGTTTGATCATTGTATTGTCTGTATTCATTAATGCGTTTTCTTGGTTGCTGTTGAGCTACGCGATATTTGTTTTGTAATTCATGATATATTTGACAACCTTTATAGTTTGCCGGATGTGCTCCGTCGCATAAGATGCATTTGGCAGGGGTGTCCCTTGTTTTCTTACAGGATCTAGTATCATGTGGTCCTCCACATTTGACACATGCATATGGACGATTGCAATAACTTTTTGTGTGGTTGTACTGCTGGCATCTTGTGCATTGTACCAAATCATTACTTTTTCGTGGGGGTTCTACTGCAATGACTTTATTATCAATGTATTTTAGATTGTAGATATTTTTATTATTATCGGCAGGTTTCAAATCAACAAAAAACATCGGAAGTCCAATTTCTTTATTATTACGTTTCTTGATATTTACTATGTTCTTAACAGCGAAACCTTCCTTTTCTAGATCTTCCTTTATATCATTCACTGGGGTTGAGGGATGTAGGTGTTTGATTACCACTCTATAAGCTCTTTCTTCCTTTATTTGATATGTATGGTGTATAATATTTTTAGTTTGCATAAATTTTATTAAGCTACGATATGTGTCGATCGTTTTTGAATTGATTTTAACGACGTTTTCTGGTAAACATTTGGTTATAAATTGACTATCTTCTGCGACAGCTGCTAAGGTATTCAGCATTTTCTCATAATTAATTACGCCATGAACGAATATGGGCGGCGGTTTAGGTACTGCCTTGGCTGAATTTTCCTCTGATGTTTCGGCGTTAGTATTATTGTCTTGATAATTATCGTTGTTTGAATTACTGAAAGCAGCATATCTGTTCGACTGAGTGACTGTAGACACATCTGCTTGAGGTACCTGTTTTTTTTGACGTTTTCTTTTATTGGGACTTACTATCTGCCATGAATACTCATTTCTCGTATCTACGTCCCCAGTATTTTCTTCATCATCGGTGTAGCTATTTACATTGCTACTTTGTTTATCGTTGGTATAATTAATCACATGTTGAGGAGTTATTTGGGTAAGTGGTGTAAATGGTGTTAAATTATATTGCATACCTGCATTATTTGGGTTTAGCAGGGAGAACGGCTGTTGTTGTTGCCCTTGACTCAGAAATATCGGCGGATTAAAGTTTGGCTGCGGTAGATAGCTCATCGGCTGCGATAGTGGACAGCCGACAAATCCGTTTTCACCATTCATCAGAATACTTGGCCTTCCGGCCCGCACTTATTATTATTTCGCGTTCAATTTAACTTAATCGGGGCTAACACAACCTTACTCGTCAAAAGTCAAACGAACACTATGGCATAAGTATTGAAGATGTAATCCTGAAAGTAAATTAAAATTCTTCGAAAAGGATTTTCAAGTCAGAGAAGTAAACTGTAATTCAGAAGGCATTTGAAGTCTTCGGCAGCGAATTTAAGGTACAAAGATTTGATATTTGAATCTTCCAAGCAAATGTAAGTCTTCGAAAAGGGTTTTCAAATCTGGGCCAAGTAAACTTCGATTCAGAAGACATTCGAAGTCTTCGAGAGGGAATTTAAGGGACAAAGAATTGAAATTTTAATCCTGCAAGTAGAAGACATTCGAAGTCTTTGAGAGCGAATTTCCGAATACGAAGCATTGAATTTTTAAGCCAATTTAGGCATTCAGAAAAGGACTTCTGAGTCTGAGGGAAGTATACTTTGATTCAGAAGACATTCGAAGTCTTCGAGAGGGAATTTAAGGTACAAAGAATTGAAATTTTAATCCTGGAAGTAATTGAAGTCTTCGAAAAGGATTTTTAAGTCTGAAGGAAGTAACATTTAATTCAGAAAACATTCGAATCTTTCGAAAGCAAACTTAAGGCTTGGAGGATTGGAATTTAAGTCGGAAGAAATGAAGAAGAAACTGAAAGTAAATTTAAGCTTTCGAAAACGATTGTCAAGTCTGAGGGAAATAAGCACTGATTCAGAAGGCATTCGATACCTTCAGAGTGATTTGTTGACATAAAGGATTAAAATTGAAGTCTGTGAAAGGAATTGTTAAGTCTTAGGGATGTAAATTGTGATTCAAAAGCCTTCGAGAGCAAATTTAGGGCATGAAGGATTTAAAATTTAATCCTACTAGTAAACTTAAGTATTCTAAAGGAATTTTTAAGTCGAAAAACATTCGAAGCCTCCGGGAACGAATTTAAGCTACGAAGAAGCAAGCTTTCGAAAAGGAGTTTCAAGTCCGAGAGAAGTAAATTTAAATTTAAAAGATATTCGAAGCCTGTAAGATGAAATTTAAAGCATTTTAATCCTGAAACAAAAGTTAAGCCATATAAAACAATCCATAATCAATTTTTAGTCCACAAAACAATGAAAGCCTTTAAAGGTGAGTTTCCAATCAAAACTGTGAAGAATGCTTTATGAATCAATTATTCTAATTTTCTAAAGAAAACAGGAAGAAGCAACGTATTTTAAATACCTCTTCGAAGGCAGGATGATTCATTAGTTAGTTATTTATTAAGCGTAGGTCTGGATAATCGTTGAATCTTAACAAAAACCAATTACTAACACCGCATTCATCGAAAAGTATGCCACTACCTTTTTTTGTGAAGTGAAAGAAATCGTTGCACGGAAAACCTTTTTAAAAATAAACAACACACATTAGAGGGCATCCGGTAAATATCTACAAATGACAAACAAATCTTGTGTAATGACGGAAATTTCTTAATACTTAGTTTGGGTTACAAGGTAAATCAAGAGATCGCTGTCACCATTTGCTTACTTCGTTGTTTTAAATTGCATTTATTAACTTTAGTGGGACAGTACATGGGGGCTAAATAAGTACATATGAGAAACTTGCAGTTGCATTGATAAATGCAAAATTGGGAAAGTTAGAATTTTTAGGCAACTCATTAACTGAGGTTACAACCTTTTACTTGTGTTTTAAGAATGCAGTTTATATTTAACGAATTGGTAATTAAAGCACAGGTTTGTAAATCGGTGTACAAATATTTCCGTGTTATTTTACTGGTTTTTATTGCATCTAAGCCTCAAAAATAAAGTAATGTTATTTGTTGACGCCCTTTTTAATTGCCTCAAAAATTGTACAAATTTATTTTAAAAACTTTTACTTCGCGTTTGAAGTTAGGACTTGAATACCTACCGACAAGATTCTTGAATTCTTGAAGTTTTCAAAAAATATTTAACCTTGTTTAACCGTCATTGAAGAACTGGAAACATGCAAACCTATAAAGTCTAAGAAAGTTAATTGATGGTTACACCTAAAAAAAAAAAAAATTAAACTGGTTACCTTCAAAGTGAACGGTCGTCCACCTGTAAAAACGTCTTTGACCTGGCCTTTAAATTTTATAAATTTAGGAAGTTAAGTTAGATTTTTTAACGGTTTTATTGCACTTAATTTTGTTTACAAATTAAATTACAACCATTTCTGTTCTTAAACCATTAAATAAGGCAAAAATTGCAAATTTTAACTGTTTTGTATTGTTTTAAGAAACGAATTTTGAAGAATGGCATTTATTAGATTGAATTTACCGTAGAAAGGATTATGCTTTTAATTCTGAAGGTAAAATTAAGCCTTCGAAAGGAAATTTTAAGTGAATCCTTTGTGCTTCAATCAAGAATAGAAAGAATAAAAAGTTGTACTCTTGAAGCTAGATTAGCCTTTAACAATAAGTCTTCAGACCTGAAACTTTCTTTGTCTTCTTTCTCGTCCCTCCTTCTGTCTTCACGGCGTTTGAGGACGTTTGAAACGTTTAAGATTAAATTCGAAGCAGATAGGATCAAAATTCAATCCTAAAGGTGGATGTAAACCTTCGGAAAGGATTTTTAAGACCGAAGGATGTAAATTTTAGTTTAGAAGACGTTTGAATCCTTCCTGGTGCAATCAAGAGTAGAAAGAATTAACATTGTAATCTTGAAGGAAAAGGTTTTAAGACAGAGAGAAGTAAACTTTAGCTCAAAAGACGTTTGAAACATTTCAAATTAAATCCAGAGCAGAAAGGATTATAATTTGAAACCTAAAGGTTGATTTAAGCCTTCGAAAGAAAATTTTAAGACCAAAGGCTGTAAATGTTAGGTGAGAAGACGTTTGGGTTTGAATCCTTTGTGGTTCAATCAAGAGTAGAAAGAATTAAACTTGTAATTCTGAAAGTAGATTTAAGCCTTTGAAAAGGATTTATAAAACCGAGAGAAGTGAATTTTAGCCAAGAAGACGTTTAAAACCCTTCAGATTAAATTCAGAGCAGAAATGATTCTAAAGGTGAACGTAAAAGCCTTCGAAAAGCATTTTTTAAGCCCGAAGGACGTAAAGTTTAGTTTAGAACAGGTTTGAATCCTTTGCGCTTCGATCAAGAATAAAATTTTTAATCCTGAAGGTAGATTTAAGCCTTTAAAAAGGATTTTTAAGACCGAAGGATGTAAATGTTAGTTTAGAAGACGTTTGAATCCTTTTTGGTTTAATCAATGATAGAAAGGTGGATGTAAGTGTTCGAAAAGGATTTTTAAGAACGAAGGATGTCAAGTTTAGTTTAGAACAGGTTTGAATCCTTTGCACTTCAATCAAAAGTAAAAACAATTAAATTTTTAATCCTGAAGGTAGATTTAAGTCTTTAAAAAGGATTGCTAAGGCCGAGGAAAGTAAATTTTAGCTCAGAAGTCGTTTGAATCCCTTGCGGTTCAATCAAGAGTAGAAAGAATTAAAATTTTAATCCTGAAGGTAGATTGAAGCCTTCGGACGGAATGTTTCAGGCCGAGAGAAGTACATTTTAGCTCAAAAAACGTTTGAAACCCTTCATATTAAATTCAGAGCAGAAAGGATTAAAGTCATACTCCTAAAGGTGGATTTAAGGATTGGGAAGACCGAAGAATGTAAATGTTAGTTTAAAACACGTGTGAATTTTTTATACTTTAATTGGGAGTAGGAAGTATTATAATTTTAATCCTGAAGGTAGATTTAAGCCTTCAAAAAGGATTTCTAAGGGAAGTATGTGTTAGCTCAGAACACGTTTGAAACCTTTCAGATTAAATTCAGAGCGGATAGGATTAAAGTTTCAATCCTAAAGGCGAATTTAAGCCTTCGAAAAGGATTTTTAGAATGAAGGCTGTAAATTTTAGTTTAGAAGACTCGAATTTTGTATGCTTTAATTAGGAGTAGAATGGATTATAATTGTGAGCCTCAAGTTAGATTTAAGCCTTTGAAAATGATGTTTAGGGCCAAGGGAAGTAAATGTTAGCTCGGCAGACGTTTGAAACCTTTGAGATCAAATTTAGGACTAAAAATGTAGGCCTAAAGGTAGATTTTAAGCAGAACGTTCAGAATTAAAGCTAGGGTAGAAAGGATTAGAATTTTAATCCTGAAGTAGATTTAAGCGTTCGAAAAGGTAGGAAGGAGTACAATTTTGATTCAAAATTCTTAGAAAATGAATTTAGAGCATAATAAAAATATTAAATTTCTCTTCTTTTGTTTCAGGTAAGGTTCCAACCATGTTCTGTCCCAAAAACTCTTGTTGGTAAGCTTTTTGAATTTTTCTAATCGGCGTCCTGCTTTTAAGAATCGCAAAAATTTGCCCTGAATTCCAAAATCAAGCCAGCAGACGATTTACATTAAATTCTTACGAACTTTCGTTGAAAAAAGGCGTTCCAAATAATTCTGTCGGAAAAACCATTATGTCTAACAGTCTGCTTTTTCTAAATTTTTACTTGGCTGGCTCCCATTTAGCTGCAAAAAACTACTTAAATTACCAATCATTAAATAAACTAACTAATCAGTGAATAAATTAACCAACCGCTTAGTAAAACAAGGAAACTAAAAATCCAATAAATTCACAAATCAACGAATTAACCAGTAAAGCAAAACAAATTAACATTCTCAGACACCAAAAGTTCAGAAATTATGTAATTAACAAACACATAAATCTGTCTAATTTTTTTCAAATATTAAACGAACCAAGAACTGTTATAAATAAATTATCCAGTGCATTAACTTAAAGATTAAGGCGTATAAAATTTAAATTGTTGTTAGAATTGTTGACCACCAACGAACCCAATCCTGACGGAATTCGAGATAAGATTCAGGTTACATGTAGAGTCGGAGGTTATCTAAGATTAAATTCCTTTGTTATCGATTCGTAAATACTTATTTTTAATAATTTAATCCTAATTGTTTATAGGTTAATTTGGGTAAATTGCGCAGTTTGAACCAGGAAGTCTTATTAAATAAAGAATTACAGGAGGCTTTTAAATATTTACCTGGCAAAAATTATTTTAAAAATCCAAGCCCGAAGGTTGGTTGTTCCTTGTCTTTTCTAACCCAGAATCTGTCCTTTATCCTCATCCGATAAAGATTTCCTTGTAAAGTATGTAAAGGAAGTAGGTGGGTCGAAGTAACAATATTGTTAGCTGTTTACAAGATGGAATTCTTAGAATTTTTCTTTTGTATTTTCTCTTCTTTGTTGGTATTTCCACAGGTTTCTAAAACGACATAGTTTTGAGATTTTGATCAGTAAAATCGGTGTGTGATCGAATTTTGCCATGAAATTAGTTCGGGCTATATTTAAATTTAGACGGAAAATACTGGTGTTTAATACGTTTCTGTGCCAGGGCACGCTTTGTTTTATAAACACATAATTTTTAGTAATAAAATAAATACGAGTAATTGCGCTGTAGTTTAATTTTGCTCGGCGAATGCTTGTTTTTTGGAATTGAAAACTGGAAACTAAGGAGGCCTGGATTGGATTTTGACTATTTTGAGGTTAAATAGAGACAAAAGACATTAATTTCTTTGATTATGAAGAAAATTTACGGATCGGAAAATTACAGGTTGGTTGGTATTTTATCGCCAGTAAAATTGAAGATTTTTTGTTAGTTTATAGCGGTTTATTTGTTTGTTTACTTTGTTTATTTTGAAGATTTATTCATTCTCCCTTGGTTTCATCATCTCTTTCTGTTGGGTCTAGTTTTGTTCCCTTCAATTTTCAAGATTGCCGAGTGTTTTCTTCCAAAATTGAAGACAAAAGTTTCTGTGAATTAATTATTTCCGAGAGCTCCTCCATCGATTCTCGTTTGTTGCAAAGGTCTTCAGTCCCTTTTTATACACAATTTGAAGACCTTTCTTTAACCTGAAACATGAAACGTATTGAAATTTCATGGACTTCTCGATGCTTTCGTCAAATATTTTCAAAGTTTTTTCAAAAATTCCCGATGCGCTCTCAAATTAAGAAGAAATGTTGGGTTTCCACAAGTTTTTCTTCGAAAAATTTACGTGGGGTTCAGGCTACTTTTGGACCACCTCTGTTTTTTCAATTGATTGATTACCTGTCTTCTTGCTAGTTTGAAGAATGATCGTCGTATGTTTTTGGTATTTTTAACATTGAAGAATGATTTTAACATTATCCATCTTTAAAAGATGATAAATCTGGAGAACCAGTTGTTCTATCGCTGTAAAACCTCTTCACAAATAATTGAGTTCGTAGCCAACTCCATTTGGGTTTCTGCTTCCGTTTGTCATTTGTTTTACGTTATTTCCAACTGGCACGTTTTTAAAATCTTCCTGTTGGCCATTAGATTGTTTTACCTCGATGCAGATGTATTAATAAATAGTTGAGTTCATCTGAAAAACTAGGTTAGTTTGATAACGCATGTTCCAGTTCTGTTTACACAATTCTTCATTTTCAACTGTTTGGTTGTGTGAAGATCGAACTGTTCTGGAATACTTTTATTCGTGAGGGCTTTTATTTGTAAGCTATTTTTTTACTCTCCTCGGTATAGTGACTTTCTTCAAAGTTTAGGTAATGAAGAATATCGTTGTTTGAATTTTTCAAATCTTCAGCTCTGTGTCAGTGAAGTTTATTTAATTCTTTATATAACGTTTCAACCGGCAGTACGACAGAATGGGAGTACACGTAATACTGATACTGACATTTAGAAAGTTAAGCAGTGGCTTGCTTGGCCTGAACGAGAATTGGTGGACCACTCTGCGGCTCGGTGTGCCCGGCCCCCTCGACACTGTAAAGGTACAGGAGGGTAAAAGAGAAAGAAGAAGTTTCTTCTGGCCCGATAATTTCATTGTTATGGGACAGCTTTTTGTCTCAAAGTTCTCTTCATAGTGAGTGAAGAATATCTTCGTAAGGTTTACGTAAATCTTCACCTCAGCTATGAACATGTCAAAACTGCTTCGAGTATTTTTTGTCCTTTGCTTTCTGAACTTAATTTTTCATAATTTTGGCATTTATTTGCATGACGGATTAAAGATGGAATATCTTTAGAATATTTCTCTTAATCTTCAGTACTGTGATGAAGATTGGATCTAACGTAATTTGGTTTCCGTTTAACCTTTCTTCCTGAGATAACTGCGTTGTTACTTTGGGCAAACTTCTGATGTTAGAATTTTCTCTACAGCTGACCGAAGAATGTCTTTTATTGTGCTTAATTCTTCAACTGTTAACTATGAAGAATCAATTTTGAATTATTCTGCTAGTTTGACGTTTCTGTTACACAGATTATTCAATTTTTCTTGGGAAATTCCGCTCGGATAGTGACTTTTGAAGTTGTGCTTTTCTCCTTTTGACGAAAAATCTTCATTGTGCTTTTGTCAGATCTTCAACTACTTAACTGTGAAAATCTGCCCTTATTTTAATGTTTTTAGGTTGTGAAAGCTTTGTTGAAGAAACTCCCGCATTTTTCATTATGTTTTGTTTAATTACATGTTAAACATGGAAATTTGATAGTCGGTTGTTTCTCCGGTGCATCTGTTTTCTCAACTCATCTGGTATGCCCTTGATTAAATAAAATTCCAATTATTCTGGAAAATATTCTAATTTTCTAAATTTCCGACTTCCCAAGCTTTTAATAAATAATTACCAACCATTCATCTTAGCCTGAAGAAAAGCCACTTGTGATTACGGCAATAAATTCAAGGATCCAAAAGAAAGCACCAAGTATAAATTTAATGCCTTATTGTAGCGATAAAAGTCCCTCATAAACCGTTTTATTTATCACAAAGCATCGATACGCGCTTCCTATAAACTCGACAATCGAACAAAAGCAGGCAAAGCATTAATAAAAATTTCCAGACGTTCATTAGATAAGCGCGATATGTTGGTATTTAAAGATGCAGCTCAATTTTTTTGCATTCCATAAGAGAACTCGGACGAGTTTTATTATTGCAGTTGACCTCGGTGTTTGTTAAAAACACATGCTTGTAATAATAATGGGATAAATGCCACAGAAATGCGATGGTGATAAATTTTCCGTTTAATAACGTTCTGAATAAATTACGGTTGTCGAAGGGACAAATACGGGTGTGTTTGGTTGTCCATTTTTGGGTGAAAAGTTAAAAGGGGAATTTTAATTAATATTTTTTTTATTGACTCGAAAATTTGATGGAGTGAGGGTTTATGTTGAAAATGGAAGGGGGAGTTAATGGAGTTTTCATTTATTTTTAGTTTTCGGTGTTTATTTAATGTTTCTGACATTCATTGAAAAAGTAATTAAATATAAATTCTGCATTTTATATGCAGGGCTTTTTGAACTAATTTCAGAAAATATGAAACATCAAACTTACAGAATTTGTTGGTGCCTTAAACGTAGCCCTAAACTTCCAACAAAATTTTAAATTTAGTGTAATTAAAGTAATTTCTGAAAATTTGAAGTATCCATTTATTTAAAGTTTTTACAAGGCGTAAAAATATTACAAATAATCTCAAAACCCCTATAATGGAGATTCAACTTTCGTCTTTAATTTTTGAAGAAATCAAATTCAGATTCTTGAAAGAAATCCCAAATACTTCAGAAAATCTCCAAAATCAAAACTTTTTTTTCAAAAAGCAAAATGTTTAAAAAATATTGCAACTTTTTAAATAATTTTTTTGTCAATGAAGTTCTAAATTCCCAAACATTTTCACTATTTTTTTGTTTATGGTTCTGAATTTTTTTTTATTAATTTTTAGAAAGGTTGCGGTCGCCCTTAATTGATTTTAACTTCTTTTGCCTTTCTTCCCTTTAAACTCTTCCCTCTTGAAGTCTTCTATTTACGTCTGAATTCTTCTTTTTCTTTCATTAGAACGTTGCTTCTTCCTTTAGAACTCATTCCCCCCCCCCCTTTTTCTTATCTTTTTCTACTTTGAAGTTTTTGTTTTGAGTTTATCTGACTAAATGTGTAAATATTTTCGTTTTATAACAATAAACTGAGAAATTTGAAATTTATTAGTTTTTGTCTTTGATGTTTTTATTTTTCTGAATTCGGCTTGATTTCTTCTTCGATCTAGAAATGTTCAAACATTGTTTGAACTTAAGACAGCAATTATTATCCTTAATTGCACTCAGGCAAATGATGAGCGAAGCATCGTTTTAGCATAATAAATCCTGAAATTTCCTTCCAATTCATCAATTAATCTCACGTTTTTAATTTCAGAAAGCCAAGAAAATATTGAAAGATTTGAAGTAATTTTCTAATTTTTCCAAATTTGTGAATTTTACATTTTTACAATAAGTCTTCTTTTGACGAAGACAACATTTTGAGAATTTTTTAAATTTTCTTGTTCTTTTTTAATATGCTTCGATATTGCTGTAGCAGTTTCACCCAATGAAGGTCTAGTAAAGGGAAAAAGAATGCTTTCTTCGCCTAAATCTTCAACTAGTTCAAGTTACACCTAAAACAAAGTGAATTCCATTACAGAATTCTAAGCTAAATTAAGTAAAAATCCTAAAAGAGCCAGGCCTAAATATATTAAAATTAATTAATTGTAATAATTGAGAATTGCATGAACCATAAATAAACAAAATACATATAAAGAAAAATGCGAGAATTTCTTCAGGAAAGTTTAGATACTTAAAACCTTTTTCAACATAAAAATGTTAGACTAAGGCTTGATTTTCATAGTTAGTAGTTGAGCAAAAGTAAAAGAAGATCTGACAAAAGCAAAATGAAGAATTTCTTCAAGGAACTCTAAAGTAAATCCAATTAAAAAGAAGTCCACGCAGAAGCCATCTGTTTGTAAAGAATAGGTAAAAAGTATACCAAAAATTCTTCAATCGTCGTCAACAACATAATTAAGACATTTCTTCTTTGGGTCAAACTATGACCTAAATAGTCAAACAGTCAGAGTTACGTAACTCTTTTTCAAAGAATTCCGAAGCAAACTCCATATTCAAAGTAAAAAAGTCCAAGAAGAAACCACCTGTTTGTAAAGACTAGGCAAACAATGTACCAAAAACTCTTCAATATTTCTCAATAACGTAATGAAGATATTTTGTCTTTGAACCATAAAGCAAACTATCAAGTAAAAAGTCAAAGATGAGAGCCGGATAAGAAAAACCGTGACGAAACATAGCTTCTGACTGGATCTGACAAATCGGGAATGGAAAATAGTATCACAGAACTCTCTAAGTTTAACTCCAATAATAAACCTAAATCAAAATTGCAAGAAAAATTCACCTACTTGTGAATAACAGGCCAAAATAATATCAAATATTAATCGATTGGGAATTTTATGAAGATTTCGTCTTCGAACCGTAAATAAACACAAAGAAAAATGCGGAAGTTTCTCGGGCAAAGTCCAGGCGAAACCTTTCACGAGCTAAAAATATTAATCTAAGGCATCAAATTCTAGGGAAAAGCACAACTTCAAAGATCAGTATATGAGCGGAATTTCTCAAGAGAAATTGAATTATCTGTGTAACACAAACCTCAAACTAGCAGAGTATTCGAAAGTGCTTCATTCTTCATTGTTGAAGAAGTTGAGAACTAAAACAATAGCACAATAAAGATATTCTTCACTCAACTGTAGAGAAAACTTAACATCAGAAATTTACCCTGAACAACAATATAGTTATCTCTCAGGAACAAAGGGTAAACAGAAACTAAATCACGCTAGATCCAATCTTCATCATCCAGAACTGAAGATTAAGAGAAATATTCTGAAGATCTTTAATCCGTAATGCAAATAAATACCAAAATTATAAAAAATTAAGCTCTCAGAAAGCAGAGGACAAAAAAATACTCGAAGCAGCCTCGATGTGTTCGTAGAAGATTTATGTAAACTTTGCTAAGATGTTCTTCACTCAGTGTGAAGAAAACTTTGAGACGAAAAGCTATCTCATAACAATGTAATTATCGGCGCAGAACGTTACTTAAAAATTAAAATGAACAAGCAGATTTGGAAAATTCAACGAAGATATTCTTCGTTAAATTGTGAAGAAAGCCACTACACCAAGGAGAGTAAAGAGAATATCTTATAAATAAAAACCCAAACGAGTCCCCTCATGAACAAAAGTATGGTAGAACAGTTCAGTCTTCACACAACCAAGCAGTTGAAGATGAAGAATTGTGTAAATAGAAGATTTCTTCCTCGAACTTTAAAGAAACCAGACTACCATCGTTTTTCAGATAAATTCGACTATTTATTAAAACAACTTTTGGAGGTAAAACTAACTAATGATGTAATGATCAACTGAAAGATTTCTTTTTGGTGGACTATTGTAAATAGCGCAAAATAAAAGATGATTACTAAGCATCGGAAGCAGAAACCAATATGGAGTTGGCTACGAATTTGCTTATTTGTGAAGAGATTTTACGACGATGAAACAGATGGCCACCGAATTACCTACTTTAGAAGATTAAAAATGTTAAAATCATTCTTCAATGTTAAGAAGACCGAAAACATAGGACGATCATTCTTCAAACTACCCAAAATACAGGCAATAAATTGAAACACTGAGGTGTGCGAAAAGTAATTGAAAACCTACGAAGATAGCCTTTGTGCAAATCCAACATTTCTTTGGGAATTTTTTGAAAAAGGCTTGGAAAATATTTGAAGAAACCATCGCGAAGCCCATGAAATTTCAGTACGTTTCATGTCTGAGGTTAAAGA
Source organism: Melanotus villosus (assembly GCA_963082815.1). Classification (NCBI taxonomy): domain Eukaryota; kingdom Metazoa; phylum Arthropoda; class Insecta; order Coleoptera; family Elateridae; genus Melanotus; species Melanotus villosus. The sequence goes on from OY720425.1 coordinate 54,342,195, forward strand.
AAGGCAAAACCAATAAAAGTCTTCAAATTTTGTATAAAAAGGGCCGAACGCCCTTGGAACTTAAATTGTAATTCAATAACAAACGAAAACCGATGGAGGAGACCGCGAAAATAATTAATTTACAGACACTTTTGTTTTCAATTTTGGAAGACAGCACTCGCCGGCCTTGAAAATTGAAACGAACAAAAATATTCCCAAAAGGAAGAGAAGAAGAAACGAAGGAAAAGTAAACACAAATAAACCGCTATAAACTAATCAAAAAACTCTTCAACATCCGTCCTTATTTCACCGACAATAAAATACCAACCAACCTGATCCGTAAATTTTCATCATCATCAAAGAAATTAATAACGGCTATAATCACGAATTCTTAACACCATAAATTCAAAAGAAATTACGGTATACCCACGAAGAAATTTCATTAAATAAATCCAAATTGACAATAAATCTAACTAATAGAAGACGACGTCGCAATAAAAATGCGAAGAGACGAGTACGATTAAAGTATTAAAAAGACAGGTTATTACAGTTAGGTTTACACTGACCTGCATCCGTTTAGCTCTAGGTGATGGTACAGTATGGGAATGGGAAGTAACTGGAAAGACATCTGTCCATCTGAAGTAATCCTCTCACCTACTGTGCTCGTTAAAAGGAAGAAGCACTCGCGGATTTTTATTTTCAATCCATTGTGTTTGGATTACGGTAATTTTAATTATATTGATTTAATATTCCTTTGTGTTATGGTAAAACAATAAATTTTTGAACATGGTAACCCGAGTTAGTTGATTGAAGTGTTATAAATTGAAAGGTGGCCTAGAATTTGGGTGATTTTGGAGCAAATCTTCCTAGTTAGTTTTTGCAGGAGGTTGTATTCATTTATTTTAGGTTATTTCCGGGAACAAATTTTTAGCCCAAACAAGCAGAATTTTTGAATAAAATAACAAGTTTTAGCTTCCTGGTACTACAAAAAGGATGCCAATAATTCAAAAATTAGGAAAATTTCGGAGTATCACAATTTAAAAAAAAATGCCTGAAACTTTGAAAATCTTCAGAAGATTTTAGTAGATGAAGAAAAATTCAAACTATTGGAAATTCTGAATTATAAGAGAGGTTTTGAGAAGGCAAAATCCAAAAATGTTGGATTTAGAAACGACAAGTCACAAAAACAAAATATGAATTTTCAAAGTTTTTAAATCTCTAATTGGTATTGAAGGAGAAAAAATTAAAATTTTCTGCACTCATTTTGACAAACTGAAACCCCCAATTTTGATTTTGCAGTACTAATGTATTACGAAATCTCTTTTCGAAGAAGTTCCTCATTTTGCTTTTCTTCAGTTGTTTGAGGGTCGAGGCTGAATCTAGTATTTTGTTCTGGTAGAACGTCCCTCCAGATTTTTCTTATGAAACTCGCTTTTCACTTTTTACTTTGGTGATTTGCTTCATTACGTTAAAGGAAGATTGAAGAATTTTTTTAATACTTCTTGTTTATTCGTTGCAAGCGGGTGGTTTCTTCTTTGTCACGTCCTCAACTGTTTGAAGATCCAGTCTGAAGTTAATATTTTTTGTTCGTAAAATGTTGCATCTAGGTTTTTCCTATAAAGCTTTTTACTTGGCAATTTACTTTATGGTTCAAAGAAGATACACTTTTTGCTGCTTATTCTTCACAAACAGGTGGTTTCTTCTTTAATTTTTTTAATTTGTATGTTGGGGTTTGCGTTGGAATTCTTTTCTTGTTGGGTTTTCTTGTGTAAGTTGCTTTTGATCTATTCTTTACTAATTTGCTTTATGGCTCAAAGAAGAAATATCTTCAGTACGTTAGAGAAAGATCGAACAATTTTTTGTACACTTTTTGCTTATTCGTCGTGGTTTTTCCTTGGACTTTTTTAATTTTAATGCGGTTTACCTTTAGATTTCTTTGAAAAAATTCCTCATTTTGTTTGTGTTAGGTATCAAGTGGTTGAAGATCCAGTCTCAAGCTAATATTTTTAGCTCGTAGAACTTTCCTTCCAGGTTTTTCTCTTGAGACTCGCTTTTGACTTTTTAGTCTTAGTAGTTAGCTTTATGGTTCAAGAAAAAATTGTCTTCATTACTCCCTCGCGGAGTGTAAGTGCCAATACCTCTACTTTTTACATTGTTCAGGAAGATTGAAGAATTTTTGATAAATTCTTTGCTATTTATTCTTCGCAAAGATGTGATTTCTTCTTGTAATTTCTTCAATTTGAGTGTTGGGGTTAACTTTAGATTTCTTTGAAGATGTTTGTCAATTTTACTTTCGCCAGGTCTTCAACCACTTGAAGATCGAGCCTGAATCCAATATTTTGTGTTCGTGGAACGTTCCATCCAGATTTTTCTTTGGACTCTTTACTTTGTAGTTTGAGTTATGGTTCAAAGAAATTGTTCAGGAAGATTGAAGAATTTTTGTGATAGATTTTACAAGTTCTTTGCAAACAGGTGTTAGCGTTTGCTTGGGAATTCTTCGTAGAAGTTCTTTTTTTCTAAGTTTTTCTTATTGTAAGTCGCTTTTGGCTTTCTGCCTTTTAATTTGCTTTGTAGCACAAAGAAGAACTTGCTTTTTTACGTTGTTGAGGAAGATTGAAGGATTTTTTGTACATTTTTTGCTTATTTTTCACAAACAGGTGGTTTCTTGTTTAGTTTTTTTTATTTGATGGATAAGTTTACTTTGGTATTCTTTGAATAAATTCTTTTTATGTTGTTTTTTATGTAACTTGCTTTTGATATTTGATTTGGTAGTTTGCTTTATGATTAAAATCTTCATTACGTTGTTGAGGGAAATTGAAGAATTTTTACTCTTTAGTCATTTTTTCACAAGCAGGTGGCTTCTTGGATTTTTTTTTTTTTGATTATAAAAAAGGTTTACTTTAGATTTATCTGAAGAAATTCCCTGTTTTGCTTTTGTCAGGTCTTCAACTGTTTGAAGATCCAATCTGTAGCTAACGTTATTTACTCTTGGAACGTTCCTTCTAGGTTTTCCTTCGCTTGTGACATTTTAGCTTGGTAGTTAGCTTTATGTCTCAAAGAAGAAATATCTTCATTACATTGTTGAGAAATAATAAAGAAATTTTGGTATACTTTTTCGAAGTTCTTTACAAACAGATGGTTGCTTTCTCAAGTTTTTTAAATTTTAGTGTTGGATTTTAGACTTTGAAGAAATTCTTCATTGTTTTTGTCAGGTCTTCAGTTGTTTGAAGATCCAACCTGAAGCTAACGTTATTTGATCGCTGAACGTTCCTTCTAAGTGTTTCTTAAGAAATTCGTTTTTGACATTTTAGCTTGATAGTTAACTTTATGTCTCAAAGAAGAAACATTATTACGTTTTTGAAGAATTTTAATAAAAGTTTGCTAGTTCTTTAAAAACAGGCGGTTTCTTCTTCTTGGACTTCTTTAATTTCAACGGGGTTTACTTAAGATTTCTTTGAGGAAATGTTAATTTTGTCAATTCTTCTTCTTCCTGAAGTGGCGTGCCCCTACAGGACGTTACCGATCTTGCCTCCGTACGTCTGTAGTGTGCGTGTTAATATCATTGTTAAATATTCCTTCTGGTGTTAGCATTGATTTGGCTTTAAACTGAGGCCAACGATATAAACAATAAACCAATTTAAGCATTTGCTCGGCCATCTTCTTTTCTTCTTCTTTCTAAGAATCGGCTTGAATAAAGCTCAAGTTTCAAGTATGGAACTTTTTTGTCTTTCTCGTCTCTGGAAACAACGAATTAAAGGAAGAAATATTTCAGTCATCTGTAAGCCTACTGGAATTCTGCACGTACCAAACGTAATAAAGATGACATCCCATAAAAAAATGCACAGCATGTGTACCATTTAACTAACTGTAACTAAATACCCGTTTAGCGAAAGAATTTTTATTTAAACAAGTTCAAGATACAAGGAAACCAATAAATTTAATCACGAATCGTTTCCTGGCATCCCGCCGAGCAATATCAGTAAAACAACTATACCGTCGTCGTCCTGTTTTGCTAATCTCCGAGCGTACTAGTTCGTAATTAGCTGTCTGTTGGGTTTATTTTTTTCTGTATAGAACAAAGTCGAAGTAAACTCGTTATGCAAGTCGTAAACATTCACTGTTACTAATTTCATTGACAAGACAAGGTTAAAATCGTAGGTTCGGTGACACGACGGAAGCATGGCTAAAAATTACTTGCATTAATGACTACAGAAAAAGGATCAGCCGAAGACCTAAAACTATACACCTCGCACCTGCATGGAGTTGGGTTACAGGTTGTTTGCGAACCGGTTGTTAACCTGCTACATCTTTTCGATTTAAAAATTCTCCTCTCTTCTGTGTGTGTGTACCTTGCGGGTTTATATCAGAAGGTGAAGGCGGTTGTCTCGTTTTTAAATGCCAATACTCATGCATGGGCTTGCTTCAGAAGTATGCGAAAGTCTGTGAGACTTCCGAAGGAAAAAATGGCTTTTAGGAGTTATTCATTGTTGGATAAACTTCTTAAAAATTGCTCGTATGGCTTTGCCTTTGTAGATGTCCTTCGTCGTGTTCTTCTTCCACATCTTTTGTGTCTTCTTTTTCTTCGTCCTTTTCTGTTGTATTGAAGTTTGGAACTTTTCGGCAATTATATAGAAAATTCTCGTTGCTCTTCTTTTTTTCCCAATATTTTTAAGTTTGGTAATAAAAGTAAAATTTGTAAAACAAACCTTACAAAAACCTAAGTTTGCTTAAATTTCAGTTTTTGATGAAACTCACAGGCTGGAACTTTGAACGTGCTTGATGAAGTTCCTTTTAATTTTATTGGCTTTCCAATAGGTAATAATAAAACGGTCTGAAATCCCTGAAAGCTTCAGCTCGGATTTTTTTATTAATATATTATGTTTTCAGTAGAAGTTTCAGTTAATTTAAATTTGCCTGAATTTTCGAGTTTTCGACGGTTTTAATAAAATTCTTTCTGATTTGCTTTACTATTCTGGAATAACAGATTAGTCTGAGTTCTTCACAATTTTGATTTTTAATGAATATTTTATGAAGTTTTCAGACGAATCTAAAAAGTTCGTTGAAGTACCTTCTAATTTTTTTTGTTATTTTAAAAAATAGAATAGCCTGAAGCACCTGAAAGCCTCGATTTTTAATTTTATATTAATATTTTATCCAAACTGAGTTTTCAGTCGAATCTTCATTTAGTTGAAATGTTCTTAAAAGTACTAATTTTCCACAGTTTTGATAAAGTTGTTTCTGACATTTTTTTGCTATTCTAGAGGAACAGAATAGCCTAAAATTTCCTGAAAGCTTCAATTTTGAATTTTTATTAATATTTTATGGAGTTTTCAGTTGAATTTTAAATTAATTTATTTTTGCTGAAATGTTCAAGCTTTCGATACTTTCGTTGAAGTTCTTTTTTATTTTCTTGGTTATTCTAAAATAGCAAAATAGCCTGAAGCACCTGAAAGCTTCAATTTTGATTTTGTACTAATATTTTATCCGAACTGAGTTTTCAGTCAAATCTTCATTTAATTTAAATTTTCTTAGAAATTCAAGTTTTCCACGGTTTTGATGATTTTTTTTTTGTTATTGTAGAAGATCAGCCTGCAAATTCTTGAAAGCTTCAATTTTGAATTTTTATCAATATTTAATGGAAACTTTCTGAGTTTTCAGTCTAATCTTAATTTAATTTGGCTGAAATGTTCAAGCTTTCGTTGCTTTCACTGAAGTTCTTTCTGATTTTCTTGGTTATTCTAAAATAACAAAATTTTCTTAATTATTCTAAAATAACATAATAGTCTGAAATACTTGAAAGCTTCAATTTTGATTTTATATTAATATTTTATTGAAACTTTCTGAGTTCTCAGTCGAATCTTAAACTAAATTTAATTTTGCTAAAATTTTCAAAGCATCGACTGCTTTCGTTGAAAATCTTTCTGATTTTCTTGGTTATTCTAAAATAATTGAATGTTTATTTAATTTAAATTTTCTGGAAAATCCAAGTTTTCCACGATGTTGTTCCTGATTTTTTGTTTATTATTCTAGTGGATCAGAACAGCTTGGAGATTCCTGAAAGTTTCAAGTTTAATTTTTTATTAATATTTTACAGAAACTCTGAGTTTTCAGTCGAATCTCAAATTAATTTAATTTTGCTGAAATTTTCAAGCTTTATCATGCTTTCGTTAAAGCTTTCGTTGCAGACTTTTTTTTGTTTTGATTATTTTAAAGGAACAGAGCAGCCTGGAAATTCCTGAAAGTTCCACTTTGAATCTTTGTTAATAGTTTATGGAAAGTTTCCACGGTTTTGATAAAATTCTTTCCAATTTTCTTGCCTATTCTAAATTAACAGAGGAGCCTGAAACCCCTGAAAATATTTTATGGAAACGTTTTGAGTTTTCAGTCGTCGAACCTTCTCTCAATTTAAACTTGTGTGAGTTTTCAGTTCTTTTTTAAACTTTTCTGAAAGTATGCATCTTAAATTTTCGTAAGTCAATACATTTCTTAATTAAAAAAATAAATTCGAAATTTAAGTTTCCCAAACTTTGACTTTGTTTTGAAGAATTAAAAATATTATTTTCTGTTTTTACTTACCAGATATTTAAATGAATAAAAATAAATGTAAAAATTCTGAAGTAACGAAAAATTACAGAAGTTTAAAATGTCTGAAATTGTTCAGTTTTTTTCTGTAAATTTCTCACCAAGTGGGCTTCCTTTAAAGTTAAATGTTTGAAGTTTTCGCAGAACAAAAAAGGCCGAAAAAAATGCTTGAGGAATTGTTAGGTAGGATTACAAAATGCCGTTTTGTTTTAAGCTTGCCAGCTTAAACAGCCTTTTGTTCTGAAAATGTTTTAAACTGAAACCTTACAAACTCCTGACAAATCTTCAGTTTCTCCAGATAAATCAAACTTGTCCTTTTCATATTTTCTTAGGAATTTTGAAATTGGGGTTATGAATTATGGCTTAAATCTAAAACCAATGCTTTTCTTGTGACTCTGGTGATAACTTTCAAATCCCGAAATATGTTTTGCCTAACTGAAATGAAACCCAACATTTCTTTAACTCGCTGAAAAACTGTAGAACTGCTTTTTTAATGAAGTAATTTTACAGTTTTTAATTTTCTTTGAAACTGTAACAGCTTTAAAATAGATTCTAACTGAAGTTTTTATATTTTAGGATTAAACGTTCACGAAAATTTGAAGAAATTAATCTGGCTTAACTTAGTGGTCTGAAATTTCCAAAATTTGCTCTTTTTAGTTTTTCAGCAGGTTTTTTAGCCCTGATTGTTTTTTTAATTTTCAGATCAAAAATCCTAAAATTATTTAAATTAAAATAGAAATATGACACTCCTGAAAGCTCTTTGACTAGGCTTTTGCCCGATTTTTTTTAAATTTTCAGATCAAAAACTTGCTGGTTTTACATCAAATTGAATTGAATTGAATTGAATTTCTAACTCATTTGAGATTTATATAAGTAAATGCCGAATTGTTCCGAAAATCCGAGTCACAGACTTTTTTGAAAATTTTCAACTGAGTAGTGTTTTGTATCGAATGTTTTTGATTTACAGAACAAAGTTTCTGTTGTTTTTCTTCTGGGCTGAATTCGTAACTAATTTAAAATTTCGAATTTGATTTCCAGAAAATTTAATGATGTTTGTTAATTTTAGTAAAATTCACTAATTTCTGATTTTTCGATAATAAATTCAATTAATTTGCAAACTACATATTTAAATTAAGTTTGCTCTTGGACTATTTTTTCAATTTCACATTTGCGATATTCAGCAAGTTTAGAACAACGATTTTTCTGACAAACCCAGCCTTTTTCTAAAATAAAAATTCATCGTTTAAATCCACAATTTTTCCAACTTTTCCTTTCGGGTACAGTCCGAATAACCACCACTAATTTGTAAGTCATTGATTAAACTTTAATTGCAAGCCCCTTTGCAATTATTCCTTTCCTCCCCATCCTTTTTTCCCTTTTCAAGCTGAAGCTTATTCGATATTAATGACTTTCCCTAATTTACCAAAAAGCTTTCCAATTTCTCTCCGCAGAAAAATCCTGAGGTTTTTAAGATTTGTTCGTTGCTAGTTTTTCTTACTTGCCCATTAAAAATAAATTATAAGGATTGATAATTAGCAAATTATTTTATGATAGAAAACTGTTTTATATTCTTACAAACGATTTTGTAATTTTATAACCATTTTTTAATTACGAATTTTATAACAGAAAAAACCATAAACGACTTGGCCAGTTTCTTGAACATTTCTTCTTAATTTTTTTATAGTAGTGAAATGTCACTAAAAAAATTCAAACAAAAAACTGTGGCCTCATTCTATAACACGACAAGACAAGACAATCACAATCCTTTCGTGCATTTAGTAAGATTGTGTTTTCTTCCCGAGACATATTTCTTTCGTTGCATCACGAAACGTCTGTTTTGAATATACTGAAAGATGTTTTCGTTGTACTAGGCAAAGAAAACATCCAGATATTTTATTTGGTATGTCATCAAAGATCACATCCCAACATTCAGAAGAGGTCAACTTGGTGGTATTTGAATTCAATTTATTTCCTATGGTTTGTTGTTTGGTACTATTCACTTTACATGGCTGGCTCACTTCCACTTTGTTTATTTTGTTTAGTTTTAACCAGGCTTCAACTTGAAAATTTTGATTTCACTCGCTGGTTTTTGAGTTTTGGCTCTGAAATTTGTAATTTCGCGTCTGAAGCTAAAATTAATTGAATTTTCAGGACTGACTATCCAAACTTAAATTAGAAATTTTAGTTTGATACTCAGAATTCGTTTTCAAAGCCATATTTTGGACTTTATTCTGGCTTAAACTTGGAAATTTTCATTGAACTCGCAGAATTTTCAGTTTCAGCTCTGAAACGTTTAATATGAAGTCCGAAAGTCGAAATGAACTGAATTTTCGGGGCTAACTTATTTGAATTTAACTTAAATTTGTTGAAAAATCTGTTATTAAGAATTAAAAATAATTTTAAAATCACAAATAAGGATTTCATAATAAATATTTAAAACATGAAACTAGATATATCAACACAGACGGCACAAACAGAAAATAAATATCAAAATTGATTACTAAATATGTAAGAATTAATTAAACAAAAACAGACCGAGTTTATAAATAAACAAATTAAATACGCAAATTTTGATTTGTCCGGAGCAGTTTGAAGGTTGGAATGTGCCTTCAGCACATTCCATTAGATTGTAATGAAAACAGAAGTGATATTCGCATTGAATTATGCATAAAGGTCGTGTTTTGATATGTGATAAAACTATTTTAAATATGAGGCGTCTCAAATTGGTTTTAGATTTTATGGTGTTGGAAACTTCCTTTACACTTTTAGAAATCTTTTATAATTTTCTAAAATTCTTTTCATATTTTTTTAAAACCTTTTTGATAGGCAAAAGCAATTTTTAACGGCCTTTTGGAAACAGAAACCTTAAATGTACGTATTCTTTAATTAGTTTACTTGCTAAAAATATGCGATGATTAAACTTTATTATAAAAAGTAAACAAAAAATGCAAAGAAACGTGCAACACATCCTCCGTGGGTTTGGAACTCCAAGAATTCTTACGCTCAGTTTAACTACAAACTGAATTTGTGTTTTATTTTTAGTAACTTTAAACACTTGGTTAACTTTGATATTAATTTAACATTCCGAATATGTATTAACATTTCTTATAATAACTTAAAACAGAATAGGGTAAGCTGATAAGACCAAGCAGTGGAAGCTTGGAATTAAAAATTGCAAAACTTGGCAATTTCGCAAAGAAAAATCGACTAATTGTAACCTTTATTAATAAAACAAGTAACGTGCAAACAAGCAAAGCTTAAAAAATTCAAAAAAGCAGAGATTTCAGGAAAACCTTGGCTAATTTTACAGCAAAATAAGCTGTCATTATTAAAGCAAATAAATAAATAAATATACTCAAAGCAAAGCTTCAATATTCCAAATATTAAAAAAAAACAGAATTTCCAAGAAAGCTGCTGAAAATAAAACAAGAGTCCTAAATTAAATATCAACGAGTTTCTAAGAAATTTTTTGTATTAATAAGTAAATATAAATATACAAAAATCGATTGCATTATAATATAAGAATAAACATAAGAGTTTCATAAATAGAGTCATAAGAATCTGTAGATAAGGAACGCAAACAACTCTACGTAAATAATAATTATATGTAGTTATCGAAAGTCTGTTGGCAATAAAAACAGAACTTTGATTAATTCCTTAATAAATATTTGATTGTATTTTTGATAATTTGTACAAATTTGGGGTTTCGTAACGCACATAAATAAATTTTACGACTTCCTCTGTTATTTTTATTGTTTAATGTTGATTCAGAGTTCGTTTTTTGTAAGATGTTCGTGGAATATTCAGGATTCCACTCTTGCTTCTTCTTCTGCTTTTTTCTTTCTATCTTTTTTGTCCTTTCTTCTGTCGTCGCTTATTCTTCTGTTCTTTTTTCCTCTTCATCTTCTTTTCCTTGCTTCCCCTCTTCAGCTTTTTTTCTCATTCGCCTTCTACCCCTTAGTTTCCTTCTTCTTGTCTTACATTTTCTCTTTTTTTTGCCCTTCTTCCTTCCCGCTTCTTCCTTTTCCATATTCGATTTTTTCTTTTTTGAAATCAAGACCAAAGAAAAATATTTTAGGTGGAAGTGGAGCTTTGAAAATTCTACGATATTTTTACATTTTATACATTAAGAAGAGCAATTTTTTATGTTCTGTTTAAATAAAAGTACGGTAAACAATGAAATTTCAAAAATATATTTTTTAAACGATGATATTTAACAAAAAATTCTTTTCTACGTACATTTTCGAATAGTGTTCCATGAGGATTTTCAACATAAAAAGGCGATTAAAATTAATATTTTGATTTGAGACTAAAATCTCGCTGAAAATAGAAAATATATAAAATTTTAACTTGTTTTTTGAAATTACATTTCAGTAGTTAATAAAATTAACTGAAAATAGCGTTCATGTTTTAGTTTGCAACTGATAATTTCCTGAAATTTTGAACGATTTTCACCATAAAAAAAGCAATGGAATTTAAATCAATCTTTCAATTTCCGACTAGAAACTTGCTGAAAAGAGAAAATGTATACAATTTTAATTTGCTTTAGAGAGTACTTTTCAGTATTAAACATAATCAACTAAAATAACAAGGTCCTGAAATCTTGAACCGCCAATTTTATTGTTTCATACGGATTTTCACCATAAAAAGACGACTGAATTTAAATTGGTATTTTAATTTGGAGTGGAAACTTCCTGAAAATAGAAAATAGGTATATAAAATTTTAACTTGCTGTTTGGGATTGCTTTTCTCACTTCCATATTTTAGTGTGCAACTGAAAACTTCCTGAAATCTTGAACGACAAATGTAAGTGTTTCGAACGGATTTTCACCATAAAAAGACGACTGAATTCAAATTGCTATTTTAATTTGGAGTGGAAGTTTCCTGAAAATAGAAAATATATAAAATTTTAACTTGCTATTTGGGATTACTTTTCAGTATCAAACAAAATCAACTGAAATAGCGACAATAGCGTAATAGCGTTCATATTTTAGTTTACAGCTGTAACTTCCTGAAATCTTGAACGACAAATTTTAGTGTTTCACGGGAATTTGCACCATGAAAAGACTATTGAATTTAAATTAATATTTTAACTTGGTTTGGAAGCTTCCTGAAAATAGAAAATATATAAAATTAAAACTTTCTATTTGAGATTACTCTTCAATATTAAACAAAATGAACTGAAATATCCTTTATATTTAGTTTACAACTCTTGAGTTTGAAAATAAAATTTTGAAATTGATTTGTTTCCATTTCTTTTCACCAAATTTTCGTTTATTTTAAGTTTAATCCCAATCCCTTAGATTTAATAATTTTATTTTTTGTAAACTAGTTCTCTGAAAGCGTTGAACATTTTGAAAATACAGCCTGCTTTTCTCTGAGAGCACAATTGTTTTCTTAATAATTTTAGCTTTAAAGAACCAACTTTCCTAGTTTTGGCCCAGATTTTTTAAATTTTTTTGATTTAGTTTGGGAACTCCTGATGTTTTTGATAAATCTGTTGACATAGGGAAGTGTCACACTCGGTCGCAACATGTTTTGTTCTTGTCATTGGCAACATGTAGCGACAGCCCCGCGCCAAGAGGCGCTGCCGCATTCACTATGATTCGTTGTTCTTTATGGATATGTTCATACCTGCGGCACAGCCGCTACGTATATTGTAGTATTCAGTCAATTTAATACTCCTATTTGGCTGGCAGCGGCGCCGCACGTATGTCGTCTGTCCAAAAGTTTAACATTCAAGTTAATTTGTTTAAAAAATGGAAATTTTATTTGCAAAACCAAGAGTTTCTCTCTAAACCTTGGAATTTGATCTTGAAAAATTTAAAAAGCTGCAAACCTGCTGTATTTCTAAAACCAAGAAAAAAACTTTCAGACTTTAATTTTGAATTTTCACACTCGGAACTCAGAATTTGAAGTTTAGATTTAAAAAAAAAAATTGAAGTTAAAAATATTTTTTTTTCTTAGAATGTTGTTTGGAGAATAACAAATTTTAAAGTTTAATTTTTACATTCTCATGTTTAAAGCTGACTTCAAACTCTAATACCAAAAATTGATTTGAGAAACTTGAATTGTGGACAGAAAAACTACATTTTGGAATGTTTTTTGTAAATCCAAGAACTTCTATGTACTTCAATTTTGAGTTTTTACATTCAGAATTTATATTCAAAGATGCCCCAAAATATTTTAATCCGAAAAACGGATTTAAGTACTTGAAACTTCAATTTACAAAAAGGAACGAACCGAAATTTATATTAGAAACCAAGGAATGTTCGAACTTTAATTTTGAATTTTCAATTTAAAATTCGAAATCAAAAAGCTGGCCTCAAAGACTTTAACTTGGGAATTTGCAAAATAAAAAGCTTCATAATTTTGAACTGTCAACTTTAATTTTAATCCCAAATACCGGTTTAAATAATTTTGGATTATGATAAAATTCGAAATCAAAGTAAACCACAAAGACATTTACCTCGGAACTTGGATTAAACGACTTGAAATTTCGATTAGAAGAAGAATCCGAAGGTTATAAATTAACTTTGGAATTTTATTTCCAAAATAAAGAACTTCAGGCTTTAATTTTGAACTATAAATTTTAATTTTGATCCCAAAAACGGATTTAAAAACCTAAAATTTCGATAAAAGAAAATAACAGAAAACTGAAGTTGGAAACTAACCTTAGAAATTTATTTCTAAAATCAAGAAGGTTTGTTTAAGCTTTGATTATGAATTATCAATTTAAAATTTGAATTCAAACACTTTAACCTCGAAGTTAATATTTAAAAACCTGAAATTTCCGAATTTTACAAATTAAAAGATTTTACAATTGATTTGCAGTTTCTCATATTATGCAAATAAGTGGCTTTCCTTTTCTTTTCCTAATTTGAATTTCAGCCTGATAATTTCAAATTTATTCAGAAAATTAAAGAAATACAATTCTATAAAACACGTTTCGGGGAAATGTCACAAATTAAGTCAATTTTTGGTTCTGCATTTCCAATTTTAGCTAAATCGTTCCCTTTTTTGCCAAAAGTCGATCTCATTTATAATGAGATATTTTTTAGATTTCCTGTGGAAGTTTCATTGAGTTAGAGGAACATTTTTGAAAGCGTTTTTCAATGTATATTTTCCAAACTCGATGATACTTCCTCTAAAAAGAAAAACTAATTTTGAATGATCTAATTTCTTCTTCTTCCTTCTTCGTTAGGCTAATAGTTTTCGATTCAAAAATTTTTTCGGAAGACTTTTATCGCAGATCAGTTGTTGGAAACTCAAATTTTGAGTTAAATTTGTCTTTTTAAAAATTTGTTTCTTTAAGAAACCCTATTTGACCTGGTTTTTAGAAGAATTTGAAAGTCAATGAATGAGATTTCAACCCTAAGGGTCGGTATTTCCATCTCCTAATAAATTTATTCTCCTATTAAAAACCTGTTAATACAATCGTTTCCATGGAAACTATTTGCCAAATAGCTTATTAGGAGGTTTTATTAGGAGATTGAAAGACCGGCCCTAAATTTAGTAAATTGTCTTAGCTTTTACCGAAACCAGCCTTTGGAATACATCAGCAACAAGTTTTGGAAATTTTCGGAATCCACGCTGAAGGTTGGATTTTTTATTTATTTTTAGAAGAATCTAAGGTCAACGGGTGAGATTTAGGCCCTTAATTTAATAAATTATCGGAGTCTTTTATGAGTTAACAGGATAAACTGCTTTATTTGCTGGAAAATGTCAAAGGAAAAATCTCAATAATTTCAGAGAAAATTAACAATTTTTTCCAAGGCAATAAAGCAAAAAATCTATTTTCTTTAATTTTGCTTCCCCAAAAATTATCGAAGAAATACAGTAAAAAGGGCTAGTTTTATGCTATTTGTGCCCACAAAAAATCCGCAACTAGCAATTAAAGAAAAAAGCCCAAGTCATCCATCAGCTCCCGAAAATACGTTAAATTCCCCATACGCGATGCGGGTCTTTTAAAAAAAATTTATAGCCGACTTTAGTTGACCTTTGTCACTTGACCCCGGATGTCTACAGGGTCTAGGAATGCAGCCAGTGACACCCTCTTTATTTCTTTACTCTGGGATACTCAACTTTAATTAATGGGTTCATTACTGCTTAGTTTCAACGCTTTCAACGCCCAACTTTCCTCTTACATTACATATTTAAGCAAGAACGCCTTTTTCCTCTTAAACAGCCAAATTAAAGCTGTTTATTTCCTACATTTTTTAGTGTTTTCTTGCTCTGACACGTTGATGGTTTTTAGAATTTGGTTAGATGTTTGAGTCTGTTGGGCTGAGTCTTACGTTAAAAGTTTAGATGATTTTGGGGTTTGTTTTACGAATTTGAAGTTTGTTTAAAAAATTATTTGTAATTTGTGAGCTTGATAGGACGAAATTTAAGTTAAAAGCTCCCAAGTTTTAAGGCTTGCGTAACTTTGGGGTTTGTTTTACGAATTTGAAGGTTCATTATTGAATTGTGTTTTGTTAAAAAATTATGTGTAAGTTTTAAGGATTGAGTAACTGATTGATGGTGTGGTTTACGTTTTGAAAATTAATTTTCACGAATTTTTTATTAATGATTTAACCATTTTTTTTTAAATAAATAAATTGTTAAATTTCAGCTTGCTTATCGAAGTTTTCTTTTTTCAGGTGAGTTTCTTTGTCCCATCAAGAAGTTTCCTGTTCCGAAGGAAGTAAGTAAGAATAACCCTTGAATCAAACTGGTAATTTTAGATACTTAAACTTAATTAAAACAGAATTCCTCTGAAGCACATTTGAATATTGATACAAAACAGGCGGAAATGCCAGAACTCCGACAGGGCCCAAACCATAAATTAGCTTAATTCGATTAAAGCCTAAGGTCGCGAACTTTACAAATTACAATTTCGCTGTTGGAGACCATTTTGTCAACACGTGTTAAATTTCTGCTTTAACATAATTTCCAAAGCTTTGCTTCTGTTTTGAGTTCTAAGCTCCCAAGTTTGTTCCCAACTGTTAAGTACAGTGACCCAAACTTTTTCATACAAATTCTTCATCTCATCTGCTTTATATAACAAAAAAATCCAAAGAATTTGTTTACCAATTTAAAACTTCACACTTCAGATAGTCTGATGTTTATATATAGCGCCGGATTTAATTATTTGTAGTATGCTATTCTTGGAAGGCCTTTTTCTAGTAAACAATCGTGGAATTTTATTGCTTTAATTTCTGAGTTTGCAGAATGCTAAAGGGTAAGCGTGATGTGTCAATTTGCAAAACTCGCGTGTTTGCTTACTTATGGTTATGAATATTATTGATGTATAACTTAAGATTCCAGAAGGAAAAGTATGCAAATTGATGCAAATTGTTGTCATATTTCGTAATTTAATCAGCGCGGATGCTTGGAAGATGGTGCAATACGCGAGTTTTAAAGTTGGGATATAAATTGAGTTAATTAATAATGCGGATGGAGACGAAGCTTCAATTTACTTACTTTCAAAAGAGTGAATTAATCAGTTTTGCCGGGGTGACCGAGTGGTTAAAGCATTCGGGTACAGCGCGGACGGTATAGGGGTCAAATCCTAGTCCGATGTTCGGTGGGTGGCCTACCCAGTCACTGAAAATAATAATTGGGAACCGAAACACAGTGGTCGAGTAGGGAAAGCTTACCAAACCCCGTACGTATAGCGTGCGAAACTTAGGAGGTCTTAACTCTCCATGTTGCCGACCATGCTCCTTCGTGGGGCGTTAGTGCCGATACCCTTGCCTTTGATGTCGGTTTTGCAACCTTTCGTCCTTTCTGGAAACAGAAAGCTAGCAATACATTTGCAAATAAAGCCTTTGTGGTTAGCTTTGAGTTTGAAATTAGCATTCAAACATTTACGTTCTAGAAAATTAGATTTTGCGAAATTCCTAAATTCGAATTCTTTTTAGAGATGAAGTCTAACATCATTTTTTTAATCAAAATTTAGATATTAAAATCCATGTTTCCAACTTGAAACCTTTGGGATTAACTTGGAGTTTAAAATTAGCCTTCCAAAATTAAAGAGATGATTTTGAAGATGAAGATTTTAAGTCAAAATTTAGAGATTAAAATCGAGATTCCCAATTTGAAATCAGGTTTTTGGCCTTTTAAATTCTTTAATTCAAAACTGAAAGGAAATTCTTGGCAATTTTTATTCTAAAAGCTACTTTTACTTGTGTCTGAATTTTTTCTTAATTTTTCAAGGTTTTCATTTCAGTTCAATTTTTCAAATTCCCGACATAGCCTTTGAGGTTAGCTTTAAACTTCAAATTGAAATTAAAAACCCAATTCTACAGCTTTAAACCTTCAAGAATTGGAGGTTTTAAATTCCAACTAGAAAGACCTAAATAAATTAATGGCTTTTTAGGTTTCTGAGAATTTTACTCAGAAATTATTCTAAAACCTAGTGAGGTTCTTGGCCTTTTAAATAAAATTCTAAAGTCGATCTGTAATTTCAGATTATTTTTTATAAATTTCAGGATTGTGAAATCAAATTCCGGGGTTGAAGAGGAATCTAAATTTAAATTATAAATTGAAAATGAACAATTAAATCTTCAATAATTTTTATTTCCCAAGTTGAAGCCTTTGGGGTTAATTTTGATACAAAAATTAAATTTTTTTTGGAAAATCAAATTCTTTAATATTTTTTTAATCGAAATTTCAGATTTTTCAATCCTAATTTCGGCAAGACATTAATTAATTTTCGAACAGTTTTGAACCTTTGATTAAAGAAATAATTTTTTAATCAAAATTTAGAGATTAAAATCCATGTTCCCGATTTAAAGCATCTAAAATTGATTCTTTCAAAATTATCACTTTCTGAACAGATTTAAGCCAAAGTTTTTAATTTTAAACTGCCTGAGTAGAGGTTAATTTTTAATTTTATTGCTGGGGTTTATTAGTGTTATGGTTTCAAACTCCCTTGGAATTACACTCCAGGCGCGAAACTTCAATTGTGTTTCGATTTTCTGTGTCAGTTTTTAAATTTGTCTCAGCTTCTGAGGTCAATCCAACAATTATGTAAATCTGAGCTAAACATAATATTATAACTTTGGTATTTAACTTGAATTTTGGTTCCAATTTTGAAGCTTCAAAAGTGTGTTTAAACTGAGTTGCAGGATATCGAATTTAGGGGCCAAAATACCCGCATTCAAAGCCGAACTTTTTGCTTCTGTAAAGACGAAGTTCGAAATTTGTACGATTTGTATTTTTTTGTATGATTTTTTTAATTCAAAATGAAATGATTTTGCAGGAAATAAAAATTTGAGACGAATCAACCAATTAATACGGATTTACCTAATTATTAGATACTGATAAATTATAAACTGTTATTTTGTGAAAGAAAATTTCCAAATTTTTCTGTATAAACGCCTTTGAGTCAGCTGTAAATTTTTTATTTCAAAATTTAGAAGTTCTACACTTTGTTTACACTTGATTTTCACAATCTACTCTCCAAAATTTTGATTTTAAATTGGACCTGCCTGAAAAGGTTTTTGAAGGTGAATTTCGAATTGGTTCCTTTTTTCAGCGTTTTAGGCCAAATAAATTTGAATTTCGGCGGTTTAAGCCAGTCTGACTTATTCTAAGTCAAAAACAATCTGATGTTTTGATCCTAAAATCATAGCTTTCAAATTAAAATTGAAAATCAGAAGTGAAGCTTCAAAATATGGATTGTGAAATTCAAAACACTTCTTCTTAATTTTATTTCGGGTTTTTACATCATAATTTCTCGTCTTTGAGATAAACTTTGAACTCAAAAGCAGCGTTGTAAAAAAATTCAAATTTGATATTGAAATTTTGAAGACAATGCGGTTGTTTACTTTGAACAGTCTGGAAATAAAAATTTCAAGATTGCTTGCAACATTAAATCACTCGAAAGTTTTAGACATTTTGGAATATGAATCTTTAAGGTTAGTTTTGAAATTGAAAACGCAGAATTTAAGCTTAAAATGCTTTGATTTTGAAAATAAAATTCTGCAATTGGTTTCTAATTTTAGTTTTTCAACGAAAGTGTCGAAGTTTCAGGTTTAAAAAGTCAGATTTTAAGTTTAAAGTCTGTGGGGTTAGCTTTGTGATCCAAATTAGGATTCAAAATGTTTCTTGGAAGGTTAAGTTGTTTTTTTCGAAATTTTAGATATTAAATTGACGAGGATAGCTTCGAATTCCGTTAGTACTTTTTCATATTTACCTAAGTTTGAAATTATGCTTTCCAGTTGTTATTCAAACTAATTTAATAGTTAATTAATTCGAGGGATTACAACAATTAATTGTGAATTTTTTCCTAATCAAAAGCCGATTAACCAAAAAACAATCTGTCATCAATTAATTAAAATTTCTTAAATTAATCGTAAATCTGGTCAATCAAAAATTGAACTGAAAACTTTGAAAAATTAAGTAAAAATTCAGACACAAGTAAAAGTAGCTTTTTTTCAAAGTTTTCAGTTCAATTTTTGATTGCAAATTGTTGAGGTTGACTTAGAATATAAAATTCAAAACCGGCTCAACGTTTTGATATTTAAAAAAACTGTCTAAAACTAGCAAAAATGTAAAAGGAAGCGGGAAAACGAAATGAAAATTGAATCAGTTTCGTGAAGTTTAGAATTTCAGGATTTTACAGGCGCCTCCACCAAAACCGCCCTACCTTTCGCTGTTATAAGTAATATATTTAGGGTTCCATATGTCATACATGTTCTCTTAGATGTTCCTTTTAGCAGACAGATTTAGAATAATGGAGTACATAGGTACTTCTAGTAAGACGTTAATAAATTACTTTGGATTACATGATGATTTACTGGAGCTTTTTACTCATGAAAATTTTTGGTTACGTGTAAGTCCAGGATATTTCAAGTCTTAAGAAATCTTGCTATATATTTAAAGGACGAAATAGCAAATCCACCATGCATTCAGAATATTAATGCTTTGTAGAATTTTTTGTTGTTGTTTTTGTAGAGCACATCCTACTTTTGGTGATGTTTGCAAACTTACCCATCCGTAAAGCTTACTAAAGCAATTAAATAATTTAAAAAATCCAATTTTCTAATGTTCCAATTAACCTCATTTTACAAGCAGAATTTCAGCGTCTTCTCAAAAAACAAAAAAACAGTTAGAAAACTGACCATGCATTAAGAGTGCAACAAAGAACTTCTTAGAAAGTTGCAGCTGCAATTTACGCATGCATATCTCGTTTAATCATCGTGGGTTTTAATAATATAAATGCCTTTGTCTCACAGATTTCTCTGATGCACGTTTAAACACTCATAACTTAATCAAGTAAATTGCACGTAAATTATTAAGATGAAGAGTAAGACATTCCTGCTGCTAATCATCAAACTTGATGTTATTCCGAAGTAGAACGCAATTCATTTTTGCGTATGTAGAAACACGGAAAGCTTGTAATTATGTACTTAACGCATTGCTTTTTGATGAATCATTTTGTTTATCCTATTAAAAATTAGTTTTGCGTAATTCCGTTGTTTTAAATCAGCTTGAAATTAAAATTCTGCCTACGTTTGAAGCTTAGCTTCTAAAGCCTTTTATTTATCATATTTATCATCGTAAACGGAATCTCAAGGAAACCCCTGATAAGAATTTTTAAAAATAAAATAAACACGCATATTGCGTGCTTTAACATATTATTGTTCTCAATGTATGTGACCTAAAATTAAATACATAAAGCTTGACCGGCTGTTTTTAATGGATTTTCCTTGTATTTTTCCCTTAGTTTCCTATTTCCCCAATTCAATTAAATTTTTAGGTGGTTAGGCGTTTTAAGTGTAAAAAAGCAATAAACTGGGTTTTAATTTAGGTTTACTTACGTATCCTCTTGATTTATCGGTCGAGTTATTAACAGAAAGGTTTACGGTGATCGTTAAATCAACAGTAGTTAGTTTAGTAGCGTAAATAAAACAGCCGTTAATACGTTTTCATCTAATTCGAACTTGAACTGAATTACGAAACGAGAGAAGTCATTATACGGTTTGATAGATTTAAAAGGACGTTGACCAGAAATTTTAATTAATTGATAACAGATTTTTTTGGTTAATCGCCTTTTGATTAGGAAAAAAAGCACAATTAATTACTGTAATTTCTTGAATTAATTAATTAATTAATTATTAAATTAGTTTGAATAAAAACTGGAAAGCATAGTTTCAAACTTCGGTAAATATGGAAAAGCACTAACGGAATTCAAAGCAAATTTTAAATGCCTCAAAGATTGAATTTGAATATCTAAAATTTCGAAAAAAATCATTTTGAATCCTAACTTCGATCACAAAGCTAACCCCCACACACTGAAACTTCGACAGTTCCATTGAAAAACTAAAATTAGAAACCAATTGCAGAATTTTATTTTCAAAATCAAAACATTTTAAGCTTAAATTCTGCGCTTTCAATTTCAAAACTAGCCTTAAAGATTCATATTCCAAAATTTCTAAAATTTCCGTGTGATTTAATATTGCAAGCAACCTTGAAATTTTTATTTCCAGACTGTTAAAAGCACCGCCCGTTCTGCATTTAAAAAATCCGAATTGTTCGAGAAAAAACGGTTAAGTTAACAACCAATTGTTGGATTTCAGAACCAAAGCATCTCCTTCAAAAGACGAGAAATTTTGATGTAAAAACCCGAAAGTGTTTTGAATTTCAAAATCCATATTTTGAAACTTCACTTCTGATTTTCAATTTTAATTTGAAAGCTAACATTAATGATTTTAGGATCAAAAATTCAGATTGTTTTTTTGACTTAGAATAAGTCAGACTGGCTTAAACCGCCCAAATTCAAATTTATTTGGCTTGAAACGCTGAAAAAAGCAACCACTTCGAAATTCATCTTCAGAAACCTTTTCAAACAGGTCCAATTTGAAATCAAAATTTTGGAGGGTATATTATGAAACTTAAGTGTAGAACTTCTAATTTTTAAAATAAATATTAAAATTTACAGCTGACTCAAGGGCGTTTAAACAGAAAAATTTGGAAATTTTCTTTCACAAAATAACAGTTTAAATTAATAATGATTGATCAGTAATAATTAGGTAAGTCCGTATTAATTAGTTGATTCGTCCCAAATTTTTATTTCCTGCAAAATCATTACATCTTGAATTAAAAAATCATACAAATTTCGGCAAGGAAGTTCAAATTTTTTGCTTTGAATTCGGGGATTTTGGCCCCTAAATTCGATATCCTGCACCACAGTTTAAACACATTTTTGAAGCTTCAAAATTGGAACCAAACTTCAAGTTAAATACCAAAGTGGTAATATTATGTTTATATTGTTTATCTTAGATTGACATAATTGTTGGATTGACCTCAGAAGCTGAGACAAATCAACCTGATCAAATTTAAAAACTGACGCAGAAAATCGAAACACAATTGAAATTTTGCGCCTGGAGTGTAAATCCAAGGGAACATAATAAATCCCAGCAATAACATTGAAAGAATCAATTTTAGGTGCTTTCTAAAATCAAAGGTTCAAAACTGTTCGAAGATTAATTTCGAAGTCAAAGGTGGCCTTGCCGGCTTTAATAACTCGAAATTTGGATTGAAGAATCTGAAATTTCGATTTAAAAAATATTAAAGAATTTGATTTTTCAAAACAATTAAATTTTTGAAGGCTAATTTCAAACTCAAAATTAACCCCAAAGGCTTCAAATTGGGAAATAAAAATTATTGAAGATGTAATTGTTTATTTTTAATTTCTAATTTAAATTCAGATTCCTCTTCATTTCAAAATCCTGAAATTTATAAAAAAGAAACTGAAATTACAGATCAACTTTCGAATTTTATTTGAAAAGCCAAGAGCTTCACTAGGTTTTAGAGTAATTGCTAAGTAAAATCCCCAGAAAGCTAAAAAGCAATTAATTTAATTTGGGTCTTTCTAGTTGGAATTTAAAACCTCCAATTTTTTAATTTAGGCACCAAAGCCTAAATCGAAGATTTAAAGCTTTAGAATTGGGGTTTTAATATCAAATTGAAGTTTAAAGCTAACCTCAAAGGCCATACCGGGAATTTGGATTTAACAATTTTAAATTTCGACTTAAAACAAATAATTTCAAAACTTTTAGAATGTTATTTCTAAACTAAAATAAATAATCAAACTCTCAGTTTGGATTTCTGATTTCAAAACTCACTTCAAAAGCTTGTATTTGAATTCTTATATTCGAACTCTGTTTTTGAATTTTTGATTTCAAAGTTCACCTCAAAAGCTTTTCATAATTTAAAGCTGTAATGAAGAAATTCAAAACTAACCTGACGGGTTTGGTTGGGTTCGCAATTTGGAATTAAGAAACAAATATTTCGCTTAAAGTAAAACGGAAATTTGAAACCATTTTTCTCTCAGAATTTCCGTTACGAAACTGAAAATGCTCAATTTTCTATTTTGAAATTAATATCTAATGCTATAAAGACTTTAAGAGCGCGGAATTTGATACTGAAAACTTCAAATATTTATTTAAAAATTAATGGTAATATTACGAAAAGAGCTTTCATGCTTTAATTTTGAATTTTCAGTTAGAAAAAATTGAAAGCTAACCTAAAAGCTTTTGATTGCGAAATACCAGATATTTCACTTAAAAAACCTGAAGTTCGAAACAATTTTTTTCCTTAGATTTGTGTTGGCCACAATTCCAAAGGAGCTTTCGCGATTTAATTTTGAATTGTGATCTTCAAAAAAATCAAAGCTTTTATCCCGTAAATTCCGAATTAAAAACCGGACATTCATTCCGCTTTAAAAAACCAGAAGCAGTTTTGCTAGACTTGTGTTTTCCACAATTCCAAAAGAGCTTTCGCGATTTAATTTTGAATTTTCAGTTAAAAAAAATCAAAGCTAACCTAGAAGCTTTTAACCCCGAAATTGCGAATTAAAAACCAGACATTTCGCTTTAAAACCCTGAAGTTCAAGTAGACTTGTGTTAACATTTTAAAGCTTTAATTTTGCATTTTCAAATTCAAATCTAACCTTTAGAGACTTTTAAACCCACAATTTGGTGTTAAAAATCGTAAACAAACTTGAGAAAGGCTAACTTTGGAATTTTATGCCCAACACTAAGAATTTTCAGGCTCTAATTTTGAATTTTTACTTTCAAAGCTTAAATCGAAAAATTACAATTCCGAAATTTGGATGTGAAGATCTGAAATTTCGATTTAAAAAATATGAAGTTTGGGATTATTTCCAAAAAAGAAAGTTCAAGTTATTAAAATTCAAGTTCGAAAGAAACCTCGGAGTTGGTTTGAAAACCCTGAATTTTCCTAATTTTAGGACCTTTTTCTTCTTTCTTACGATTTTCAGCAGCATAACTTCAAACCTAACTAGAAAAAAAAAATGAAACATTTAAGTTATTTTCACACATTTTTCAAAATTGATATCGTGTCAACCTTGCTTTTGTAAAAGACACATCTCAATGTTTAATAAGAAACCACACAACGTCCCAATATCCAGAAAAAAATTTAAAACTCCAAACGCACTTTAATAATCAAAAATACAACCATGAAAAATAAAACCCAACCAAGTTTATCATAGTATAGTATATAATATGTCCATTTATAACTGCACGAAACCACTTGCCCCCCCCTCTAAATCGACCCCGCTCGTTAGAATCCGTTGAGATATAAATTTTTATTTGGTAAACGTGTATTAAATATAAAAGCATCAACTTGCAAAATCAGAAAGGAAAATAACGAAATTGCAAATTCGTATTGCGCATCAGTTGTGATGTGGGACGACAGCTGCTTCTCAATCTTCATCTTCTTATTAGAGAGCAATTTATATGTGTCATAATAAGTCTTTGTTTAGTGCAATGCACTGTACGTGATTGAATGAGACGACAAGTCGAACTTATACTTATTTATTTATGATAATAATACACCCCAGAAATACAAAAAATTTTTTTTTTTTTTAATCTAGATCTTTAATGTACTTTAAAGGATATAATTTGAGGTAACCTCAATCTTCAAATTAATATTAAAACCAATTCTTATCAGAAATTGGAATGATTTAAAATCTCGTAATTCAAAAGAAAACTGCTGAAGAATTCCGTGCCATGAAACTTTCAGGGCAACCCTCGTATCTTCTCCTCATAATCAATTAATTAATAACATCTTTGTGGTGCAGATGTTAACATTTGCTGACAATGAAACCACAGACATTTCAAAACCTTATCAACGCCTGGCATTTAAACACAAGAACCAGTTAAAAAGCTCAGTACAAGTAAGTCTTTGTATGAAGTAGTTTACGTGAATTATTAATGAATAAAAGTCAAAGAAACAAGCAATGCACTTTATGAATTGTCGGTGTTAAGCTACGGCTTGAATTAATGAGCGATTTTCTTGAGTTCATGGCCGATGTCCTGGTCTACTAGTAGCGATTTAATAAACACATCTGCTACGTGTGTGTTCCACATTTGCTGTTTCGCTATTTCCGTTTGTGTTCTTCCTAAATTTAGAGTTAGTTTTGGAAGTTCGTTGATTTTGTTTATCGATAGTTTTTTTGTTAAAATCTGTCTTTCATGAACCTGGCAATTTAGGCTTAACAATCGTTCAAATTTAGCCATGCTTGAGGCTTGTTGCTAACTTAAACAAGAGAAAATCCAAATTTGAGTTTGTTAAAGTTTGCTTCGTGTTAATCTGCTGAAAAACAATGAAAGCCCAGAATGTTCAAGCTTCGAATTTCCTTTTAAAAACTTGTGGATTAAATCAAGCCTTTAGATGTGTATAAAATTGTCCTTTGGAGTGTAAAATCGTCCTTTTAAAACCTATTCTAAGGTAGAAAATGAGGTTGATTCGTAAAGCGTTCATAATTCGATTTTGTAGATTAAATCAGGGAATAACTTTCTTTACAATTTTTCCCTGAAGTTTACAACTTAGCATTCTTAAAGCATACGCCTTACCTGGGTTTTGTTTTATTTTATGTAATTGTTTAAGATTTCTATTTAGAATATAAAAATCTTTCATTTAAAAGATCGTAAGAAAACAGTTGGGACATTTTCAATCCTGAAAACTCGTCCTCAGACGTGTAATAATTTTTCAGGTTTTTGAGGCTTAAATTTCTGAAAATTTCAGTCGTTGACATTCAGAATTTTAGAAAACGCCCAACTTTTGAAATTCGCCTTTTGCATCCTGAAAACTCGTAATCAGATGTTTATTAATTTTTAGGTTTCAGTTTGATCTTTTTCGATATTCGGAATTTAAGAAAATTTCCAGTTTTATAAAATGTATCTTTTAAGCCTTTTGAGGCCCCTAAAAATACATTCTGGCATAGCAATTTGCATCATGAAAACTCGTAGTCAGATGTTTATTAATTTTTAGATTTCAATTTAGTCCATTTTGAAAACCAAAAAGCTTTTCTCCCTCTTTTGTAAGAAACTTCGTGGATGAATCGCATCTTCAGTATTTTTCCAGCTCAATAAATAAACAGACAAACAAACTTCGTTTAAAATAAAAAAAGAAAACCTGACAGGTCTGGAAAGAATAAATTTCGCAAAGGATTTTCTTAATATAAATAAATCCCCATGAGTAACGGGGAACACCGGATTGTATTCAGCAAGAATGTAATTCCCAATGGGAATAAGTTGATATTATTGTATCCAAGTAGGAAGTTTCTTGAGTTTCCATTTTTAGTTTATACTTGCAAATATTCATTAGGAAAACCTGTACTTTCAGGTCCTGTAAGTATGTTGCCTTTGTCTTCTAATCATATTTTTTGCCAAATTAACCTCAAGTTTTAGATTTGTTTAAAAATAAAGTCGAAGCAAACCTTCAGCTTACTTTTGAAAGTGACTTTTAGGTTTTTGTGTAAAATTTGCCTCTTTGCTTTGCTTTGCTTAAATATTAAACTACAAATTGAAATCCTCAAATTCAGATAAAATTTACATTCGAAAAATGTTCCATTTTCTCCAAACTAAGTCATAAAAGCAACTTCGAAGATGAATTAATTTTGGGATTAACCTAAGATATCAACCAAAGATTAATTTAGGAAAGAGACAGAATTTCTTCCTTTCCTTTTCAATTCAGATGAAAGTCACTTTGAAAGGATACTCTTCAGCTTCCCCATTTTCTCTAAATAAAGCCATAAAACGAATTAACTTTGAGATTAACCTAAGATTTCCGAGATGTTAGGACTAACTCAAGATTAATTTAGCAAGGAGTCGGGATTTCGTCATCGTTTTTTCAATTCAGATGAAAGTCACTTTGAAGAGTTGTTGTTCAATTTCTCAATTTTTTCCAAATAAAGGCATAAAAGCATCTTTTAAAACTTGTTAATTTGGGATCTTAAGATGTTATAGAATTAATCCAAGATTATGTTACAATTCAGATGAAAGTCAGTTTGAAAAGGCGTTCTTCAGCTTCCCCATTTTCTCCAAATAAAGGCATAAAAGCACATTCGAAAACCAATTAATTTTGAGATTTCCAATATGCTAGGATTAACCCAAGATTAATTTAGGAAAGAGATAGAATTTCGTCCTTGCCCTTCAATTCAGATAAGTCACTTATGCTCTTCAGCTTCCCCAATTTCCCCAAGTAAAGGCATAAAAGTACCTTCGAAAACGAACTAACCTTGGAATTAACGTAAGATTTCCAAGATTAATTTAGGCCCTGACTTTGCAATTCAGATTTCAGTCACTCTTAACTTCCCATTTTACCAAACAGAACAAGGCACAAAAACATCTTCGTAAACAAGTTAATTTGGGATTAGCCTAAGATTCTTAACAATT
Organism: Melanotus villosus; assembly: GCA_963082815.1. Classification (NCBI taxonomy): domain Eukaryota; kingdom Metazoa; phylum Arthropoda; class Insecta; order Coleoptera; family Elateridae; genus Melanotus; species Melanotus villosus. The sequence goes on from OY720425.1 coordinate 54,369,452, forward strand.
AAGATTAACTCCGGATTAATTTAGGAAAGATTTTCAGGTTAAATTTCAGAAAGAAGGTGCCAATTTAGGAATTTTATTCCGAAAACCAAATATTCGAAGCTTGAATTTCAGAACCGATTTGTGGTAGACAAATTGTCCAAAAAAGCTTGCAATTCTTCAGCATTAAGCCTGTTAAACCGTTTATACAGCCACATAAACGGAAAGGCAATCTAACTGTCCACTGAAATCAGCTATACACATCGGAATTTCGATCATTTACGGTGTCGTTACGTTTAACACCAATTAAGTATCACACATCCTAAATTAGGAGAGAAATGCTCAAGCCGCATAATAATTTCTATCAGTCTGATTAGTTTTTAAGAACGTAACAAACACCTCAAGGCATCCACATTGCAAAAGCAAAGAATTTGCGTTTACACCGACGTGCGAAGATCGTACGATGCTTATCAATGAAGGATTGCTAACGCCCAACTCGTAAACAATACTCAACAGCTTGAAACAAAAGAATGCGACTTGTTAAATTCTAATCGCGAATAACCTTGGTTGATAATTACTTTTGCTTGTTGGCAAAACAGTATTATTTACTGTGTATTTCAAGTACGAGCGGTTTTTTTTCGGAGATATTTACAATCGTTTTATCTTCATGGACGGCGGTTATTTCCTGAAAAACCTGCTGACCTACAAGGATGGTGAACTAACTACGTATTTCGAGTGAATTTTATGTTATATTAAAACATGCATAACGATGAGCTCATAAATGTTTGTACTAAAATTTAAGTGGATATTGCGCTCTGAAAACACAAAAGTGTAATCGGGGGTCGTTAATTTATGCAAGCGTGTAAGGGGGTTGCCCTACTATTAGTCACCATGGGGATTTAGATCGTGATTCAAGACCGGCGAAGGGGATGATGTATGTCCATTAGTTTGTGAATGTTTTATGTCATCAATAATAAAAACGAAAATCCCAGTAAACATTTATAAATTTCCTGAATTTGCACTTAATTTTATGTTTAGGGGGTGATATACGTTATTATGGGGGTAGTAAAATTCTTGAAAAATGGGGAAGTTGTTCCGACTTTTCTGTAGTAAATGAAGAGGAAACTTTGAGTTTGATTAAGTATTCGAACGTTTAATTCAGTTGTCTTATCAATCAGGAAAGACGTTTGGGAAGATAGAGAAGTTGAAGAACCCATTTTGAAAGAAAGGACAAAATCCTGTATTCTTCGTAAATTAATCTTTGATTAATCGCAACATCTTTACAATCTTAGATTAATCCCAAAAGTAATTCATTTTCGAAGGTACCTTTGTGGCTTTATTTGGAGGAAATGGGAAGTTGAAGAACACCCTTGAAAGTGATCTTCATATGAATTGAAAAGCAATGATGAAATTCGGTCTCTTTCCTAAATTAATCTTGGGTTAATCCTAACATCTTGGAAATCTTGGGTTAATCCGAAGATTAGTTCGTTTTCGAAGATGCTTTTATGCCTTTATTCGGAGAAAATGGGGAAGTCTATTATCTGAACTGCAAAGCAATTGTCCTTCCTAAATTAGTCTTTGATTAATTATTATTTTATTAATCATCTGAGGAATCTTAGGTTAGTTCCTAAATTGGCCAAATGAATTCGTTTTGAAGGTACCTTTGTGACTTTGTTTGAGAAAATGGGGAAGTTGAAGAACATCATTTGAAAGTGACTTTGAATTGCTTGAAAAGTAAAATTTTGTATCCTCTAAAATTAACCCTAGTCTATGCTTAACCCCTTAACCCAAAGAAAAATCTGGGATATTAACTCAGACAAGAAATTAGTTTTCTTCTTTTCTTGAATGTTTTGTTATCACTGGGAGGATTGTAACGTGTAGAAAAATGGGGAAGTTATGCAAGGTTCCCTAAAGTTAATTTCAAAAGAGCTGAACATACAATTCTAGTTTGTAATATTGGATTAATTAAGCTGTTTAGATTTTGATATAACCAACCACCCTTAGAATTATTTCAGTCAGTTAAGCTGGTCATTTTGCACCCTAACTCTCATGGAATCTGACATTTCTCACCCCATTTGGATTATTTCCCAAGTGGTTTGAATATGATTTAAAATTAACAAGCATCAGTGAGCGTTTGATTGCCTTGTTGTCATTTTCTGCTTTAGGTTAGTTGAAAGTTTTAAAATATTACACAAATGTGGTGATTGCATTAAAAATTAAAATTTAGGATTATAAGCTCAGCAGAAATATTTAGTTTGGTTAGTCAAATTTAGTCAAGTTTCTGGAAGGACTGATTCAACTATTTTCTTGGTTTTGAATGAACATAGCCAAGAGGGTTTAAAGGTTTTGTTTAGTTTTTCTGTAGATAAACAGCCCTAGTTTTAAGCTAAGCTAAGCTAACCTCCTTTTGAATTTAAAAAGCAAGTTTTGCTGGGGCAGAACTTTCTTTGTCATCTTCAAAAAATTCCAAATTTTATCTTACCTAACCAATGTGCTTTGTTTTAAGCCTAAGAAACATAGAAGGGCTTTGGTAAGCAGATTCCTGAAGTAATTCTTAAAGTTTATTGTAAGCCAACGTGTTGTACGTATTCCAAAAATTCAGGGGTTTTGGGCTACCACGTTTGCCATGAGTGTGAGCTAACTAAGCCTTTGTCTTGTTTTTTGGGCCAAACCTAGAAAGGGTTTTTATGGGTCAGCATTTTCTTTAAAATTTCCAAACTATTCAAATTGTATCCAACCTAACTATTGAGCTTTGTTTTAATCTTGATAAACTTAAAAGTGATTTTGGTAAGCAAATTCTTCATGTAAAAGCCTAAAATTTAGGGTTTTTGGGTGCGCCACGTTTGTCTTTTAACTTAAAACGATTGTTTTTTTCGAGTTTCAGCTGACCTAACCTTTTTCTGTTTTTTCGGCCAAACTGAGTTTCGTTAGGGATTTCAAACAAAATTCTGATTTTATGAAACCTAATCGCTGGGTGTTGTTTAATCCTAAGAAACTTAGAAGGGCTTTAGTTAGCACATTTTTGTAGCATTTTAAATTGTGAGCCAAATTTAGGGTTTTTTGAGTCTACAGTTTGACCTAACCTAACCTTTCTCTGTCTTTTTGGGACAAATTAAAGTTTCTTAGGTGTTCAAGGATTCAAGTTTTGTTTAGCCCTTTTGGCCCAAGAAATTCTTATCGATTTTTAACTGTATAAATCACTTTTGTTCTTCTTTGGGCCCACAAAACTTTGTTGTTTTTTTTTACATTAATTTGATACTAACCCAACTTTGTTTCTGTTTTATTAAACCCAAAACCCTTGCTGATTTCCGTGTGCTTTTGCCACTTTCTGAAGCTCTAGATTCTAGCTAATCTAACTTGCCCTTTTTCTAAACTGCTTGTTTTTTTTAGGAATTACTTGCATTGAACTTACATACAATTTAGGAATGTCTTAAACCAGGAAATATTCTTAAAGCTTTAAGGATAAGACACACAAACAACCTTTAAGGGCTTTTAAAAATTTTAATTTGAACTAAGCTGTTAGAACAAAGATGTTAGAAACTGAGGCAGAGGCGTTTTCCTTGCACTCGAAAAAAATTATAAAACTTACAGAAATAATTCAGGAATGCAAACATTTCCATGAAACTTTAATTTCAAAACACCTACAGGTAAGTTTATTAGTCGGTTTTCGTTCTCAAATAATTAGGACTGAAACTACTAAGTTTCAGAAAAACATTGTTAAAATTAGGTTTTCCTCTTTGGCTTTTCTTAAGCTTCAAAAATGTTAGAGAAAATTGAAATTATTTAGGAAAGCTTTCATGAAAATTCGGCTTCAACTCACGTAAAAATTAGTTTTTCAGTCAAACAGTTGAAGTTACTTCTACGTTTCTGAAAACAAAGTTAAAATTTAGGTTTTTCGCTTCGGCTTTTCTTAAGCTTCAAAAGAAAATTTAAATAATTTGGAAACAATACATACGTCGAAAGATTTCTAAAAATTTCCATGAAAATTCGGCCTCAGCTCACTTAAAAGTGAACATTTTCCTAAAATCAGTGTCTGAAAATTTTACTTTTTTATTTAATTATACTCAAGAAAACTCCGAGATATTTTCCAAAACAGGGCTCTTAATTTTTTTTTTTGCTGTATGTAATCATATTATCTACAAAGAAAAAGCCAGGTCTACGCACGGAAAATTCTATTAAAAATGTTTCAATTCACCTCGCAACCAAAATGTTTCTTCATTCAAATTTAAATTACATTCATATAAGCCTCATTGGTAAATGTATTTATTTTATCAGACCTGATTTCAATTTACTTCACTTTTCAATTTTCACAAACCTTTTCCTTGAAAACATTTGAAATACGCTTTTAAATTTAAATAACTTCTGTTTTCTTCTACAAAACACGATTTTACTTTTAATGTACTTCCAACCTTTAAATAAGAGTTTCTCTTTATTCATTTATGTTGATTATAATATATATTTTTTAAATAACACGCCAACAATTTGCAATTTAATTATTCCGATGCCTATTTTTAACTTTAACTTTTATAAATTTTCTTTTGAAAAGTAAAACGTAATTAATTTTAAAGTAATTATTGCCTTGTTTTCTCTTCGTGTTTATTTGTGATTAATCAAATCTTTGTTCGATAAATAAATTTATTGTTGTTTATTTAGAATTGAATATTTATAGAAGGAAGTTTTGATAACATTTGGATTGTTTAATTCAAATTTGGGTGCAAATATAAATACTAAAGCTTGGAATTTTGATATTTATTAATTTCTAGCACACAACGTTTTCTTTCGGCCTTTAGGGCTTGCTATAAAATCGATTTATTTGCGAATCCCATGCATAACAGGAATTAAATCGATTTTCGAATTAGAATATTTCATTTGTGTTGTTTTACACTAGGCTTTGGGCCCCAAAGGTCTGAATTTATTTATACCTCAACTTTATTTATCAAAAATAGGTTCAACTTTTGATAAATAAAAATAAAAATACAAATAAAATAGATGGAATTTAGAAGCTAAACATAATACTTACGGCCAAAACAACTTTAAATAACTAAAGTTGTGGTTATATTTAGGGCCCTAACTATCTAATCGATTCTACTTTATAGAAGATAGTTAAGTTCCCCTTTAGTAGGTACTTTATAAACCTCTATCAATAACCCTTTAATATCACCTCGTTATACCTTTGCCTTCTATCTATTATCGGCTGCATCAGAACTTTGCTTGTGTATTTTGCTAAAGCCTTTCTAAGATCATAACTCGTGTAGTAAATCTAGGGCTACACTATGGCTTTGCTTCATGTATCATGATTATAAAACACGATTTAAATAAAACGAAGCAATGTCGAAATTTCAAAAAAGGAATGCGAATTAATTGAATCGTTCGCCCTTGATTTCATTCAACGAAACGAATTCCTGCATATTTATAAGCGAGACAAATAAGTTGCAATTATAATACGCACATTCGTGTTAGAACATATATGGCCAGTTAACAACCATAACTTTCAATACTATGGAAGCGTGCGAGTCGCATTCCGATGAGTAAATACGCTCTTAGTTTGTAAGCACGTGCCGGAATTTCAAATTCTGCGTAGGAATGCAAATTTAGTTACAGTTTTTTTTTGTTCGGGTAATTTAATATTTAAAGCTCGAAGGAAGGACATTTTGAGGAAACAAGTTTGGGGTTGTAAAACTGTTTGAAGTAGAGTGTGAAAGCCATGTTGTTGAGTTTCCAGATTTAGGTTTTGTGAGGGCCTAAAGAATCCCAGAAATTGTAAAAAAGACTAGGCACAACAGTTTTCTAACAATTTTGTGCAATTGTTGTAATCTATGAATAGCTGAAACTCAGAATCTTCGAGTGAAACTGCAGATTTCAAGTTGGGGACATGTTAAAGTCTAAAATACAACTTCCAAAACGAAAATTTGTGTTTAAAGCAAAATTTCAATTTTAAATTTGGATTCAAATATAGTCAGTCCTGAAAATCGAAAAAACTTTAACTCTTAAAATTTTGAATTTGGACTGAACATTAAAAATTTCAATTCTCAAACTAACAATTGTATGAGTAAAATCAAAAATCTTTAGTCCTAAGTTTTTTAAACCTTTTTTTGATGCTAATTTCCCTCCCAAACCGTTTCAAGTTAAAAAAAGGTCTTAGCTTCCCGAACGGTCCAAAAAGCCCAACCAATTCTTTCTTTATTAAAATTCATCTTAGGTCCACACATGTTTTGCTGCCCATTGTATGAAAGGCCATTATTTTCGTGTGATGTGATGCGGTATCATTGTGTGAACGTCGAGCTTTGATATACGACTTCATACGGGAATCAAATAGGCTCCAATAGAATTTATGATTTAATCTTCTCCAATTGAAGGAATCAAGCTGCCTGCGATTCAAACACACGCTTGATAGTTTTTTCTCCGTGTGAATAACTCAAGTGGACGTCTTTATTTTCTTGTCCTAATCGGAAGTCGTTACGTTATAAATGAAGTTGGGTTATTTTGAATGCCGCTCTCACGAATGCAATTACGCTAAAATTGTGGGAAGAAACTGCATCCTCTTTGGTGCAGCTTAATCCTAATTAGTTATAAAAAGGACGTTCAGTTTGGCCCGTATACTCTTCACCGCAGTTTTTTTTTGATTTGCCCCATATACTCTGTTTGTTTGGAAATCCTCACAAGTTGGAAATGTTTAATAATAAAATAAATGATATTCAGTTTGACCTATATATGAACGATTACAGTTTTTGCAGGCTTTATTGAATCTTTTAAAGTGAGCTCGTTTATTCGAAGAGTCCTAATTTATTAAAATTGTTATCGATTTGTCTCCTGCTTCGACTTCTCTCTTCTCTTTGTTCCATTTTACTGTAAAATCGAGTAGGCGAATCCACCCCCTAGCTTTCCTAAATTAAACGTAAGTAAATCACGTCTTAATTTGTGGTAACAAAGTGACCCCTGTGTAAATTAACAAGAGGCCCGTATGGATGGAGAAACGGTAGGCAGCCAACCCTTAATCAATTTAAAAGGAAAGATTTATACCTTGTCTCACTTATAAATTATTCAGGGTTTTTTTTCGTTGCGCTTCTTTTTTGATGTACAGTTTTCTTGAGGCATTCATTAAGTTTTAATTCAAATAAGAGCTGTTTGGAATTTCAATTCGAGAGAGAAATTGAAAGTAGTGATCCAAACAATTTTAAATATTTATTAAGCATGAAATTGGAACGTGTAATGGATGTTTTATTTATTTAGAAGCGCTTATTATTCTATTAAAACTTTTTAAATATGAAACAATTATGCCGAGGCGTGTCCAAAAACAAGATGTAAAACAATTTCTAAAATATGTCGAGACATTAAACTTTATGTGGGTATTATATTCATAGTTAATTTTAACCACGTTCAATTGATGAATGTCTGGGAATAAAAAAAAAACATTGTGTGCAACGTGAGAGCCCCTTTTTAATGTCTGAACACGCTCGTTTGTTATTAAATTGATACTGATTGATACATAGTAAAATTCTGGGTGCTTCTCAGGCCTTTTTCCCCCGACGCCGTTCGGATTTCATCACTAAATAGATTGGTATTTAGGCTATTTCTGGGATTAACCTTTATGTTAAACATCTGGAAACGTTTTAATCTTATTTTCTTGTTAGAGAGGAAATGCAGATGTACTCAACACATTTGGTTGTTAATTAGGATTTGTATGCTCGCTTCTTTCTGTTAATTGTGCTTCGTGTTGAAATTCTAGTTTATTACTGAAAACCCGGAGCTTTATAAGTTAATTGGACTGGGCTGTGGAATCCTAAAATCTCAAGTTTTTTAGATTGAAGAAACCTCCAGATTCAATAATTTTCGCTTATATTTTAGATATCAGGTTTGTTTTTTGAAATCTCCTAGCTTTTCTGTTTCTTCGATAAATTTCCAGCAATCCTTCGAGGAATTTTCTTTGAAACAAACGTGCTGAAAATTTCGTTAATCCAATCTGATTACAACAAGCTTAAAACCTCCAGATTCAGTAATTCTGGCTTGTTTTTTAAACCTTCTTGACTTTGGTAAATTTCCACCAATTCTTTGAGGAATTTTCTTTAAAGCAAATGTTTGCTTAAGCCAATCCGATTACATCAAGTTTAAAATCCCCAAATTCGGAGATTTACTCTTCGTGGATTTTTTTGGATGTCTGTCTGACTTGTTTTTTGAAAAGGCCTGGCGTTTCTGTTTCTTTAAAATTTCTTACAAACAAGCTTTAAACCTCCATATTTAGTAATTTTCTCTTCATTAATTTCAGATTTCTTAATTTCCATTTTTTAACAAACTAGCTGAAGTTACCTTAATCCAAACAAGTTTAAAACTACCAAATTTAGTAATTATCTCTTCGCAAATTTTAGATTTCCGGCTTGTTTCTGAAAATGCCTGACTTTGCTGCTTCTTCGGTAAGTTTCCACCAATTCTTCAAGGAATTTTCTTTAACACAAAGGTGCCGAAGTTTCCATCTGATTACAACAAGCTTAAAACCTACAAATTCAGTAATCTGCTCTTCGTAAATTTTAAATTTCTGGCTTGTTTTTTTTTGTTAATGCCTGGCTTTGTCGCTTCTTCGATAAATTTCCGTCAATCCTTCGAGGATTTTTGTTAACAAACTAGCTGAAATTAACCTTAATCCAGACAAGTTTAAAACCACCAAATTTAGTAATTTTCTCTTCGTAGGTTGTAGAAAATGCCTGGCTTTGTTGCCTATTCGATAAACCTCCATCATTCTTTCCAAGAATTTTCTTTAATCCTTAATCCAATCTGATTATGACAAATTTCAAATCTCTAAATTCAATAATTTTCTCTTCATTTTTAGGCTTGTTTTCTGAAAATGCCTGGCTTTGACAAATTTTTAATAATCCTTCGAGAATTTTTTCCAGCAAAAACGAATTGAATTTCCTTTATTTAACCTGATTTTTAAAAGCTAAAAGCTCCAAACTCAGTAACTTTCTTTTCGTAGATTTTTACATTCTTGACTTGTTTTATTGCATTTACGACACATTTCGAGTAATCCTTCAAGGGATTTTTTTTCAGGAGAAACGAACTGAAATTTCGTTTATTTAACATGATTTTCAGAAACTCTAAACTCAGTAATTTTCTCTTCGCACATTTTACATTCTTGACTTTTTTTTTTTTAAATTACCTGGCTTTATTGCTTCTTCGACAAATTTCAATTAATCCTTCGAGGAATTTTTTCAGCAGAAACAAACTGAAATTTCCTTAATCTGGCCCGATTACCAGAATCTAAAAGCCCAAAAATTCAGTTATTTTTTCTTCGTAGATTTTGTTTGGCTTGTTTTTCGAAATTAACTGATTTAGCTGTTTCTTCAACTAATTTCTATTAATCCTTCGAGGAATTCTTTCAGAGAAAAAGAGCTGAATTTTCCTTAATCTCCAAATTCAGTGATTTTTTCTTCGTAAATTTTATATTCTTGGTTTGTTTTTCAAAAATACCTGACTTGGCTGCTTCTTCGACTAATTTCGATTAATTCTTCGTGGATTTTTTTTTGAAAAAAACGAGATGAAGTTTGCTTTATCCAATCTGCTTACAAGAAGCTTAAAACTTCCTTAGTAATTTTCTCTTCGTAGATTTTAGATTTTTGGCTTGTTTTTTGAAAATCCCTGACTTTGTCGCTTTTCAATGAATTTTCATTAATCCTTCTAGGAATTTTTCCAGCAACAGCAACTGAAATTTAACCTGATTTTTAGAAGCTAAAATCTCCAAATTCAGTAATTTCTGCTTGCTCTTCCAAAATGCCTGGCTTGATCTAGTTTTAGATAGATTTTCGAGGAATTTTTTCAGCAGAAACGAACATAAATTTCTTTAATATAAACCTGATCTTCAGAATACTTCCAAACTCAGTAATTTTCTCTTCCTAGATTTAGCATTCCGGTCGTGTTTTTTTCTAAATGCCTGGCTCTATTGTTTTTAATTTTTGGTTATTCCTTCGAATAATGCCTCAATGAATTTTCTTCAGACGAAAAGAACTGAAATTTCCTTAATTTAACCTGGTTACCAGAAGCTAAAAGCTCCAAATCAAGTAATTTTCTTTACGTAGATTTTACATTTCTGGCTTGTTCTTTCAAAATGCCGGTTTTATTCCTTCTTTGACAAATTTCAATTAATCTTTTAAGGAATTTTTCTCAGCACAAATGAACTGAAATTTCCTTAATCTAACCTAATTACCAGTTTTCCTTAATCTAATCTAATCTGATTACCAGAAGCTAAAAGCTTCAAATTCGGTAATTTTCTCTTCGTAGATTTTTACAATTTTGGATTGTGTTTTTAAAATGCTTGGCTGTATTGCTCCTTCGATAAATATCGATAAAGCCTTCCAAGAATTTTTTTCAGAGGAAAAGGTGAAATTTCCTTTATTTAATTTGATTTTGAGAAGCTAAAACCTCCAAGCTTAATAATTTTCTCTTCGTTGATTTTACATTTCTGGCTTATTTCTTCAAAATGCCTGGGTTTATTGTATTGCTTCTTCGTCAAGTTTCTATTAATCTCTCAAGGAATTGTTTTCAGAAGAAAATAATTAAAATTTTGTTTATTTAATCTGATTTTCAGAAGCTCTAACCTCCAATTCGGCAATTTCTTTTTCGTAGATCTTACATTCGTGGCTGGGTTTTTTGAAAATGCCTGGCTTAATTGCTTCTTCAAAAAATTTCGATTAATCCTTCGATAAATTTATTCGGAAGAAACTAACTGGGAGGTCCTTTATTTAATTTGATTTTCAGAAGGTGAAACGTCAAAATTCAGTAATTTTCTCTACGTAGATTTTACATTCCTGGCTTGTCTTTCAAAATACCTGACTTTGTCGTTTCTTTTGTTTAATTCTTTGAATCGCATCTGATTACCACATATTTATTTTCTCTTCGTGGATTTTAACTGCCTGGCATGTTTTATTAAGAATACTTGGCTTTGTCATTCCTTCAATAAATTTCGTTTAAACCTTTTTAAGAAACGAGCTGAAGTTTCTCACAAATGTAAAACCTCCAAATTCAGTTAGTTCTCTTCGTGGATTTTATATCAAAATGCTTGGCTTGTTTCTTAAAAATGCTGGGCTTTGTCATTTCTTCGGCAAATTTCTTCTAATCCTTCGAAGACTAAAAAAACGAGCTGAAGTTTATAATCTTAAAATTCATTAATTTTCTCTTGGTGGATTTTAAATGCCTGGCTTATTCCTTAAAAATTCTAGGCTTTCTCATTTCTTCGATAAATTTAGTTTAATCTTTCAAAGAATTTTTTAAATGAAACAAATTCCCTTAATCCAACCTAATTACAGCAAGTTTAAAACCCTCTCAAACGCAATAATTTTCTCATCATAATTTTTTATGCCCTGCTGGTTCTTTTAAAACGTCAGTGCATGATAACTTTAATAAAACCTTTACGCATTCTGACACGAAAACGGTCGCATTCATCTTCTTCACAAATGAATAAACACACGTTAGAACATAACGTATAACATGTAAGTTAGGGCTCCGACATTCTACAGGTTGAATTAAATTGGAAACAAAGTTTCTCTAGTTTGAATCGATTTGTTCGTGGGGAAGCAATTTGGAATTAATTTGTTAGACACGCCCTGCTGTTACGTTCCTTTTTCTTTGTTCTCTTGAAGGGAATGAAATTGATCTTTGTTTTGTGAGTCATTTTTCGTTTTCTTCGAGGACAAAACTTCGTTTTTAATTCTGATTTGGTTTGTTTTGACGAGACCCAGTTTGATTTATGGGTAATTGTTGGGAGCAAAACTTGCTTTCAGATTTATATTCGATTCGATTTGATTGCGAAAGCTTAACAAAATAGAAGACTCAGGTTTTCTGAGAGAAACAAAATCAAAATAAAATAAATAAATTAATTAAACCTGTGAAAATACAAATTCAATCAACGAAAGGGCCAACTAACCCCTGAATCGTTTATAGTAACAATTTGTTTTGTGTGTTTTTTCCAAAGAGTAATTCAAACCTTGTTCGGATGTTTTTAAAAAGTTTTAAACGTATAAATGTGTTTTACATTGTTCCAAAACTGATACAATCGTGTGAAACGATCACATTTGCGTTAAATGAACAAAAGATTCCCCAGATTTCATAAAAATAATTTCCTTGGCTTTATTTTTGAATAATTATGTAACATTTTTGTCTGGGAACTGTTAAATCTTCATAACTACGAGTTTATACATAAATTATGCAAATATTTTTGTTGAATTTATTTTGTACAAATTTTCTTTAAATAAACAAGTTTGCATATTCAATCAGGATAATTACGAAAACAAGAAAATTCCTGCACATATCTAAGCAATCACTTGGATAATATGTAAATTCACCGCCTCGAAACTGTTAATTCAGTTCGTAGGCGTGCGAATGATTAGATATTATGTAAATGGTTGTAACGCGTCGAACTTTTTTTTTTAAGTTTTACAGCATGATTTATGGATGGAGTTAGTGACAAATTTTTTCGTCGTTTTATGTAACGTTATTTGATATCGATTGCTTGTGTCGAGCACTCGATTAATTCTGGTGCATTTTTTGGGAGTTTCTGACATGGAGCTTGTCGAATTTTAAATTTTGTACGTGTGAGAGAAGGAACATATCGAAGTGGCTGGCATTCGATTAAATACAGAATAAATTAGAATAAGATAAATTTGGTTGGTTTACTTATGGATTAAAGTTCTCTGATTACATAAATGTGGGTTGTTTGGTGTTTGTGTTTAGAAGTTTATCTTAGATTAAATTATTGTTTGCTCGAATAAATTAATTGTTAATACTGTTAAGAGAAAATTGTTGTTGAATTTAGGCTGTTTAATTTAACTGTTGTTGCTTTAACTGTTCATCGTTAGGCTTGGAATTAATTTTGCTAATTTACAGATTTCCAACTGGAAATTTTCAGAAAAATTTCAATAAAATTGGTTAACATGCCTTAAATTGTCCGAAAACTTAGATTTGTCAACTTCCTTTTTAAGGTTAAAACCTCCAAATTTCCAAGAAATTTTTTGTTAATATCGGATTTAAGTATGAAATATCAAATAAATCTTGCTTTTCTTGCATGCTTTGAATTGTTATTCTGTTTAGTATGGTTTTCAGCTGAAAACTTATGAATTACCAGGAAATGTTATGCAAATGTTCGACTTTGAAATATAGCTTTCAGCTGAAAATGTTTGCATTTCCAGGAAATTTTACGTAACTCTTCGAACCTAAAAGGCACAAATTTAAGTATAATTTATTAAAAAATGTAACTTTTCTTATAAAAACGGTCCACATACTTTGAATTCTTGAATTTTTCCAATTTTTTTTTATTACGGTTTTCAGCGAAAACTTCAGAATTTCCACGAAATGTTATGTAAATCTTCGACCGTAAAAGGCATGAATATAAGTACAAAAAGTTAAAGAAATCTAGCTTTTTTTTATACAATCCACTGCTGTAATTGTTAGAGAAGTCCACTTTTGTGAAGTACGGTTTTTACCTGAAAATGTCTGAATTTCCAGGGAATTTTATGTAAATGTTTGACCATAGAAGGCAGAAATTTAAGTATAAAAAGAGTCTTTTGTGTAAAAGCAATTCACATGTTGTAAATTACTAGAAAAGACATGATTTTTGCCACTGCTTTTTATTAGGGTTTTTAACTAAAAACGTCTGAATTTTCAGGAAACTTTACGTAAAGGTTCGACCCTGAAAGGCACAAATTTAAACATGAAAATCAAAGAAATCTGGCTTTTCCTGAAGACACAATTCACATGCTTTGAATTGCTAGAAAAGTCTTGATTTTTTTCTATATTTTTTTAGTATGGTTTTCAGCTGAAAACTTGTGTATTTCCGGGAAATTTTTCCACCCTAAATGGCATCGATTTAAGTATACAAAATTTAGGAAATTTAGCTATTTTTATCAAAACAATTGGTATGCTTTGATTACTACAAAAGTCTTAGATGTTTTCACTTTAAAATATGATCTCAACTGAAAACTGAATTTTCAGGAAATTTTATATAAAGATTCGACTCTGAAAGGCATTAATTTAAAACTAGATTTTCCTGTAAACACAATTCGCTGCTTTGAATTATTAGAGAAGATTTTTTCCCGATTTTCTTTTAGTATAAAACTCTTAAATTTCCAGGAAATTTTACGTAAATTTTTGACCCTAAAAGGCATGAATTTAAGTATAAAAAATTAAGGAAATCTAGCTTTTTTCTATAAAAACGACCCACATGCTTTGATTGCTAGAAAGGTCTTGGATTTTCCACTTTTTTGTATTATGATTTTAGCTGAAAATTTCCGAATTTCCTGGAAAGCCTTTGGCCCCCTAAACGACATTATAAACTATTAAAAGAAATCTAGCTTAGGTAAAAATAGTGCAGAAGCTTTGAATTGTTGGAAAAGAAACTTGGATTTTTTCACTTTTTCTTTATTATGGTTTTCAGCTGAAGTTTTCTGAATTTCGAGGAAATTTTATGTAAATATTCAACCCTGAAAAGCTTGCATTTACACATGACAAATCAAAATCTAGTTTTTCCTGTAAACACAATTCACATGCTTGGAATGATCAGAAAAGTCTTGAATTTCTTTCCAATTTTCTTTTGATATAGTTTTCGACTGAAAACTTCTGAATTTCCAGAAAATTTTAGGCAAGCCTTCGGCCCTAAAAGGCATCAATTTAAGTATAAACAATTAAAAGAAATCTAGCCTTTGCACATGCTTTGAATTGTTAGAAAAGTCTTGGATTATTCCACTTTTTTGATTATGAAAACTTCTGAATTTACAGGAATATTTATGTAAATCTTCAGCCCTAAAAGGCACGAATTTTCAGCTGAAAACTTCTGAATTTTCTGGAAATTTTATATAAATGTTAGACCCCGAAAGGCATGAATTTAAACATGAAAATCAAAGCTTTTCCCGTAAACACAATTCACATGCTTTGTATTAACATATTATTTTCACTTTTGTTTTAGTATAGTTTTTAGCTGAAAACTTCTGAATTCCAAAAAATGTTACTTAAGCCTTCGAACCTAAAGGCATAAATTTAAGCATAAAAGATTAAAGAAATCTGGCTTTTCTGATAAAAACAATCCGCATTATGTAAATTTGACCCTTTAAAGGCACGAATTTAAGTATAAAAAAAATTCAAGAAATCTAACTTTTCCTGTGAAAACAATCCACATACTTGAATTGTTAGAAAAGCCTTGACTTTTTCCACTTTTTTTAAATTATGGTTTTCAGCTGAAAATTTCTGGATTTCCGGGAAATTTGACGTGAAGATTCGACCCTGAAGTGCATGAATTTAAACATGACAAATAAAAAAAATCTAGTTTTTCCTGTAAACACAATTCACTTACATATTTTGAACTATTAGAAACGCTTGGATTTTTTCCAATTTTATTTTAGTATAGTTTTTCACTCCAAACTTCTGAATTTTCAGGAAATTTTACGTAAGCCTTCGAACCGAACAGGCATAAATTTAAGTACAAAACATTAAAGAAATCTAGATTTTCCTGTGAAAACAACCTACATGCTTGAACTGTTTGAAAAGACTTGGGTTTTCACCTTTTTTTTAAATATAGTTTTCAGATGAATACTTCTGAATTTTCAAAAAAATTTAGGTAAATCTTCGACCCTGAAGGGCATGAATTTAAGTATTAAAGTTATTTTAGTATGGTTTTCAGCTGAAAACACCTGAATTTCCAGGAAATTTTAAGTGACTCTTTGGTACCCTAAAAGGCATGAATTTAAGTATAAAAATCCAGCTTTACTTATAAAAATAATCCACTACTCCACATGCTTTGAATTGGTAGAAAAGTCTTGAATTTTTCCACATTTTGTTTGTATGATTTCAGCTGAAATTTTTCCAGGAAATTTTATGTACAATTTCGATCCTAAAAAGTACGAATGCAAGTATTAAAAAAAACTAGATTTTTTTATTTTAATGAAATCCAAATATTTTTTAAAAATGTTGGGAATATTTGCCAAGAATGTTCTTTCGTTTTCGACTGAAGATGTTTACAACTCCAATCTTGCGTTATAAATTCGAGTTTCCCTCACTTTAAGCCTCGATTTTTCTCCCACTTAAAAACTTCCCAATTTCTTTAACGTTTTATGCAAAATTCGTACAAACTTTTAATGCACGTCGTTTTTCTACAAAATTGGTCGAAAATAAAACAGATAACTAGCCAGTAAACTTGCTAAACTTTCCCACAACCGAATGCCTTGGAAAAACTTCGTGTATCGGAAACCACCCTCTCGTTTCCACGCTTTTAAACGCGCAGTAAATAAATACGTACCAATAATTTCATACATAAAAAAGTAATCGATTCAGCAAAAGTTGTTTTTGTATGAGGAAACTTGGTTTGATTCACCTTTTGTAAAAATACCGAAGTGTTTTGTTTTGCTTTTTCCCAGGTTTACACCCAATAAATTTATTTTTATGCCTGGTTTTTCCCGGGGGTGTTTTTTCATTCCCGAACACACTTTTTTACTTAGCTTGGACTTTTTTATTACTTTCTTTTGCAATTTTATTGTATTTATTAGCATTGGAATTACAGTCCCTTCTGACTGCTGCTTCTCAACCAAAATAAAATGCACGAAGTGCACCCTTTTTTGTCTTTCAGCCCTTTAAGGAAGTCGTTTTGGGCTGATTACCTCCAACGTATTTGTTTCATTGCTTTGACAAAAAAAATAATGGATGCCTTAAGAAGCCCTTAATTAGATAATTGTTCCAACCCCTTAAACAAGTTTTCCCTTCGCCTAATTTCTTGATTATCTTCAAGAACTCGGGGATAATGAAACAAATTTTTATATAAGAGTAACTTTCTCCCTAAAACTTATTTAACAAATGGATTTATCCCTGTTGGAATTAACGAACACGAATTGGGTGGCAATAAGGGAGGACGACACGTTGAACTCTCTGCCAAGTTCAGGAATGAAGTTCCCCAACGAAATGCGTTATCCTGAAATGCCATTTAGGAAGGAAGGCACGTATCTACGTTTAACAGCTTTCGAGGGGATGTTTTCGGAATTTTCTATGCTTTTAATTGCTTCAGGGTTGAATATATTTGAGCAGTTGGTTTTGGGCGTGGAAAAAAATAATAAAGGATTAAGTAATAAAAGGGCTTATTCTCAAGTGAAAGTGGAAGATTCCTCACAGTAAATAATATTCGCCGCCCTTTTCCCTATTTCCCTCCTTTCCACCCCTCTTCTATCGTATACAGAAGCGTGACGAACGCAATCAGGTGGTGCCCGGACCCGGACCCGGATCGTTGCTATGGCGGCTGACTCCGGGCGCGGGTGCGTTGCTTAGCAACGGGATGAGGTCCTTGTTCCGGAGACACACTACCACATATCGCACACACATTTTGCACGTGTACATGGATTATGAGATTTGTATCGCATTGCTGTTTTATGGAAATTTCAGTTTGCTTGCCCCGTATAATGCTCTTTGTAAAACAACTACTGTTATTCGAAAATTCGAGGGCAAATTGGGGGAATAAATTTTTATGAAGGAAACTTTGGGTCTGAAATGGTAGAATATAACACTTTTGTTTCGTGCTATTGGTTTTACGCTTTGTAAATACAAAATTTGGGTTTAAATACCCCAGAGAAGTATTTAAAGGAATCCCTATACTGAGTAGAACTACCCCAAGTTCTACGAGGGGCAAAAGAAAATAAGAAAAGTCGATGAGCATTAAACTTGAGTAGCAAGAGAAAATAAAAACAACAGAATTAAGTTTTGTGATTTTAGTCAAAGCTCTAAAATCAGTTAACAAGCATTAAATTGTTGAAAAATTAATGTTTTTCCAACTTTCTTTAATGCTGTTTTCCATGGAAAACCTCCGAATTTCTAAGAACCGCGAATGATAAAAAGCGCGATTTTAAATATGAAATACATATCAAAGAAAATCTTGCATTTCCTATAAAAACAGTTGTCAGGATTAAATTGCTAGAAAGAGCTTGGATTTTTCCTACTTCTTTTAAGGTTGATTTCCATAGATAACTTGCGAATTTCCAAGAAAATTTATGCAAATATCGAATCTTAAAAAGTCCCAATTTAAGTATGAAATATCAAAGAAAATCTTGCGTTACCTGTAAAAATAGGACTCCGGGTTTAAGTTGTCAGAAAAAAACATGGTTTTCCACTTATTTTAAGCCTCTGAATTTCCAAGAAAATTTATATAAATATCTGAATTTTCAAGAAAAGTTCTCAGGGTTTACATTGTCAGAAAATGCTTGGATTTTTCCAACATTTTTAAGGTTGCTTTCCATGGAAAATCTACGAATTTCCAAGAAAATGTATGTGAATATCCAATCTTAAAAAGCTCGAGTTTATTATAAGAAACTTCAAAGAAATATCACGTTTCTGCTAAGAGCAATTCTTAAGGCTTACATTGTCAGAAAATGCTTGGATTTTTTCTACTTTTTTTAAGATGATTTTCCATGAAAATCCTTCGAATTTCCAATAAAGTTTATGCAAATATCGAATCTTAAAAAGTCCTAATTTAAGTATGAAATATTAAACAAAATCTTGCGTTGCCTGTAAAATAAATTTTCAGGATTTAAATGGCCAGAAAAAGCTTGGATTTTTCCTACATTTTTAAGGTTTACTTTCCATGGAACACTTCTGAATTTCCAATAAAATTTTTGCGAATATTCAATTTTAAAAAGCTCGAATTTAAGTAAGAAACATCAACGAAAATCTTGCATTTCCTAACAGTTCGTTCTCAAGGTTTATATTGTCAGATAAGGCTTGGATTTTTCCTACTTTTTTAAGATAGTTTTCCATGGAAATCCTTCGAATCTCCAAGAAAGTTTACGCAAATATATAATCTTAAAGAGTGCAAATTTAAGTAAAAAATATTAAAGAGAATCTTGGGTTTCGTATAAAAGCAATTCATAGTGTTTAAACTTCAGAAAAATTTGGATTTTTCCTACCTTTTTAAAGTTGCTTGCCATGGAAAACCTTCGAATTTCCAAGAAAATTTCTACAAATACCAAGTCTTAAGAAGCACGAATTTAAGTATATAATATCCAAGAAAATCTTACGTTTCCTGTAAAAACAGTTCTCAAGGTTTACATTGTCAGAAAAGACTTGAATTCTTCCTACTTTTGTAAAGATAGTTTTCCAATAGAAAATTCTCCGAATTTCCAGGAAAATTTATACAGGTATCGAATCTTCAAAAGCGCGAATTTAAGTAAGAAGTATCAAAAAGCAATTCACAGTATTTAAACTGGGATTTTTCTTACCTGAATTTCCAAGAAAATTTATATAAATTTTGAGTTTTAAAAAGGACGAATTTAAGTATGAAATGTCCTAGAAACTCTTACGTCCGAAAAAGCTACGATTATTTTTTACCTTTTTTAAGGTTGCTTTCCATGGAAAATTTATATGAATTTCGACTTTTAAAAAGCACGAATTCAAGTACGAAACCACAAAGAAAATCTTATGTTTCCTATAAAAATAGCATGGTATTGTCACAACAACCTTTTTTAAAAAGTTGTTTTCCATGGAATACTGCAAATTTCCAAGAAAATTTCTGTGTATTTCTAATCTGAAAACGCACGAAATTCTAAAGAAATGTTTCCTGTAAAAATAGTTCCCAGTCTTAAAAGTGTCAGAAAAACTTGGATTTTCCTGGCTTTTTAAAGATTGTTTTCCATGGAAAATCCCAGAATTTCCAAGAAAATTTATGTGCATATCGAATCTTCAAAAGCATGAATTTAAGACCTTGTGTTTCCTATAAATATAGTTCACTGTATTTAAATTCTCTGAAAAAATCTTGGAGTTTTCCTGCTTTGTTTAAAAGTTATTTTCCATGGAAGGCTTCCGAATTTTCAAGAAAATTTTTGTTAATATCGAATCTTAAAAAGCAGGCATTTATGTATTGAATGTCAAAAGAAAATCTTGCGTTTCCTATAAAAACCGCTCACAGTGTTCAAATTGCCTGAAAAGCCTTGGAATCTTTTTTGAGGTTGTATTCCAAAGAAAATCATCGAATTTTTAAGAAAATTTATTAATGCAAAATTTTAAAAAACACGAATTTTAAGTATGCAATATCAAAGCAAATATTGTGCTTCGTGTAAAAACAGTTCACTGTGTTTAAATTGTCAGAAAAACTTACATTTATCCTGCCTTTTTAAGACCCTTTTCCAAGGAAAAGCCCCGAATTTCCGAGAAAATGTAGGTGAATATCGAATCTGAAAAGCACGAATTTAAAGACCAAAGGCCAAAACAAACATAGCAGTCTTATAATGACGAACAAATGAACTGGGGATAAATGCCTACGAATTTAATTGAAGCTTTGGTTTAATTGCCAAAAATCGATATTTCTGAAACGAAAAGATTTGATTCGATTCTGAAGCCTTTTAAGAACAAAACTGACGTGTTGGGAAAAAACAGTTCGGTTTTCTAATAAAAAAGAGTAACTTTTGGAAGATTTTTAAAAGCTTATTCCTGAAATTTTGTAATTCGAGTCTAGATTTAACTTTATTTATTTTTAAAAGTTGATCTTTTTGGAAACAAGGAGATCATCGACGCAAGGTTTTTTGACCATAAAACTCTCGGTTAAAGGAAGAACTCATTCAATCGTCTGATAAAAATATCAATTAAAAAAAAACTGCCTTTTAGAGAAAGAACTTCAGTTTTCTAACAAAAAGGATTAATTTTTGGAAAATTATTTCTGAAATTTCGAATGATTATGCTTTATTTATTGCCAAAAATCAGTCTTTTGGAAACAGGAAGGATCGATTGGAAGGCCCTTTAAAAGCAGAACTGACGTTTAGAGGCAGAACTAATTCAGTTTTCTAACAAAAAAGATACATTTTTAAAAAATTAGTCCCGGATTTTCGAAAGATTATTCCTCAATTTTTGCAATTCCAGCCGAAATTTCTCTAAAAATCTTTTGAAAACGAAAAGGTCTATTGGAATTCAGTTTTCTAATAGAAAAGATTAATTTTTGGAAAATTATTCCTGGATTTTCGAAATTAGAGTCGAAACTTGGCTTTACCTATTGTTAAAAATCTGTCGTTTTGAAAGAAATTAATGAGGTGGGGGAACCACCTAGCAAAGGAAACTCCAAATAAATTCATTCAACGAAAAGGAAAATCAAAACCCGCAAATCAGCAAAAATAGTTTGGCGGACGTGCCGATCGTCAGTTGTTACTTTACTCGAGCATTATTTTTCTAACAAAGCGAAAGTATGAAATTCAAAGTAGTTAAAAACTTTTGTGCCGGTAGTGATTTAAAAAACGGTCGTTAAAAACTTTGTTACGGTACTTTTTACTCGCCATCTGTGTTTATTAAAAGTAACCTAATAACGCAGTAAATTTTCACGAAGAAGCAGACCGTGAAACCCGTTTTCTATTTTTAATAAAACTCCATATTTTTACTAACTCACCGTTCTTTTGACGTTGACTTTTTCTTTTGGTAAAGCGAAGAACGCACATTATACATGCATGAAAGGAAATCCGATTTCCTTGCATATTCGTTTTTTGATTGATCCATAATTCAGTACACCGCCTGCCGTCTTCTTTTTTTAGGCACTTCTTTGCCTTTTCACTTCATGCCACTGTGTGTGGTTTGAATTTGCCTAATCCGATAAGATGGAGGAACTGAAAACTTCTTTCTAGTTGTTTTTTAAGAACCTCACGAGCCTTCAGCTTAGTAGGTTATGAAAATCGACCTTTCTTTGTTAAAACTGACTGTCAATACTAACTCGATTGTTTTTTGTTACAGGTAAGCTGATTTGACATTCCATTTAGCGGTAAGTCGTAGCACACTTGGATTTAACACCAAAACTTATTTTCTCGTTTTTGACAAGCTTGATTTTGCCTTTTATTTGTTTAAAGTTGTTCAAATTAAATTAGACGGAAAATAAATGTTAATCCAGATTTACTTCAAAACATCTTGTTTATCATCCGTCTGGATTCAGGCTTGTCTTCATTCATTAAAAAGGCAAATTCATTAAACAAAACCGCGGCGAATTTTTGGCTTGTTCCCCGAGTTAAATCAAGCAAGAAACATATTTTCGGTTCGTAAAGAATGCCCGAATGAATGAATTTTTTAATTGTAAAACTTCATAAAAGGGCAATCTTCGCATATTTCATTTTTTTTCTTTTACATCTCGACGTTATCAACGAAGATAAAATTAAATTTTAAATAATCCAAGGTAGTCTGTATTAAATTGAATTTGCCTGAAGAACTTTATTGGATTTTTGTCTGCCTGGATTATTAATATCTCCTTTATTTCGAGCATTTGCCTGCTTTTAAAATTGGATTTGTGACATTTATTGTATGAAAGGTACACGTGTCCTTTGTTCAAGCCCCGTTTTAATTAACTCCTTGTTGGTATTCAAGTCGTTGGGGATTCCTTTTAACACCTGCGTTATTTTTTTTAACCATCAAAAATGAACAACAGATGGAAGGAAAACGCCTGACTATGGTTTTGGTTCCCAAAAAAAGCGTGAAAAACCTTTAAAACAATCGAAGAACCTTGCTTTCAGGAAAAACCTTAATAGAACAAAGAAACAATTAACCCTTTTGTTTTCAATGCAGCTTCAGTGTTAATTCGTACCCTCGTTTGAGATTCTGAGGTATCTCATATGTTTCCGACCTTTATCCTGTTTTCATTTATAAAATAGAAAGACCACAGGCTAACTCAAACTGCGAGTATCGGTAACGAATCCCCTCGTGCATAATTAATAGGATTTCCGAAAGTACGTGCTTGCTTATTATGGGTCCCTGAAAATTTGTTAGGTTTGGCCGGCTTTTAGGGGGGCTCATTCGAAACGAGACGTGGCTATCTCACTGATTAATATTAAGTTTAATGCCTCGAATATGGTTTACTTTAAGAGCCTCAGAATTTCGCACGTGGGTAGGTGAAATTTATTGTTTAGGCTTTGGGCGTGTGGAATTTTTTGTTGTTGTTAATTGAAATAATTTTGTGGTTTAATTATGCATAACAACTCGCCTGTCTTGTGTTTTTAATTGATTTTTTCCATTAATGGATTTGTAAAAAAATGCAGGATTCTTTTGATTACTTTCAGTTGGTTGCTTGGGTTATTTTGGTCCCTCAAAGTAACTTGCGTAAGCCTTAGAGGGTTTCCTATTGTTGAAAAGCTATTCAGGAAATAAATACCCAGCCTACACGCTTCTTTAAAGGTACTTTCCTTTCGTTTGCTTCTCCTAATTGGCCGTTACCCTTAAACTTTATCTACCTTGTTAATGACTAAACGATTTTACTTGCTTGCAAGTAGTTTTTCTAATTAAGAAGCCCAATTTAGTTCGAATGTTTTTACAATGTTAATCGGTTGTGGTTGGCAACTGACGGTACCAACTGCTGTTTAAAAAAAATTAAATACTAATAACTGTTTTTAATTGCTTTCTGTAAGTTAACAGAAATGATCTCGCTCGGAGAATTTCATTTTAACAAGCTATGTTTATGTCGTGCAGGATATTAAAAAGTTCTTTTACTCGTTTTGTGAAAGATATTGGAGGAAAAGGAAGTCCGCTTGTCCGTCTTTATGTGTTGGAACGCCTTGTTTTCCCTTTTTTGTTTATTCTAATAGTCATTGCTTTTGGTGGCCCATAAAAGTCTTAGAAGACTTGAAATTTGTGGAGAAATTAGGTTTTTCGCCCTCAGAATACCGAAGTCCCTCGATGGATTTTTAAAGAAATTATTAACCAAAAGATTTTTTATTCTGCCAGGGCAACCTTGTTTTTTTTATAGTATAAACTAACAGGTGTTTCCCAACAATTTTCTTGGAGATAGGAGCTTGAACTCTGCCCATAAATTTGATTTTTCCCCGAAGAAATACCGAAGTCTCCTCGCTGGATTTTCAAAGAAATTGAAAACCAAGGCAACCTGAAACTTGTTTGGTTTTCCATACTGTAAACTAATAACGTAATAACAGATGTTTCCCAACAATTTTCTTGAAGATCTAGCTAAAACTACGACCACAAATTTGATTTTTCCCCAAAGAAATACCGAAGTCCCTTCGCTGCATATTTAAAGAAATTAAAATTCAAAACAATTTTTATTCAACCAAGGCAACCGGACACTTCTTTGGTTTTCCATACCATAAACTACCGAGTGTGTCCCAGCAATTTTCTTGAAGATAACAGCTTAAACCATGCCTACAAATTTGATTTTTCCGCGCAGAAATGCTAAGTCTCCTCGCTGGATTTTTAAAGAAATTAAAAACCAAGCCATTCGTTATTCTACCAAGACAACCTGAAACTTCTTTGGTTTTCCATACTGTAAATTAACAACAGGTGTTTCCCAACAATTTTCTTGATGATGACAGCTAGAACCATGTCCACAAACTTGATTTTTCCCCGAAGAAATACTGTGGCGAAGTCTGGGGTTGGTTTATTGTTAGAAATTAATATAAATACCTAAGTTACTGTAATAAATTATTTTGGTAGAGTCTTTGACCAACGTCGCCGCTTCAATATTACTTGGCATTTTACGAGAGGTTTTTATTCAAAGTCAAATTCAACTAACATCGTGTATTTCATATCTGTGCTTTAGTTTTACAAAATAATATAAATTGTTCTAATTCCCAATTCCAAGTGAATTGATACAAAATTATTACAAGTCCTGATTCGAAGTAAACTGATATAAATTCTTATAAGTTTCAATTCAAAGTAAAGTTATACAAAATCATGCCCCAATCACATATAAAACGGTTAAGTCTATAAAAAGAATTTAAATAATTCGCACAAATTACAGTTTAAGTTAACATAAAACAATCTTACATGTATTTACTGGAACATCGTCTTGAAAGGTGTCACTTCTGCCGTACATACTGCTTCTTTGACGGCCGGATATAAACCATGCCGCTAATGTATTTTTGCTTAGTATTTATACAGAAAATTGACTCCCTTCGTCCAATATTCAGTATCTTATCCTATGCGCGTGGGAAGTGCAGAATTACATAGAAGCACGTATGTTGTGTCGAGCTTCACAGTACATTGAACATGTACGTGCTTTATCTTGCATTCTTATAACTTATAACATTCTGTAAGGTGAGCATGCACGTGCCTTGTTAGTCGATTAACCTTAATAACTGACGTCATATCATCCGCGCGTGGGAGTGAATTGAATAAATTAAATGCATTTCAAACTTCGCTTAATATTTTTACATTCACCTTTGTTACAATACTGAAGTCTCCTTGCTGGATTACAAAAAAATAGAAACCAAAACATTTTTTATTCTACTAAAGCAACCTGAAACTTCTTTGGTTTTCCTCCATACTGTGAACTAACAGGTGTTTCCCAACATTTGTCTTGAAGCTAACAGCTCGAACCATGTCCAGAACTTTGATTTGTCCCCACAGAAATACCGAAGTTCCTTTGCTGGATAAAAAAAAATAAAAACCAAAACATTTTTTATTCTTTTAAAGCAACCTGAAACTTCGTCGTTGCCCTTTTCTAGTGTTTTCAGATGTTTCTGGACAACTTTTTTAAAGATAATGGTTTTAAGCATATCCAACGATTTAGTTTTACCCCACAAAAGTGCTAAAGTCTCTTCGCTTATTTTTTTTAAATTACAAACTAAAGCTTTTCGGCTAAAGTAAAGTGAAGTTGGTATTTTCATGATGGTAGGCCAACAAGTCTGTACCAGTAAAGTTAACACATCGAAACAAATCCAGAAATTCAACATATTCGTAGGTGATAGCCGAAGTATCTTCCTAGGTTGTCATCATCATCAATTGATATGGTTCCCCGTGAATCAATCCTGGATTACGCTAACCGTATTTCTAGGTCTTTGGTATGAAACGTCTTAGCACAGACATGCCTGCCCTGTTACATTTTACTTTATGCTAGCTTAGTCTAATCATCATTATTAGATTATTACTATTCTTATATTTTCAATTGTACTTCTACCTGCTCGCGGTCAGTGGACGCAAAGCGAACCCCATTTGCAACGCCGCGTACAGTTTGATTGCATTTACTGTAATCCGCGTTGTAAGTGTATACCTCTAATTTGGATGCACTACTAAGCTTTACAATTATTATTATTGGGTCTATGCTAGGCTAAACTACCTATCTACCTATTGCGAAAATGCTATTATGTTAGTAATGTTACAGTAATGATATCACTTAGCTTCGCGCAGGTGTATGCTCTAATTCCACCTGTGGTGTCGTTGTGGAATTACACGTGTGTGTCCTGTACAGTGTACATGTGCGATTTTCGTCCTTGTAGTTGGCTTGTTCCCCCCTTCTTCCCGCTACGTGATTTGCACTAAACACTTAGTTTATTTCTTCACCGGAGCTTTGCTATAGCCCCGGTGCTAGTTATACGATTTATTTTTCCAAATAAAACCTCGTTGTCCAAAGGAACTCTCAAAACCATTGAACTGCCGGAGATGGCTCGCAAACTCGTGCGTCCTCCTCGGCTGCTCAGATCATTCCCCCTGAAGTGTCTTCGAAATTATAAAGAAAGGCTACTTCGTTGGTTTTCCGAACTTGTAAACTTAACAGACGTTTCTCAGAAAATTCCCTAAAAATAACTTTTGCAAAGAAATCCATAATTTCAGTATTTTACAGCAGGTCTCTTGACCAAAGTCCAATAAATCCCGTGAAAATAACCATTTAAGTTTAATAGTTCTAGAATTCCCTTAAACACCTTCAAGTACAAAGGCTATTACCCCATAATTCCTAAAAGCAGTTAGTAAACTACCACAACTACTTAAAAGGGCATAAATAATGTGCTCAAGAGATTTAACCGAGTATTAAAGTAGGTGTTACAATTTCCAACCCACTCGATTATCCACCGTTTTATTCATAGAACCAAAACAATTCGTAGGTTTAAATTTGAATCTCATTTAACTCGAGTAATTTCTAGATTTAAATTTCAAGTCAACTAAAGTAATTGTTTTAACGGAGGCGGATGTTATCCGTCGGTGTCTTTGCGACCAATATTTAAACATGGTCGGCCACGAGAGGATTTAACGACCAATTATCAAATGATAACTTGGTTAGAGTGTTCCGTTTTACACGTACATCGTAAATTATTCCTGATTTAATTGGAGTACACCTCCTTAAATGCTGTTGAGCGCTCTTGTGCCTTAATTAAAATCGCGAACTACAAGTACTATAAGTTTCACTTTCGAGACTCTCCAAACTGAAATTTAGCACGTTAAACTCGTGGGTGAATTTTGTTTAAAACATACTGTAAAACACATATGTAATCAAAATGTACGTTTATTACGTAGTAATACATTCTTTTTGTCAGTTTTTTTAGTGAAAGCTTCGCTTGATTTATTGACAAAAATGAGACAGAAAGATTGATTACAAGACCCTTTTAGAAGAAATAATAAGGTTTTCCATGAGTTTTGCAATAATATTCTTGATTTTTGTGTAATTCTTCTGGAAGCTTTGTCTTATTTATTGCCAAAACTGAGCCTTTTTGAAACAAAAATGCCCTTTGAAAACAGAATTGCCGGTTTTTTGAAGAAATTATCAAGTTTTCCAACAAGAAAGATTAACTTTTGCAATGATATTCTAGGATTTAATGTAATTCTAGTCGAAGCTTTGCTTTATTTATTGCCGAAAATGGGCCTTTTTGAAACAGAAAAATTGATTACAAGGCCGTTTTAAAACAAAACTGATGCCCTTAAGCAGAATCGATAAGGCTTTTCAATAAGAAGGATTAACTTTTGCAATAATATTCTTGGATTTTATGTAATTCTAGTCGAAGCTTTGCTTTATTTATTGCAAAAATGGGCCTTTTTGAAATAGAATGAGCTATTAAAAGGGCTTTTTAAAACAAAATTGCTGTTTTTGGGAAGAATTAATAAAGATTTCCAATAAGAAAGATTAACTTTTGCGATAATGTTCGTGGATTTTATGTAGTTCTTGTCGAAGCTTTGCTTTATTTATTGCCAAAGATGGGTCTTTTTGAAACAGAAAGATCGATTAAAAGGCCCTTTTAAAACAAAACTACCAGTTTTTGAAGAAATAATAAAGTTTTCCGACAACTTTTGCATTAATATTCTTGAATTTTGTGTAATTCTAGTCGAATCTTTGCTTTATTTACTGCCAAAAATGGGCCTTTTTGAAACAGAAAGATTGATTAAAAGGATCTTTCAAAATTGTCAGTTTTGGAAAGAAATAGTTGTTCAGGAGAAAATTTTTTTACAGACTTAAGCAAGTACTTAGGTCCAGAAAATTTAACAAATAAATTTAAAAACAAAGCCAAAGCAAAAGTGCCTTTCTTGTTGTTTTAGAAATTTAATTAATCACAAAATCCTTCCTGCATTTTTAAAAAAGTGAAATACATCATGTAATTATGCTATAATTTCGAATATCTGTGCTTGTTTCTCACAAAAGAAATTAACCCACTCTTTTGTATTATGACACTTCTCTTTATGTTTGATCACGATTGTGTCGAAACTTTAGTGGCAGCAGTGATATTCCAACAATTATGTGTTCCGTGGGGCATTACGTTTCCGCAGTCTTTTTTTACAGGAAGAACGTAATTACAACAAAGTATTATGGATGTGTTGTAACCTTCATTTTATAAATATAGTGATTAGCCTACTCTAACATTCGTGTGTTGTAAAATTTTGAGAAAAAATTATTAGTTTGGTATGTTAAGTACTTATTTTGTATGCAATTAATCCTTTGTTTTTTTGCTAATTGTTATAATTGTTTGGTAAATTTAGTCATTTAATTGAGTTGAGGAAACAACAATTTTGGTTTCTATCGCTTTCGAAGATCATTTTAAACTCCTTATTTATCACCAGGCGAAAGTAAAAATCCCCGTAAATACGCTGCAGATACACTCGACAGCATCGAACCACCTTCAATTTCGTTCCGCAGGATAAAAAGGGTTTCCCGCTGACTGGAAAATCGAGAGTATATTGGCACAATCGATCAGGTCTTTCTTATTCTTTCCTTTTTTTTTCTACGCCCTGACTCAGCACCCAATAAACAGAAGAGCGGGGAAAAATCTCTGATGAGTTTGATGATATCATTAATCTTCCGTTTATTGATTCGTGAGTTACTCGATGTACAACGAAAAGGGATTTATATTGCCAAAAAATATATATAAAGCGTTGACAGATTTTTTTCTGCGATGATTAATCGTCAATACGATGTTGATTTGTGAATAAAACATGCAAAGGGTTTTTTTCGATTTTTTGCAGAAATCTTCTTAATGATATCCGCAAATCGTGTAGAACAAATTATTAATTAGTTGCAACAGCAAGTGATATGGGAACGTTGTTTTCGTACCACAATAATAACTTCCTGTCCGTTATGATATTGTTTAAATGTATGTTGGACCCAAGATTGTTATGGAAACCGACAGCAGAGAGTTAATTAGCAGCTAATTTGCTTCATGTTGTACGAAGTTATAATCAGAAACTCACTGACCTGTATTTCGTTAGCTTACTTTGATCTAAATTATGTCGTTATTTCTGATCAAACTTCATTTGTTTCTTTTGATTTGTTAAATCAAAGGTTCGAAATAAACTAGTAAACAAGCTGAATTTCCAAACATATTACTGAGGTTTGAAATAGAAATAAGGAAAGCCTTTGTGAACACTACTAAGCGTGGAACTAAATTTTAATTCAGATCGAAGCCTTTGCAAAACGTTCAAATCACAGACCCAAATCAAGGTGCCCTTATCTACTGAAAACTGTGGAAATCCTGAAGAGTTATTAAATTAGGAAAAAAATTGAGGATACAATTTCAATTCACATCGAACCTTTTTGAAAACATTTAAATCACAGACTTTTAGAACCACCCCAAAGGGGCTTGGTCTACTGAAAACTCTGAAAATGGAGAGCCTGAAGATTACCCTGTCTGTTTAAAAAATGTTAAAACTATCCTGAGTTATACTAAATTGGAAAAATTTACTTTGTAGGTAAAATTAAAGTCAGATCAAACCCTTCTTAAAACATTGAACATTGAGATGACAAAGCCTTAGGCCTAAATTAAGATGGTTTGGTCTACTGAAAATGGTCCTGTTTCGGCTGTTTCCAAAACAATCTATTAACCCAAATCCAAGTTTAAATCCTGAAACTAATCCTTAATTGGTGTCGTACTTTAAAAAATAATTAGAACAGCACTTTAATGCATTTTAGATCAAACGAATACTCATGTAATTACACAAAATAACAACCTTGATTCCTTAAATTCCCCTTTTAATAACGATCATAAAGCAATTTAATACCGATAAAGTGAACAACAATAAAAATAAAGAACCCAAAGTCGTTAGGAGTTAATTTACTGTGATTAACTAAGGAATGAGGTAGCTAACTGAAGAAATTGCATTCACTGATGTGAGTAAATTCCTGTGTATAAAATAACAGGCCAGTTCTAGGTTGTTTTAAATTGTTGTAAGAATGAAATTCTTTGGTTAAACATTTATTTCGTATTAAACTTTTTTGATTTTTCTTTCGTACAAAGAAAAACTCGCTAGCTTGTCTCAAGGCAACTTCAAACCTTTAAAGGATTTGTGCTGGCATAAAACAGCTTTTTGAAATGTTTGAATAAATCTTTATGTGGATATCGTGGCATTTTTTTGACGTTTGTTAAAGCCTTTCTGTCCGGATTTTCCTTGTTTTGAATTTGAAATTGAGGTTGCACAATTGAAAATGTGAAGATATCCAAATTATCGACGAAACTGGTAATCGATGGTGCAGAATCTGCCCAACTAAAGCTTTGAAGTAGCCCAAAATCTAATTAACTTCAAAACCAAAGGAAGCCAGCTTCTTTTTAAAAAAAATTCTTTGAAAATTCCGAAAATCGGACGAAACAAAAATGACTTTTAAAAGTGCCGTAAATAACTTCGAATCAGACAAAAGATAATTGTAAATGCACATAATCATAATCCCTAATCGCATATCCGGTTCTCAAAGTGTGAATCGACGAAGCACTTGCTTCCTTCTTTCCTTTCATGTATTCATGTAGTGGGTCATTTGGCAATAACCTCGCTCTGATTAACATCCACGAGAGGTGTTTTAGAATAGTTGGGGAGGCCCCTGTTCTTCACGTGTTCGTGAACACGGGTCGGAGGTCATCCAACCGGTCATTTTCCACCTGTTTTCGATTTTTTTTCTAATTTACATATTAACTGTTTAAACCTGATTTGATTTTGAATCATTTGTAGGCGATTATTATTAAGTAATTTTTAAATTCCTTGTTTTTGTGCGTTTTTGATCATTTTTATTGTGTCAGTCGTTGAAATGTTTTGCTTAAAAGTCAGTTACTAAATTTGTTAATGGTTTTGCCTGAATTAATTTAAATACTTTTGAGGCTTTCAGCAACACAATTTTCCTTTTTTCTCCCCAAGTGTAAAATATTTTTGCTATAATTTTTTATTTGAACTTTAATACCTTTGAAGTTTTCAACGACACGATTTTCCTTCTGAATTTTCCTTTTTTGTCCCCGAATTTACAGTATTTTAGCTAAATTTGTTTCGCTGAAGGGTTTGCTTGTATTTTAATGCTTTTCCAGTAAAACGATTTTCTTTGTGAATTTTCCGGTTTTGAAGCACTTTTGATAAAAAAATTTATGTACCTAATTTTTCGCTGAAAGATTTTGCCTAAGTTTTAATATATTTGAAGCTTTCAGCAACACGAGTTTCCTTTTTCTCCCCAAATATTAGGTCTTTTTTTTAAAACTTTTTATATAATTTTTTCGCTGAAAGGTTTTACTAGAATTTTAATACTTTTCAAGCTTTCAGGAACAGAATTTTTCTCTTTTTCTCCCTGAAATTAAAGTATTTTTGCCAAAAAATGTATGTAATTTTTTCGCTGAAAGGTTTTTTCCTGGATTAAAATATTTTTGAAGCTTTCAGTGGCACAAGTTTCCGTGTGAATTTTCCCTCTTTTCCCCAAAATCGCTAAATTTTTTTTTACAATTTTTTTGCTGAAGAGTTTTACCTGAATTTTACTTTCTTAAAAGCTTACAGCAACACAATTTTCGTTCTCAATTTTCCTTTTTTCTCCCTGAATTTAAAGTATTTTTGCTGAAATTTTGTATGTAATTTTTTTGCTGAAAGCTTTTGCTAGAATTTTAATACTTTTGAAGCTTTCAGCAACAGAATTTTCCTTTTTCTCCCCGAACTTAAAATATTTTTGCTAAAAAATTTTATGTAATTTTTTCACTGAAAGGTTTTTTCCTGTATTGAAATATTTTTGAAGCTTTCAGTGGCATAACTTTCCTTGTGAATTTGCCTTCTTTTCGCTAAAATTTAATTTTGCCTGAATTTTAATACTTTTGAAGCTTACAGCAAACAGCAACACAATTTTTCTTCCCAATTTTCCTTTTTTCTCCCTGAATTTAAAGTATTTGTGCTGAAATGTTTTATATAATTTTTTCGCTGAAAGATTATGCCAAAAGATTACTACTTTCGAAGCTTTCAGCAACACAATTTCATACTGAATTTTCCTCTTTCTCCCCGAATTTAAAGTACCTATTTTCGCTTAAGTGTTTTATATAATTTTTTTCACTGAATGGTTTTGCCTGACTTAATACTTTGGAAGCTTCCCGGAATTTAAAATATTTTCTCTAAAATTTGTTATATATTTTTTTCGCTGAAAGTCTTTGCTTGAATTTTAATACTTTTGAAACTTTCAGCAACACGATTTTCCTTTTTTCTCCCTGAATTTAAAATATTTTTGCTGGAATTTTGTATGTAATTTTTTCGCTGAAAAGCTTTGCCAGAATTTCAATACTTTTAAAGCTTTCAGCAACAGAAGTTTCCTTTGTCCCCTCCGAATTTAGAGTACTTTTTGCAACAAAATTCTATATAAATTTTTTCGTTTTTTGCTTGATAAATACTTTTGATGCGTTGAGCATCGCAATTTTCTGTTTTTCCCCCTAATTTCTTGTTATTAAATTTCGTAACGATTTTCGTGTTGAAAAGCTTTTCCTGAATTAAGTAATACTTTTAAAGCTTTCAGCAACACAATTTTCCTTTATTTTTATTATTTTTTTCGCTGAAAGGTTTTACCTGAATTTTAATACTTGTGAAGCTTTCAGCTACACAATTTTCTGTTTTTCTCCCCTAATTTCTACTGTTTTTATTAAATTTGTTAACGATTTTCTTGTTGCGAAGTTTTGCCTGAATTTTATAATACTTTTTAAAGTTTTCAGCAACACAATTTTCCTCTCCCCGAATTGTTAGTATGTTCACAGAATTTTTTCGTTGAGCTTTGCCTGACTTAATACTGCTGAAGCATTCAGCAACACGATTTTCTATCCGAATTTCTCCTTTTTCTTTGTTTTTCTCTCCTAATTTCTAATATTTTTATTAAATTTGTTAACGATTTTCTTGCGCAGAAGTTTTGTCTGAATTTTATAACACTTTTAAAGCTTTCAGCAACACATTTTCCTTTGTTCTTCTCGATTTTTTTTGGTAATTGTTTTGTTCGTTCAGAAGCTTTACTTGAATTTTAATACTTCTGAAGCTTTCAGCAGTACAATTTTCCTTCTTTCTCCTCGAATTTAAGGTATTTTTGCTTAAGTATTTTATATAATTTTTTCGCCGAAAGGTTTTGCTTGAATTTTAATACTTTTAAACCGCTCAACAGCACGATTTTCTGTCTAAATTTCCCTTTTTCTCCATCAATTTTTAGTACTACTTCTACTGAATGGTTTTTCGTTGAGAAGATTTGCCTGAATTTTCATACCTTTGAAGCTTTCAGCAATACAATTTTCCTTTTTTCTTTAGTTTTCTCCCCTAATTTCCAATATTTTTATTAAATTTGTTAACGATTTTCGTGTCCAGAATACTTTTAAAGCTTTCAGCAACACAACTTTCCTTCTGAATTTTCCTTTCTGCTCCCCGATTTTTTAATAATTTTTTCGTTGTGAAACTTTACCTGAATTTTAATACGTCCGAAGCTTCCAGCAGCACAATTGTCCTTCTGAATTTTTCTTTTTCCTCCCCGAATTAAAGTACGTATATTGCTAAATTTTTTTTTATATAATTTGTTTCGCTGAAAAGATTTTCCTTTGATACTTTTAAAGCTTTCAGCAACACAATTTTCTTTTCTTCTCCCCAAATATTTCTAATGTTTCACTAAACTGAATGATTTGGGACAGATCTAAATATGAGAAGTATAAATAATCTTCAAAATGTAACCTAAACATAGTTTTGTAAATAGGAAATAAGACTAACGGATGTCCATCATGTTACTGTCCGTTAAATTTTTAGTGAATAGGCAGGAAACAGGAGATGAATGACCAAAAAATTACCCAGATTTGTTTTCCAGTCATGTATGTATACAATTATAAATATACATAAATGTATGTGACAATACACGCCGATAAAAGGCCAAATTTGTACAGCTGAACAGGTGTTTGAACCTGTAAGGTCATATCGAAAATGGAAATTGAAAATACTTCCTTAGAAGATCGTTCAACGTATAAATAGTAAAAATAGAAATAGGCAAATATATTTAAAAAATTGTTTTTTGGAATATTTGAACCTGAATGTGTAATTTTGCGAAAATTTGAGTTTAAAAATTATGCTAAAATATTCGAGATTAACAAATTCAGAATACGAAAATTTGAAATTAAAAGAAATGAGAAACTTCTTCCCAATAAATCATATGTCAACCCATGTATGTCGTTAATAAAACAAACAAAAAAATTAAACAGCGCATTCTATAGTTAGTAAAATTATAAATAGTAAAGGACAAAGCGCCTGCGTATTTTGGTTCGGTAAAACCAAAGTGTTAAGAACACATGTGGTGCACTTGAAGTTAAACTGAATCATTCCATCTATAAATAACAATTTAATATACCTACATACATACGCTCACGCTCAATAAAACCTTCAAACAATCCAAGATTGATATGTACTCAAACTGTTTACTTATTCGCTTATTCCTATTTATTATTATTATTTGTTAAGAAGGTTATCGTTCCACGCCTTCGCGTTCATCTTCATTCATTTCGAACTGATGTGTGTGTGTGTGTGATGTGGAAATAAATAAGAAATGTCATGGAAATCGACAGGAAATCAAAAACATGAGTCAAAAATAAAAAAATGAGCTCGAATAACAAAAATGGGGTGTGAATACGAAAATGTGGGCAAAAATAACCTAAGCACGACTAAAAAAAACAGGCTTAAAGCGTAAATAAAGCACGTATTTATCCCCAAAGGACGGAGAATTTCGATAAAAACAAAGGCAAAAAATTCAATTCAATATGAGGTGTGATTTTTGACGAGCTTTTGATTTAATATGCAGCTTGAATTCCACCAAGGAGCGCTTCCTTCCGTTGAAAGACGTGACGATTTGACACAACCTGACACCGTTACCGATTACTATCATCGACGACGACGACGTCCAGATGTTACAACATTCAATTTTCGAGTTATTACGTTTTGAAAACCACATTTCACTTTCATACGTTGAACAACCTCTCCTTGGGGCTTCTTTTTAAACAAAAAAGGAGAAGCGCCTCGGATTAACGACGATGAGCCTGGAAAATTAGGGAATTTACACGAATTTTTAATAATTTTTTGCTGGAAGGTTTTAGCCTGAATTTATATAGTTCTGAAACTCTAATTTCCTTTTTTAACATCGAATTTTAGTATTTTTTACAATTTTTTTTGTCTAAATTTAAATACTTCCGAAGGTTTCAGCAACGTAATTTTACTTTTTATCGCCGAATTTGAGTATTTTTACTGATTTGTTTCGCTGAAGGGTTTTGTCTGAATTTAAATTTTTGGAGCTTTTAGCAGCCGAATTTTCCTTCAGAATTATCCTTTTTTCTGGCCGAATTTGAGCGTTTTTAATAATTTTTTATCGATAATCTCGCTGAGAGGTTTTGTTTGAATGTAAATAATTTGGAAACTTTTAGCAACACGATTTTCTTCTCAATTCTGCTCTTTTCTTGCCGAATTTGGATGTTTTACAAGTTTTTAACGATTTTTTTCGCAGAGAGTTTGAGAGTTTCCCGTTTTCTCTCGCCCAATTTTTAGTATCTTTAATAATGTTTAATGTTGTTTTTTTTGTTGAAAGTTTTGGACTTGATTTAAATACATTTGAAGCTTTCAGCAAAACAATTTTTTCTCCAAATTTGTCCGTTTTTTATCATCGAATTTTAGTATTTTGAGTAATTTTTTAACAAGTTTTTAGTTACAAGGTTTTGTCTGAATTTAAATACATACTTTTGAAGCTTGGAGCTTTCAGCAACGCAATTTTCCGTTTTTCTCGCCAAATTTTAATATTTTTAATAACATTTAATGGTTTTTTTGTTGAAGCTTTCAGCAATTTTGCTTTCGAATTTTTCTCACCGAATTTTAGTATTTTCACTAATTGTTTAAGGAGTTATTTCGCTGAAAGTTTTTTCCTGAATTTATATGCAACACAATTTTCCTTTGAACTTTCCCTTTTCCCCAAATTTGAGTAGTTTTACCAATTTTCTAAAGATTGTTTTCGCTGAAAGGTTTTTGTGTTCGAAGAATTTTCGCCGAATTGAAAGTATTTTTGCTTAACTTTTTTATATAATTTTTTCGCTGAAAAATTTTGTCTGAATTTTAAAGTTTCCCTTTTTCTCCTCCAAAGTAAAGAATTTTTATATAATTTTTTTCTGTGAAGGGTTTTGTCTGAATTTAAATAATTCCGAAGCTTTCAGCAACGTAATTTTCCTTTTCCATTTTCTTTTTTCGTTGAGAGGTTTTGATTGAATTGAAATACTTCTTAAGCTTTCAAAAACACAATACCTTCTGAATTGACCGAATTTTTGGTATTTTTAATAATTATTGAATTTAAATACTTCTGAAGTTTCCAGCGACACAATCTTCCGTCTGAATTTTCCTTGTTTTTCTTGTCGAATGTTAGTAAATATTTTTACTAACTTCTGATTTTTTTCGCTGAAAGATTTTGCCTGAATTTAAATAATTTTGAAGCTTTCAGCAACACAATTTTCATTTTTTTCTCGTCGAATTTTAACACTTTTACTAATTTTTTAACAATTTTTTCGCTTAAAAATTTTGCGAGTTTCCTTATAATTTTCTTTTTTTTTATCACCAAATTTTTTGAATTTTTAATTATTTAATGTTTTTTTGACTAGAAGTTTTAGCCCGAAAAAAAAAAATAATTCTGAAGCTCTTTCAGCGACATAATTTTCCTTCTGAAGTTTCCTTTTTTTCTCGCCGAATTTAGGTGTATTTACTAAGTTTTTGAAGGTTAATTTTCACTGAAAGGTTTTGTCTGAATTTAAATAATTTTGGATACTTCAGCAACACAATTTTCTTCTGAATCTTCTTTTTTCTCGCCGAATTTTTGGTATTTTTATCAATATCTTGGTAATTTTTCTCTGAAAAGTTTTGACTGAATTTATATAAGTTTGAAGCTTACAGCAACACAATTTTCCTTCGAATTTTGCCTTTTTTCCCCCAAATTTGAGTAGTTTTACTAAGTTTCTATAGATTGTTTTCGCCCAAAGGTTTTGCGTAGATTTATATAATTTTGAAGGTTTCGGCAACAGTTTTCCTTCAGAATTTTCCCTTTTTTCGCCGAATTTAAAGTATTTTTGCTTTAGGTTTTTATGCAACTTTTTCGCTGAAAAGTTTTGTCTGAAATACTTTTAAAGTGATTTTTAAAGATTCCCTTCTTCTCCTCGAAAGTAAAGAATTCTTCTTTAAGTTTTTTATAAAAATTTGTTCGGTGAAAGGTTTTGTCTGAAGTTAAATACTTTTCAAGCTTTCAGCAATACAATTTTGCTTCCAAATTTTTCCTTTTTTATCATCGAATTTTAGTATTTTTACTAATTTTTTTAAAATATTTTTGTGTAAAGGTTTTAAATAATTCCGAGCCTAATTTTCCTTTTCCATTTTGTTTTTGTTCCCAGAATTTTAGTACTTGGAGGAATTTTTAAAGAATATACCTTCTGAATTGGCCTTTTTTATCGCCGAATTTTTGATATTTTTAATAATTATTGAATTTAAATACTTCTGAAGTTTCCAGCGACACAATGTTTTTTTCTGAATTTTCCTTGTTTTTCTGTTTTTTAGTAAATTAATATTTTTACTAACTTTTGATTTTTTCGCTGAAAGATTTTTTAGTTTAAATAATTTTGTTGCTTTTTCTCGTCGAATTTTAATACGTTTATAATTTTTTAACGATTTTTGCGCTAAAAATTTTTGCCTTAATTTAAATAATTTTGAGGCTTTCAGCAACACGAGTTTCATCAGAATTTTCCTTTTTTATCGCCAAGTTTTTGGAATTATTAATAACTATTTAATGTTTTTTTGGCTGAAACTTTTAGCCCGAATTTAAATACTTCTGAAGGATTCCAGCGACACAATTTTCCTTCTGAATTTTCCTTTTATCTCTCGCCGAATTTTGGTGTTTTTACTAATTTTTTTTAACGATATTTTTCACTGAAAGGTTTTGTCTGAATTTAAATAATTTCGGATGCTTTAACAACATAATTTTCTTCTAATTTTTTTTTCTTCGCGAATTTTTGGCATTTTTATTATTAATTTGGCAATTTTTTTGTTGGACAGTTTTGCTTGAATTTAAATACTTCTGAAGCTTACAGCAACCCAATCTTCCCTCTGAATTTTCCTTTTTTCTCTTCGATTTCAAAGTATTTTTGCTAAAATGTGTATATAAGTTTTTTTGCTCAAAGGTTTTGCCTGAATTTTAATACTTTTCTCGTCGACTTGCCTAACTTTTTTATATAATTTTTTTGCCCAAAGGTTTTGCTTGAATTTTTAATACTTTTAAAACTCTCAGCAACACAATTTTATTTTTTTCTCTTCGAGTTTAAAGTATTTTTCCTTAAGTTTTTTAGATATTTTTTTGCTGAAAGGTTTTGTCAAAATTGTTTGTTAAAAGGTTTTGCCTGAATTTAAATATGTATCTACTTCTGAAGCTAAGCAACAAAATTTTCCTTCTGAAATTGCCTTTTTTCTCACTGAATTTTAGTATTTTTACTGAATGTTTTCCTTGAAAAGCTTTTATCTAATTTTAAATGCCTGAATTTGTTGGAATAGTTAGTTAATTTTACATAAAAAGTTTTTATAAATAGACAAATGTTGCAACCAACAGTTTTTAGTTATTACGTTTTCAAAACGCGTTCTTTTAAACAAAATAATAAATTCCAAACTATCGACTTTTAAGGATAATCCTCGAAACAGTTTAAATCCACAAAAAAATTCTTGTTGGTTAAATTCAATCCGCCCAACTGAAATTTTTGTAATCGGATACATGATTACTCACGGCATGGTGCAAATTAAACCGGATGCATAGTTTTAATTTTACAATGCTCTACGCTACGGTACACCAGAACTATAATTGGTTTCGCATTCCGCTGCTAATTTCCGTTAATTGGATAGCAATCGGGACAATCGGGTACGTCTATTTAGGTCCGTATTGGTTCTTCGAAATATTCCTGGCAGCAAACACACCCAGAACCAAACGTTTGCAATTTTCAGCAGATTTAATGTTTCATTTTATACGAATCGTAAAGGTTAAAATGGTAGTTTTTATGCAGCTGAAAATACGTTTTAAAATTTTTAGTTTTGGGAAAATTTAATTTACTTCCTTGGAGGTTTTTATTGTCCTCATTTTTTATTCTGGGTTTTATTGAGGTTGTAAAGTTTTATTTTTAATTCATGATGGGATTAATTTGATAGGTTATTATTGGTCATAAATACGTGTAAATGTTTCAAAAACTCAACGATTGTTTGTCCTTGGTTCACCCCGCCCCCCACTTTGGCCCTTTAAATTTATTAAACTTTTGAAAAAGATGTTCAAAGTGAAAGTTATTTTTGTCATAATTTTAAATGTTAAGGCTCGAACTTGGTCTGTAAAAGGCCGAGTGAGCTTTTTCCTAAATTCAGAGGTGTCAAACACTGAAATTTTAAGTTAAAAATGGACCAAATTTTCAAATATTCTAAGCATTTTCACCGTAAATATCGATCCATCGAAAGTAAAATTTAACTTTCCCTTTCCTAAAAACTTTCAAGTTAAGTACGAAAAAAAAAAACCTTAACGAGAATCGTATTTTACAATTTTATGAACCTTTAATCCTGGTAATAAAAATTAGCATGACCCCAAACTTCAGCCACAACTTTCCATTATTTCAATTACTTGAATGTATCGTGCGTGCAGGGCAGCAACATTAACAATGAACTCCCTTTAATCGACGGTAGTCGTAGACGGCGCCGAACAGTCGCCCCTTTACATCCGCTTCTCACCCTTGCTACATAATCATTTTATAAAACCCTTTATTGCCCTTATATCTCCTTCGCTTACCTACGGGATATCTCGTTTAAACTCTTACTATCTCCGCTTGTGATAAAATTGGTATCCATTTAAAAATGGTTGGTTTGGGGGTTTTGCACTTTTTGTTTCTGCTTTTCCTTCTTGAAATTGCCTTTTCTCTCCTAGAAATTCGTCTTCCTTCAGCAGGAAGTCAGAATTTTGGTGGAAAATGGGTTTGTTCTTCTCTTAGGTTGAAGCTATGGGGTTTTCAGAATGAATTGGCAAAAAGGGTCGTGCTTTACTTTTTATTGTAATATTAGTGGATTCTCCCTTTGTAAAATGTCGTTTTTTCTTTCTGATATGACCCTTTCTCACCTTGAATTTCGTTGCCCTTCAGCAGTAAGTCAAAACAGCTGAAGATTTTGATGGGAAATTAGTTTCTTCTTCCTTTAGGTTGAAGCCATGGATTTGTCAGAAAATCGACAAAAATGGTCCGGTTTTATTTTTTATTTCGGCTCGAATAGATTCTACCTTTGTAAAATGCCTTTTTCCTTCTTGAAATTCTCTTTTCTCACCTTGAAATATGCTCTACTTCAGCAGGAAGTCAAAATAGCAGGGAATTTTAGACGAAAATGTGTTTCTTCTTCCTGAATTGTCAAAAAGGGTTGTGTTTTGCTTCTTAGTTTATTTGAGTGAGTGCTCCCTCTGCAAAATGTTTTTTTCCTTCCTGATATGCCCTTTTCGCTATTCTTCAGCAGGAAGTCAAAATAGCAGAGAATTGTGGTGGAAAATGGCCTTCTTTCTTTGGGTCGCAGCCGTGGGTTTCTCAGCGTAAATTGGCAAAAGTAATCGTGTTTAACTTTTTATTTAAATTTGGGTGTATTCTGCCTTTGTAAAATCACTTTTTTCCTTCCTGAAATGGCCCTTTCCCATCTCGAAATTCACCTTCAGCGGGAACTCAAAACAGCAGAGAATTGTGGTGGAAATGGTTTTCTTCTTTCTTTAGGTTGAAGCCATGGGTTTCTCAGCATGGATTGGCAAAAAGGGTCGTCTTTCACTTTATATTTTAATTTGACTGGATTTTCGCTTTATAAGATGTCGTTTTTCCTTCCTAAAATGGCCTTATATCACCTTGAAACTAGCTATCCTTCCAACAGGAAACCAAAGCAGCAGGTAATTTTAGTAAAAAACGGGTTTCTTCTTCCTTTAAGTAGAAACCATGGGCTTCTCAGGGTGTTTTACTACTTATTTTAATTTGAGTGGATTCTCTCTTTGTAAAGTGTTCTTTTTCTTTCCTGAAGTAGTCCTTTCTCACCTTCAAATTCGCCATCTTTCAGCAGTCCAAACAGCAAAGAATTATGGTGGAAAATGGGTTACTTCTTTCTTTATGGGGTGTTTATGGTGGGTTTGTTAGAAAATCGACGAAGAAGGTCGTCTTTTATTTTTGATTTCGGCCCATTTTGAAATGGTCCTTTCTCACCTTGAAATTCACTATCTGTCAAGTCAAAACAGGTGAGAATTATGGGAGAAAATAGATTTCTTCCTTTTAGGTCAAAAGTCATGGGTTTGTTTTAGCAAACCGTTTAATCTTTTATTTCGGCTGGAATGGATTCTACCTTTGTAAAATGCCCTTTTTCCTTTTTGAAATGGCCTTTCCTCGTACTGAAATTCGCTATCCTTCAGCAGGAACTTAAAACAGCTAGGTTTCTTCAACTTTTAGGTCGAAGCTATGGCTTTATCAGCATGAATTAGCAAAAAGGGCCGTAATTTACTTCTTATTTTAATTTAAGTGGATACTCCCTTTGTAAAATGTATTTTTCCTTCCTCAAATTACCCTTTCTCACCTTGAAATTCGCTCTCCTTCAGCAGGCAGTCAAAATAATGGAGAATTTTGGTGGAAAATTGGTTTCTCCGTTTCTTAGGTCGAATCCATGGGTTTGTTAGAAAATCGATAAAGATGGGCGAGTTTTATTTTTTATTTCGGTTGTAAAGCACCTCTTTTCCATTTTGAAATGGTCCTTTCTCATCTGTGAAGTTCGTTGTCCTTCAGAATAGCAGAGAATGTTGGGGGAAAATAGATTTATTCTTTTTAGGTCGAAGTCATGGGTACGTCTTAGTAAACCGACGTATTTTACCTTTTATTTCGGCTAGAGTGGATTCTACCTTTGTAAAATGCCCCTTTTCTGCTTGAAATTACCCTTTTTTAACTCCAATCTTTCCTTTATTAAGGTGCCATTTTTCGTGCTTTCACATGTTTGAACCCCCTTCTTCAGTAAAAATTCAAACAAAGCAACGTATCTTCGTAAGACATGGATCTTTTCTTCCTGTTAGGCCGAAGCCATGGGTTTTACTTGTTGCTCCTACTTGAATGGGCGTTTTCTTTTCTTAAAATTCCCTTTTGCCCCTTTTCAGTATAAACCCGAAATGGGCATTGAATTTTGGTGAAACATATACCATGAGATCGGAAAAAAGATGATTCTGAGCAGGCCTTGACTAGTACAACACGATTGGCAAGACTGATTTCAAAATGTGGCAGTAGGTTAGAGGTTAATAAATGTCAAATAAATTAAAACACAAAACAGTATTTATTTAGGGAACAAACTGAAAACTAAGATGAATACATGTTAGAGTAGGTGTTCAAAATGTGATCCTTCACTAGTATTACAACGATAAACTTAAATAATTCTGGAAACAAAATTGCAAAACTGACTTACATTTGAAATGTCACTGTCACATTATAATTCATAGGCATTCTAGAACCAGTGCAGCCAATCGTGTTGTACTAGTCAAGGCCTGCTCAGAATCATTTTTTTTTGACCTCATGGTATTTCTACCTCTTCTAGGGCCAAATCCATTATATGTTTTGCTTTTTGGTTCTACTTGAATGGGTCTTTCCATTCTTTAAATACCATTTTTACTCTTGAGATTCCCATTTTCTCTCTTTGCATTCCTATTTTCAGTAAAAACCCAAAATAAAGCAACGGATTTTGGTGAAACATGGGCTTCTTTTTCCTCTTGGGCCAAAGCCATGCGTTTTACCTTTTGCTTCTACTTGAATTGATCGTTCCCTTCTTCAAATATCATTTTTTGCCATTGAGATTCCCTTTTTCCTCCTCCTTTTTTCCTCCCTTTAAATTCGTATTTTCAGTAAAAAGTTAAAATGTGCAATGAATTTTGGTGGAATATGGGCCAAAGCCATGAGTTTTATCTTTTATTTATATTTGAGTAGCTCTTTTCCTTCTTGAGATACCATTTTTTGCCATTGAGATGCCCTTTTTCCTCCCTTTGAATTCGTATTTTGAGTAACAACTAAAAATGCGCAATGATTTTTTAATGTAACATTGGCTTCTTCCTCTTGGGCTAAAGCCATATGTTTTACTTTTTACTCCTACTAGAATGAGCCTTTCTCTTCTTCGATTATCATTTTTGACCCTTGTACTTCCTTCCCCCCTCTGAATCGCCTTTTTCAGTAAAAACTCAAAATGGGGTGTAAATTTTGAAACTCCTTGTTATCCAGTTTCCTACCTGGATTTGGCTAAAAATTCAAGCCCATCGATCCATTTCCGTTTTAACCTTTAACTTTATTCAACATACAGTCCAATAGCTCCCTTAATGCAGAATTTTAACACTCAAAATCAATAATAAAACTAAAAGTAGGTCATCCATTTAAAGTGCGTCAAAATTATAACCATGCAACTTGATATTATTTCAATTATTTTTTCCAGCTTGGGAAAGTAATTACGCCAATTATTTTTTTTATGGTATGGGAAAGTAGGTAACCTGCTGTGTAATTGTGTGGATTATAAAAGACGCCGCTCTTTTGTTTTCCAATATTTTAAAATTGTACGTACAAGCTCGTCCGACAAAACTGTATTGAAAATCTTTAACAAAACTTCGCTTCAATAATTAAGTAATTTTCCTGTTAAATTCCCTAAATTTATTTTGTCATCGTACCCCGTTCAAACTTCTCCCGGGGAAAAACTTTTCTTAGAATTTAGAAACCCTTTAGAATATGTGAGGGAAACGTGCCAGTCGTTTCGAGCTTCGGGCGGTTTTATGAATACAGCCCTAAATGACGTCTACATCAATCTCGACTGTAAATTCTGGAATATTAAAACCAACCCTCCCACTTCACCCTTTTGTGGTATTGTAAGGTGTGATTTGTTACTTCATATTCGGATAATGCCCCAAAAGGGCACCAATTCGAAGTTAGGGAATTGGGTTGAAGGTGAATTAATTCTAAATTAACGGAGTAAGATTTGAAGATTTGTTTAGACAATATAAAACTTATTAATTTTAGTTGGCCCTTCGAGACGTAAACAAAAGACTGCTTCGTAGTCTTCACTTTATATCCGTTCATAAACTTTGAATTTAAAATTCGCCAAAAGAGCAGAGTTTTAAAAATCTTATAATATGCAGGAGGAGGATTTACTTTATTGGTTCTTAATTATTTCTAATTGGTCCTTCGAGACGGATCAAAGACGATGTTGAAGTCTGCATTCGGTGTTTATTGTCAAAATTAAGGGCCAAAGTTCGCCTGAACAGCAGTGTATTTCAATATTTTATGGGCAGCGAATGCGCTTATTTTAATGTTTTAAAACATAAAAAGGCTTATTACTTATTTTGAACTGGCCCTTCGAAACATGACGGCTTTAAAGTGTATTTATTTGT
Source organism: Melanotus villosus (assembly GCA_963082815.1). Lineage (NCBI taxonomy): Eukaryota > Metazoa > Arthropoda > Insecta > Coleoptera > Elateridae > Melanotus > Melanotus villosus. The sequence goes on from OY720425.1 coordinate 54,414,270, forward strand.
AAATTTTGAGTTAAAAAAGGTTCAAAGTTCCTCTGAAAAGCAGAAGAGGCGTTTGTTTTAATGTTTTAAAGCATATTTATTTTGAAACATTTATGGGCTTCTTAGTTATTTGTATTAGGTCCTTCGAGACGCAATCAAAAGATTGCTTTAATTATCTCTGTATTTATTTATTTATAGGATTTGAATTTAAAATTGCTAAAAGAACAGAGTTTTAAAGATCGTATGTGTCTGGATGGCGTTTACTTTATTCTTTTTGAGGGTCTCTTAATTATTTTAAATTGGTCCTTCGAGACGTGGGAAAAAGACGCCCTCGAAGTACAGAGTATTTATTATTAAAGTAAATGAAAGTTCGCCTAAACAGCAGTGTCTTTCAATATTTTACGTGCTGCAAGGTCCTTATTTTTCATATTTTAAAACTTAAAAAGGTTTATTACTGATTTTTAACTGGTCCTTCGAAACGTGACAGTTCCAAAGTCTTCACTTTGTATTTGTTTGTAGACTTTAAGTTCAAAATTCGCCAAAACAGCAAGGTTCTTAAAGATTTCACGTACAAAAATGGCATTCATTTTATTATTTTGTAAAAATATATGGGTTTTTTAATAATGGGTCCTTCGAGACGTGGGCAAAAACCGGCCTCAAATTCGTCTTCGCCCTGTATTTATTATCAAAGTTAAAGTTCAAAATTCGCCTGAAAAGCAGGGATTTTCAATATTTTACGTACAGCAAAGGCGTTTATTTTTTTTAATATAAAATGATTTATGAATTATTTTGAATTGGTCCTTCGAAACTTGAGCAAAAGATAGCCTCAAAGTCTTTACTTTGTATTTATTTGTAAACTTCAAAATTCGTTTTCAAGATTTCACATACAAAAAGGAAATTTGTTTTATTGCTAAAAAAATATGGATTTCGTAATTATTTTTAATTAGTCCTTCGAGACGTAAACAAAAGTTGACCTCATAAGTTTTAATTTTGTACTTATTTTTGAGCTCAAAAGTCGTCAGAAATGTACGGTTTTTCGAGATTTTAGATGCAGCAGAGGCATTTATTTCAATATTTTAAACGACAACAGGTTTCATAATTATTATTAATTGGCCTTTCGAGACGAAAACAAACGAACGCTTGTAAAGATTAATTTTATCTTTGTGACATCAGCAATGAAGATGTATCGAAAGAGAGGGGTTTCTTAATATTGTTGAAATAAGAATGGCCTTTATTTTATCCCCAGAAGGTAGGTATTTAAATTACGCAATTGGTCCTTCGAGACGAAAACAAATGAAAACAATTTGAAGAATGACTTTTATGTTTTGATTTCTCATTTTTCATGGCAAACCTTTTTACGATTTTGCATACTGAAAGATGTTTATTTGGTATTTAATTATCAATTGGTACAATTGGTCCTTCGAGGTGATAACAAAAGGAAATGTGCATTTGTTTTATATTTATTTTTTAACCGCAGGGAAGGAAATCTGTCCGCTCAGATTGTTCTTTGCAATTTCACACACAAGCTGACCGTTTGTTTTAAGCCCACAAATGTATTTGCTGTTTAATTACTGCAGTTGAACCTTCGAGATCAAAAACAAATGAGTAACGACCGAAAGAAATATTTTTTCTGTCTTTATTTCTCATTTCACCTAACAAACCGGGCAAACGAAGTGAATTTTTACGGCTTTGTTTGCCGAAGGACGTTTATTTTGTGTCTAAAGGACATGTTTAATTACCTGCTGGTACAATTGGTCCTTCGAGGCGATAACAAAAGGCAGTGTAATTCGCTTTATATCTATTTTTCAACCGTAGAGAACGAAATCTGTCCGGTAACATTCTTCTTTGCGATTTTACCCACAAGCTGCGCATGTGTTTTAAGTCCAACAAATGTAGTTGCTGTTTAATTTTTACAATTGGTCCTTCGAGACGAAAATAAATGACTAACTTCTTATTTCACGTAACAAACTTGGCAAAAGAAGTGAATTTTTATGATTTTATTTACCAAAGAACGTTCTCTTTAGATGTAAAAGATGTGCTTAATTATCTACTATTTCAATTGGTCCTTTGAGGCGATAACAAAGGGGAAATGTTATTTGTTTTATATTGATTTTTTAACCTCAAAGTAGGAAATCGGTCCGGTGAGATTTTTCTTTGCATCTTTACACACAAACTGGGCATTTAATTGAAGCCAACGCAACGAATGTATTTGCTGTTTAATTATTCTAATTGGTCCTTCGAGATGAGAACCAAGCGAAAATCTTTTAATTTGTCTTTAGTTCTTCATTAAATCTGAGAATATGTTAGAAGACTGGTTAGTAGAAGAGGTTCTACCGGTGCGCTTAATTAAAATGTTCTTGTGTACTGATTTCTTGCAGTTGGTCCTTCGAGACGTAAACAAACGAAGTCCTAAAAATGCTAAATCTTAACCTTTTGTTTAGCTAAGCATAATTAATGATTTAAATATTTCTTATCGTTAAAATTCCTGCGGCCATTATTTTACGTACATTTGAATATAAAAGCTTCAAATTTCTAAGAGAATTGGGTCTTAAAAGCTGAACTTAAGAAAATATCCGTTCGGAGTTTATGCAAATAATAAAGTAAACAAAATAATTTCTACATTTAACCGAATTAATGCGGAACAATTCGTAATTAAAAACATTTCCTTATCGTTGTGAAAACGAAAAATAAGTAACGAACGAACGTATGACCGACCGAACTAACAATATATAAAGGAGCTTCGAGAGCGTAATTAAGTGGTTTTGTTTCAGATAAATTAGGAATGAAGTTAACGTTTATAAGGTTTTCTGGAAATACGACGACATGAACTCCAATTACGATTTAATTAAACGTTACTGACAGCTACGCGATATGTAATAATTAAATTTCAACCCATCCCATAATGCAAATGTATACGTTCCATTTAATATTAAAATTTGTTCAAAGCGGTCTTTATCATTTAAATTGTGCTTACGAAAACGTTGAATTAAATATGATTAATTATTCGCCGTTTGTAATTGTCATAACCTAATTAGTTTCGCTGGAAATATTTTTTTCTATAGTACGTTTGACGAGTCAAATCAACGATTTTGTGCCCTGTTCATTTATTTTAAGCCTCGGCTCGAAGGACCAAATGGATTGCTACTTTTAAACACGTAAACGAATTTTTGCTTATAAAAACTGAATTAATTAGGCACATTCGTTTGTATCAGCTCTACCTTTATTAATTTTAGGAAAAAAAAAAAACTCGAAATTAATTAAATTAAAAATCCACCCTGTTTTTTTTCTGCAGCTGAAAGGAGGGTCTTCTAATGTATAAACTACAAATTACTTCGTCGAAATTGTTGGCAAATTTTTGTATATTTTTGCTATAGTTCCGGCCGAAGTTTAAAGTAATTTAAGTAAGCACGCACTTTCATGAGAATTCCGAAAGCAAAAGAAGGCAATAAACAGGATGAAGACAATTTCAGAGCAATAAACTTATTCACTGCTTTACATCAATCAAGATTTTACAGAGATAATATCCCACAGAGTTAATCCATTCTTCAAATCAAGTAGGCACTTCTTGAAAGTACGTAGGTCGCATACTTGATTTAATCGTACAATAATTTATTAATGTTGGTGCTTGTATTCACATCCTTTTTGCCGCGTTTTTTGCCTTTTTTAATTTGTTTTTGGACTTTTTGTTTAATAATTTTTGCCCTTTTTGGGTTACGTTTGCCTGTTTTGTTTTATTTTTATAATTTTTTTGTTTGTGTGTGCTTCTTTTGCTTAATTTTTGCCATTTTTGGCTTTGTTTTTGTCATTTTTAGGGTTTTATTTTTGCCATTTTTTGGGCTACATTCACCTGTTTTGCTTTATTTGAACCATTTTTTTGGTTTGTTTGCTTGCTTTTAAAAATAAAGTTGGCTTAAATTTAAAAACTCGAAGTTAGGTTTGACAAAAAAATCCAGGTTGGGTTAAATCGGGAAAGGAATCGTTGGGTTTGATTTTAAAAAACGAAAATACTTTAGATTCAGAAATCGAAGCATTAGGTTGGATCTTAAAGAACAAAGTTAGGTTCGGCCAAGAAACTCGAAATTAGGTTCATCATCATCATCAATTGACATGGAGCAGTTGCCGTGGATCAATCCTGGATTACGTCAGGCCCACCCCATGCCAATAAGATGTGAAGGGATTTGTTATGATGGGTGGGGATTGGGAGCACTGTATAACGTTAACATGCCTGTGATGCCAGTCGCAGAACGCCGCTTCTATAATGCAAGGTAGTTAGTAGATCACATATTCAATCGGAGTTGAGTATATGACCGAGATGGTTAGACAAGTTTTTTTCCATCTTATACGAACACTAATTCTAGTATTACCGCTAGTTCCCTAGGTCTATAGTATGGAACGCCTTTGCGCGGACATGCCTGCCCTGTTACATGTTACTTTATTCTAGCTAAGTCTAATCATCATTATTATATATTCGTATTTCTTATTTCCTCGTTTCTATTTTCATTATTATTGTGGACATTGTGGTATACCTATGTTCTTCCACCGTTCCTCCGCATTATTCTTCGATATTTATATCTTCTTCCTCTGCTTCTATTTCCTCATTGTCAGATTCTTCTCTTGAGTCATATATGCGATTCATTTTCCTCTTCATCCTAGTTTTCTTCCTTGCCCACTGTTCCCAAGTTTGTTGTGGTATACCCGATCGCTCTATATCTTGTTCTAGTGCCGTTTTCCACGTGTAGCAATGTCTTCCCACCTTCATTTCGTCTGTTGTTATATTATATGCCTTTTTCAATATGTGATCTTCTTCTGGTCTTAATATGGGATAAAAAAAAATCTAAGTTATGCTAGACCAAAGAGATCCAAATTACCAGGTTAGGTTAGACCAGAACAGGAATAGTTAGGTTTCAAAAATGGAATCAGGTTAGATCCAGAAATCGTAGATCTTAAAAAATAAAGTTAGGTTAGATTAAGAAACTCGAAGTTAGTTTTAATTAAAAGAAAATGCGAAGTCAGGTTAGACTAAAACAATTCCAGGTTAAGTTAGATCAGAAAGGAAATAGTTAGGTTAGACTTTAAAAAACGAAATTAAATTAGATTCTGAATTTTCTAGGTGTCTTCAGAACTAAATTTTAAAGAATGAAGTTAGGTTAGATGAAAGAAATCGAAGTTAGGTTAGACTACAAAAAGCCAATAGTTAGGTTAGATCAAGACCAAAGTCTGAGAAAAGAAAAATGATGGCAACAGTCGTAAACTCTGTAATATAATATGCAGCTCCGGCTTGGAAGATAGCTATACAAAAAAAAATAAGACAGACAAATGATAATCAAGGCACAAAGAAAAATATTAATCAGAGTATGTTCTGTGTGTATGGCAACTTCGTCTGAAGCCCCTCTGGTAATATCTGGAATACCACCGATAGAAATCCTGGTGGAGGAAAGGTGTTGAAGATACAAGGAGGAAAACCGGCCTACAATAAAGGAGGCAAGAGAAGAGACCATGAATGGACGAAAGCCATGATTCCAAACATAAAAAAGTGGATTGACAGAAAACATGGAAATGTGGAATATATATGACCACAAATATAGAAACAACTATACTTGAACTCCAAGAATAGCGCGAAGTTATGCGACAGCGGTTCCGGGCTATTTCTTCTCACAACCGCGGGTTTTATTGGGTAGAAATCCCATAGTCCCCCGCGGAATAGAAGATCTTCTCGCGTGGACCCTTAAGGTTTCCCCTCCAACCACATATAAAAAAAAGGTTAACTCAAGAAACTCGAAGTTAGCTTAGATTAAAAGAAGTCAAAGTTGGGTTAGACTAGGTTAGATTTTAAAGAATATAGTTAGGTTAGATCAAAAAACTCCAAAGGTTGCATGAAAAAGGCCAAGTTAGGTTAGACTAAAACAATCCAGGTTAGGTTAGATCAGAAAGAGGATACTTAGGTTAGATATTAAAAAATAGCGTTAGATTAGATCAAGACACCCGAAGTTAGGTTAGTTTAAAAAAAATCGGATTTTTTGGCTTAAATTTTGACGTTTTTTGGGCTGTTTGCTTTTTTTACTTTATCCTTACCATTTTTTGGGCAATATTCACCTGTTTTCCATTTTTTTGGGCTTATGTTTACCCGTTCTAGTTTAAGTTTGCCATTTTTGACATTTTTTCGTTTTGTTTTTGCCATTGTTTGGGTTTATGTTAGCTGTTTTGCCCTATTTTTGCCAATTTTGAGTTGTTTGCGTGTTTTGTTCCATTTGGTTTGTTTTGTTTGCCTAGTTTTTATTTTTGCCATTTTTTGTTTTATATTTGCCTTTTTTACTTTGTTTTTGTCAAACATAAACTAAAAATTTATGTTTGGCTGTTTTATTTTATTTTTGCCATTTTTGGATTTATTTTTGACATTTTTTGGTTTTATTTTTGCCATTTTTGGACTATTGTCGCCTGTTTTGTCTCATTTTATCTATTTTTTTAGTTTATGTTTACCCATTTTTGCCAATTTTTTTTGGCTATGCTTATACCTGTTTTGTGTTATTTTTATCATGTTTGATTTGTGTTTGACTGTTTTGCTTTGTTTTTGCCATTTTTTTTAGTCTTGTTTTATTTTCACCGTTTGTTAGATTGTCTCTACCGGTTTTGCTTTATTTTTGCAATCGTTTCCGATTTATGTTGGCCATTTTTTGGTTTATATTTGCCCGTTTTGCTTTATTTTTGCCATTCTTTGTGTTGATTGCCTGTTTTGTTTCATTTTTACCATTTCTGGGGTTGTCTACCTGTTTTGTTTGCATTCTTTTAGCTTTATTTTTGAGTTTTTGGGTTATGTTAGTCTGTTATGTTTTAATTTTCCTATGTTCTGGTTTATCTTTGCCGATTTGGCTTTACTTTCGCCAATGTTTGACTTTATACTTGCTTTACTTTTACCATTTTTTGAGTTATTTTGTTTGATTTTTTCAATTTTTTTAGTTTATTGTTATCCGCTTTGCCGTATTTTTGTCATTTTTCTGCTTTATTTTTACCAGTTTTTGGGCTTCAGTTTGCCTGTTTTGCTTTATTTTTGCATTTTCTATTTTGTTTTGTTCTTTTTTAAATTTCAATTTAATTTTTTATTAATGTTCCTTATTTTTCAAAATTTTTCACCAATTTTCTTCCATTTTTTCCAGAAAAAACTAATCCCAAAAAATAATATTAAGGATCATTAGGGTTGCTTTAAATAGAAAATAGGCATTATATAGGTAGATCAATTTGCGATAATTTGGACTATTAAGCTGTTTAAAAAAACAAAGTATTTTTAGTGCGGGATGACGTAAATGGTTTTGGTGAAATTCGAAAGGGCTCTAAATGCGGGCTTTTGTGGGTTGCGTGTTTGTTGATGTATTAGATTTAGATAAACTGAGGCGCCTATTGTTGTTTTGTAATTATTAAAGGGTCGATGAGTCTCCCTGGTGTATAATGTTGAAATTTCCTAAAATAACCACCAAACTTACTTATTTGGGGAAAAATTGTAAAAAAGAGTTAAAAAAATTCAAGCTCGCACTGAAGGTTCTTGTGCCTGAAACCTAAAAATTATTTTTATAAACAAGGAAAAGAAACCAAAAATACTACTGACATTTATACGGTCAACTTTGACATTTTAAAGATTGTCACGGCTTCAGCTAAGGAAATTAATTAATTAGTAATCCTGAAACTAGGGCTTTCCCACTGAGACTTGCGAAACTCTCCACTTCAGCAATGTGTAATTTATAAATTCCAGAGGACGTTCGAAACGCATCCTTAATAAAAATAACCCCCACAAATTAAAACAGTTTAATTTGGCAGTAAAACCAGTACGCTCCATTAAAAGAAGGCGTTGTTACATCCATCTTTTTCAGGAATTTAACCAAACCCATTTGGTTCGTCGTAAAATAACTAAAAGGGTAGGCTAGGGATAGCCAAAAAACATCGTAAAATGAATCTCTTAAATACGTTAAGCCCCTTCCGAAGCTCAACTTTTCAATTTCGATACGGAAATAAGGCCGATTTATGAATGTTTCTTATCAAGTAAAAAATATTCAGCCGGCATTTTCAAACTTGAAATACAATAAGGAGAGGATTTTTCAAGAGGTCCGGATGTACTCCATGAAGTACTAAAACACACACTAAAGTGGAGTTCTTTATCCGTAGCCTTCTCCACACCACCAGCTGCTATTGAAAGCTTATTCTGAAAACCTGCACAAAATCAATATCTGAAATGGCGTATTCTTCGGTTCCTTCAAGAATATTCGGTTTCTTTAAGGGCCCTCGTCGTGAATAAGGGAAATGTTTGATAACACTCGGGGTTAAAGTAAAAAATTACGTTCAGTTCGAGCGAGCGAAAGTACCAAAGATAATACATTCAAAATGTAGAAATCATTTTTATATAATCAGAGTAGGCGTGTTATGTTTCCGATATTCGATAATACAAGGTCGGAAGAGAAAACGAATCAGTTTATAACGGAGTCGCAATATTCCTAATATAGCATCTCGAAAACAAGATATCAATCTTCCTTAATGTAAAATTAGATTAAGATAAGCCCACCCAAATCGCGATCCATCACTGAGATAACATAATTTTGTTCTACATGAACGTAAATTACCTTGAAATTGTAACTTTGGACGTTAAGTAACAGGAAGAAGGTGCTATTAACTATCGTATATCGATTTAAGATGGCTTAAAGGTACATTAAGATTGATAGATGTTCATTAAGGGGTTGATAGAAAGCGGGAGTAATTTTGACGAGGTGCTTTCAGGAGTTTAATATGCTTCGTTAAAACTAAATAAAGTAGGAACAAATTTCATCGAGGTTTAATCGCAAGTTTTCTTAGTTTAAAGATTGAGAATTAACAAGGAGTGACTCTTGCTTTAATCGAATTTAATTCAAAATTTAAGTTAAGAAAAATCAAAAAGCCAAAGGTCAGAGTAAAAAAAAATTGAAATTAGGTTGGACTAAAAAAATCCAGGTTAGGTTAGATCAGATGTGGAAGAGTTAAGGGCCCCTGACACGTTCGTGATTCGTTCCAATTTTACCCGTACCGTCTAATAACGCACGGGTAAAACAGAATGTGTATGCGCAATTCACGCGTGAAAAATTGAAACGAGCACGGCACGAGCAAAATCCAAAATAATTTGATTTTCACTGTGTGACGTCACACCGTTCGGGTAAAATTGAGTAAAAACCGAACGTGTATTTGTATGACCGGGTGTTCACTGTTCATGCAGACTGCAGACCAATTCTGATTGATAAGCGTATTTGTGGGGTTGCATTTCATTTATATAAGTTAAATAACTGCGAACGGGCACGTTTCTTCCTTTGGGGCAGAAATATAGCACTACTAACAGTACAAATTTTGTGTTTTAGCTTCATATTGTATTTTGTGTACTAGCTGTACAACAAGCCTGTTCATTCAAAATTGGACCTTAACATCGAATAAAACAACGAACGTGTAAATGCGCCTTTCCGGTTCGAGTAAAATCGTCCGTTTCAATCCTGAGCGGGTAAAATTGGAACGAAGCACGAGCGTGTCAGGGGCCCTTTAGGTTAGATTTTAAAAAATAGAGTTAGGTTAAATCAAGATACTCGAAGTCAGGCTAGACTAAAAAAATTCGGGTTAGGTTAGATCAGAAAGGAATAGTTAGGTTAAACTTTAAAAAGTAAAACCAGGTTAGATTCAGAAATCGAAGAGTTAGGTTAGATTTTAAAGAATTAAGTTAGGTTAGATCAAGAAACTCGAAGTTATGTTAGATCAAAAAAATTAGGTTAGACTACAAAAATCCAGATTAGGTTAGATCAGAACGAGAATAGTTGGGTTAGACTTTAAAAAATGAAATTGGGTTAGATTTAGAAATCGAAGAATTAGGTTAAATCTCTAAAAATAAAGTTAGGTTAGATTAAGAAACTTTAAGTTAGGTTAGGCTAAAGAAATCCAGGTTAGGTTAGATCAGAAAGGCAATAGTTAGATTAGACTTTAACAAATGAAATTAGGTTAAGTTCAGAAATCGAAGAGTTAGGTTTTACAAAGTGAAGAAAAGATTGGGATTAACTAAGGTCAAAAAATAAAACAGCCCTTTTGAGCTGCTTAGATGAATGTCTCAATCTTCTATTTTATTCCTGAAAAGCACAAGAAAGGTGTGATCTTTATTTTAGTGCAGTTAGCAAAACCTGAAACCTTCTATTGACCTATATATTTAGATTTTGTTCTTCACAAGTTTCAGTTGGTGAAAATATAAAATAATTTCTTGTGGTTGAACCATGAAAAGAATTGGGAAATTCGGTTTCCTCCTTATTTCGCAAATAATTTTCCAAGTTTCGCCCAGAAACACTTCAGTGAAGAGCTTGAATTTTATTATTCACCTTAGTTGAGAGAACATAGGGCTCCGAGAGCCACAGGCCACACCTCTACATGAGAAGGAAACATGTACTTATATCTATCTGTGTCTAGCATACGAGGTCTGTCCAATAAATACGCGAACTCATGTCATTAAAGCTTTATTTTACAAAATTTAGGGTAAATCAATTTTATCCCCGTCAGAATACTCCCAATTTGTAGCAATACACTTGTCCCATCTCCGTTTCCACTGTTCAAAGCATCCCTGGATGTCCTCAGAAGTCAAGCTCTTCGGCTGCCTCGTCGTTTCGTCTCCACATCGTCCAAGTGCCGCCCCCGCATGACCATTTAGCATTTCGGGAACAAGAAGAAATCGCAGGGGCTAAGTCTGGTGAATATGGAAGGTGATCAAGCGTGCTGACCGAATTTCTGACCAGAAAACCAGAATTCTGTACGTGCAGGCGCATTGTCGTGATGAACCATCACGCACACGATCATTCAAGCGCTTGAGAAGCTCCACGTCGAAGGCAGCATTCACTGTTTGTCCTTCATGAAGAAATTCATGGTGGACAACGCCACGAATATCAAAAAAAAAACGAGCAGCATGGCCTTGCAGTCTTCACGGCTCTCTCTGTAACGCTTGATCCACTTGAAAAGAGCTGTTTTCTTCGTAAACAGCCCTCAACATTTCATTAATTTTCCGAGAGTTTTTCCCAGGTTTCACCAAAAATTGGCTGTTGAGTCGCTGTTCCACCTGTTCATCAATCTCCATCGCCAACAAAAGCAAAAACAAGGCGCCACAAAAACAATCCTACCTCTAGCTGTAGGCTCGCCTCGACGGTATGGCGGTTACTGAAGCTAGTCGGCGTGGTCAAACATCACTTCAAGACCATCCTAATAGCTCAGTTCGCGTATTTATTGGATAGACCTAGTATATTGTTTATATGAATCTATCCTTATGTTCGACGCAGTGGTACCAACATATAAGTTTAAGCAGGTCAGATCAGCTTTAAACAGGTCTTAACTAGGTCAGTAACAGGTCTTAAACAGGTGAGAAACAGGTTTAAATAGGCCAAAAACAGCTTTAAACTTTAAACAGGTCAGAAACAGAAATTGTGTATTTCTGACCCGTTTAAACTTGTATATTGGTATCACTACGTCGAAAATAAGGATAGATAGAGATACAGAAGGAGGGATAGAGCCCTACATTCTCCCTACTCACCTCTCAATTCTTGTGTGAAGTTACTATTTTCTAGAAGTATTAACCATTAAAATCATCTTTTTCTGGAGATTTTTTCAGGTTTAGTTTGTACAGGGTGGGTATAATCGTCTGTGATCCCGGTAACCATGGAATTTGCTACATAGAAATGATGCCTAACACTATGTTTCAATATAGCAATGGCAGTTGTGACAATACAAATGACGTTTGTAGGTTAGGTTACGTAGTTGAATTCCTCAATTTTATTAAGCGGTGTAGATTCCAAATGTAATATGATAACAGATATTTATGGCCACCCGGTACAAACAATTTTCCAAGTTTCAGGCTTGAAAATCTGCAGCTAAACTTCGACTTCCATGGGTTTTCCTTTGAGGATTGCAAATTTTTATGTCATCTTTGTTACCTTAAGAACTTCACAGATTTGTTTTGTTAATATTTCTCGAATTTCACTGGGCAGGCAAACATTTACCCCAAGGTTCAGTTTGAAAAATCTTTATAGTTTTGATTGGAAAAGGTCCTATTTTAGGAATTTTTTTTTTCAGGTTAAAGATTTAATTTAATTCCTTCTAATTTCCATCATAAAACTTTCTTTACTCGTAAGATGGACAATTTTAGAAATTTTAGCCAAAACAGCTTGGATTTCCTGTTTCAATTTGTAAGCTTTAACATTTCTTAACTTCCTTCTTTTAAATGCAGGATTTACTCTTCTTCCTAGAAGTGTTGACCACGAAGTTCTTTTGGACTTTTAAGGAAGCAATTTTAACTAAATTAGTGAACGGAATGTTCGAACGTTTGGAAAGTGCCCCAAAATCAAAGCTTTTTTGGTACATCCAATAAAGAATTACCTTTTCTTCACCATGATTTTAATAATCTGATTGTTTTGTCCAGGCTTAACATTTATCTAGGTAGTTTTCCTCAGTTCAGGCACGGAAACCTCATGAAAGTGTTTGAATTTCACAATACCGTACCATAATTGGGTTTGTAAAGGTTTTAAATTTAAGTTTTAAACTATATTTTTGTTTCGACTTGTTTCAACCTACGTAGGCAAGTAATTTGCTAAGTTTCAGTAATGAAAATCTTGAAGAGGCCTTCGAAGTTCAGAGTTTTCTGGGTAATTAAATATGTGAAAATAGTTCAGCAAATTACTAAATTTTTTAATGTCTTCTATTTTTAATAAAATATCGGCCGTTTAAGTTGAGAAAAAAATCATATTTTCCTTCAGTTACTTGTAGACTACTCTATAACAACGGTTATGGGCTTGTACGGCCATAAAATTTTCACAAAACCCCAAAGGAGTCTCAGGTGACTCCATAACAGAAGTTGCAAGGATTTTAGGGTGCATTCAAATGATCACCAAACTACGCTCTGATTGGAAATTCTGGGGGAAAAAATTAAGCGTGGTTAGCCCATATATCGTTCAAAAACTCGTATAAAACCGAGTGGCTTCTGTCTATGTCGCCACTTTGGGGTGTCGAAATGTCAATAACGCGACGATGGCGGTTGGCGGGCGATAGGGGAGAAAATAATAGGGCGCGTGCTATTTCAGGAAACCTAGACTAACCGTCTCCCTTCGTTTTACTTCTGTTCGTACAATTAAGTCTCGAAATTATAACAAAGTGATTAATATTTTATTAAGGGAAAAACGTTGCCAAAGGAACTCGTTTATTATATAAATTTTAACGAGGAAAAACTTTAACTTGCTTGGAGATAATTAAGAAAATTGTTCGAAATTTGAGATAAATTTTACAGAACGTTAAGGAAACAAAGGATGTGGAACTTCGTGGCGATGATTAAGTTTCGAAGGTTTTTACATTAATTTTCGGAATTTTTGATTGTTTTAGAATGCCTTGTAACATCGAACCAATAACGTCTGGCCTGCACATTTTTAATACCTGGTGATCAAGCATCAAACAATGAATGATTCTACAATTGTAACCCATTCATATCTGCTTCTATAATTAATTTCGTCCCCTTTACGGTCAGTTATTTGATTTTACTAAAATAATCAGGGTTCCTCCTACGTCGTGTTTAATTAGTCAAAATCGACTAACTTTCAATAAACCAAATTTAATCCCAGCATTTCTGAAACGTAGCTGCTTCTAATTTTAGAAGAACCATTCGGTTGCCAACAAACAATCAATAAAACTGCAGAAAAAAATATTGCTTCGTATAACTTGATCAGAGATACGATATTCTGTCATGGCAATAATAACAAAGTTATTGATAACGTGCCTTGTTGATTCAGGTAGGTTCTTATAAAATATTCAAGGCTGCTATTTCAATTTCGCGATGTCGATGTAACAGGTGGAGAAAGTCTCTGAAAATTTTTCTATAGATGGGAAGCCGTACAAAGGAGGGAAAGCAAAATTGTGTTCTGATGTAAAAGGAAAAAAAAGGGGGCGATTTTACAACTTCGTTTTGAACTCTGAAGATAAGAAACGACAGTGTCAGATTTCATTCTGTTCCCCCTTTTTTTATTTACGGAATATAAGTCACCTTTGCGAAATACATATTTAGACTTGGTTTAGAATAATAATTGCTTGAGAAATTTATGATCAAGGAAGTTTAAGACTTGGTAATTTTACGCTTGAGTTAAGCTTGTGGCTGAAAAATGACAAAAAAGGATGTTTACCAGGAAATTGTTAAGATTAGCTTTAGCCTGTGCAAAATGAACACCAAACGTAAGAAGATCTTACGAAAAATCTTTCGCAATTTGAGTAAGCCAGACTTAGCAAATCATCAATGAAAATAAATTGCACAGATTTATTACAAAACCTGTCTTTGCTTAATAAGGCAACTGCATATGTAGGAGGATGCTACAAATAGACAAAACAACTTCTGAACTAACTACAAAAAGAAACCAGACTACATTGTTACTTATTTTCAAAGACTTTTACATCAAGCAACGCCCATGCAACAGAAGATAGGATGTATTCCTGGTTTTTTTTTAGTGGTGAAATAGCCCAAAGAAGTAATTTTGCACGGTGCAACGACAAATTTATTACGGCTTCAAGTTCAGGTAGTTAGGAACTGAAATTAGATGTAACGAATACAACAAATAAATCCGTCAAAGCAACAATTCGTTTTAATCAACCGAGCAGCGTGTTAGTGCTTCAACCTTACAGTCATGAATAATGAAATCCCCCCACGTTCGTGTCTCATCATAAATTCCCATTAATTTCGCGGCTATTACTCTGTAGCTTGTCATTTTATTCTACGTGGTTGTTTGTACAATTTGATTCAAATTGCAACATAAACAAAAACGTAACCTAAATAGCAATTTTTTGACTTCGAACCTTAGAATATTAAGTTCACATTTTCGAAAATCAAATCCTCGTCCACGCGACAAAAATAACAAAATCTCAGGTTCGGAATAATTTTTTGAGCTCATCCAATTATCCCCCCCAAAGAAGGTTCCTAATTAAAGTTCGGTAGTTCACCTCCCCCTGAAATAAGCCGACCTACCCTTATTCGTATTTCGTTGATAAATTGCGAGCCGAATTTGTCTTATCCACCCCTAAGGGATCATTCCGCTAACTCGCTAGTATTGAATAACCGAAAGATCGTTTCAAAGGGTGTTTTATCACACCCTATAGAGAGGAAGCTATTTTTCAGTAGTTCAAAAGCATACCTGAAACTTGCGAATTCGGGATGGTATTCAAGAAAAGTTTTAAGACTATAATTCTTAGTCGACAAATAATCGATGTTTGTGCAGATAAGGATCTGAAATGCGTGGGTTGAACACCCCCACATGTAAATTTGGAAGTTCAGGGTGTGCAAACGTTCACTGGTTGAGAAATGCGGTTTAACTAAACGCAAATTTATTAGAAGCTTTACAAAGGGTAGCTAGAAAAAAAAACGCATGCTTAGAACGGGTTAAATTAAGGACGAACAAAAATCTCCGGCAGAAGCTAAGTAAGCCATGATATTCGTACCTTTTTCCAAGATTTTCCTGACTGAAACTTCGCAAAACCATTTGTTGTGGCTGAAGCAAAGTAAAAGAAATCTTGAAGCTTGAAATACTTTTGTGGTTAGATTAATTGGACTTTCATTAATGTTCTGCACTTTAAAAACCATATAACCTTAATTATTGAGTCGTCCAAATATTTACTGATTAAGTTTTTCGGGAATTATTTTTACCTCTAAACACGCAAATCTATACTTCTTGAATTATCTAAAAATTTCTTTAATTCCATTTAAACTTTTTAAGGACATAACCTTAATTACTGAGTCGTCTAAATATTTACTAATTTTTCAATGAATATTGCACGTTTTGCTTTAACTATTCTCACCCTTAAACACGCAGAGATGCATAGCCTTAATTACTGAGTCGTCGGAATTTTGACCGATTTTCAGTTGAAAATTTTACGTTTTCCTCGAGCTATTTTCACTCTGAAACCCTCGGGTCTGCAGCTGCTAAATTATATAAAAATGTCTTGGTTGTCTGTGCGAAATTTCGATCTTGTTTTTCTTTTTTCTTTTCTTTAAATTCTTAAACTTTTCAAATTCGCATAACCTTAGTTACTGAGTCGTCAAAATCTTTACAGATTTTCTGTTGAAAGTTACAGGATTTTACCTAGCTATTTTCACCCTTAAACGTTCAGATCTGTAGTTGCTATATTATTTAAAAATTCTTGGGTTTCTGTGGGAAATTTCGATATTCCTTGGTTTTTTCGAAATTCGAACTGAGTGATCTCAATAATTACAGAGTTTTTTTGTAGAGTATTACCAGTTTTTCCTGAGTTATTTTCACCTTTAAACTCGCATGTTTGTAGCTGTTGAATTATACAAAAATGTCGTGAAGTTACTGTGTGAAATTCCAACTTTTCTTAAAATTTTTGAACTATAACAAGTGTTATAATCTTCATTACTGAGTCGTCCAAATATTTACTGACTTGGCATTAAAAAGTGTAAGGGTTTCCTGAGCTATTTTCACCTTTAAGCACTCGGATCTGCAGTTATTGAATTATATAAAAATTTCCTAATATTTGTGGGAAATTCCGACTTTTCATAAATTTTTGAACTTTTCAAGCCGTATAGCCTTAAGTACTGAGTCGTCTTAATATTTACTGATTTTTTCATTAAAAATTCCAGGTTTTTCTTGGACTATTTTCACCTTTAAACACGCAGGTCTGCATATGTGGAATTAGCAAAAATTGTCATGGAGTGAACAATTTTTAAACTTTTCAAAGGCCTTAATTATTGAGTCTTTGAAATATTTACTGATTTTTAGTTGAAAACTGCATATTTTCACTGTTAAACGCTCATATCTACGGATGGTGAATTATATAAAAATTGGTTGGCATTTCTGTGGCTTTTTCGAACATTCCAAACACGAACCTGAATTACTGAGGCGTCTAAATATTTACCAAGTTTTTTTTGTTGAGAGTGACAGGTTTTTCGTGAGCATGCTTATATCTGTTGAATTATCCAAAAGTTTCTGTGGGAAATTCTGACTTTTCTTTAAATTTTTGAACTTTAACAATCCGCCTTAATTACTGAGTCGTCTAAATGTTTACTAATTTTTCATTGAATATTACAGGTTTTGCTTTAACTATTCTCACCTTTAAACACGCAGATCTGTAGTTGTTATATTATATTAAATTCTTAAAATTTTCAAGGTGCATAGCCTGAATTACTGAGTCATCAAAATATTGACTGATTTTCAGTTGAAAATTGTACGTTTTCCCCGAACTGTTTTCACTTCTTACGCTTCACCCTTAGGTCTGCAGTTGCTAAGTTATATAAATATTTCTTGGGTGTCTGTGGAAAATTTCGATTTTTTTTTTTTACTTTTTAAAGCGTATAATCGTAATTACTGAGACGTGTAAATATTTACTGGTTATTTATTGAAAATTGCAGGGTTTTCTTGAGCTATTTTCACCTTTAGGCACGCATGTTTGTAGCTGTTGGATTGTCCAGAAATTTCTTTAACTTTCCATGGAAAATTTTTAAACTTTTCAAATGCGCATAGCCTTAATTACTAGGGCATCTTAAGATTTACTGATTTTTCATTGAAAAATGCAGGTTTTTTTCTTGGGCTGTTTTCACCTTTAAACCCGCAAGTCTACATACAGTAAGTTGTTGAATTATCCAAAAATTACTTGAAGTTCTCGTGCGAAATTTCGACTTTTCCTGAACTTTTGAAAGGCCCATAGTCTTAATTACTGAGCAGTCTAAATGTTTACTGAGTTTTCATTGAAAATTGCAAGCGTTTTTTGAGCTATTTTCACCTTCAAAAAACGCACACAGTGTTGTTGAATTATCCAAAAATTACTTGAAGTTTTTCTGAGAAATTTCAACTTTTTCTGAATTTTTTGAACTTTCTGAAGGTGCATAACCTTGATTACTGAGCCCTCAAAATATCTAGAGATTTCTAGTTGAAAATGATAAATTTTTCCTAAGCTATTTTTACTTTTAAACATGGGGGTCTAGATTTGTTGAATTATTATCTAAAACATGCTTAAAGTTTTTTTTAATTTTCAAAGGTTCCTAGCACTGAATCATTCAGATATTTATTGACTTTCTATTGAAATTTGAAGGTTGTTCATGAGTTATTTTTCCTCGTAAACAGCAAGTTTATAATTGTTAAATTATCCAAAAATTGCTGGAAGTTTCTGTGGAAAATTCCGACTTTTTTTTTAGTTTTTGAACTTCAATAAGCTATGCAACTTTAATCACTAAGCCGTCTGAATATTTACCGAAATTGCAGGTTTATCTTGAACTGTTTTCACCTTTAAAAAATTAAAAAAATATTTAATGTTTCCGTGGAAAATTCTGTAACTTTTCAAAAACTTTAATTACTGAGTCGTTGGAATATTTACTAATTTTTGAACTGAAAATTGCACGTTTTCGTTGAACTATTTTATAAAAATTTCGTAGGTTTCTGCGGAAAATTCGAATTTTCTTGACTTTCTCGAACTTTCCACTTAATTACTGAGTCGTCTGTATATCTACTAATTTTTTCATTGAAAATTGAAGGTTTTTCTTAACTATTCTCACCTTTAAACAGACGGATCTACAGTTGCTGAATTATCAAAAAAAAATGTTTGAAGTTTCCATGGAAATTTCTTAAAGCCTTCAACGTACATAGCCTTATTTACTGAGTCGTCGAAATATCCACTTATTTTCAGTAGAAAATTGCATGTTTTTGTCGAGCTATTGTCGCTCTTAAACGCTCAGGTCTGCAGTTGCCGAATTAATAACATTTTTTGGTGTTTCTGTGGGGGATTTAGATTTTTCATGGTTTAAACAATTATTTGAAATATCTGGAATTTTTTACTTTTCCTGGGCCACAGCCTTAATTACTGAGTTGTTTGCTAATTTTCCTTAAAATCGTAAATTTCTGAACCTAAATATTGCCTGTCATTTCTGTGGGCAATTTTTTTGAAATTTCTGCACCTTAAGAACCACATATCCCTAGTTACTGAGTCGTCTCAAAATTCTTCACTTTTCTATTAATTTTAGTTGTGGGTTTTCCTGAGGTTTTGCTATCTGAAACTCGTATACATATTCTGTAATTATTTGTCTCTCATGTGAAGTCAGATAGTTTTCCCGAAATTGATGCGTTTTCTCAGTTAAAACCCAAGGCCTTTTCGTTGTTATTTCAAGGAGTTACCCTGGAAATTTCTAAACTGGCAAAAATAACGTTGTATTTATTTAGGTCGGTGGATTTCTTGCCTGTCCTGAACAAATACAGAGCTCGTTGTCTGGTGCTTTAAAGAAAGTATATATTACCGGGGAAATCTTTTAAAATAGGCAATTTCTGTCAGATACACGGACGAGTTTCATATTTGATATATCCAAGACAATTTCCAGTTATTGCAATATGCCGAATGGCGGATGCACGCTTCTTTGAACTGAATGATTTGTCAATAACAAACGCCGTGGACAGGGACGATCCTAGAAAAAAATCTTGGGGGGGTTAAGACCATGAAATTGCCGACTAAGGTTTATAAAATTGCCGACTTTATGTTGGTTTAAATTTTAAAACACCAAATTATAACTCACTAAACTCACATTCACCCACGTAAAGAATATCACTTAAATAAGTTTGAACTTTTAACAGGCAAAAAATAGAAATAAAATATGCAAAAATTTACTCAAATCTCAAACAAGATAGAAGTCATATTTTTATTATGAAAGTGGCAACTGGCAAGTGGGATTTTTATAGCATTAAAATATTAGGTACTATGCGTAATTTTACACTTGAACTCTGCGTTTTTTCAATATTGCCCA
The DNA here is from genome assembly GCA_963082815.1 of Melanotus villosus. NCBI lineage: Eukaryota > Metazoa > Arthropoda > Insecta > Coleoptera > Elateridae > Melanotus > Melanotus villosus. Next base: position 54,434,038 of record OY720425.1, read on the forward strand.
TTTGTTTACCAGATCGTCAATGTTCAGCTCATCGGTTATGTCTTTTTCACAGCTTAACACCATTAATGCATTTAATCCGGACATCTGTCATTCTTGATCTTAGATGATTTTTTATGAGTTTGAGCTTGCTAAAAGTCCTTTCATCGGATGCCTTAGTTACCGGTGCTGTTAAAGCTAAACGATAAATTCGATTAGCCCACGGAAGAATAGACTTCGTAGACTCCGATTTTTCAATTATGTTGATCAAGTTTTCTTCAACACATTGGTTTAACAGTATCCCATTTGGAAACAGAGAACAAACAAAACAAAATACTGAATCTTTTGCGATGCTATACCTACTCCAAAAGCGGATACTCAGTATACCACCGTGAAGAAAACTGTCGTTGTTTCTGTATATTGATTTGTTCATTTCTAGGGTATGATGAAAGTTTAGGCTGATGAGGTCCAAAAGAAATTAAATACTCCCTCTGCGAAGTAGATAGAACTTTTCCTCGTTTACCTGGATCGTGATCAATTAATTAGTTGTGCTCAGTTTGCTCAAATAAAATATCTGTAGTCTCATTCTTCGTTTGACTAAGAACCTTTGATGCATTTTTTAAAAAACTGTTAGCTTTATTTTGAATATTTTCCACAATTTGAATGCTATTAATTAAAAATAATATTGGATTTGGAAATGGTTTTAATTTTGTCCAAAATAAAATTGCATTCTGCGACCTCATTGGTAAGTAAAGTTAATTGACCAGCACGAGTCGCCTAAGTTACACTTTCTTCTTCTAAAGATTCCACCTCCACAGTAAGTTTTTCTGCATCAGTATTTACTTCTACCGCGGCTTCAGCAACAGTTTCAGGATTATTAAAATCTGTTTCAATAATACTGTGTGCAGAAGAACTACAAGAGCCGGCAGGTAAAGGTAAGTTATCTTCATTTTCATCCTCTAAATTCCCAACTGTTTTGTCCTGATTTTGTCCCTCCAAATTTCCAACTGTTGCCGAAACATAAACGACGTTACTGGCATCGTGGAATCTTCGCCGTCCTTGTCTACCAATGCAGTACTTGTGTTGGTGTTAGCAACCTAATAAGTGAATAAGAAATTGGTGGTATTCGTGTATAAGTTCAAAATTTAAAAAAAAAAGAAATTGTGGAATTATGTTATGTGAATTTATCTGTTTTTGCATGATTGCATGTTCACCTACTCCTGAAATTATACTATTATACAGCCTATATACCTTTCGTTTTAAGCCCAATCGAGCAGCTGCTTCAAACGGATTTGAAGAGGCGCCGACGTGCTTTACCCTTACAGTAACAGTAGAAGTGGTAATTTCAAATTAACTTGTGCCCGACATCAAACGTCAATTAAGTGCGTACGGGCAACGCAACGGTTAAAATAACCCGATTTACAAATAATAATTTTTTATCTACATTTATTTAAATTGCCGACTTCTGATATCTGATATGGTCCATTTGCCGAGTGGGGGGGTGACACACCCCCCACACCCCCCCCTCGGTTCGTCCCTGGCCGTGGAATGACAAAACCAGTGGCCTGAGAAACATTTGAAAATGCCATAAACAACTTCTTTTGTTTTTGCTTTTTTTGGTTTTTCCTTTCTTACGTAGTCTTACGTATTTAGTTTACAAGGTTATTAATTTTTTGGTTTTAATCAGTATTTCCGAAGATTATTTTTACTATTTAAGCCTCCATATGGTTGCTCACTTACTTGCTCGGTGACATTCCACTGTTTTATAATTAGATGGAATTAGTAATAAAAACCTAGCTCAAAGCGTTTTTCGTAGTAAATACGCCCCAAAAATAAAAATAAAAAGGGATTCCATTAGACATTAATACATAAATAATACTTAGTGTTTTACTGTCTAAAAATAAAAGTCTCTAAAAGCAGTAGGTTTTAATAGTAGCACGGAATATTTACGAGTTCCGTGCACTTGACATCGAAAACTCTGTTTATATTTACGTTATTTGGGTGTCCCTTTCACGAACTAGAGTAAAATGTCGAAAAATAACTTGGAAAGTTTTCAAAGAACCGCGTGATTAATGTTAGTTTAGTTTGATAGTGAGTCCGAGATTTGGCATTCTTTGCATAGTTTTGTTAAGTGGGTTGGATTTCCTAATTAAATATTAGTTGCAACGGACTTTTTTCAGATTGATTTTTGATAAGAATCTGTTTATTTTGCCCAAAAAAATTCCGTTGCTGTATTATATCGAGAAAAAGGGGAAATTTATGAAGGAAATTTGCAAAATATGTTTGGTTTTTCAGTATCAGATTTAGAAGCTTCAAGCTAGGATTTTAGATATCAGTTTATACTCAAGTTTGAAGCTAAAAATCTTTAAAATATTATGCAAGGATTGAAACTTAGGGTTAAGTTAGAAAATCGCTGGTTGAATTTAATAATTCCAAGAATCTGAAAGCTTCAGGCCAGGTTTAAAGTTTCAGCTTCAGGTTTGAAGTTTTTGCTCAGGTATTACGCCCAAAGTTAGGTTGGTCAGCTTAAATTTGAAAACTGTAGATTTTCCAAACCCAAAACTTAGAAGCTTCAAGCCAAGCTTAAGGTTTTAGCTTCTGTTTTAATTTCGCTGTTCAGGTTTGATGCTCGAAGTTAGGTTTGATCTTTGCAATTTGAAGCTGTATGTGAAAACTGTAGATAAGATTTAACAAATTCCAAGAAGTTTTCAGTTTATTTCAGCTTGGGTTTAAATTTTAGGTTGAAGTTTCTCCCCAGATTTAGGTTTGATTTAACAAAGCTATGAATTTGTAAGTTTCAACCCAGGTTCAACCTTTCAGTTTGGGTTTTAAACTTGAAGTTGTTGCATAGATTTGAAAATCAAACTGTTAAGCAAGAGTTAAGAGGTTAGGTTAGGTTGAAATTTTCAAGTTAGATTTACCAAACCTAGAAAATTGAAGCTTTAAGTAAGTCAGGTTTAAGGATTTAGCTTGGGCTTTCATTTCAGGTTTGGTATTTCTCCTCAGGTTTGAAGCAAAAAGTGAAGCTTGATCGTTAAAATTTTAGGCGAGGATCGAAGCGTCAGATTAAATTTGATTAGATTCAACAAACCCAAGAACATTTAAAGTTTCAGCCTGGGTTTTGAACTTCAGGTGTGAAGTTGTTCCTTGACTTTCATGCCTAAAGTTGGTATGCAATTTTAGGCAAAGATTAAAGTTTTAACTTGGATTTAAAAATTGCTCGTTTAGATATAAGAATTCCAAGAATAGCACGCTTCAAGCCAGGTTTAAACCTTTAGTATGGGTTTGAAGTATAAACTTAAGTTTGAATCTTAAAATGTATCGTAGCTTTAACAGTCTCAGATCTGGAAGTTTAAAATTTGGTTTAAAGCTTCAGAAGTTTTAGAGTTTCAAAACATTTCAGCCTGGGTTTTAAACCTCAGGTTTGAAGTTGTTCCTTGGTTTTCAAGCTTAAAGTTAGGTTAGATATATAATTTTAGGCAAAGATTAAAGTTTTAACTTAGATTTAAAAATAACTCGTTTAGATATAAGAATTCCAAGAATAGCAAGCTTCAAGCCAGGTTTAAACCTTCAGTATGGATTTGAAACTTCTGCTCAGATTTGAAGTATAAACTTTGGTTTGAACCTTAAAATTTTAGGCAAGAATCGTAGCTTTAACGGTCTCAGATATGGAAGTTCAAAATAGGGTTTGAAGTTTTAGAAGTTTCCATCCGGGTTTGAAGCTGAAAGTCAGGTTTGATCTTTAAATTTCAGACCAGAATTGAAGCTTGAAGTCAACAATTCAGTAATTTGAAAATTTCAAATCGGGTTTAAACTTTCATCCTGTGTTTAAAATTTCGGCATTGAAATTTCAGAAACTGTAAACTAAAGTCAGGTTCCTGGCTTTTAAATTCTAGATTTGAATATGCAACTCGACCTTTAAATTTTAGACCATTTATTTATAATTATTTCCTCTGTGATATTAGCAAGAATCCAATGATTTTCAATAGGCATTCTGAAAAATACAAAGCATGCCATACAAAAAGTATTTATATTAAAGGCAAAAAGTTGTTGAAGCTTGCTTCAAAAATTTTCAGAATTTTCCTGAAAAACTTTGAGAACAGACTTGTAGCTGTAGTGATTGATTAATGCAATAAATTAGTTAATAAATTTGTGTTAATAAGATTGTGCTTCCACATATTAATTCTTAATTTATTTCAGGTAAGAAAATGGGCCAAAAATCCATTAAAATCCGCTTGAAATCTGCTAGTCAACCCTTCACACCATTGTGTAAGTGAGTAATTTTTCCAAAATCCGTTTCTTGTAAATTTTTCCATCGAAATACATTCTGAACGCTTCCACTACGTTCAGATCCTTGCAGCAAGCCAATCCACTGAAATTATCCTCAATTTATTTACTTAATTTAATTTACACAAGACTTAATTACATAACATTTAAAGAGACAGGCTTCAGATCATAATCATTAATGATTTTCTCAAGGAAAGGTCGTGAATTTTTTAAATGGCTGTGGAATTTTTACTCAGGAAGTGGATTGGAAAACACAGATAAATAAAACACAACAAAAATGACTCATCAAACAACCAAATCTAGGCCGCTGGTGTTAATTTTTTCTAAAATACGTGTTAATAATACTAACTTAAAATTTACATACCTGTAAACAAAATTTGCATTATGAGATTACCGACTAGGTCAACAAGTCATTAAGGAAGTTGTTATATTTGCATTTCTTATTGGAAGCCGACTGTGATATATCTAAATAATTAAACGATTTTTTTTGTAAAAAAATTGTTATGTAATATTGTGAGTTCATATTCAGGTGAGTTTTAGATTACTCGAATATCGGCGTGAATTATTCATTTAGTTGTTATACATAGTAATTGATATCTTTGCATAAATTTGCAGTAAATGTAGTAAAGGACGGAAGCGTCTTGTAAATATTTAAACGTTTGTTAATTATGGTTGTTAAGTATCGATAACTTGACTTGTTTGTCGAACAAATTATGCTGGGATTTGAGTTGTTTGGGCAGGAAATTGGACGTTCCGGTCTTCGCTGGGCATCTTCAGGTTATAATAACTTCCTCAAGTTCTATTTTTCTTTACAAAAATCAGGTCTTCGTTTTCAGTCAAACAAGTAGGTAACGCAAATTTACCTGTCTTTTCTTGAAATGTTTGGAGTGTAAAGTGAAGACAAAGACAGTTTTAACGCTTCGTGACGAGCCTATTCTGCAATGCAGAAGGTTGAGGCTGTCATCAAAGTATAATAAATTCTTCAAATTTGATCTTTCTTAAAAAGAAAAAAGCGAAAATTGCTCGTCTTCTTGAAATTTCTGGAGTGTAAAGTGAAGATAAAAGCAGAATTGTTAAAACTTCGTGATGAGCTTGTTTTGCAATGCAGAAGGTTGAGGCTATCATCAATTTATAATAAATTTTTTAAGTTCGATTTTTTGTAACAAAATCACTTCTTTGTTTTCAATCACAGTAGCAACGCAATGTTTCCTGTTTTGTCTTGAAATTTTTGTGGTTTAAAGACAAATGTAGAGTTTTAACGTTTCATGACGAGCCTATCCTGCAATGCAAAAGGGTGGAGCTGTCATCAAATTACATATAATAAATTCTTCATGTTCGATTTTTCGTGAAAAATTAGATTTTCGTTTTCAGTGAAAGGAGCAACGCAAACTTGCCTGTCCTTTTTTGAAATGTTTGGAGTGTAAAGTGAAGACAAAGGCAGAGTTTTTAAACACTTCGTTCTGCAATGCAAAAGGTTGAGGCTGTCAACAAATTCTAATAAATTCCTCAAGTTCGTATTTTCATTAAAAAATCAGGTCTTCGCTTTCAGTCAAAGAAAAAACATGAAAATTGCTTATCTTTTCTTTAAATTTCTGGAGTGTAAAGTGAAGATAAAGGCAGAGTTTTTAACACTTCGTGATGAGCCTGTTCTACAATGCAAAAGGTTCTGGCTATCGTCGAATTATGATAAACTCTTCAAGTTAGATTTCTCTTAAAAAAATCAGGACTTGGTTTTCAGTTGTCTGTCTCTTCTTGAAATTTTCACAGTGTAAAGTGAAGACAACGTCAAAGTTTTTAACACTTCGAGATAAGCCTCGTCTGCAATGCAAAAAGGTTGAGGTTGTCCTCAAACTAAAATAACCTCCAATTTCGATTTTTCCAAAAATCAGGTTTTCGTTTCAGGACTTCAGGAGTAACGCGAAGTTACCTGTTTTTTCTTAAAATTCTTGGAGTGTAAAGTGAAGACAAAGGTCGAGACTTTAGCAGTTTCTGAAAAATCTTGTCTGCAATGCCAGAGGTCGATGCTATCATCAAACTTCCTCAAGTTGGATTTTTCTTCGGAAAATTAGGTGTTTATTTTCAGCCAGAGGACTAACGCCAACTTGTCAGTCGTAGCTTGAATTTTTTTGGTAAAGTGAAGACTTCTAACACTTCCTGAAGAACCTATAATCTCATACGAGACATCAAACAATTAAGCGCTTTCCCTGAGTGAATCCTTTCTTATCTCAATGGTTTAAACGGCGATGGTCTTTATCTACCCTAAAAGTCAAAAGAAATTCGGACAGCAATAATCCGTTCCGTTTTATCTCGGAGCTTAATTGAGATTAAAAGCAATGTATAAATTAGGAAGGAACAAAACAGCTGAAAGACTCGCTTGATTAGCACCATTGCCGTCCGAAGTTTCATCTGCAATAATATCACAGATTTGCACATAAATGAGCTACAATTTGCGCAGGACTCAGGTTCAATGTTCGCTCTTGACTATTCTTAGTTCTTAGGAGTTGTATCAGATAATGCATCGACCGCGAGCCAACACCGTTTCGTTTCATTTGCCTTTACAACCCACGTGACGAGCACGACTTCCGGTTATACTTATCTGATTTTCAGGAGTGAGCTTTTAAAAGCTTACATGATTGTAAACGATTCTATTACAGAGAGGGTTATCATGCTTAACAACCATGCTTCCTCATGTTCTTGACCAAATTAGGATGAGTTTAGGGCACCTTTCCTGTTGATTTAATAACTGAAAAGTTACAACGAACGGTTGTAAATTTTAGGGAATTATCTGAGCACTCTTTTTGGCGAAGCGAGGCGCCATTATCTTTCTTTGGGCGTCGGGTAATTTATCAAGATGAAAACTTTCTGAAAGGGAATTTGGAGAAATATTCCGTACGCTTCTGTGCATTCAAAAACCACCACGTTCTTCAGCTGAATTATTCAGAACTATATTTTTTTATTTGTTTAGTTTTACCTTAACATTACGTATTTCGTAATAAATATACTTCAGAACTCCAAACTACCCGGAAAACGCCCAAGGCTTCCGTTTGTTTTTTATAGGTCGTTTAATAATACACAAACGTATTTTTGACGTTTAGAATTGAACCCCTTAAACTAAACCCGTAGAAAAACACGCAACGTCGCCCCCAATTATGGAAGTAACAGGGGAAATGTTAAAGATAAAGTGTTAACGTTACCGACTGCCTCCTTCCCTATCCTCATTCCCAAAATGGTCGTAAAAATATCGTGTTTTGTAGTTTTGGAAGTTATGCTCCCGTACGTAGTCCGTTTATTTAATTTAAATGTAAATCAGTCGAATTTATGATTTTTAGGTTAAAAATTTCGGATCCACCATTGCTCCTTGAAAGTCATACTTTAACATCCAACTATAGAAAATTGAGGAGCTTATGTAACATTTAGCTCCATTAAGTGTGCTACGTAATTATTTTAAGCACGCTAATGTTGTTAAGTCTCTTAAATAAGCAATTAACATTCTTTTGTGTACTGGGTCGGCTTTGAACGCATCCAACGCCTTCTAAGATCATCCGATGATATATAAAATTTGCCTTTCGTATTTGAGGAACGTCCTAAGCAAACAGTGGACATTTCTCACGTATATCATGACATATTGAAGATTAACTTGTGGACAGAGGAGCGTGGGTAATCTCCTCTAGCTTCTTATCTACTTAGAAATATCTATCGTCCAACAGGATAGAAGAGAAATGTATCTGTTGCTATTATCCGAGTTAATTTATGAGGTACAGATGTCCAGTTTAACGGTAGTTCAGCATTACAATTTGTACCGAATAATTTACAATCGTATTCTGCAAATCTAAACGATTTTGATTTTTCGTGGTTGAGTGGACGTGTTTGTTGAAGCATAATGGGAGTTTATTATTAAATTATGCTGATATTTATCGGATCTTATACGATTAGTTACTCATTTTGTATGTCCGTTCCAGCGGAGCACTTCTTCTCTGAGAGTTTAATTATCTAAAAAGCAAAGAGAGCGCAAGGGAATCGGTTCGCAGTTTATGTAATTGTAACTGGAGCAAAACAAATATTTTATCCACTAAGTCCTGAAAAAGGTTTATGGTAGTCCGGTCGATTTTACGCTCCAATTATAATTATGGCTTTTACTTCCCTTTTAATCACAACTTGTTACGTTTTTAACAAAGTCGGAGTTTGTAATGAAGGTAATTATTGGAGCAAAAGGGAGGATTTTCACTAAAAAAGTTTAAATTGTTTTTAACGAGAATTTTTACCACTTTGGTTCAAGCTTTGAATTAAATGAAACCAATATTTGAAACCTCGTTTGCTTGGCTAAAATAATGAACAAGAAAGTTTTTAATAAGGCTCACTGGAACGTGATTCTTAAAATGTCCAAGACTTTTATATCATAATTAATGGTAGGACTTGTTGTAAATTCGAGATAACCTAAAAGTCTGTTGGTTTGAGTAAAATACGTTTTGAGCAAAGCTGACAAGTCATAGGAACCAGTACGGGGACATAGTCAATGTTTGCGAAGCTTGAAAGTCGTAGTTAATAGCAAGAATTGCTAGTAAGTTGTTGAATAGCTTCAATCTTCGAGTGCTGGAAATCTGTTGGTTCAAGTAAAATACGTTTTTTAATCCAAGTTAAGAAGCCTTAAGAATCACTTGGAGGCGATTGAATGTCGTAAATGATAAAAAGGCTTGCTGGTAAGTTCTTGCTGGCATCGTCACACGTAAATATCTTCTGTTGGTTCAAGTAAAATACGTTTCAGTCAAAGCTTAGAAGCCTCAAGAATCACTTCGAGATGATAGTTAGTTTGCAAGACTTGAAAATCGTAGTTCATGGCAATGATTGCTGGTAAGTTCTTGCTGACATCTTCGCACATAAATATCTTCAAACATGGGGTGTCGAAAATCTGTTTCTTTAAGTAAAATACGTTTTAACCACAGCTAAGAAACATTAGAAACCACTCCGAGATTAGAGTCAGTGTATACAAGGCTTGAAAGCTGTAGTTGATTGCAAGAATTGCTGGTATCTTTGTGATGTCATCATCATGCGTAAATGCCTTCAAACTTCGAGTGCTTAAAATATATTGGTTTAAGTAAAAATACGTTTTAATGAAAACTAAGAAGCCTTAAGAATCGCTTGGAGGTCATTGAAAGTCGTAGATGATAAAAAGACTTGCTGGTAAGTTCTTGCTGGCATCTTCACAAGTGCTGAAAATCTGTTGGCTCAAGTAAAATACGTTTCAGTCAAAGCTAAAAAGCCTTAGGAACCACTTCGAATGATTTGCAAGGCTTGAAAGTTGTAATTGATGGCAAGAATTGCTGGTAAGTCCTTGAGGACATCGTCACACGTAAATACCTTCAAACTTCGAGTGCTGAAAATCTGTTTCTTCGAGTAAAATACGTTTTAATCAAAGCTAAGAAGCCTTAATAATCACTTGGAAGCGATTGAAAGTCGTAGATGATAAAAAGTCTTGCTAGTAAGTCCTTGAGGACATCGTCACACGCAAATAGCTTCAAACTTCGAGTGCTGAAAATCTGTTGGTTCAAATAAAATGCGTTTCAATCAAAGCTAAAAAGCCTTAAGAGTCTCTCTGAAGGGAGAGTCAGGGTTTACAAGGCTTGCTGGTAAGTCATTGAGGACATCGTCACACGTAGATACCTTTAAACCTTCAAACTGAAATCTGAAAATCTGTTGTTTCAAGTAAAATACGTTTCAATCAAAGCTAACAAGCCTTAAGAATCACTTCAAGGTTGATAATCACTGTTTGCTAGGCTTAAAAGTTGTAGTTGATAGCAAGAATTGCTGGTAAATCCTTGAGTGCATCGTCATACGTAAATACCTTCAAACTTCTAGTGCCACAAATCTGTTGATTCAAATAAAATACGTTTTAAGCAAAGCTAAGAAACCTTAAAATTCACTTGGAAGCGATTGAAAGTCGTCGATGACAAAAAGACTTGCTGATAAGTTCTTGGTGACATCGTCATATTTAAGTATCCTCAAACTGTGAGAGCTGAAAATCTATTTCTTCAATTAAAATACGTTTTAATGAAACCGAAGGAGCCTTAAGAATCACATGGAGGCGATTGAAAGTCGTAGATGATAAAGACTTGCTGGTAAGTTCTTCATGACCTCGTCACACGTAAATACCTTCAAACCTAGGTTGTTAGAAATCCGTTCATTCAAGCAAATGCGTTTTACTCAAAGCTAAGAAGCATTAAAAATCACATCGAGGTGATTGAAATTCGTAGATAATAAAGAGGCTTGCTGGTAAGTTCTTGCTAACATCGTCGCACGTAAATTCCTAAAAAAAATTTCTTCTCTTTTTCTTCATCCTTTCCCTTTTGCCTTTACAGCGTCGGACCTAAAAATTTAAGATGCTAAAAATCCGTTCCTTCAAGAAATTACGTTTCACTAAAGGCTAAGAAGCCTAAATACCTTCAAAATTCGGGTGCTAAAAATCATAGTGCTGGTAGGTTCTTGCTGAGATCATCAGACGTAAATACTTTCAAACATGGAGTACTAAAAATCTGTTTCTTCAAGTAACATACGTTTTAATCAGTACTAAGAAGCTTAATGAATCACTTCGAGGTGATAGTTGATATTCACATGGCTTGAAAGTCGTAGTTGATGGCAAGACTTGCTGGTAAGTTCTTGATGCCATCACACATAAATACCTTCAAATTTTAGGTGCTAAAGATCTGTTTCTTGAAGGAAAACCTTTTAGTCGATTCTACGAAGTTTAGTGAATCTCTTCGAGATGATATTTCCTGTTTACAGGGCCTGAAAGTCGTAGTTGATGGCAAGAATTGCTGGTAAGTTCTTAATGCCATCAAAACACGTACATACCTTCAAACTTGGGGTGCTAAAGATCTGTTTCTTGAGGGAAAACCTTTTAATATGCTAAGAAGCTTAGTGAACCTCTTCGAAGCGATAGTTGCTATTTATAGGGCTTGAAAGTCGTAGTTGATATCAATAATTGTTGCTAAGTTCTACATGCCATCGTCCCAAGTAAATACCTTCAAACTTGGGTTGTTTCTTGAAGTAAAATATCCTTTAATCAATGCTAAGAAGCTTAGTGAATTACTTCGAGGCGACAGTTGGTATATACATGGATTAAAAGTCGTAATTGACAACAAGAATTGCTGGTAGGTTCTTGCTGAGATCCCCAGACATACTCGTAAATACCTTCAAACTTGGAGTACTAAACACCTGTTTCTTGAAGTAATATACGTTTTAATCAGTGCTAAGAAGCTTAGTGAATCACTTCGAGGTAATAGTTGGTGTTCACATGGCTTGAAAGTCGTAGTTCATAGCAAGAATTGCTGGTAAGTTCTTGTTTTCATCATCACAGGTAAATACCTTGAAACTTGAGGTACTAAAGATCTGTTTCTTGAAGTAAAATACCTAAGAAGCTTAGTGAATCTCATAGAGGTGATAGTTGCTGTTTACAGAACTTGAAATTCGTAGTTAATAGCAAGAATTGCTGGTAAGTTCTTGATGCCATCATCACAAGTAAAGTCCTTTCACTTGGGGATCTGTTTCTTGAAGTGCAAGCCTTTTAACCAATGCTAAGAAACATATCTGGTTCTTCACACCTCCCAAGGCTTCAAATATATACATCTGAAAATTAGTTTTTTTGTTCAAAATTGTTGATCAAAGATCACTTTTCAATCATCACTGACAATTAGTAGAAGAATCCTGAAATTTTGAGGGTAAGTTCCAGAAGCCTCCATAAATTTTCAAAATTAACTCTTAAATCTGCTTTGAAAGATGTATTCCCTTCAATAAATCCATACAACAAACCACAGATACGTAAGACATTTGCAAACTGTCGTCCGGCTGGTTAAGCAAAATCCAACCCTGAAATTGAATATGGATGTGGGATATCTTGTAACCAGACAGCTATAAGTTGATAAATCGCCCTTGTGTAACACGGAACCACGTCGAGGGTGAAACATAAAATCGAGAAATCGCACCGAAAAGAAAATAATTCCCAAAAAAATACACACTATCCACTCGAGGTTTACTGTCACCCCAAGATTTACGTTCGCCACTGTTTTTGAATGTAAAAATAGAATCCTGCGGGTGTTTTTTCCGCTTTCTGAAGTCGAGATCGGAATTTCCAGTTCAATCTAAGCCAACCGTAAAGCACTCTTGAAGTCTGTTTCGCATCTGGGATCTTTTGAAATACTCCTCGAGCTACCTGCTTTACGAAATGAAAATTTTAAATAACGTCAGGCACGACTAAAAATCATCCGTTAAATTTGCAAAATTGTGCTCCTACCGAATACAAGCGCTCCTTTAAGACATGTCTGTGTAATAATATGAGCTGGCACGGATCCAAACGAAATTGCAAATTCAATTTAGATTATACGTGATTCACTCTAATAAAAAACAACATTCGGTTCGTGCATTAGCTTAATGCGAATATAATCGAAAAACGAAAGTTAAAAGCTAATAAAATTAGTGTCTCGGCTCTCGGCAGGCTTTGTTTCAGAAGGACAGGGAAAACAATAGAAAATCGCCTGCGGAATCGTAAAAACACCTGAATCTAGTATTTGAAAACATTCGAAACAACTGAAAATTGCGAAAACAATTGCAACAAATAAGAAAGGGCACTTTCAGGTGTTTCATAAGTTTCGCTTTTGTTTGCTGGGGTTGCTAGATTTTTCTAATTTTTATTTTAACGTGGAAAAAGGCGCAGTCGAATTTTCTGCAATTTATTTGGGGGTTAAACTAATAATTCCAAACTTTGAAGGGTTGATAACCTTTTAAATTCATCAAATTTACATATAAAGTGCAAAAAGGTCCCGAAAAAATCACATCCGTACGTAATTCGAGCACCGTAGGAGAACACAAAATATTACGAACATAAAGAGAGCGTTCCAAAACGTAAATGAACTTGAAACATACAATTTGATGCTCCAGTTTTTCATCCCCTTATTAATTATACATGAAAGGCAACGTTCGGTCGTAAATTGCGGCTGGGAAAAAATAAATATATATTCACGTATCTTCCTCGTATTATCGGTGGCAACAGGCACTCCCTGACGAGCCACATTTATTCCTAATGGCTGTTCGCCCCCCGTTTTCAAAAAGATACGCATCGTACATCTGGCCGCACCCGCACTTAACCCAGTATCAGGGGGGCGAAATATTATTACAGAAAAGCTGAATACGCGGAATGTGTAACACAGATAATAAAACGTAAATTGCGCGCTTTCCTTAATGGAGATAGTTAAGGGTGTCCCTTAAGATATTTATTTTGACAGAATGGAATCCTAACTATCGGCGGGAATTCGCTTTTAGGGGGTTATTTCGGATAAGTATCACTTGTTTCCTTTATATCAAGCGATTTTTCGACATTTTCGTTGAATTGGATTTTGAAAAAAGCGAGTCTTAACACTTAGTTTTTGAGCGATAAGCAGGTGTGCCTTTATCTTTGCAAATTAAATAAAATCGAACTATCACAATTTCTGGTGGATATTTATGGATATGAACTCCATAAACTCAGCTTACGAATGGTTTAGAAATATGCTTAAAATGAAAGATAAAAGGACTCAACTGTAGAAGTTTTAAGGCAAACAGCTGTAACCTTATCTCTTCAAATTACTTTTTCGGGAAAGATTAGGCTGTATTTATTTACAATAATTTCGATTACATACCTTTGGTTTACTAAGTATTCGTAGATTTTAAACTAAAAGTAAAGATAAAAAGATGGAATTGGCGAACAGGTGTAACCCTATCTCTTCAAGTTAGTCAAGGCAATTTTTTCAGTCATTCTGTATTTTTAATAATTTTCAATAGCTTGGATTATCAATCACATAACCTTAACTGAATTATGTAAAAAACATTATTGCTAGGTGGAAATTCAGAATCTGGTAAATACATATTTGTGGATTGATAACTCCATAATCTCAGCTATTGAATCGTTTAAAAACCTTCTGCTTTCAACGAACAGATAGAGAATTAAGCTGCAGAAGTTTAAGGTAAACAGGTGTAACCTTATCTCTTCAAATTTCTTCAAATTTTTTTGCAGGGAAGATGGGGCTGTGTTTATTCGTAATAATTTGTAGGAGTATTACATATCTGTGGATTGCCAAGTACTCGTAGATTTTACATTAAAAGTAAAGATAAAAGATGGAATTGGCGAACAGGTGTAACGCTATCTCTTCAAATTAGCCCAGGCCATTTTTTCAGAAAAGATCAAGCGGTATTTATAATAATTTCCAATCACTCTGTGGATTATCAACTAACCTTAACTGAATTGTATAAAAACCTTATTGCTAGATGGAATTTCAGAAATTCTATGGCAAGAAAGGTGTAAGCTTATCCCTTCAAGTTACTTTTTGCAATGAAAATCGGAGTGTTTGTAACAATTTCTCGTAACTATATGTGGTTGATAATTACATAACTCGGGCACCAGGCACTCGATTGTTTTACGAAAAAATGCAAAATATGCAAACAGCAGAAATGCTATGACAGGCAGGTGTAAGCGTGTCAGCTTATCACTTCAAGTTATTTTTTACAGTGAAAATTATGCTAAACATTTGAAACAATTTCTCATAGCGTCATAGCTATTTATGGACTGATAACCACGTAACTCAAGTACTCGATTGCTTAAAAACTTTCTATTTTACAACAAAAGGCAAAAGATGAAACTGCAGAAATTTTATGGTAGTCAGCTGTAGGCTTATCCCTTCAAGTTATTCTTTACAACGAAAATCAAGCTGTTTGTAACAATTTCTCGTAGTTATTTATGGATCGTTAACTACATAACTCAGGTACTCGATTTCTTACAAACATTCTATTTTACAAAAAAGACAAAAGATAAAACTGCGGACATTCTATGGTTGTCAGGTGTAAACTTATCGCTTCAAGTTATTTTACAATGAAAAACAGACTATAACAATTTCTCGAGCTATCTGTGGTTTGATAATGACGTAACTCAGGCATTCGATTGTTTACCAACCTTCTATTTTACAACAAAAGGCAAAAGATGAAACAGCAGAAATGCTATAGTAGGCAGGTGTAGGCTTATCTCTTCAAGTTATTCTTTACAATGAAAATCAAGCTGTTTGTAGCAATTTCTGGAAGCTATCTATGGATTGTTAGTTAACAAACCTTTTATCAATTTTGCTAAAAAAGATAGAAGTTTTAAAAGCGGCAGGTGTAACCTTATCCCCCACTTCTTCAGCCTATTTTTCCAGTAAAAATTAGATTTTGTTTATAATATACAATAAATTATTTTCTCAGTGATCAGACTGTAGCTATAAAAATCTTTTGTGTTTTCTATCAATAGATAATTCTATAACCTTAGTTCCCGAACTGTTTAAAAATCAGCAATATGATAGCTGACAGGAGTAACCTTATCTGTACATATTCGGTTGTTTTTTAAGTGCTTAGAATTAAACTCTGATTATGTTGCGAGTTGCGCCGATTAATACATAACCTCGAGTTCTGAATTATTTAGTTAAACAAAAGTTGAGAAAGTCCCTGCACGTGTAAGCTTATCTCAGATATTTTCATTATATCAACCGCCAAATGTTTATTATTTTTGCGAAAATGAAGGCCGAGCTGATAGTAGAGTAAATTCCTGTAGATATTTTTGAATTTATAATTATATAATCTTATGCTCCTAGTTTTAAAAAGTATGCTGCAGAAGAGCAGACAGGTGTAGCCTTATCTCTGCAAATTAATTTTCTTATTTGGTATGTTCTGAGTAATTAAAACCAAGTTGTGGTTGTGATACCTTGTGCTAGATTTCTGTGGGTTAATTATTACGTAATTTGTTCTTCAAAACTTTAGCAAATTACATTGAAAGCCCAACAAGTGCAACTTTTTCTCTATTAATTCAATTATTTTTTGAATGTTTGACAGCGAACGGTGACCTGTGAGTGTAATAATGTACATTGGATTCAGAATTACATAATCTCAAGATTTGAGTTAGTTTAGTCACAAGAAAACCAGGAGCTGTGAATGTCTCTCCATGTGTAAGCTTGTCTTACACATAATCTCTGAAAGATACGCAGGTGTAAGCTTAGCTTTGCAAATTCGATGATTATTTGAGTGATGAAAAGCAGACTGTCGATGTAATAATTTTTTCAGATTTTTACGGATTTGTAATTACATAATCTTAGCGTTTAAACTCGAAAAAACTTGCTGTTGCTGGGGAGAAGACAGGTGTAACCTTATCTTAGTAAATTTCTTAATAAAAATGTCATTTTTTGTGTTTAAAATCGAGTTGTGGTTATGATTCTTGATTGCATACTTTTGTAGCTTACTTTTCATAACGTCAGGGCAAAGCTTTAAAAAAAAAAATACCGAATAACAAGATGCCATGGTGGCGCAGTGATAGAGCGTCAGGCTAGCGTTGTGCTAGTTATTGGTTCCAATCTCCCAATCGGCAGGATTTTCTTGCAGCCCTGGTGACCATTCATCATTGGGTAGCTAATGAACGACGCTCTCCTGCGACCTAAGAGGCAAAATAACAAGGTCCAACACGTACGCACCCTTACATTATCACACGGTGCAGTAAGTAGGATCAAACGGCGCACCAATCACGTAACCCGCAGAGTCTGGTCGGGTTGTGCACGGCACGCGTAAAACCTCATACGTTAACGCATCGGTCTCTACACCGAAGGATATAAGAGGTTAGCGATAACAGACAGGTGTAACCTTATCACTCTAAATGCAGTATAAAAATTAACTTTTGAGTGTCCAAATTCGAATTAAGGTTGTGATACTTGGTTACATATTCTTGTAGATTAATTTTTCGTACTTTCAGGGCCAAAGTTTTTAAAAATCTTGCTAAAGGACGGACAGGTGTAACCCTACCACTGCAAATTAATTTTTGAGCTTGTAAAATCGAATTGAACTTAAGATAGGTACTTTGTTATATATTTTCGTGGAGTAATTTTTCATAACTTCAATGCCAAAGGTCAATCGTTTCAAAACCTTATCGCTGTAAGTGGATCGATAATTACATTCTTCCGTACTGTAAAAACCTTGTGACTTAAAAAATGAATGAGTAAGGATTGCGGAAGTTCCTGTAAGTGCAATTCTAATCTCATAATCAAATCAGAAAACAATGAGATTAAAATGTATTTGAAATAATTAGAATGTTAATGAATACATGAGGCACGTCTAAAAACGAACCGTAACTAATCAAAATAGGCACTAACGAACACGTCCACCAGTCCATCTCCATAACAAAGGTCCGTACAACGGCTACAAAATTAAATTTCTGATTTGGTTCAACGCCCTCGTGTAATGCACGTAATTCCGCGTTCTTCTTTGTTATTTTTCCGGGTGTCAAGATAGTAAATAAGTCCAAGTTACGAGCATTGGACGATTAAAGTAGGTGCGACGTAACAATAAAACTAAATAAGTCTTACTTTACAACCTATATTTTTCACCGTCACACTTAGGACGTGTATAAATGAATCGAGCATTAAAACACATTAACGGACTCCTCAATGCATCCATTTTGATTACGTCCGTTCGGTGTGCATTCAAATGAGTTATGTTTAGGAAAAAGTTAGTGTACAAGCCCCTTGTTCTGACTGTGTTCACACCCTCGTTGAATTGTCTGCCTTGCCTATTATGGTTTTACTTCATTTCTGCAAACTTGAGGTGACTGTTTTATAAATAGCAGTGGGCCGGGTCTCTGCTTTGTGGAACTCCCTTGCCTTGCTAACAATAGCGGCACTTCACAAGATATTTATTTGAGCTTTCGCGAATCGTTGAACACTTCTTTTTGAAGAGCTATTGTTCTTATTTTTCAAAGAAAGGTTAAGTTATTTTCTACATAGAAGGGGAGGGGACAGAGGCTGGAAAAGCGCGCGAAAAACTGATTTATGTTGACGAACAATTGAACTATGTTTTCCAGGTTGGTCTGATTTTACAATTAATATCTTTGAATAAAAACAAACACATTTTTGAAATCGTGCAGATTCGTTTCAGCCATTCAGCAAGTTTATTTTAAGCTTCCGTTTAACACTGACAATGTGTTTGTTTGATTCTTATTATTGATAAAAGTGGAAACGCATCACGAAAGTCATGTAAGTCATTGGCTTTTTTTAAATTAAAACTGACAATTACATTAATGGATTGTGCAATTTGGTAATGCCATTTTGTCACGCCCTGTAATTACGCGATATGCGGCTTATCCTGCAACGAGTTTAGCTAATTTTTAAATTTATTGCGATATTAATTAATAGAACGAACCCAGTTTTGTCTTTTTATTTAATTTTTTAAACAGTCTGGTTGGAATCCTTCATGCTTTCAATTTTACTTTTGGATTTTTTTACAAATTTAATTACCTACAAGTTTGGAAAATCCAGAAGCTTTCAAGGCTCTAAAAAGCTTTACCTGAACTGAAACTGAAATTTTCGTGTTTTATATTTTACTTTTGGAACCTTTCAGGACTTAGAATTATGTGTGGAAAATCCAAAAGCTTTCTAGGTGTTTTACATTTTATTTTTCGAATTTTTCGCCAATTAAATTTTAAGTTTGGAGAATCCAAAAGTGAACATTTCGTGGTTTTAATTATGTTTTTGGGATTTGTAATGCTTAAAACTCGGTGTGAAAAATTCAGAAGCTTCCAAAGCTTTTCCTGAAACAAGCATTTAATTTTTTCAATTATCAGATTGAAATCTTTCGTGATGTATATGTATTTTATTTTTCAAGTCTTTCGGCAATTAAATTTTAAGATTGTGAAATCCCTAAGCTTTCGAGGCTTTTAAAAGCTTTTCCTGAAACGAGTAAGTATTTGATTTTTAATGTTTTATATTTTATTTTTGGGATTTTTCGCCAATTAAATTTTTAGTTTGGATTATCCAAAAGTGAATTCGAGTTTTTCGTGTTTTTAATTATATTTTTGGGATTTGTATGACTTTACATTCAAAAGCTTTTAAGGCTTTTAAACAACTTTTCCAAAAACGAGCATTTAATTTTTTAAACCGCCAGATTGATATCTTTCGTGTTTATATTTTATTTTTTGAGTTTTTCGCCAATTAAATTAATTTGCTGAAAGGCAGGTCAACATTTCTGAAAATTCTGGATTTTCTGGAGCAAAAAACCCAACAATTTTGAATTAATTATTTATTAGTGCTATATTTTTGGAAATAATTGCTGAAAAACAGGTCAACATTTCAAAAATTCAGGAGTTTTTAAAAAGTTACAATTTATACCTATTGGGTTTTTCGATGATTTCTTCTGCTGAAAGACAAGCTGCTAACATATCAGAAAATTCGGAAAATTTTCAAGCTGAAAACCTATCAAGATTTAGATTAAATTTCAGTGCTGTATTTTTGAAAATTATTTGTGCTGAAAGACAGACCAACATTTCAAAAAATTCTGGAATTATTGAAGCTAAAAGCCTATCACAATCTGGGGTAATTTAATTGAAAATCGTACGACACTAATTAACGACCAATAGAAACGTAATATTGAGCATAGTTACCACGGCAACGTTCAAATTTTTTGTTTATAGCTAGACCAACCTAGGCGAAATTAAGAAGTGGAAATTTTTATGTCAAATATGACAGTTGACATACAAGTTTCTATGGTTACGTTTCTAAAAGTTAAATATGTACTGAATTATTATTGCTTTTAGTAGCGATGTCGTTACGATTTTTTTACCGAATCTGCATTAATTCACGCCCGGGAAATTTTTAGTAGTGCATTTCAACAACGTATCGGCCCCGCGTTCCGCTCGGGCCGACTAATACGTTCTTAATGCTCTTGGGAGATTATAAGTGAAAATAACTTAACTGAAGGCAGGCCAAAATTAGGAAATTTTTTGAGCGAAAAACCTATCAAATTTTGCAGTAAGTTATAGAACTACATTTATGGAAATAATTTCCTGAAGGACAGACCAACACTTCAGAAAATTGGGGAATTTCTGGAATGAAATACTTCACGAGTTGGACTAATTTTCAGTGCTGCATTTTTTTTAAATAATTCGCTGAAAACAAGCTAGGTATTTTAGAAAATTCCGGAATTTTTCGAGCTAAAAACCTATCAAGATTTAGATTAACTTTCAGTGCTGTATTTTTGAAAATAATTTGTGCTTTTCAAAAAATTCGGGAATTATTGAAGCTAAAAACCATCACAATTTTAACTGAAGGCAGGCCAACTCTTCAGAAATTTCGGAAATTTTTTGGAGCGAAAAATCTATCAAAATTTGGATTAATTTTCAGTGCTGTATTTTTGAAAATAATTTCCTGAAAGCTGAAAGCATACTTCAGAAAATTGGGGAATTTCTGGAGTGAAATACTTATCAGGATTTGGACTAATTTTCAGTGCTGTAGCTTTGGAAACATTTGCTGAAAAACAGACCAACATTTCAAAAATTCAAGAGTTTTTAAAAAGTTAGAATTTATACCTATTGGGTAGTTCAATGATTTGTTCTGCTGAAAGACAAGCAGCTAACATATCAGAAAATTCTGGAAATTTTCAGGTTAAAAACCTATCAAGATTTGAAGTAATTTTCAGTGCTACATTTTTATAAATAGTTCGCTGAAAGACAAGCTAGGTATTTCAGTAAATTCCGGAATTTTGGAAAAATTCGCGAAGTATTGAAGCTAAAAACCTATCAAACTTTGCAGTAATTTCCAGTGCTGTGTATTGATGTATTATTGAAAATAACTTACTGAAGGCAAATTCGGAAATGTTTGTAGCAAAAAACCTATTAAGATTTGGTGCTATATATTTGGAAATAATTTCCTGAAAGACAGGCCAACACTTCAGAAAATTGGGGAATTTCTGGAGTGAAATACTTATCACGATTTGGACTAATTTTCAGTGCTGTAGTTTTGGAAATAATTTGCTGAAAGAACATTCAGGAGTTTTTAAAGTGTTTCAATTTATACTCTTTTATGGGGCATTGCTGCTGCAATTTTGTAATTCATTTGATGAAAGATCAGAATTTATTTGAAAATGAAATTGAAAATTTTGGTACTTTAACTACATATAAATTTTATTAAGTGTTTTGTTCATTTCCATTTTGTCGTAAGATGAAAACCTTATATTCGTTCCAACTTTCGATTCAAAAGGGTAGTGTCTCAAGTTACAGTTTTCATGAACTCCAAATTTAAGCTAAGACGATCAAAGACCTGAGACATTTCCCAAAGGTAACTTATGGTTGAAAATGCCAAAGATCGGATAATCCAAAAGCTTGCAAAGCCTTTAAAAGCTTTTCCTGAAACGAGTATTTAATTTTTTAATCGGCCAGGTTGGAATTTTTGGGACTTTTCGCTAACTAAATTTTAAGTTTGGGAAATCCAAAAGCGAATCTTTGATGTTTTACATTTTGTATTTGGAATTTTTTATCGAATTAAATTTTAAGTGTCGAAAATCCGAAAGCTTTCAAGGCTTTAAAAGGCTTTTTCTGGAACGAGCATTTACATTTTTAAATGCCCAGTTTGGAATCTTATGCAAAAGTTTTTATTTTTGGAATTTTTCGACTTTTAGATTTTAAGTTTTGAAAATCCAAAAGCTTCAAAACTTAGAAGATCCTTTACACTTATTGAAAAAGGAGTAAATTCAGAGAAGCTTGAGATTCTTTAATTTATCCCCTGTTTTTTAACTTTAAACCTTGGAAAGTCGGCCAAATTTTGGAAAAATTAAGGTCCCAGGTTGTAAATTAATCGTTCGAAATGTAAAAGTAGGTAAGGATTGCCGGGAAATTCTTTGAAACAAAGAGTTTATTTTGCTTTGTAGTAATAAATGTTGAAGAACCCCTCTGAAATAAGAACTTGACACAAGCCTAACCTGTGGATAATCCAAGCAAAAAAGGTACAATTTCAGAACTTTCCTTCATCCATTTTTCGAGAAAAAAAAAGTAAACAGCGTGTTATGCGACGTTGAAAGAAACCAACTGAATTAAAACATCAGTAAGGGTAACGAGCTTGAACCCTTTCAACCTAAAACCTCTGAAAAATTCAGCTGTAAAGGAAAAGGGTTTATTTCGTAGATGTGAAACAAAAGGGCTGTTTTGTTGGTGACTTTCTGCTCTCCCAGTCGAGTTGTAAAAGCAAATCCTCTGGATTTTTATTTAATGTAACCTTCTTTTTGACTTAATTTAAATTGCAATCATAAAACGTTCCAAAATCCGTCATAGAAAAAGCTTTCCTCCATTATCCTTTCCGAGAGCATCCCAAGTAAAAAATAGTTAGCAATCAGTGCTCTTGTGGGGAATGTTACGTTACGTGGGTGGTAGTAATATTGTCAAGGGTAAAGTACGAGTTTTATTTGATCCTGGAAGAGAGGTCATTCCCCTACGCCTACTACAACAGGACAAGAAAAGGAAGAGGAAGAGACGGAAAGACATCGTCATCCTCCTGACTTGAAATTCCATTAGATAGCTCCCCGTTATGCGGTTACACCATGGTTCAAACTCAACGGATTGATGTTGCAGATCGATGAAAGGTCGCCGCAAATGACTTGTATCAAGTTCATATTAGAAACGAGCGAGCTTGATTTATTTGTTGGAATTTCACTTTTTTTTTCTTCTGCTGGGATTATCCGGATTAATTTACTGATTTAATTAAGCCCCTAAAAAGGACTTGGTCATGCAAAATATTTTCTTTGAGGTTAATTAATTTATGAAGCTGGTTTTCAGTGTTTCATAGAGTAACATCGCTCAATTCAAAAAGGGTTCCAAAAGAAATGGCAACTCCTGCAAACACAGACGATCCCTTTTTATTAAATTATATTCAAGCTAATAAAATATGTTCCCGTCCACTCAATGTCATCTACGTGAAAGTGTAAAGCAAACTCCAATTTGTAAAAGCCTCGCCCATTTTCTTCACGCACTAGCGGTCACTGAAGGGTGTTGTTCAAAGAGTATCGAAGTGTGCTGTTCCAGACATTCAATGATTCGCATGATAATATGTATTACAGTACTCCCTTGGTACATTTTTCTAGGGTGTGTTCGACGTTTATTGTCCTCTAACAACCGTCTGATGGATTGCAATTTGTAGAGAAGCATTATTAACTACTTAGCTTTTGTAGTGTTGTTCTTTCGATCAGTTATTTTGCTGATTCATTTTAGGGGTTCGATTTTGATTAAATGGATAGCCCTTTATAATTGTGTTGGAGATGTTTGCATGGGTTCTTAAGTAGGTTTCTGTTATATTTTTGATAATCGATTGTAAAATCGTATCTTTCCGAAAGAGCGGTGGAGGAGGAGTCCCATCAATCGTATCAATCAATCGACGACTTAAATCTGCAACCCTTTGTAATTAGGTTTGGCTCGTTTAAATGACTGTTTTGCGGAGGTTTTCGGCATCGTTTGGTAGTCGATTGCAACTTGATGTCCTCTCCAAATTACAAACCATAAAACGCAGAGAAATAGGTCTTCCCATCAATGTTTGCTGATTCTTTTCTACTAATTGACTTGGATTAAATCTGCAATCTTTTGCAAGTTTGGTTCCTATAAGTGGCTGTTTTGAGGAGGTTTTCAGCATCGTTTGATAATCGACTGCAAATTGGTGTCTTCTCGTATTATAAAATATAAAACGCGGAGGAAATGTTGGAAAACCAGGTCTCTCCATCAATTTTTGCTGATTTAATTGGCCGTTTTGAAGAGGTTTTCAGCATCGTTTGATAATCGATTGCAAATTGGTGTCTCTCATTTAAATGGCCGTTTTGAGGAGGTTTTCAGGATCGTTTGATAATCGATAGCAAATTCGTGTCTTCTGTCTTCTCCTATTATAAAATATAAAACGCGGAGGAAATGTTGAAAAATCAGGTCTTCTCATCAGCTTTTGCTGATTCGTTTCAATCAATCTTTGATTAATTCTCCAACAATTTTTAATAAAATTTGGCTCATTTAAATGGCTGTTTTGGGGAGGTTTTCAGCATCGTTTGATAAATAATCGATTGCAAATTGGTGTCTTCTCCTATTATAAAATATAAAACGCGAAGGAAATGTTGGAAACCCAGGTCTTCCCATCAGTTTTGCTGATTCGTTTCAATCAACCTTTGATTAGTTAATTCTGCAACAATTTTAATAAAATTTGGCTTATTTAAATGGCTATTTTGATGAGGTTTTCAGCATCGTTTGATATTCGATTGCAACTTGATGTCTTCTCCTATTATAAAATATAAAACGTGGATGAAATGTTGAAAAACCAGGTCTTCCCATCAGTTTTTGTTGATTCGTTTAATCATTATTTGATTAGTTAATTCTGCAACAATTTATAATAAAATTTGGCTCATTTGATTGGCTGTTTTGAGGAGGTTTTCAGCATCGTTTAATAATCGATTGCAACTTGGCGTCTTCTCCAAGTCAAAAAGTATAAAACTCGGAGGCAGAGTTGAAAAATAGGTCTTCCCATCAGTTTTTGCTGATTCGTTTCAATCAATCTTTGACTAATTCTGCAACAATTTTTGATAAAATTTGGCTCATTTGAATGGCTGTTCTCAGGAGGTTCTTAGCATCGTTTGCTAATCGATTGCAACTTGGTGGTGGCTCCAAATTATAAAATATAAAACTCGCAGGCAAAGTTGAAAAATCGTATTTTCCTGATTCGTTAAAATTAATCGACTTGGCTTAAGTCTGCAAACCTTGTAAATTCAATTTGGGTCATTTAAATGAATTTTTTTAAGAAGGTTTTTATGATAGTTTGATAATCGATAGCAAAATCGTAGCTTTACGAAAGAAGGCAATGAAAGACGGCGCGGAAAGGTTCCAGCTTTTCTTGATTTATTTCTTTTGTTCTTCAGCCGTTTATTAATTAAATCTATATTTTACAATTATTTAAACTTCGAGAAAAGAACAGGAAGATTGTCTTGTTAAGAACAGGAAATTATCCCAGTCACCCCTGACATATTTCCCTTCCATAATGACCCTTATTTTTATTACTTTTTATTGAGAGACCACTTAATCAGTCTGTGGTCTTTCTGAAAGGATTTCTGCCCATAAAGGGGGAATCCCCGAAACTTTCAACGATCTATATGGCGATAACGATAGCAACCCCAGTGGAATTTATTTGTTTTATTAAAGTAGCCCACTAAATCTGACCTTGAGTTTGTTTTGATGCCACCCAGGTGCTGACCTAACTTTATTCTTTGATTGTTTTTTGAATGTTTTATCAAAAAGACCAACTTTTCAGTTGTTCGTTGATTGGTATTGTAAGACTTTTCAGCAGGACAAAAGTATAAGTTTGGGGTTTAACTTGTTCATATTAAAAAGGGCAGGAATTTCTTCGAAATTTCATCTTATAAAAAACGGGTTTGGGGCTCAAAAATCCTTCAGGATTTAAACGCATTCAGGGAACCGTAATCGGGTTTATTACACATCACAGCTGTAATAAAACGAATATCCAAACGATTAGGAGACTAACTAACCACGTTATGGTTAAACTTGTAATCTGTGAAGAAGCAAAAGGGTGATTATTTTGAAACGAGGCATCAATGGTTTTATTCATGCCTTTTTAATGCTTCTTGTTGTGAATTTACAAGCCTTAAATGTTGGCTTTTGTTAGTTGTTTTTTGACGTTAATTCGACTTTGGTTGTTCTTGTTTTCTTTAATGACCAATTCTTAAATATTTGTTCGTATATTTAAGTTTTAAGGCCACGTTTGTAATACGCAATCCTTTATACTTTAAACTTTAATTGAATAATAGAAATACCAAGAGTCTAATAAAATATCAAATCACGAAATGCCATTATCAACATTGCAATTGTACGAAGAGAGTTAATATTTGCTCGTTACACATGAGGCACGTGCACTGTAAATACAAACCATTCACCCCCTTTTCAACTCGAACAAACCACTGTAAATGTCACGCCCAAAGCGTAATAAAATACACACGATATCTAACAAAGACTTCTTTATCACTTTATTAATGTCAGAATCTTGGAAGGCTTGTGTTAAGATATGTTATACTATCGTGTTTCACACTTGAGAGGGAGATAATGTGGTCTTAAGTTTAATTAAGTTTGTGAACTTTGAGGTTTAGTGTTCTTTTGGGTTGGATATTAATTTATTACGAATTTGTTTTAAATTGTTTTACGAAGAAATAATATATTATTTATCTGAATGTTTGTTATTAATATTCAAAATGCTAAACGAAACGCCCAAATAAATCTTGTTTACATGAGCGAAATGAACCTTTTTATTAGGATATTGGAATGTAAATCCATGCATAATTAATCCCAACATTCCTGATACTTGAATAATATGGATGGATGAGTAATAAAATTAATTTTTAACAAAGGCCAGGAGAATAATCGATGCTTTTTATTAAGACCACATAATCGATAAGTTTATTTAAACATAATTTTCAGAAGGAATTACGCCTGAAAGCTAGGCAACTTAATGTACGTATACGCCTGGTGGTTAGGCAACTTAATTAGCACCGATAAAAATGGTGCGGTTTCCAAACTTTTCGTGTGTTGATTACCACTGGCATAGATTTTGTGATCAATACATTCGGGTGCTCTTGTACTGGCAGGGGTCAACACCCCTTCTAGACGCACCCACTCTACAAAACGGGCGTCTGATATGTAACCATGGAAACCACCCTACTACGTCCTTCCTTCGCTTACATCTCATGCGACACTCGCAGCTGCACCCTTTTCGGATAGTGCAAAAAACTAAATTGTTTCTTAAATTAGCAATTTTCCTTTTATTTCTACGTTTATTGCAGACTCGAACAACTCATCCAAGTCTAAAAGTTCTTTTATTTATTTATTTATTGCATTTCGTATCTTCGAACATTGTTGAACCTTTGTGTTTATTTAGAACTTCGAGTTGGTCGTTATCGAAAAGTTCAAAAGTAATCGTTTTAAAAAGTAGGAATAACATCGAATCGAGGGTTCGATGAAAGGGAAACGGAACTACCACTATCCCTCTATTCCTATTCCAACTGCTACTGGAAGCACAGATTAAGACAGATATACGACATTCCAGAGCAGTTTCAGTCACTGGATATTATTACACCGACATTCTTTATTGTCAGTTTTATGGCGGGCAAATGTTCTCATATATTTAAGGAAATAAAGCTTCCCGCTGCATGTGGTGGAAATTTTTAAGTGCTTTTTGCGCTTTGGTTAACGCTCAGTGCAAACCACTTTTAATCGTAAGTTTCCGTTGAATATCACAAGAATTATTTAGGAGCTTCGCATAATATATATTCGGCTTTGCGCATTCCTGGTGGAATATAGGTGGATTAGTCCTCTTATTATTGTTTTTTGCTTCATTTACAATTTTCTTCCATTGTTTTCTGTCCATTGTTTTTCTTCTCCAATTTTGGATCTTCATTTCTTCTAAATCCCTCATCCCAGCCATCTCTCTCTTGGTCTTCCACGTAGCCTGTTTCCAGTTGGCTTCCATTCCATAATTCACTTCACTGTTTTTTTTGTTGTCGCTTCTCATTACGTGCCCTAGCCATCTTATCCTTTGGGCCTTGATAACTTTCACTATGTCTTCTACAAATTCTTCATTTGAGTTCGTGATTCATTTTAGGACGAGTATCTCTGTTCTCAAGTTTTTTTTGGACCAGCTATTTTTCTTAGTATTTTCCTTTCGAATACTCGTAGCTGCTCTTCTTCTTTTTTTGTGAGACGAGACTTCCTGCATTTTTCCTGGTGTAAGTAGCGTCCTTACGTTCCAGGTTGCTACTCTTAATATGTTATTTTTGTGTTTTATTTTACTTCTCTTTGTATTTCCTTGGCTTTTATTAAAGTTTTTGTATATTTGTAAGTTTTTCAGTGTTCTTATTACTGTTTCTGATGGTGTTATTCTAACTGAGTTTAGCATTTTTACTTCATTTGTTAAATTTTTATTTTGTTTGCTTAGTTCTATTTCTTTTTGTTGTGTGCTCTCATTTGTTTTCTCTCTTTGTCCTATTTCTTCGGGTGTCGTCCTCTGTATTTCTGTCCGGCTTCTTTCTCTTTCTCTTAGTTTTTTGACTCTTGTTGTTGCTGGTATTGTTTTGTGTTTCTAATCCTCTTTAGGTTCTTTTTTAACGTTTCTTCTTCTACTGGCAGCTTATCTCCTGTGCTGTCTCCTGATTCCCTTTCTTTCTTTTCTTCTACTTTCTTGCAAGGTGCTAATATTGTTTGTGTCGATTTTTTTCCCCTTGGAACTGTTCCTAAATGTGCTGTTTCCTTGGGGGTATTTCCGTTTTCCTCGTCGGTTGATCTTCCTCTCTTTTTGCCCTCCTTGTTTTCGTCAATATTTGTCTTCTCTTCCTCATCTGATTCGCCATCCCTCGGTTCATCTAGTTGTAATGTCTGAATTCCCTTGAATTTTGCTGTTTCGCGCTTATGTCTCTCCTCATATCGTTTCTTGGTCCCTGTTTTGTTAGCTGCTCCACTGTATAGGGTTCGCCACTGACAATAAGTTTATTGTACCCTCCTCCCTAGCTTGTTTCATATATTTCGCTAATTCTTTACGTTTTTCTTGTACTGCTTTTGGAAAATCATTTGAGATCCATACCTTTGTGTTCATCAGCTTTCTTTTATTGCCCATCACCTCAATTTTCTTTTTCAGGGATCCAAATTCTACCAGTATAGGTCTAACTTTCCTTTGGTTTGGTTCCTTTCTACCTAATCTTCTTGCCTCTTCTATCTCTTTTTCCATATTGATATTAATACCCATATCTCGCAACAGTATTATAATCTTCTCATTTAATTTTAAACTTGTATTACCATTTTTCTTTTCCTTATTTCCCTTTCCATATCTGCCATATGTTTTTCCTGTATTTTTAGTTTCGCTTCCAACATCCCGTTTTGCTTCTTTAAGGCAGCAGTCTCACTGCAGCCACTACCACCCACTGATTCAATCTATTTTTAACACTTTCTTTCTCACGGGTGTTTTCTTCCATCTGTTACGGTCCTTTGTCATTTTATTCATTTCTTCTATCCTTTTGCCCCCTTGCTTTCCCTGTCCCTTCTATGCATTTCATCCAGGTGAGTCTCGGTCTTCCTCTTTTCCGTTTCTTCGTTCCTTTACTTTCCATTACTTTTTTCGGTAGTCTGTTTCTAGTATATTGTCTGTTGTCTGTCTTTTCTCTCTAAATACTGTTTGTTCGTTTTCTAGCTTATTTTCTATGTGTGCATCTTTAGTTTGTTTTATATTATATTTGTATATAGCTTGTATGTCACGGGTGATAGGCATATTGGTCTATAGTTATCGCATTGAGTCTTGTCGCCTTTTTTGAGTATATGCATTATCAGATTGTTTAACCTTTCCTTAGGTATCGTGTCTTGTTGTATCCATGTTATTCCTTTCTTTTCCATGAATTCAATCATTTCTGGGCCCACCTTATCTTCTCCACCTGCTTTACCTATTTTAATGTTTTCTATTGCCTCTTCCATTTCTTTTATATCTATTTTATTGTTCTGTATTTCATCTCCTAATTTCATTCATGCCATAATACTGTACATTATAAACTAATTTCATAATGTACTATTATGTGTTTCTCCCTCACTTTATCTAATGTATTCTGTAGATTTGCATAAAATTATGTCATTGCGTTTTCATCAGTTCCTTCTACTGGGCTGTAAATTTGGACTATGCTTATTTCTTCTCACATATCTGCTGTTATGACTATAATCCTCGATGATATTAGGTCATATTTAGTTATTCTTTTGTTGACCTCTTCTGTTACTATTATGCCCACTGGGTCTATTCCTGAGTAGTATAAACTATATTCGTTGTTTATTATTTTATGTCCTTTTCCTATTTTTTAACTTCACTTATTCCTAGTATTTGTATGCCGTATGTCTTCATTTCTTCTATTATTTCTTGTTCTTTGTTGGTTATTAAGGTTATATTCCATGTTGCTATTTTTAGGTATTTTTCTCCTTCGTTTTTATGTTCCGTCGCTCTTAAACTCAGTATTGTTGTTTTATTTTTATCCATTTCTTCTGTTGTCTTCAAACTCTTTTCTTGTCAGTGTGTTCAGTTCCCCAACTTCTAGGCTTTCTTCGTTGTTTCTTTCCTCATTGATATTCTTACTTCTTTCTACTTCTTCTGCGTTTACCTTCCTTTTTGCTTGTCCTATACTATTGCTTTAATTCGGTCCGGTTTTCAGATTCTATTAGTTTTGTGAAATTTGTTGGTGCCGTGTTGTCTTCGCGATGTTCATGAGTATTTTTTTTAATTCTTCCTCTTCTGAACCTGGCCTTTCTTGGTGGAGGGGTACAAGTACAGTTTGTGGCCAATTTTTCTTTTTTGGTATTGCTTCCTCATCTGTGGATCTGCCTCTTTTCTTTTGTTCCTCTGCTTGCTTGTTTGTTGTTGCTTCCTTTGTTTCCTTGGCCTTTTCTGCTATATCTTCCACTCTTTTCCATTTATTAGTAGTTTATCCTTCCTGATTACTGCTCTTAATCCCCTTTTCCTGGCATCCATCATGTATGGGAGTAATTGTTTCTTCGTTTCTCTTGTGTTCTTGTCTAGGTCTTCATTCACTCCTATTTTTGTTCCTGATAATTTCTTTGTGTTTCGCAGAATCTCCTGTTTCTTCAAGATTGTTGTAATCCCCACCTTTACTGGTCTGCTTTCGTTTCCCCTACGTTCTCGGAGTCTGTTAATGAAGTCTATCTCCCAGTTGTACCTCCATTCTCCTCCCTATTATTTCCAGAACTTTCTCTTTCAGGGTTGCTAAATCTTCCTTTATGTCTTCGGGGATTCCAAAGATTATTAGATTTCTTTTCCTTAATTCGTTTTCTAGCTTTTCAATCCTCGTTGCCTGGTAATTTATGGTCTCCTCTACTTTCTTTATTTTCTCTGTTTGTTGGTTCATGATTTTGTTTGTCTCATCAATTTTTCCTTCCGCCGGTATTAGTTTGTTCATAACACCACTTAACGTTATTTCTTTCTTTTCTCCCATGACGATTTTCTCCCGTTGCGCCTCTCTATTTTCAAGAATGAATTTCGTAACCTAAAATGAAGTATAATTAGAGCGGGTTACGGGTGTTACGGGCCTGTCTTTAACACTTTTAAAATTTTCACGACCAACACAACAGTGACACATACACATTAAAATCTCCAGCTTCGCATAAGCTTTATGTTTATTACATGCTGACATGGGACAGGGCTTTATGGCCATATCGTTTTGTTAGTGTTGTAAAGAAGCTTTATAATCCCCGCTTTACATTGTTAAATGTTACATAACTTGGGAACACCAGCGAAATCTCAGGCAAATTTGTAAGAGCTACAAGTAATGTAATTAAGTCTCAGGGAGATAGCATTAAGTATCGTAACTATTCTTGGATTTTACTCTGAATAAATTAATTACTACAGCTAACATCTCGGTTAATTAATCCTTGAATTGCTTCAGTGTAGACTAATAAAATTTTGAAAATTAAATGAAAAAACTTTTGTTGCAGAATGTGGATCACAAGATGAAATTCCGCTCCAAGAAGGGCCAGTTACCTTTCATCGAGCTCAACGGTGAAGAAATCGCAGACAGCCAATTAATAATCAAGGATCTTACCCAGAAGTTTAACAATGATTTGGACGGTGCATTATCCGCCGAACAGCGTAACATAGCTCATGCGACTATTTCTATGATCGAAAACCATTTGGTTTGGGTTGTTATGTGGTGGCGCACTAAATTCCCCGATCAAGTTCTTAAGGGATACAAAGTCAACCTTCAACACGCTTTGGGTACAAGAATACCGAACGGCATCCTTAATTTCTTTTTCAAATTTGCCTTTGGACGTAAGGTAAGAATTCGATTAGGAATTTAGTGAATGTTTGTTGTGTAAATGGCTGTCGGTGGTTTAAAGTTGCCATGATACAACGAACACTCTGAATCATATTCACATACATGATAAATCATTTAGAGGTTATCCACGTCCAAATTACATAAAGTATGAGTTTGGCAAGGAGTTTTAAAGGTTTTTAACGTATTAAAACTAGTGCTCGACCGAAGGTCTTGTCAGCCGAAGCCAAAGCCGATGTTCGGCTATCACCGTCACCTTCGGCCGAAGCTGAAGCCGAAGCCGAAGGTGCAACTAAACTTAGAATTCTTATACTTAAAGTTAGTATAAATAGATTATAATATATAATAAAAATTAAGTCAAACTTCAATGAATTTTAAACAAAAAAATTTTCTTATTCACTTGGTCTAATAATCACGCGTGCACAAACTTGTTTTGTTATCAGTTATCACTTACGAAGATTCGCCGAAATTATGACTCGCCCGCCCTCGTGTGCTTCTCCTAGTCCGTCATCGCGCGCATTGTACGTAATTACGTAATAAAGTAATAATATATTTCATTCGTTTACGTGAATCGCTCGGCTGAATGTGACCTTCGGATTCGGCCAAACCTTCGGCTCTGTTTTAGCCTAAGCCGAATGTGCTTTTTGCAGCCGAAGGTGGCCGAAGCTTCGGTCGGACACTAATTAAAACCTTTCAAAACTATGCAGACTTTTATGTAACCTTGTAGACGTTAAATGTAGGTAATTCAGCATGAATTAGTGCATTCGTTTTTACGAGGAAATGGCATGAGTAGTGTCTCACTCTGTTCAAAAACATTTAAAGTACGAATATAGCATGGTTAGAAACAAGAACTCGTAGTAGTGCTGGAATCGTAGCCGCATGCCTTTAATTTGATTTTCTGAAGCTGTGAAGCTTTTGGGGCTAATATTAATAAACTTCCTCCTCCAGTGCTTCTCAGGGACTTTAACCAATTCAAATGAAATTAACATCGTAATTCACTGGTGCTCTTTCGTAGGCGTAGTTTTTGTAAGTCTTAAGCTCGAAGAACGGTAGTTGCATGTGCACCTTTCGTATAGTAGAATATACATTTGTTTTTGTTTCTAACCATGTTATATGACCATTTACATTTTCGTCCACACATTTCAATGGCATAACTGCACATTTAATGTTAATGTCAGTGTTTATTACAAAACGACACAATGCTCATTTGCAGTAGCGAAATTCGGATGTGCTGAAATTTTCGAAGGTTAATCGTTCGTTAGGTAGTACTTTAATTGATCTGTATGCGTCTACTTGCATCGTAGAGGTGATGTGGTAGAGCATGTTTTTTCCAGTGTTGTGTTGTTTTGAGTTTATTTTTAATGGGGTATTGACGGGGTAGTGGTTCCAGGGAGCGAAGAAAGTGAAGGCACAGGGCATGGGCGTTCACTCGGCTGATGAAATTAACGAATTTGGACAAGGTGATCTTAAAGTGCTGTCCGATATGCTCGCTGACAAACCGTTCTTCTTTGGGGATGATCCCACTAATGTAAGTTGTACGTTCGTAACACGCGGACGAATGTTTAAAATTGTGTTTGCAGTTGGACGTGGTTGCCTTCGCTAATTTGGCTCAAGTTTACTTCATCGACAAGGAAGTTAGTTACTCGCTTCGTGACTACATGACTGAGCATTGCCCCAATTTGGTAGGTTTAGTAAATCGTATGAAGGAACGCTGTTTCCCCGATTGGGACGACATTTGTGCTACTCTCGATCTCAACTCGCACCTGCCGAAGCCACCAGTTGAGGAAGTTAAAGATAAAGAAGGCAGCAAGGATGAGAAGGAGGGTGACAAAGAAAAAGAACCCGAGGACAAAGATATAGAAAAGGAAAAGGTTAGTGCGGCAAGTTTGGTTTGAAGCTTCGTAAATTTTACGGGTTTTTTTTGTTTTTAGGCTGACGAAAAGGAAAAAGAAAAAGAGAAGGAGAAGGATACGGAAGAAAATAAAGAGAAAGAGGGAAAATGAATTGATTAAATCACGTGGATACCCACTGCCAAGGCAATTCTTACCCATCCTGTATCCAATATCCTTATCTTGTCCTTTAT
Organism: Melanotus villosus; assembly: GCA_963082815.1. Taxonomy (NCBI): domain Eukaryota; kingdom Metazoa; phylum Arthropoda; class Insecta; order Coleoptera; family Elateridae; genus Melanotus; species Melanotus villosus. Next base: position 54,468,077 of record OY720425.1, read on the forward strand.
CTTTAGAAGAACCAGTTATAATTTTATCAAAGTTTGTGCAAAAGGTAGTTTTAAGAGCCATTTATAATTAACCACGTTTTTATAAAATAATTCAAACAGATAATCCCTAATCGACGATTATTTATGTAGCTTTTTTTTTATCAAATGTATTGGACAAAATATTCGTACGAAATTTCTTTGATAGTTAAGGATATTTGTTTGTATAAATAAATATAGCTAGATTTTTTATTGTAAGCAAATGTATGTCTTAAGAAGTGGCAGATAGCACTTCACATAGCGTTGTATTAATTGGAATGTAGTAATACATGTACCTAGCGGTGTGCCATCTGCAACTCGTTCATGTTAGTGCAGTCTTAATGTACGAAATTATATCCCAAGTAGCGCATTCTGTATTCATTATACTCATTCCACATGCATCACAAAATTTACTAATAGCTTAAACAGTAACAGTATGTATTTGTAGATTTTTTGTATTTTTTTAAGACATAATTTTAAGATTACATGCTAAGAAATTTTTCTATGCATCACTAAATTGTAAATTGGTTATAGTTGTCAGCATTTTTCAAAAGCTCAAAACATTAATTAATAGATTAATTAGCGTGTTAAAATTTAATTTTAGATAGATTTTATTATTGTATGTTTATTCAACAACTGTGTTGTATGCTATTACAATTTAAATAAATATACAGTAATTTTAATTTATTGTTCTATCAGAACCCCTAGCTGGATGCTTAAAACCTTACAGAAATCAAGCAATTATTTTTAATTCAAAATGAGAGTTTAAAGCATTGTACCACAGCAACTCCAGTCGCCTTTTGATACCAACACGAGTTCATTAGAACCTAAAACTAGTAGCGTTTTCCACTCGGCTATTTTTAGAACGCACTCAGTTCACACAAAAACTGATTCGTACGAGTTACTTTGCGTCGTATCTACTCTCATTTATTACCAGTGCAATTTACATGAGCAGTGAAGCATATGTAAACTATAAATGTTAAAATTTCTATAAGTTCTTCATCATCACTACTTTCAAAAGAAATTATGTTACCCCAGTTAGTTCCAAATAATTTGCGGTTTTAGTGCAAACTCAAAATGAGTGAAACAGTGCGCACCCATAACAGCCGTGGAACACGATAAACCAGGCAAGCTCGGTTTTGGTGCGCTCAGTGGAAAATGCTATAGTTTTCTCTGCAGATTAACACGTGAAGTGTCATGCGAGACCAATGCGGTATCGTCGGTACTTATGAGACCACTCGTGTCTCACAGCACAAACTTTTATAATTTTCTATGTGGGGCCACATTGGTCTGTTATATCAGTGTTTGCTTATGCAACAGTAAAATTGGTGGCCGAAACCACTCAAGCGGGGTCCGTCGGCCTGAAGGTTGTGGTTCTGCTGCAAGGAGTGATGTGAGATATAGCAATAATTTCACAAAAAACACCCACGAAAAGCATGTTCAAATAGGCTCCGAATAAAACATTTATTATTCTTCATACCCACATTTTATTAAAATTAAAAGCTGACCATTAACATTTCCAGATTCTACATAAATTAGTTACTTTTAATTCATAGAAGGCAAAGTAAAATTAAAGCTAAAAAGCGGTAGTATATTTCCTCTAAAATATTATTGACTCTGGGTGCTCCCCAACGGCTGAGCATGTTAGGTAACTCTAGGCATTGTAGTCGGCCAGTGAAAAGAATGCCGATTTTAGGGTCGAAGATAGCCGAGCGTGCTTACTGAGAACGCAATGTTGCCAGATGCAGGGAAATTTCCAACAAACTAGGGAAATTCTTATATGAAAGGGAAATTTTCTATAAAAACGCTAAGAATCGGGGAAATTTCCGCTACTCGTAATACTTCGCTTTAAAAACGCATGCATTCCGATTTCTGTATTTTAAAATCATCAACACAATAAATAAATTATTCTTATGCTCTTCATCTTTCAATCAAGGTTAGCCTTTAATATTCCATCGTTACCGCATTCAAATGTAGCTAATGAGCGCATAATCCGTTGTCAACGATCTAAAGTCAAAAAAAAAGAAATAAAATAGAAAACAGCATTTGTATTATTCGAGCTAATATTAAAAACTTTGAAGTAACCCTATATATGTTACCCTTGCATAATTCGTAAAATTTGTAATAAAATTAATGTTACCATTAATATTAATATCGATTAATATGTTATGAAATATTTTGAATTTTTATTTCAAAAAGGGAAATTTTTTAGTTATTTAAGGGAAATAATGTTGTGTTGATCTGGCAACACTGCTGAGAACTGAAACAACAGCAAACATGTCCGCTGTCAATTTGCCATGTTTATTTAAATTTCTTTCGAGTGATTTATCAATTTATTGGATTTGAAAGCGATTTGCGATGGATTTACACGTTGAGAAGGTGCTTGGTTGTGTTCGTCAATGTTACGAAGCTTAATTGCTGTTAATTAAAAAAAAGTTATGAAAATGGAGTCTTGATGCAGTTTTGTGTAAATCTGCAACTGGAAATTGCACGCTACGTGATGTACATGTTAAAATTGATAAGAAAAGTCACCCGTTTGGAAGCCTTTTTTGTATTCAAGGTAAGTTATACGTGTTCCCAATGAAAATTTCGAAGCTGGTAATTATTATTTCAAGTAAATGCAACAGGTGGTCGATAAGGTCGATGCCAAAAGTTTGTATTAAAAAACGGTGCATTTGTGTAATATTGAAGGCTTGTCTGTAGTGCGTATGTTGTGGTCTAACGATAAGATTTTGCTGTTACAGAAGTAGAAAAGGTCACTCAGTAAGAAGAAATGGAAACGCAAGGAGCTAAAGATCGTAAATGGAGAAATCAATCGACTTCATTCAACGATGCCAGAAAGCAAGTAGAAGGCAGTATGGGCACGTACTGGAGAACAAAGTATTTATATGGGGACTGACTAACGAAGCATCAGTTTGGAATAGTTGTAATTAAACTACAAGTCACGAACAATCAGGTAAGTTTTCGAGCATTATGTATGTTTGCAAACAACATAATAAAACTTTAACTAAATTGATAGGCCAAGAATTTCTGGAATGCACAGTTTTAATTAAAGCTTATCTGTTATGCAACTTCCTTTTAGATTTCTAGCTGGTTTTAAAGAAAGCAGCCATGTTTGAACTGATAAAAAAGCATACCCTTTTTTATGTCCCAATAAATAGCTCTGACCTTTGAGTTTATCAAAATTTCACGGCCTCATGTTGCCAAGAAACCTTGAAGTATGCTTGCTTGCTGTTATTGTGTGTGAGTGCTAATGGTTGTCGAACAAAGAAAAATTTAAAAACAATGTAATTTTAGGCAAAAGTAGCAAGCAAAATTTAATTATGTAATTTGGTGTGTCCTTTGTGAATGTTGCATTAGTCTAAGAGTCAAACTACACGGGCGGATTTTCCGCGGCGTTTTTCTCGCGACGGGTTATCCGCTGAATTTGTAGGTATCAAAACAAAAAGCGTTTTCTCCGTCGAGTACATTCACGGAAAACAATACAACTGTTTTTGCTAGGTACAAAATGGACCCCACTATGTTAGGTTGTGCTGCTGTTATATGTGCAAATTTATATTTAAAGAAGAGAAGGAAAAAAAGACGTTGGTGGGTTCATCCAATATTCTACTTCACATATAAACTTCTCCGTGTCGAACATTTTTTAACGCAGACTGTACCTCCGTCGACTCGTCTAGTTTGCCCCGTACCAAACAATGTTTTTCATTTCAAGCGTATTGTGGCGGTGACGATATCAACGCACCTAGGAGCGTTCAACTCGCTCACGCCGGCGGAATTTAAATAAACGCGACGTATATTCCGCTCGTCTAGTTTCACTCGTTTGTAGGCACGGTTTCGATTTGGACGTGCAATCCGCCGCGTTAAAAACGCCGCGGAAAATCCGCCCGTGTAGTTTGGCTCTTAGTTTGATACTGTTTGAGGACACTTCAAATTTGTTGTAAGTTGTCGAAAACTAAGTTGCAACTTGTGTTTTTAGTGGTTTTTGCGTGAAAGAACATGGAATTGAAAATAATAATCGAACAATAGTTTAGAGAAATGAAACGCATAGAAGACTTCTAAGTGCCGAAAGCCCAAAAATAAGATGGAACAATCGTTTGAAGAAAAGGTAACACAATGACCAGCAAACTGCAAAATACCAACCAACGTATTTGAATGAATCACAGAAGTGGCAGCTCACAAAATAATGGTATGAATCGGAAGACGAGATTTCAACATACGGTGAACCGAACTGCTCAGGTAAGCACTTACATTTTTTAACATAATGAAATTGGTGAAAAACCCTGAAGCCTTGGACCCTTCGTTTGCTTTTGTTAATCCTGTGTAACCCAGTATTTTGTAAAGTGTAGGAAAGAAAAGGCAATACAGTTATTCAAATAAATTAATCATGCCGATTCCGGTTTGGTCCCTCAAAGGTGGATGATTGGTGCAGCCGGTGTGGGTGCAAACCAAGGGCTGGTCGGTGTCAATGATGTGGCGATGAGTCTTTTAAGTTAGTGTTCCTGAAAAAAAGGGGTCTAGGAATATAGTACCCCTATAGGATTTGTGAGATCCCAGAATAGCTTCGTCATCTTCTAATCAATTGTATTTAAAGCTATAATTTTGGGCAACCCCAAAATAGAAAGGGTTTCTTTTGTTAAATCAAATTTTGTATCAGAACCTTCATAAAACTAATTTTCCCATAGGAATACTTTCGTATTTCTGCCGATATTTACAGTTCTGTTGTGTGTCACAACAAAACGTGACATCCTTAATATTTGGTATTTCGCTAGGATTAAAGAACAACATTTTCGATGAAATAGTCTGAAAAATAATTCAAAATTCCTACATGGGAAACATAAATTAAAATATCAACTAAACGTTTCGTTTTAAAGGCCATGTGCCCTTAAAGCTATTTAATTCTGAAATCTTAAAACTATAAAATCGGTCTTAGTGTTATTTACAATCTTTTATATTATGTTTTCTCAAAATAAAGGATAAATCAACAGTTCATTTAAGGTCTTTCTAAAATGTTAATGGCTAAATTGGGCATTGTTACAGTTTACAGTTACATGTAAAATTTGACAATCAGCACAGCTCTTAATCACTTATTTATGACTTAGTAAATAATTTTTATTTATTAAACTTGAATGTGTTTGTTTACTGGGAAAGACCTAGACTGTTACATTTGTTAGTTTTGATTTACCTTTCATTCATTCAGCTGCCTTCCACTCCCTGGGGATTATGGCGACTCTCAGAGTGTTTCCTTGCCCTAATTACAGTTCGTGATGTGTCCTGGCCTTTTCAGTTATTTCTGCCCAGACCTTCCTGCTTTTCGAGTCGGTTATTTTCATTTTTCTTATATCATCCATCTTTTCTTGGGCCTGCCTGTGCCTCTCGGTTGCAGTGGATCCCAAAATGTTATTCTTCTAATAATTAGTTCTCTAGGTGATCTTCTCATTATGTGACCTATCCATTTCAATCGCTGTGTTTTTATATCTATATGTATCTCACTATATTTTCCCTTTCCAATTCTTTATCGATTTTGCGCTTCTTTCACCTTCTCTTGTGATGTTAGGACCTAGTATTATGCGCATAATTTTCTGTTCTAATATTTTTAAGTCCCCTTCTCCTTTGTTGTTTAATGTAGCAGTTTCCATCGCCTAAGTGATAACTGGCCTAATGTTAATTTTTGTCTTCTTACTAAACTTTGTATTTTTGAACAGCGTTCTGTTGAGACCATATACTTGATTCCCCTTTGCAATCTGTTTTTCTTTTCCAGTTTTTCCTATAGTTGCTCCTAAATAAGTAAATGTTGATACAGATTCAAATTTATAATTTTATATTGTTAGAACTCCATCTGTGTTGCTGCTTTTACCTCCAGATCTCATGTATTTTGTTTTTTGTTTGTTCATCTCCAATCCAAATTAAGCAGAATGTCAAACAAACAGCCAACCCTAATATGATTTAATTTAATGTCGTACCTTCTTGATTGGTACATTGGTCCTAGCTTCTTTATAAATTCTTTTTACGGTAGTTCCTCCAACACCAATTGCTTGTGCCACTAAATCTGCTAGAGAGCAATCACTTGTAAAACGTCCTACTTCTCCGTCAGTCTTCAAAAATTTATAAACAGTATAAACAATATCACACCCTTGACTGTGTACGACCTGCTTCCTGTTACTGATCTTGAAATGCTCGCAATGATAACAGTATGATAATTGGTAATTGGACACAAAAAATTCAAAATCACGTCAAGCCAGATATGTATTTTGTCTTTAACAGAACGAATTTTAAAATCCAACGATTGCCTAGGTTTTTAGGTTGAATAGTAGAAGCGTTTTCTCTTTCTGTACTGTGGGCCATGAGATATCGCGATATTGTAACGAAGTGCTTTTTTGCATTTATTGATTATGATGGTAGAGACTTATAGCAACTTCATTACGAGTGTTTAGGGTTTGCTTTTGCAAGAGGTTATATTAAAGTACACGATCAACTAACATCAAATATATTGTTATTACTTTAGATACAAACACATTTTAACTGTTCGACAAACATGATCCAAATACCTAACTGGATGAACGGCTCAATACAGCGTACAAAACCCTAATATTATATTTTAATAACAAACACTAATCTTACGTGAACATCTTGAGAGTCGCACACATCTTGGTAACAATGTTGTAAAGAATATTTAATCCAACTCCTGGTTTACTACCAGAGTTGGTCCTGGTAGAGTCTCTCGTCTGAGTGATTAATCAGGCATCGTAGTGAGACTGTATCAAGAGACTGACTTCCCTATGGTAGGGTTTCTATATTTATACTCTCAAGATGTATTCTTTCTCTCTTACATTTAACATCTGCTTATGTTAGTACAAGGGTTCCATTCATTCTTACATTGTATGAATATAGGTCAGCTAGTATAAACTAATGCAACTTTGTATTACAATATTATGATTGCGCAATACAACCAGCTGCGTCGTATGACTCATATTCATACAGGTGCATCTTTAGTTAGTAAACAGAATTAACGATCCTTACTTTGCAATAATTGCACAACTTATTATATCAGACCACACCTAAATGTTAACGTACTTAATGCATTTCTTATGACGATGTTTTTACATGTTTTTTGATATCGCCCACTTTACTACATTTCTCCCTCCACTACTAAGTTTTGCCTCAAAACTTAGATAAGAGTGGAGATTCGGTGCTGATATATCAAGCTTTACAAAAAAAAAATCAATTAGTTTAAAGTTAGTTAAATTTTCTATAATTTCTAAACTAAAATATTAAACAATTCCACATGTTACATTAAAATTGAAGCATCCCGTATATAATTTAAATTGAATACTACAATATTTCTACAACTGTATTTCTTCTGCAACGCAATAAACCAAATTAAATGTTTATTCATCTAAACTTCACAATACAAATATGTACTACTACAAAAACGAATTCCAATGAACATTTAGATAACTAATAAAATAAAATAATTGTAAATGTATTAATAATTTGACAGTTTGACGTTTTAGTGACAACACGCGCATTTGACTTAAACTACTCTAGTCAAATAAGCACTTTAATCATAACACAGGGCTTATTGTAATGCTATCCTTGTCGTGTGCATGGGGTTTGTGAACAAATGTACATCCGTGTTTGTCATTACTAAATTTAGCGTGTGATGAGGCAGGGTTCATCTTTCCTGGTTCAGATAATAAATTATTCAAATCGCCCAATAAATCTTCCCGTGGGTATGCAGCTTTTGACCAGTTTGAAATTCCATTCTGTTGGAAATTTGATCGATCAGCAGGTTGAAGCAGTCAATGATAAGTGAGGTTATGTGTAAGTTACCGTGATTATTTCACACGTCTTCTGCATCAAATTTGTAACCTTTTCTTTTTGCCTTCAACAGACTAGTTCCAATCTGTTGGAAATTTGATCGATTTAGTAGCAGCCAATAAGTGTTATGTGTAAGTTAGTTGAATGGGTTTATTTCAACTTCTGTAGTAATTTTGGAACCTTTCTCTTTTTTTTCTTCTTCTGCTTTGATCAGTTTACAGTTCTGATCTGTTGGGAGTTTGATCAATCCGGTTGAAGCAATCGATGATAAGTGAGGTTATGTACCTACAAGTTGGTTTGTTAAATTTTCTTTCGTGACTCCGTAACTTAAGGGCATGAAATAAAATATTCCCTCTTCTGTTTGCATGTTAAGAGAATTTCACGAACCCACGTACTATGAGTTAATTTTGTTTTCTTGTGTGACACGTGTATTACTAGAACCTCTTCCGCTGATTCAATACTAACTAACAATCCCTCATTTTGTTGAACAATTTCTTATTACAAAGCGCAACAAACAGTTTAATAAATTGAGGTTATCGTTTAAGCTTAAAAAAAATACGCGATGCTTTCGTAATGTTTGATCACCACAACTCGATCGATTCTGTGTGAGGTCACTAGGTACTTCAAAAAGGATCGATGAAGAATATGGTCCCTCACGGTTGAGCAAGCACTGCCTGAATTGTTATTTCTGATTTAACAGCATTCCTTCAGTTTTATAAAAACACCAAATTATTCAGTATTTTTTGTTTCTGCAAATATTTGTGTGGCAACTGTCTAAAAAAACCGTCAGGATTTTTTAAAACAATGTGCTTATTTGTTATTTTTTATTTCAGAAGGTTTAGACTTTGGTTATGCTGTGATGTCTACACAAACTGCAGTTCTTGTTGTGCGGTAGTCGCAGAGACCTCATGGAACACATGACAACTCTAATTATCCAGCAACTAGAGGAACTTGCTGGGAACTTCCAAATCGACTTCAAGAGAACTGCGAACGTTAGACAAGTGTAAATTAGGTTTAATGAGTGAATGAACGATGCGTTTCACTGCAAATGCTACTGTGATAAGTGTAATCGATCGAAATCCACAACGCCAATTTGGAAACTATCCCCGTTTCCCCATTGTTTCGTTGCCGAAAAAGCAAATAAAATACAATCACATTGTTAGCAACGACACGAAACAAAACCACAATGCAACAAATTCTTCAAGATTTTTTCTTTTAATTCCAATGTGAAGACTGAATTATCAAAAACATATTGTATGCCTGTTTTCAAATCTTGTCAAATTAAAAAGGTTCTTAATGAAGTACCGGAGGTTCCGTCTTTGTTAGAATTAAGTAGAAATCGATTATATTTGCCTATACCGGGTGGTTATAAAGTAGAAAAGCCTTACCATTCCCACGGTGCTGTAAATAATTTGATGTCACCACAAAAACTTAAAGATGTGATTATTTTTAAAACATCTAACTATTAATAGATTTATCATAAGAAGAAAATTAACAAATCTTGCATTTATTCCCGGAGCCCTTTCGTGTTTAATATTCTCACAGCGATGTCCGCTTGCTTCCCGTTAGTTCAGCCTTTGCTCTGTTTCGACTTTAAGTTAATTATATTCGAACAGTGAAATTCTTCCCTCACGAGTAGTCTTACCATTCACCCTAATCTTACTTACAACCTTAATCAACGCTTTCCACCTCAGTCCCCAATCTCTACACTTATTGGCCTGTCCTTTCCGGGAAAGTTACAACCGTGTTTCGTAGTGGATCTAGTGGAATTTACCTTTTATCAGAAGTAATGCTCCTTATAAGGGTGAACTTCTAGTCTAGGGGCGTATGCACTGGAACTAAAGACACTCTTGGCTTGAGGAAGTTGCCTTCTTTGAAAGTAGCTCGCTTCTCTAGTTGGTTAGTATCCCCTTAGCCTCTGTTAATTATGCACTTTAATCCTAGTTCCGACATTCCTCCTTTTTTGCTGGAGAATTTTATGGGACAGGTTGCGGGTTTGCATTGGTGAAGCTTCAAAAATTTATGTTGTTTGTACGTTGCTACTTTGCTCTATAATATCATTCAAAGAAGCGCGGTTTAGTCAATTTAGTAAGATGATCGATCACACTTAATATCACAGAAAACCTTACCATTATTTTTTTAGTATGTTTATATTTGTTAACCATGATCGGTAAATGTTACTGTTTAAAACCAACTTGGAAAAAATTAAAGCAGTAGCCTGGCTTAGCCAGGGGTGGTGTAGAGTATCATAGAAGAACACAGTAATGTTTGCCGGTGTTATGAATGATTGAAGTCGGGGTATGTAGTAATTGCCAAGTACATGTTTGTTGATTTGTAAAATGTTCGATCCTGACGAGTCGAATGTGTGAGTGATTTTATTAAGTTTAGTTGTAGTTTTTAATCTGTTAAAGTCTTTAACTGATGACGTTATTTGCTTAGTTGAACTTCACCAAAATTCCTAAAGTTTTGACGATGTTTTAGTATTTTCAGTTTGTTTCAAAGTAAATCTAAAGTCTTTAATGATGTTCTAGTATTTTCGTTTAGTTTCAAAATAGATAGATTTCTTAATTTTCTTCTTATGATAAATCTATTAATAGATAGGTGTTTTAAAAATAATCACATCTTTAAGTTTTTGCAGTGATAACAAGTTCTTTACAGCATCGTGGAAATGTAAGGCGTTTTTATTTTATAACCACCCCATATGGACAAATATATTTGATTTCTACTTAATTCCAACAAAAACGGAACCTCCGGTACTTCATTAAGAACCTTTTTAATTTGGAAATACTTAGAAACAGGCATACAACATGACTTTGACAATTCCGTCTTCGCATTAGAATTAGCAGAAAAATACCTTTAAGCATTTGCTTGTGGTTTTGTTTCGTTTCGTTGTTAACGAAATGTAATCGTACATTATTTGATGGTTTTGGCACTGAAGTCGTTGCTTAAAGCAAGTTTCGAGCTCTACACCGAATCTAAAAAGGTTCTTAATTGCATGCTAAGCTTTGTATTTTTCAATTTAGTAATTTAAATTTTTATTAACTCATTTTAGTATTAAAAAGAAATCGAAGGAAAGTTACTTTACAGATTTAAATAATTACAAAGTGAATTGTCATCAATTAAATTCTTAATAGTTAAGTATTTAGAATAGTTTGTAAATCGAGGTTGTTAAAATTAGCCGATTGAATTTCGTTACTTTAGTAAAACTGTTAATCAATTTTATACTTTGTTTGTTGTTTGTGTATGTTTGCCTCTCCATTTTTAAAATGTTTACTTTTGTTTGTAAATTTTTATTTAGCCTGTAATACAAAATGTATTCTCTGAAACTTTTTGTGAATTTATTTATTAGTTTTTGTGTGATTTTTAATGTATTTATCATTGTATTTCTGTATTATTAAAATAACTTTGTAATGTAACGAACGTTTTGTTATTAAAATATTTAAAAATAAAATGTGTTAAAAGTTTGAAGTATTCAATCATTTTTGTTGTAAAATTTCGTTTTAATAAATTATTAAAAAGTTCATTGTTTTATTCGTCAAATTTTCAATTAAAAATGTGGTTTTGCAAGGGAATAGTGTAAGTGCAAGTGAGCTTTTTTCACTCAAAATGAGCTGATTAGAATATTGGTATTTTGTAACAGGGCAGCATAAGTAGCAAGGAGGTCTTTGACTTAAAAATGCTTAAAGTGCAAACTGAAATATGGGCACTTTGTATCAAGATCACATAAGTGCGAAGAGGTCTTTTGAGATGTCTCTGAACCAAAAATGCTTAAATTTACGACTGAAATATGGGCGTTTTGTATCGGGATAACATGAATGCGAAGAGATCTTTTGTAAGCAGAATTTTCATATTAAAAATCCTTAAAATTGCGACTAAAATATCGACACTTTGTGACAGGATAGCATAAATGGCGAGGAGGTTTTTGTGAGCAAAATTTTCGTATTAAAAATCCTTGAATACCACTGAAATAATGGCATTTTGTATCAGGATTACATACATCGTAAGATGTTTAAAGCAACATTTTTGTATTAAAAAACCTTAAATTTAGGACTGAAATATTGATACTTTGTAACAGGATAGCATAAACAGCAAAGAGGTGTTTGGATAATAATAATAATAAATCTTTATTGCCCAACAGGAAAACCCCATTTACAGGACAACATAATAGTACAATATTATTTTATTTTATTTTACATTAAGTGGGGTGTCGAGGAATGCAATGCACATCAACTGCTACCAGCTTGAAATTCGATCTGTTAGAAATTAAATCGTTCTGGTGGAAGAGATCGATGATAAGTGAGGTTATGTGCAAGTTATTTTGTTAAATATACGTATTTATTTCACAAGTTTGCAGTAATTTTGGCACCTGTCCTTTGCTTCTTGTTCTTCACCAGTTTGAAATTCCAATTTGTTGGAAAATTGATTGATCTGATTGAAGCGATCGATGAAAAGTGCGGTTTTATGCAAGTTAGTTTGTTAAATGTGCGTTCATTTTATTTTACACTTCTGTAGTAATTTTGGAACCTTTGCTTTACTTGTCTTCGAGCGACCAGTTTGAAATCCTGCTGTTGGAAATTAATCGATCTGGTTGAAGCAGTCGATGATAAGTGAGGTTATATGTATATAAATTCTTTTGTTAAATGTGCGTGTTTATTTTACACTTCTGTAGCAATTTTGGAACCTTTCCTTTGTTCAACTGATCAGTATGAAATTACAATCTGTTGGAAATTTAATCGATCTAGTACAAGCGGTTGATGATAAGTGAGGTTATGTGCAATTAGTACTGCGCCACTGGTGACCCCCTGCGCTTGACTTTAAGACTGAAATTATGGAAGTTTTCACTGAAGCCCAGCATAAGAGCATGGACATCCTTTAATAGTTATTTTTTTGATGCTTCGATTAACAATTTCTTAAAATCTATAAATAAAACACACAAGTTTATAAGACAAATTTATTTTTAATATTGTTTTCTATATTAAATCTTATGTGGAATTCAATAAAGAAACAAATATTCTAACACTTGATGAATTGAAACTATTTACATTAAATTTACGACAATATAATTAAAAGTTTCGGCCAAATTTGTAAAATTATTTCGAATACATGTAGTGCAGTAACACATACAAGTAGCATTTACTAATACTCGAAGGCAAGTACTGCACCGAAATGGCATGCGGGAATAAAGTTGCAACACAATTAAGAACACAACATTCAACATGCCACATGCACGCAGTACCGATTAACGTTCAGGCTTTGGTTTGAGGGCGTAAACTTGAAAAAATTTACGGTTCGAACTGGCTAAACAGGTAACTGTACCTTCACCAAAAACACAAATATTATAAAATTTCTTGCAGTTCCGCTATATAACTCTAAATACCACTATTAAAATAAATAACAAAATAAAACAAATACAACGACAAAGAGGGATATTTGCGCTTTTGGTAATTGGCACACAGACTCGACTTCACTAGAGTAATATAGAACGTAATTACACATAACTATAATAAGTTAGGAACAAAGTGCTTAGAAATATTTAAATTATTAAATTACATTATTAATCTAACGCGCAGTGCACTAACTGGAAGATTAATTATATATTACTGCATTATCTACATTTCTATTTACAAACAATTGTAGTTTTGTGTTTAAGGCGAACCAGATACGAAAAAATTGTCCGTCAACCTGAGTGATACAATTTTAATTACGTGAGCGAGCGAATAGCTGCCAGGAACTTTTGTATTCATCAATTTAGCTCTCGCTAACAAACTTTCGCGATTTACCGTTCCATTCGTTACCTACTACTAAAACACAAGTTAGCAAAGTCTACAATTCATGAATACAATCAGGAATGTAACAGTTCTACGGAGTAAAACAAACGACAAAAATAAAACCGTGTTGGACTGACTATTAGAAAGAAAAGAACGTACAATACTAAGCTAGCCGTCTATTAAAATACCTCGCGAGAGGTACCGATTTACACTCAACTACATAACAAGTTCAGACTCTCACATCAGACTTGTACAATTTTATTATTAATCTGACAATTCGATCGGGGAACATTTAATCTTTTTCCTTTGGGAATTTACAATTTTTTTCTACTGTTGAGGAATTACAGTAAATACCTACAGTGCAAAGAACACTAGCACGGATTACTAAAAAATAAAACACAATAATGTTATTCACATTTAACATTTTTTATACAGTGCTGTCAAAAAATTGACAATAAATAGCAGAAAGCTGCCCCTTGTATATAAAAATAAAATAAGTTAATAGCAAAGCTGCATATAACAAGTGCTACACACTTTTGTATAAATAAGTTTATACAAAGTTTTCGTAAGTTCGTTTAATAATTCGTTTCATTAAAGTTTAATTACACCATTTTTCTTTAAAGAGGGCATCACTTCATTTTAAATTTAAATAAGAGTCTTTAAAAAAGAAAAACAAAAATGTTCTAAGGATGTGACCACTACACGCGTGAAGGTTGATTTGGTGTAGCCAAAAGTGTCGTGACTTGGTGAAGTTCTACCCTATTCTGTTTTGTGTCGCCCCTATCTTGCACTCGTATCGGCAAGTCGGACGACGTTGTTCGCCACCGTGTACCGAACGTCGGCTGGCTTCGATGGGTACTTGAACAACCGTCTATGCAATCCGTCGACGATCTTGATGCTTTATTTCTTCGCCAATAATTGACATATATCACCACGCATAAGATGACTACTAGTAATACTGCTATCGCTGCTCCTCCTGCTATACTCGCCGTCTCTAACATAAACCCACGTTGTGACGCTACAACAAAAATTTACATTTTAATTTATTTGTATTTTTTTTATCATTGAATAAATGAATGAAAGAATGAACGAACAAGCAAACGAAGTAATAAAGGAAGCAAGCTACCAATCAAGCAAAGAAGGAAGAACAGAAAAGCAGAAACAAATTAATGAAAGAATTATTAATTAGTGAATGATGAACGTGAGCTATTGTATAATCATAGAAGCAAGCAAAGAAGGAAGTAAAAACGGAAGAAGTACAAAGAAATTATTAATTTTTAAATGGGGGAAGAAAGGAAGGAATAAATCACAGAAGGAAAAAAAGAAAAAAGGAATTACGGAACAAAGAAATAAATTAATTAAATAATTAACAAAAGAAAACAGAAAAAAGAAAGGAGAACACAAGCTACCCAAACAAGGACAGACAGAAGCAAAGAAGAAACGAACAAAGGAAGGAGCGAATGAAAGACTGAAGCAAGTTACCAAGCAAGCAGGATGCAAGCTATCGACCAATCATGGAAATAAGCAAAGAAGGAATGAAAGCAGGCAAGCGCAAATCCAAGCAAAGAAGAAACAAATAAAAGAATGAATGAATGCAGAAAGCAAGACAATTACCAAGTAAGCTAAGATGGAAGGAAAGATCAACACAAGGAAGCAAGGCAGAAAGAAAAGAAGAAACAAATAAATGAAAGGACGAAGGGCGCGAGCTATCGAGTAACCACGAAAGCAAATAAATACGGAAGGCAGGACGGAAGGAATGAAAAAGGCACGACGGAATGAATAAACAAAGAAACTATTAATTATTGAATGAAGAAAAGATGAACTTGAGCTATAAAATAGGTTTGGAAGTAACTAAAAAAGGAAGAAAGGAAGGTACAAAGAAAGAAAGAGTAAAAGCTATCAAGAAACAATGAAATGAATTAGTTAAATAATAAAAGAAAACAGAAAGAAAGAACAACGCAAACTATCAAAACAAAGGAAGGAACGAATGAAAGAATGAAGACAGAAAGCGAGCTACCAAGCAAGCAAAGAAGGATAAAAGAAAAGCAGGAAGAAACGAAGCAACGGCAAAAAAGGAAGAAACCAATAAATGAAAGAATTATTAATTACTGACTGTTGGAAAAAGAACACATTGGACAACCATGAAAGCAAGCAAAGAAGGAAAGTAAGACGAAAGGAACGAAAGAAGGCATTAATCAACGACTGGATTATTTATTATTGAATGAAGAAATGAAAAGAAAGAAAGAAGGATGTAAGCTATGAAATAACAATGAAAGCAAATAAAAAGGAAACAAGGAACAAGGAAACGAATTAATTAAATAATTAATAAAAGAAAACAGAAAGAAAGACAAACACAAGCTATAAAACAAGGATAGACATAAGCAAAGAAGAAACAAACGAAGGAATGAAGCAAATTATCAAGCAAGCAGGGACGGGAGAAGTACGCCAGCTATTGAACAATCTTGGAAAGAAGCAAAGTAGGAAGGCAAGACAGAAGGAATGAAAACAGATATGAATCAACAAATCAATTATTAATTATTGAATGAAGAAAAGATGAAATAAAGTAAAGAAAGAAAAAAAAAGAATAAACAAACAAAGCAACGAATTAACTAAGAAATAAATAAAAGAAAAAAGAAGAACGCAAACTATGAAACAAGATCGAATCCAAGCAAAGAAGAAACAAATAAAGGAAGGAAGGATTAACACAAGGAAAGAAAGAAGGAACAAAGGAAACAAGAAGAAACAAACGAAAGAATTAATTTCTGAATGAAGAACGAAGGACACGAGTTACCGAACAACCTAGGAAGCAAGAAAAAAGGAAGGCAAGTCGAAAGGAACGAATGAAGGCATGAATCAATTAATTAATTAACGAAATAAAAAAGAAGGAAGAACGCAAGCTATCAAATAAGGATAGACGCAAGCAAAAAAGAAACAAACGAAGGAATGGAGGAATGCATAAATGAATGAAGAAAGGAAGCAAGTTACCAAGCAAACAAAGACAGAAGAAAGGATCAACACAAGGAAGGAAAGGACGAATGAATGAACCAAGGAAGCACGAAGGACGCGAGCTATCGAACACTTATGGAAGCAAGCACAGAAGAAGGGCAGGGCGGAAAGAATAAAAAAAGGATGTAAGCTATGATATGAATGTATAGCACTTTCAAGCCTGAACGCTTATGGCTTATGAAAAAAAAATAGACAGCTGATCGCCTACACGCTAGTGAAGCGCTCGACACCGGAAGAAGAAGAAGCTATGATATAAGTTTGAAAGCAAAGAAAGAAGGAAGAAAGGAAGGAATAATGTAAAGGAGAAAGGACAGAAAAAAGTAAACGAAAACAAACAAAGAAGGGAGAAAGGAAGGAAAGAAAGAAAAAAGGAAACAAGGAAGAGTGAACTGAATGAATGAATTAATTAATGAAAGAAAAAGGACAGAACGCAACTTATCAAACAAGAACAGGCGCAAGCACAGAAGAAATAAACGAAGGAAGGAACGAGTGAAGCAATGAAGGAAGGAAAGAAGCAAGTTACCAAGCAAGCAAGAAGGAAGGAGGAAAGGATTAAAGCGAGGAATGAAAGAAAGAACGAACCAAATATGCTCGAAGGAAAAGAATAAATGAATAAATGGAAGAATTATTAATTACTGAATGAGGTAAAAAAAGACGGGATATATCAAACAAGCATAAAAGCAAACATAAGAGAAATACAAGAACGAAGGAACGAAAGAATGCACAATGGAATTAATAAACGAAGGAATTATTAATTATTAAATTGAGAAAAGAACGTTCATTATGAAATAAGAAAGGAAGCAAAGAAAGAAGGAATTAAGGAACAAAGAAATACATTTATTAAATAATTAATATAAGAAAGAAAGAAGAACTCAAACTACGAAACAAGGATAAGACTCAAGCACAGAAGAAACAAACGAAGGAAGAAATGAATGAAAGAACGAATAAATGAAACAAGGAACGAAGAAAAGAGGAAACAAATGAATTATAAATTACCGAATGAAGGAAAGGACGCCAGCTATCAAATAAGCATAGAAGCAAGTAATGTATAGGAAGACCGAACTGAAGAAACGAAAGAAGACAAAGGAATCAATAAACGAGGGAATTACTAATTAGTGAATGAAGAAAAGAAGCAATGAAACAAAGAAGGCAAGAAAGAAAGAAGAACGCAAAGTTAGTAAACAAGCAAAGACGGAAAGAATTATTAATTACTGAATGAGGTAAAGAAGGACAGGAGATATCAAACAAGTATAGTAGCAAACAAACGCAGAACGGAAGGCACGAATAAAAGAAATTATTAATTATTGAATGAAGAAAGGAAGGAAGAAGGAAAGAGAGAGAAATGCAAGCTATCCAAACAAGCATAGATGCAAGCTTAGATTATTATTAGCACAATTTAAATTGAATACAATAGCAGGAAAATACTGGAAAAGGAAGACACAAGATACACAGAGATCGAGGCAACTGGGAGAGACCTACGTCCAACAACCTACGAGTATATAGTTGGAGAAGAAGAACAATAAATTTAATAATAAGAATTTATAAAAAATCCAGTACTGAGATTAATAACAAGCGAATAAAAGACAAATGAATTGGAAGCAAGCAAACCATAAACAAATAGCAAATTGGTAAACCAGCGGGTTAACTCCTTCGTTTCGTAATCAAAGGAGCACGAGTTCGAATACCAGTCGTCGAATTAAAAACGATCCGATATTTGGGGCGTTTGAATTACGAAACAAGCGAGTGAATTAACAAAATAAATAAACAACACTTACGCATATAAGAACCGTCCAAATCTTTATATTCACACCTAGGACCCATGTACCCTTCTGTACATCTGCAACAGACAATAATTGTAATTAGCAACGTAAAAAAATGGAACAAAAGAGGAGGGAATACTTACTCGCAATTGTATAGAAGAGAATCTCCTATTTTTACAGTAAAACAAGTAGCACCATTAAGGCAATACCATGCGGCATAAGCTGGTGGACATTCGTACGTGTGGAATGTGATGTTTGGCCGTGCGGTCGGCGCCGGTGGCCGCGGCTTTGGCGTCGTGCGCGACGAACAAGCGTCTGAAAATCAGAAAGAACAAAATTATAAAACGATACTTAAGTGTATGTATTTTTTGATTTAAAGTGGGCCATTTAACTTAAGCTAAGGTTGTGGGATTCGAACCTAAGACCTCTTGGATCGTAGAAGTAGAGCACCGAAACAGCTTAACGTTACTACCCAACACACTGAACTTTACATAGACAATTCTTATATTATTCTTATCATCCTGCTCAGTGGTAGAGCGAAGATCTTACTCGATCTCTACCTTTAAAAACTCAGTTTTATTACTTCCGATAAGCTTTAAGTGGCGATGTGAGCATTTGAAATGTAAAAAAGGAGAGCTCGGTTTTCTGTTGATTCTCAACAGAAAAAAAGCTTCCTGGCATGGAAATATGACTGTAATAAAAATAAATGAAGTAGATTACTTCCACAATAGGAAATGGTTGAAAAATAAACTAACTGGGGCTTTAATAAGGTGCTCGCGTGTTGTTTAAGAAAATGAATGATTGCGAATACTTTATCGGGGTAATTTTTCAAACCTGAATATTGGATCTGATCTGACCTGGATGTTTGTTTAATATTATTCACTTGCGGAGGCATAAAACCACGTGTAGAATACCAAAAACGAAAACTCAACAGGATGTGCTTGCTAAAAATAATTGAAGAATTCTTCTTTAATCCTGCTGGTTACTTTGATTTCATTTTCGTTTTTTAGCCAATGCACTTCCTCAATAAACATTTTAAGAGCATCACCCACGCTTTGAATGACGTTTTTAAACAGAAATCTGCTCGGCAACCCCTCAACAAATTTGTCCAAATTAAGCTGTTTATTACCAAACTACAACTTTCCAGGTATTTTAGGTGAAACTGTAGGGGTTTTAGAGGTAAAATTCTACGGTTTTTGGGTAAACATAATACTTTTATTATTCGTACAGAGGGATGGTTTGCACATGGCTGTCAACAATGACGAACCAATCCGTTTAAAAGCGGATAATCTGCAAGAGTTTACGATTATTTATTGGACTCAGAGGTGCACGCAACCTGCAGAAGCACTCATTTTAACAACTTCAGGGAAAAACTAAGCCAAAACAGACTACAAGCTGTTAAAGGTGTAAAACACCGGTTTTTAAATCTACAGTCTACTTAGATGAGGCTTACACGGCTTTAAATAAGCTTCTACTTGCGTTGATTAGTGTAGATTTAAGTAAAATTCCCGTTAAAAGTCTTTTAAAGACGTACAACCTGCTGCGATGATAGGATTATTAACCCAGCAGGCTCCGAATGCTTGAATTCGTGTTGAATTCTGTTCAAATTTTTCGTTAAAAAATCTTTTAAAATTACAGAGCTGAGAATTTATTTCAAAGCTTCAAAGCAACTTTTAGCAAATTCGGCCCCTGAAGAAGCACAGGTTTTATAATTTCTCTGAAAACCTAAGCCCGAACAGGCTGCTTCGAAAAATTCACAGCCTGCTAAGCCGAGTTTTACAAGGACTTCAGATAATCTTTTCCTTATTTTAAACTCGGCAAAATTTCGACAGTCTTTTGAAGTATAAGAATTGCCCAAATCGCCCTTTTTAGAAATATTCAGGGCCTACTTAATCGACTCTCATAATTCATAATTATCTCTTGGATTTTCTTAGATGAGTTTTGTAAAATTCGGCATTAAATGAAAATTTAATAATTGAAAAAAATCCACTCAAAAGCTTAAAAAAGTAGGAAATCGCAAAAATCCTCCAATTTCGTCAACGATTCATCATTCAGACAAGTTTGTATTCATTCAATGATAAAAGGCAGGGGCTGTTCGAATCGTCAGAGCTGTCTAATCAGCCTAATAAAGCGGCCCCACAATACGATTGATCCATTAATCCGGTAATGGGGCGTTATTGGAATTATCTGCAACAATAGATTGGGGTCCCCGAAATGGAATGAATAGAAAATCGTAGTGACCGGTGGCCGGTGGATGCCAACAATGGGGCTGTTTGCCACACTGTTTTGATAACAATGGGTCGGTTTAGGTGTCCGTCTGGATATATCGAAAGGTGCCACGATGATATTCTACACCATCACGGGTGCATTTGCCATATGGTTCGCGGAATATAATCAAATTGAACCCGAATTTTACACTGTTTAGATACGTTTTTATCATGTGACATGTGTTGGGTATAATGTTGGGTTTCTAAATTTAAGAATACGATGATGGTTTAACGATTTAACAATACGATCGCGTGTTTCTTGGGGGACGTTGTTAATTTTATTTTAATTTCTTTTGTCGTTTGGTGTTTCGGGGCTGAAAGTTCAGATTGCGTTTAAAAATGTTCTTCAAAACCGTTTAATCAGACATTTAATACGAATTTTAAAAAAATAGCGAATTTATCAAAGCCAAAGGAAAAGAATTTCCAGGTTTTTGCTAATTAAAAAAAAAACACTTAGTATCGGAAACACTGTTCAGGACCATGCGGTTCACGAAGAATTACCAGCAGATAACATTTGAATTGTTTAAAAATAACGAAGAAAAGATTCTATCAAAGCCAAAGGAAAAGAAAAGCCGGGCTTTCACTAATTTAAAAAATGTTTAAAAATTCCCAACTCGCAGTTTCAATCCTTTTAGGAGATTTAAGATTGTGCCAAAAACATTCTTCCTGCATTTCAGGAAGACATAATCGTAATTAAAAAAAAAACGCAGTTAAGAGTTTATCGGCATCAACTGGAATATACTATAGAGTTTTTTAAAATCATCAAACTCAAATTTTCGTCGATGTTTAGCTAAATCAAACCTTCAAGGCAAAATCGCCCAATTTATTTTAATTTATTGGCGCTGAAATTTGACATCTGACATCTAAATTTTTAAAAACCCACGAAATTAAGAATATTTATCAAGGCCAACTGAAAAGAATTTTCAGGCTTTTGCTGACTGAACAAAAATTGAAAATCCCTAAAACCCTGGTTTTCTAAACATCAAACTTTCTAGGAAATTTCAGATTGCACCAAAGAAAAATTTTCAGAACTATGAATTTCAGAAATATTTCAAAGCAGTTAACATTCAAATTTTTTAAAAATAACAAAGAAAAGATTTCCCAGGTTTTTGCTACTCTAAAAAAATTTTAAACTCCCGCCAACTCGGATCTTCAACTTTCCTAGAAAATTTCAGATTGTACCGAAAATAGTCTTCAGAAACATGAATATAAGGAAGATTTTCAAGCAGCCAAATAATATTTTTTTTATATATCCAGAGGTTGCGAATTTCCTGATCGAAAAAAAATATTAAAAACCCTCAAACTCTAATTTTTACCAAAACCAAACCGAATTTGTATTAAATTGATTTCGTTATTTGGACCATCTAGGCTGATATTTCAGACTATGTCGAAGCATATCGTTCAGAACCGTGCATTTTAGGAAGATTTTCAAGCAGTTAACATCTGAATGTTTTCAAAAATGACGAAGTTAAGAATATTATCAAAGTCAACTGAGAAATTAAAAAAAAATAAATTTAACATTAAACTTATATTGTCTTGTCGAGGCTGAAATTTCAGATTGTGACGAAGAATATTCTTCAGAACCGTGCCGTGCATGCATTCGAATTTAAAAAAAATGGCGAACTTAAGAATATTTATCAAAGCCAACCCAAACTCAGATTTTCATCGATAAATCTTTAAAACAAAATCACTTAATTTATTAAAATTGATTTCGTTATTTGGAATATCCAGGTTGAAATGTCAGACTGTGACGAACAATATCCTTCAGAGCCATGCATTTCAGGAAGATTTTCAGGCAGTTAACATTCGAAATAAAAAAAAGACGAAGTAAAGAATATTTATGAAAGACAACCGAAGAGAATTTTCAAGCTTTTGCTGACCCCCAAAACTCAGATTTTCTACGATTTTTACCAAAAATCAATCTTCTAAGGCAAAAACCACCCAGTTTATTTTAATTTTTTTGTTGATTGGACCATCGAGGCTGAAATTTCAGATTGCCAAACAGTTAACTTTTGAATGTATCAAAAATGACGAAATTAAATTTTAAGATATTTTAGTTTATGAAATAAAAAATTAAAACTTCTTCATCCAAAGAGTATTTTCAGAAAGCTTTCAGGACTGAATCTTATTTTGTGTCGTTAAACATTCAATTTATTTTATCATGACATATCGAATCATCAAAATATCCGCATTTTTTCTAGGAAAATTTGAGTTTTTGGAAAGGTCCACGGTTTTGTATGCTGAAATTCATTTAGATATTTATGAAATTAAAAACTAAAACTTCAGGCTACCCAAAAAGCATTTTTAGAATGCTTTCATGACAAAAATTTCTTTAAATATTCGATTTACTTTCATTTCTGTTACAACTACTGCGATTCGTGTTATATTAAAAGATTTAAAAGTAGTGTGCGAAACATAAGAACATATAATAATATAAATAAGTGCGTCAATTCTATATTCCATAATCTGTGTGTATTTTTAGTTGATAATAAAAACTCTGTTACAACAGGTTATGGGCCCAGCACGCTTCAAATCATTAAATATTTGCCTTTTTCGTAGGAAGATTTCAGGAGTTTTCTGAAAGATACACGGCTTTGTATGCTGAAATTTAGCAGGAACCTGCTTTTGTCGAGCTTTGAATTATGAAATTAAAAAATAGTTCTTCAAAGCACCCAAAAAGACTTTCAGAAAGTTTCAAGACAAGTTCCTTTTTCCTTTAAACATTTGAGCTTTTAATCCTAATAAATTGAATTATTGAATTATGAAATTAATGTTATTTGCCTTTTCTCAGATCCAAAGCTTTTAACTGGCAACGACACCGCGCCATTTTTCGTACCCAATTTTAAATAGTTCTAACAAAGTTTGAAAAATTCGATTATTAAATAGCAGTTTTGAATTTCCAAAATAAAAGCCTAAGTTAGGGTGAGAATATTGGGAAGCTGTGTTTTCATGATTAGTAATTTAAGAGCCCAATATATTTAATAACTGAACTTTTGAAATTCTACGCCATAATTTTTTACATTAGGATTAATGTTTATCTCGTAGTGCTTATTATATTAGAACAAAATTAAGTTTTGTGTTTTTTCAGCAAAGACTTGATGGTTTAAAAACCTGAAACTTTAAAACTGGGACCTTTGAAAATTTGGAGTACATCATAGTTATGTTCTAAATTCTTATTGAAAAATGTGTTCGTAGGACTTCAACGAAGTCACTTTCTGTGATCTAAAACTGCCGAAAAGAGTGAAAATTTAAGGTGGCGCAATGTCTTATATTAAACCAACTCTTGATTTGGATTTTTCCAAGAGATTATTTATTAAAGACAACCGAAGAGAATTTTCAGGTCTTTACTGATCGAAAAAATATTCCAACTCAGATTTTCTACGATTTTTACCAAAATCAAACTTTCAGGGAGAAATCTCCTAATCTATTTTAATTTATTTTGTTATTTGTATTGAAATGTCAGTTTGCGACAGAGAACATTCTTCAGAACCATACATTTCAAGAAGATTTTCAAGCAGTTAACATCTCATGCAATTTTTAAAAATTAAAGATCCAATTTTTTAAGGCTAACTGAAGAGAATTTTCAGGCTTTTGCGATTCGAAAATTTTTTTAGAAACCTCCAAACCCAGAAGTTCTACGATTTTTACCAAAATAAAAGGAAAAATCACACAATTTACTTCAATTCACTTTGTTGTTTGTACTGGAATTTTGGGTTGAGACGAAGAATATTTATTCTTCAGAACCATGCATTTCAGGAAGACTGTCAAGTAGTTAACTTCTGAATTTTTTAAAAAGAACGTAGTTAAGAAATTATCAAAGTCAACTGAAGAGATTTTTCAGTCCTTTGTCCATCAAAAAAATTGTCCAATTTATTTTAATGTGTTTCGTTATTTACTAGATCACCGAGGCTGAAATTTCAGATTGTGTCAAAGAAATTAATGAAACTCAAATGCCGAGAATTTTTAGGCTTTTGCTAATCGAAAAAATTGTCGACGATTTTTACCAAAATCGAACTTTCAAGGAAAAACCACTTAATTTATTTAATTTATTGTTATTTGAATTTGGATTATTATGAGCCGAAGAATATTCTTGAGAATCATGCATTTCAAGAAGATCTTCAAGCTGTTAAATAAACTTTTTTCCAGGCTTTTCCTGACAAATTCACCTATTTATCTCATTTTCATACTGACATCTTCTCTCGTATCTCACGTCCAGCTGACTTCTCAAGAAAAATTTCCTAGAAAAACGAATCTTTCCAACTCTGACTGACACAAATTAATTTCAGAAAATTATTGAAGACACAACAATGTGACAATTACGAGATATTCATGTTTCCTTTTGTAACGTGAAGACTGTGCGTTTTAAAGAGATTCAGAGGAACAAGAAAATGGACAAAAGTAAAAAACTATTCGGTGAGAAAACAGTCTAAAACTAAACCTAAAAACAACGGCGACGTTAAGAATTAAATCAGGGAAAAAATAAATAAAAATCCACATAAAATGGAAAAAAACATTCAACAAAAGTTTAAGGTGGAATAACAAAAATCCTATGAAAAACTTAAAACAATTGAAGGATTATAGAATGCTAAGAAAATTATATAAAAATCCCAAGGAAATATACAAAATTTTCAGGAAAAAAATGACGAACATTCTAGGAACAATTAGGAATAATCGAAAGATAGAGAAACTCCAACAAAAGCAATAAAATTTTGATAAGTTGGAAAATGGAAAGTGAACAAAAATGCCCGGAGAAATACTATGAAACTTCCAACAAAAATAAGTAAAAATCACAACAATTAATAAAATTCCAAGGAAAAAGGTTCTAAAAATTTAGAAAAAAGTCAACAAAAATCAAGGATAAAACAATAAAAATTTTAAGAAAAATTAGAGATCATTGAAAGATTAACTGTTTAAATTTAAAAAGAATTAAATAATAAAAATCCCAAGAAAAGATGGGGAAATTTTCAACATGCGTTGTTGAGGAAAACTAAAGAATGTTTTTAAAATTTGAATGTTGGATTTTTTTTTGTAGATTTTTCTTATATAATTTGCTTTCGACTTTTCACTTGGTGGTTTGCCTCATAGCTCAAAGAAGAACTGTCCTCATGACAAAGGTTTTTGGTACACTTTTTGCTTATTGTTTACAAAAAAGTGGCTTGTTCTGGGATTTAGTGTTGATGTTTAATGTAGATTTTTGCGAAGAAATTCTTCATTTGGCTCTAGACTGAAATCAATATTTTTTGCTTATAAAACGTTCCTTTTGGGTTTTGTTTACGGCACTTGCCTTGGTGATTTGTTTTATGGCTCAAAGCAGAAATGATTTTGATGATGTTCTTTCTGATTTTCTTGGTTGTTCTTAAAGAATCAAGTAGATTGAAATTAATGAGATTTTAAAAAGAGAGAATTTCAGCAAAGCAGATTCTTCGGAAATTTTTAGAAATACTCAGGAAATTCTTTAAAAACTCAAAAATAGTCTGGGAAGAAGTAGAAAATAGCCAACATTTCAAGGACTGGTGAAATATCCAACAAAAATCGGAAGTAAAATTACAAAAATAATAAATAAAAATTGCAGAATTAATAAAATTTCAAGGAAAGATCGACAAGAACTCGAAGAATGTTGTACAAAAAAACCAAAAGCAAAATAACAAAAATCATAAGAAAAATCAAGATTAATCGAAAGATCCCCAAGAATGATACAAATTGCAAGCAGATTTGTGAAAAATTGAAAGTCAAGTCAACGAAAATCGAAGGACCTCATATCAAGCTGACAATAAAAGGAAAATTGCCCACCAGAAAAACGAACCTTCCAAACTCTGACACAATTTAATTCCAGAAAATTATTAAAGGCACGGGTTCTTCGAAGAAATACGAACAAAATGGGTTTAACATTACTACACATTCCAACGGTTTAATATTTTACTACAAAAGGCGGTCTGTTATTAGGTAATGATTTGTGAGGCCGCCTGATTAACTCCCCAAAAACGCTACCTGCCCCCCTTCTTGTTACACAAAAACGAAGCAACCAACCGGTAAAATGTTTATTATTTTAAAGAGCCGCAACCGAAAGACTCTTCTCATTCTTGGATAACAATTATAATAATTTCTTAATAATTAATTCAAAGGGTTTCCGGGAAATTGCAGAAAAAAGGCTTTGAAGATGCACCAAATGCAAAAAGCGAACACTTGCGGCACTTCGGAATGAAAAGGAAACGAGGTACCTGCTGCTTACTTCGAATATTGGAAGATATTAAAAGTGCCTTTGAGAAGGCCGAAAACTGGGTAATTTAGTGCCACCATATTAAAGAGAGCGTGACCATGAATTTATTCGGCATTCAATGGAATGTATTGCTCATAGAAACTAAATAGAAAATCGGGCTTTTACAAGCAATGACGGGGCGAAACCTTTTGTGTAACAAAATAACGATTTATCATAAGTGTTAACGTAATCCGAATACTTTTCTTGTTAGTTTCCTTATCAAAACTTGGGGAGGGGGGGGGATATTACTTTTGCTATTTCGTTTCCTAAATTATCAAGCCCAAACGTCGCTAGAAATTCCCTGCAGAAATTTGACATAAAAAAAATTAAAGAAAACCAAAGCCTTCTACTTGCGATTTATGAATAACTAAAGTTTATTCATAAAAGTATTTCAAACAAATCCAGACAAACACAAACAGCCTTCAGCCTTAAAAAAAAATAACAGAGTGCACCGTCTCGCATCAAAAATCAGCCATGTAACGCGCGTGCATTGTGTTTTAAAACAGGGAAAAATAATTTATTTTAAGGTCGGTTTTCGAACTCCTTTAACGCCCCAATGTAACATATGCTCCGTGTAAAAATCGACCTGTGTTTAATAAGCATAGAAGTTAATTTTGCCCACGTTTTTTCCGACCTTATTTTTTTTTCCTTAAACTAAGTAACAGATGCGCGGTGGTTATATTAATTTCCAAGATGGTAACTTAAGTAACGTAAATTTAGAACGTGCCCGAATTTTTTTTAAAGTTCATCAAGCCCATATGGCTTAATTTTAGGTTTTTATGGACACTTTCGCCTAGTTTTTTTATTGTCATTTATTTTGGGAGTTGGTGTTTACTTTTGGCCACAAAAAAGGGCGAATTTTCGCACGTACGTGGGTTGGATCAAAGAGTTTTTGTTAGAAATACATTTGCTTTAATTATAATAATTTAAATTTAGATGGGATGAGACGAAAGGAGATGTGTTTCGAAATAATTTTGTTGACTTTAGAGCGTGCTTTAGGTTGAAAACCTTCCTAAATGGGACGAAGTACTTGACAGAAAAAGACTCAAACATCCTGAAACTCTGGCAAAAATTCTACAAACTAGAATAAATTAAACCAAAAATAAAATAAAGGTATTAAAGCCAAACCACAAACGTTTAACTACCTGTTAAACATAAGAAATTCTCAACAATAAAACTTTTTAAAACGGTTACAAACAGCAGACGTATGAACGACCCATTAGCAGTTAGGAAAGAGTTAAGTTGTGAATTCGTTAAATAATTCTCACCTCTGCAATTGTTATGCAAACAATGCGACAATTAAGAGCAATTACCGTTGTTTAAACACCGCGACATATTCATGTTTCTTTTTCTAACTTGAAAACTGTGCATTTTTAAGAAGAGTTTCGGAGGCACAAAAGCAAACAACTTGCGGAAAGTAATCAAAATCATTCGCTAAACACACAGTTATGAAACTGCAAAGGACTCTAAAAATTAACTTTACAAAACTTAGATGTTAAGAATTTCAATCGAAATAAATTAAGAAAAGAACAAATAAATACAAATTCACAAACAATGATAAAATAACAAAAATCCGGTGGAAAATTAAAAACAATCCAAGGCTTGCAGAAACTCCACGAAAATTTAACAAAAACCTCACGAAAATTTGAAGAAAGTCAATGAAAATCGATAGGAAAATAACAAAAAACCCTAAGAAAAATTTTAAATAATCGAAAGATCGAAAACTTCAACGAAAAATAATTAAAATCCCATCGGGTGTCGGATATTTAGGTCTTCCTAATACAGTTTTTATACTCTTTTCTATATATCTTTAGCCTTCTCTCTTAGTTCAAAAAATTCAAAATAACTAAAATCCCAAGAAAAAATTAGAATAATCGAAAGGTAAAGAAAATCAATAAAATTTCAAGGAAAATTTGGTAGAACATCGGCGAAAGAGGACGAAAATCCAAGGCAAAAGAATAAAAATACTATCAAAAATTGAATAACAATAATTGAAAGAAAATAAATAAAATTCCTAAACAAGACAACAAAAATCCAAAGAAATACGAAGAAAAGTAAAAAAAAATTGAACGATTGGGATAATTAAAAAAAATGCAGAAAATTGCAGGGACAGGTTGGTGAAAATTCAGAGAAAGTCAACGAAAATGGAAGGCAAGAGAAAAACAAATAACCGAAAGAAAATGAATAAATTCCCAAGAAAGGCGACATAAATTCAAAGCAAAATAACAGAAAAATACGAAGAAAAATTAAGAAAATTCAAAAACATGTATACAAATCTTAAGAAAATGCAGAAATGTGAAATCATAATCTGAAAGGTATTTGTGGCCCTTTTTATCCATTGAGAATTACAGAAACCCATAAAAGATTCACTCTAATTTCAAGCTCTTTTGTTTTAGGGGGTTTTGCTAGCCGATTTTTGACGTTATTTCTGTTGATGAGCTGTTTCAAGGATTAATCGGAATAAAATCAACGCCAAAAAGGCTTTTGCGGCCTTTTTATCTATTGTGGATTTCAAAAACCCATACAAAATTCTCATGAATGTTTCCAACTTAGCTTCCAAGTGTTTACTTCAGTTTTGTATTATGGAGTTCTTGTGCCTGTTGAGGGGTTGTTTCAAGGGCAAA
The DNA here is from genome assembly GCA_963082815.1 of Melanotus villosus. Classification (NCBI taxonomy): domain Eukaryota; kingdom Metazoa; phylum Arthropoda; class Insecta; order Coleoptera; family Elateridae; genus Melanotus; species Melanotus villosus. Next base: position 54,497,591 of record OY720425.1, read on the forward strand.
TTGGAACAAAACCATTGCCAGAAAGGCTTTTGAGGTTCTTTTATATTCATCGTCGATTACAAAAACCCATAAAAAATTTCCTCCAATTTCAAATTTTTTACTTTTGTTTTAGGGGGTTTTAGTAGTCGATTTTTGACGTTATTTCTGTTGATGAGTTGTTTCAAGGATTAATCGGAATAAAATCAATGCTAAAAGGGCTTTTGTGGTCTTTTTATCCATTGTGGGTTACAAGAACCCATACAAAATTCTCATGGATGTTTCCAATTTAGCTTCCAAGTTTTTACTTAAGTTTTGTTTTATGGAGTTTTTGTGCAAGATTTTTATAACTTTTTCTGTTGAGGGGTTGTTTCAAGGGTAAATTGGAACAAAACCGTTGCCCGAAAGGCTTATGTGGTTTTATATTCATCGTCGATTACAAAAAATGCATGTTTATTGGTATGGGGTTAAATTTCCCCATTTCTTTCCATGCTTCTCTTCACTCTTTGGTAGTCCTGAAGGAGGCTTTATTTTCCCTTCGCTGCGTGTTTTCCTGCCAAATTTATTTATTATAATTGGCCGTCTCGTTTGTTTAAGCAAGAATTCCAAAGCGTAAAGATTTATCCGTTGCCCATACCGAAAAAGGACCACCAGCTGTTTTCGAGTGTACACCATTTCTTCAACAAACGCCCACATTTGTCTCCGGAGGAGAAACCTTTCTTTTCTAGTTTTCGTAGTGTGCCGGCCTCCAATTATCCGGACCGCCAATGACAAACATTGATGTGATGATGGCCTAATCGCCCCCCAGATAACATAATTTAGCAAACACTTTTGTTATACCCTTGAGGCATCGCAGTTTCGCTTTTTTTCTTGCCTTTTTCTATTTGGTTTTTTTAGCTGCTAAAAAGCCAAGGCTGTTTTGATTGTTTGTTACGTATCAATTAGTAAATTTGTTTGGGTTTTAGAAATTACTTGCTAAGTTTTTTTTTTTGGTTGTTCACGACGGACTTTTGTTCGGTTTTTGTGTTCCTACTAAGCTTTCAAATCAAGCACAAAATTGAATGGCATTGACTTCCATAAAATAAATATTTGTAAGATTTTTTAAAAATTACTCAGGATTTTCTTTTCCAACCTTGAAAGGACGCTCGCTGCATTAAAATATTATTTAATTTAAAACAAGCAACAACCTTTTTACGTTTCAAAACCATAATGATAAATAAGTAAATTCGAATAAATTCCGCAATTCTGGCACTTAACGTGCAACTTCAAGCATAAAATCAATTCCGAAAACGTGCAAATATTTTAATTTTAATTCCTGTTCGGTGTTGACACAAGAATTTATTTGTCGAAAACAATTTTTTATGGTGAAACTACATGTGTTTGTTGATTTAATCGGATTTTTACGTACAGTTTGTACATTTTTAGGTTCATTTACTGGCGCCTAAGCAGTAGGAACTCTGAATTAATTTAATTTTTATTAATCTGATTTTCCTAAAATTTTCATTATTCAAATTTTTTTGGTTTTCCGTGGATTTGATCTTAGAATTTTTAGTAATTTATCGAGCTTTGTTAATCTTGTGTTCTTTGCATTTTGATTAAATATTCTTAAACAATTTTGTATTTTTATCGCAATTTTGGTAATGATTTTTATGAAATTTTCTCTTGCCTTGAATTGTCGTTGGCTTTCTTTGAATTTTCGCCAATTTTTCCTTGTTCATTTTCTTGCTACTTTCTTAATCTTTGGATTTTTCTTAATTTTTCTTGGGTGTCTTACTGTCTTCTCTTAGTTTTTTGTTGCCTTTTTTCGAAATGTTATTAATCTTTAATTAATTTTTCGTAAGCTTCTTTTTCCTTTCTTTTCATAGCAAGTATGCCAACTCAGCAACTTTGGTTAATTTTCACCCAAGACGAAAAACGGGGTCTTAAACAACTTTGGTGATTACGTATCATTAGACTTCGTAAAGTGAAATATTTTATAAAAGAGGAAGTCTCAGTAAAAACACTGAAATATCATCTCATTGAAAGGATTCGACCCAGAAAGCCTAAGTTTCAATGAAGATGGATAAAATAACCAACCCATATTCGACCCAGAAACCTATAAGCTTCAATGTGAAAAACGGCCCCCAAAAAAATATTGATGTTGCTTCATAATCTCAACAAACTATGAAGTAAGTCCCAGAAAAAGATAAGCAGCATTTTTGTCCTTTCTCAACTTCATGAAAAATAACTTTCAATATAATGAACAAGTTCAATATGCAGATGACACTTCCTGTCTCTTTTCTAGGAAGAAATTGACAACCTTGTCAACAGATATAGTTTTATGTTTTAGCCGCTGATCAATTGACTAACTGGTGCGAAGTAAATGGTTTATTGTTTAATTCAGACAAGACCGAAATCTTAACTTTTAATAATTTTAATAATAAGTCACTTATAATTATGCTACTGTCCAAAGCGTGCTAACTCTGTAGATACTTAAAAAGTTTGTCGCACAAAAAAGACTAACAATTAGATTAGAACCATGCTCAGTTTGCCTTGCAATGCTTCCTGCCAAACTACATTTAAGGAAATTAATATTTTAACACTATCTTGTTTATACATCTATACTGTAGCAGTTTGTACCAGAAAAAAATTTAAATCAATTTGTCAAAAATAATGAAATTTACAACATGTACAGGGTTATCCATTTTTGACACTTTTGCTGGGTATCTCGGTAATTATTGAATATATCAAAAAACTGATGTAGGTGTCATGAGATGTTTTTGGGAGAAAATAAAAATGGTAAAAGCAGAATTTAAAAATATTCGCTCTTGTAGAAGATACGGGGGTAAATTGAAAAATAATAATTATTTTTTACGAAAAATGGGATCTTTTATTTCGGTTTCTTAGTTCATAGTGCACGGCCTACTACTGATTTAATATAAAAATTGAAACTGTTCACTTATTTAAATAATAAAATATATTGTATGTTATATGTTTGAAACGAGAATTAAAAATGCATATTTTTTGGCTGAAAATATATAGGGTGTGCCATTTAAAATAAGAAAGTTAGCTGCGATAACTTTTTGCTGACCCCGTAGATGTGATTTTCAAGCGGCCTCATATTCTACTTAGCAAACTAAGAAACTTTTATATTAAACAATTTCTTCTATTATTAGTAATAAAGATTATAGTGGTCAATTCTAAAATCGCCAATTTTTCAATTTACCCCCGTATCTTCTATAAGAGCGAATATTTTTAAATTCTGCTTTTACCATTTTTAATTTCTCCCAAAAACATCTCATGACACCTGCATCAGTTTTTTGATCTATTCAATAATTACCGAGATACCCAGCAAAAGTGTCAAAAATGGATAACCCTGTATACCAGAGGTGCTAGCAACCTAAGTATTCCTTATCACAAAACTGCCATGTATGAAAGAGGATTATTTTATAATTGCGTTAAGATATATAATTCAGTTCCCAGAAATATTAAAAACTACACTAAGTACTATTTCATTATTCAAAATGAAATTGCCTACGTATTTAACAAATAAAGCCTACTACTCAGTCCGGGAATTCCTGGAACATAGAACGTAGCCAAACATTTGTTGTTACAGCTATACCTATAGTTATATCTTCTTTTTAATCTGTTGTGCGTTCAACTGTATATTGTATATTATTTTTTTGAGTATTTCTTTGTTTAAGCATGGCAATAAAACTTATTATTGTTATTATTATAATAAATAATCTGGACGAGAAAACTTAACAAGGAAAAATGAAGCCTTCTTCTTCAAAACTACCAAAGAATGAGAATGCCTATGGAAAGAAAAGAGAAAATGCAACCCCATAAAACTAAACTGCCAAGCAAAAACTTAGATCGAGTTAAAAGAAACTTAAGCCCCATTTACGTGAATTTTTCATGGGTTTTTTGCAATCAATGATGATTAAACCTGGATACATTTCTGGTGATTTTGTTCCAATTTATCCTTGAAACAAATCATAGCTCTAAATGGCAAAAGTTGGGGATAAAAACTCCATAAAACAAAACTAAAGCAAAAATTTGGTAACTGAATCAAAAGAAGCATATATAAACCCCCTTTACGTCAAGTTTTCATGGGGCTTTTTAATCCACGACGGATAAAAGGGACCACAAATGATGCATTTCTGACGATGATTTTACTCCAAATTGTCCTTCAACAGACAAACTTACAAAAATTTGATTTTTTAGTGAGATTATCTCCAGTTTTTCACATTTTTATAAATTATGGGTTGACTTAGAAGTTTTTATTTCAGAAATTGTTGATTGTACATCAACATCAACAGTAATTTGTTGAAACCAAGCTTATCTGGGTGAATATTTTCAATGGGTTGATTCCTCAGTGTGATAATAATAAGAACAATAATTACGTCGAAAAATTATCCGTTGATGGGCTTTGACCTTCAGGTTTTATGGGCGAAAATTGTTTCCATGGATTATTAGTTTGTAAATTCGTCATTTTTTTCTGAGGCTTATTTCATGGTTTATTGATTATAAAACAAATCTAAAACATTTTTTTAAAGTGTTTTAGCCATTCCACCAGAAAACTAACCATCGAAGCTTGAATCATTTTTATGGATTATTTTGTTTTAGTAGAATCTTAAATTTTTTACACTGGGGATTTCTTACCTCACAAATTTATTTCTGTTTTATGGATTTAAAGCAAAATCGCCATAATTGCCCATTGAAACTTAGGTTTTCTGAATTGAATCCTTTGGATAGGGTAATATTTTAGGGAGAGTATCCATATTGGTTTTGACTGAGAACTTCGCGATTTGAAAACGTTTTAAAATAATCGTAAAAAAGAACCCTTCTGTTCCATTTTTGGGGAAAATTACCCATTGAACCTTGAGAAGTTTTGGGTTGATTAGTGAGATTATTTACTTAGTTTTTGTCAACAGACTTTGCAGACTTACCTCTGTTTACGTATTTGAACCAAAATCAACGTAAAATTGTTTTACAACCCTTTTTGAACTTATCGTAGGTGAGTTGTCAATGAAAGTCAATTGGGTAGATCAGTTTAATTAATAAGATTAGCTCAGTCATTTTTGTTTCTTCTGGTGAAAATTTATAAATTTTTGGAGTTGAATGAGGCAAAAATGTCAAGAAAATTCTTTAGAACTTCTTTTTACCCATTCAACCCTGGATGAAATTTGGCCATTGAAAGTGGATAATTGATAAAATTATCCCCAATCATTTCTTGTCTTATTTTGAAACTTTGTTTGTGTTTACGAAGAACAAATGGGGCAAAATAAACATAAATCTTTTTGCCAATCCTAAACGAAAGTTTACGATTTGCTGGATTGATATGGTTTCTTTATTACCTTATTTATTAGCTTTATGGTGTACAGGATTAATAATTGAGTGAACCAAAACTATCAGTAAAACCCTTTTATCCCTCATGGGTTAAAATTAAACTTTGATAAGTTTTTATCCTTCTTCTTGTCATGGGTTTTCATAATTTCACAAATCCTGTTATGTTTTAGTGATTGGAGATTGAAATTGTTATGCGTTTGATGATTACGTCGACCAAAATCGTTTAGTCACTATGGGTTATAATTATTGCCCATAGCAGCTTGAGATCCCATAAAGGTTGCAATATTTCCTTGTCGTTTTAGTTGAGAGAATTTGCTCTAGTTATGCGTTCTGCCTTTAATGTAAGTACAACTAACAGTCATCAAAAAGATGCTTTCGCCCATCATTGATTAAAAACAGCCATTAAAGCTTCAAGTTGATGAGTTTGTTGATATAATTTAATTTTCTTCTAAATCTACTAGAAGTATTTCGTTAAGATTTGTTGTGATTATGGGTTGTTTATCAAGATAAAAAAAAATCTTAATCAGTCGTTGGTGAAAAGTATTCGTAAAAACTTCAGTAATTGAATGAACATTCATTCTAATAGTTTTTAATCAGAACTTTGTATGACCGGCCCATTTCTTATTTCATGAATTTGCTTTGGTTATGGGTTATTTTATGGTTGACTTGGGACAATTGTATGGAAAATATTCACAGAACTTGGATTGTTTATGTTGAATACATCTTAAAACATTTTTGGTGTTAAAATTTAGGTTTTAGTTGATTTTCAAAATAAATCCTGGGACAATTTGGGATTGAATTTGTACAAATTCGTAAAGAAGTACTGAATTTCGATTAAAGGATTTTCGTATGTTTGCTCATACTCCCTTTGTTTACAACAATAATAATAATAGTAAGAAAAGCAGTTGCTTTTGGGTTGTTTTAAAGTTTAATGGGACAAAAGTACCAAAAACAAAGCTTAATGGGCGTTACCCATAAAGAATATAAATTAATGTAATGTCTGCTTTTAATTTTTAAATTGTTGGTCAATTTTTCTGGTTTCATATCCAGCATTCATTCTGACTATGGGTTTTTTCACAGTGAAATCATAATCTGAAAGGCATTTATGGCCCTTTTTATTCGTTATGAATTACACAACCCCATGGTTTACGTTGATGAGGTTTATGTTTCTTTTAACACAGTTTCATGGGATTTTTATAGGTAACCAAGTTTGTGCAATTTGTGCTTTTGATGGGTTGTTTCAAGGATTCAATGGAAGAAAACCATGGTTAGAAAGATATTTATTACAAAAACCACAAAGATTTCTTCTAACTTAGTTTTCAAGTTATTACATCACATTTTCGTTTTATGGGTTTTTAGTACCAATTTTTTGTAATTTTTTCTGTTGAAGGGTCGTTTCAAGGCTAAATTGCAGCAAAATCATCGTCAGACAGGCATTTGTGTTTATGTTTCTTTTAACTTGGTTTTCAAGTTTTTGCTTTAGATTTGTTTTATGGTTTTTTAAGCTTTAATGGGTAATTTAATTAGTTGGTTTTGATCTCACTGATCAACCCAGAAAACCTAAAGTTTCAATAAGTTATTTCCACCCAGTTTCCCAGAAAACCGCAATTTTCGATGGGTAATCTTCACGAACACTGGGTAAAAAGGTTCTTCATTTTTTTTATTAAAATATCATTGATTAAACAAATGTTTTAAATAACGAAATTCGACGAGATAATCCAACTAAAAAATAATCCAACAGAAGAGATATCAACCCTGAAAGTCCAAGATTTAATAAATAGTAATAATTCAGGATTGATAAAAAGACTTTTGAAGATTTCGCCCTAGTTAACCCCATAAAATAAGAAAGTTTTAGTAATCAAACTGCAAAAATCCCTGTCACATAAGCCTAAAGCTTTTATGGACATCTTTCACCCAGGATGGGGAATTTTTCCTGAGAAAGGGAAATTATCACCAAGGGAAGGGTGGACAATTTTCACCCAGACTTAACGATTTTCACCCACGACGTGTAACTTTCACCCAGGATTCCCTAAGATGGCCAATTTTCACCCATAAAGGGCGACTTGTCTATGTTACATATTTTGTAATCTCACGACAATTAAACAAATAAACAAAAATTGACTTTTAACCTAAATGTCTTCGCCAACTTCACAAATTCAAACAATTGGGCAAAATAAGGAAAGTACCCTGAAAACAAACACGTTAAATCTGGCAAAAAGACCAACCCATAGACCACCAACGCAGTAAAGTCGGCACACATCAAACAGATTAAAAAAATTCGTGATTAATACAAAGTCAAATCTGGGGAAGAAGGTAAATAGAACCGACATAGCCTAAATTTAGGTGATTCCGTTCACAACTTGGGCTGTTTCTTGAGGTGGTGGTTATGGTTATGGTGTTACCGCCTGCTTGTTTTAACGAGTGGGACCACCATGGAACCGTCAGCAACCGGCTGATAAAAATTAGTACGATTATACCGGAAAATCGGTCGAAAATTACAGGGAAGTATTTACAAATGATTCGTGTGGGCGAGGCGTGTTGGGTAAATACGGTGGTGTTGATGGTGAGGGTGGTTGATTCTAAACAGGTTCCCTATTTAAGAGGAAGCACTTGTCGCTTTAGTAAAAATTGGTCACAGCGCCCAATGTCTAAATACGAATAAATAAGAAAAGTGAAATCCGATATCAAAAATTCCTTCCAAGACAAATAATTTACGTCAGTTTCAAAATTAAAGAGACAACCAAAAACACCCACGGAGCAAGCAAAGAAATAAAAACGATCAGGCAAGACCACTGGACATTATGACCAAGACGGCTCTATTATATCTCGCCAAATAAAACCGCTGTCAAAACGATCAAGCGGGCGGCGCCTCTGGCTGCCGGGCTCTTACAAAGGAGGCCTTGGCTGGGATGATCATCAGGGACCACCTTGATGACAAACGTGTACCACCAAGAACTCGATGGATATCAAAATATCCCCCCTGTTTTTAATCGCGAGAATCTAAGTGTGCTAAATTAAAAAAGTGAAATAAAAAAAGCCTACGCGCTTTTTCTAAGGATGGGATTTTAATGCGTAATCTGGACGATTGTAAACAAATTAAATTGAGCATTTGTCACTTCATGGCCGAAAATAATGATGAATAAGAGACGTAAGAAAGGGCGTGCCTTGAACTCGAAATTATGCCGGAAATTAACAACATTCTCGTCGGGATTTATGACTTAAATTCCGTTTGAATTTAATAAACAAACGGGCGGCTTTGATTTTAAATTATTTCAGTTTGGAACTATCTTTTAAAGAGAGACTTACTAAAAAAAATAATAATTTTTCAATTTTTCCATATTTAGTCTGGAAATCTTGCAAATTTTTAGAGATTTTAAACAGCTCCCCCTTTTGCTAATTTTAAATTAAGTCTGCTTTCGTTTTATTTAACTCAAATTTAATTAATTCGAAATAAAACAAATCAGGGTGGTTTACAGAATAAATAAATAAAGAAATGTGGAAGCAACAAATAGGCAAGGCAAGGCAAGGCAAGGTAAGGCAAAACCAAGCAAAGCAAACCAAAACATACACCAACGACTAAATAAATAAATAAATAAATAAACAGATAACTAAATTAAGTTTCCCTAATTGAATTATGAAAATTAATTTAAAACGACCTAAAGAAAAAAATAAATTCCAACGACCTAAAAAGAAAATAAAGTCCACTTAATAAACCACTTAAAAACGAGATAAGATCAAAATATTTGGTAAATGTGTTATATTGTGGTTTTAAGAAAGATAAATTATTCCTAACCTACGCAAATACTCGAATGATTTATAATATTAATTTTGAGTCGAAATAAAATTCGCTGGTTCGCTTTGTTACACCTCGTTATGACATTCTAAATGCAAATTTTAGACGATTTTGTGTATTGTTTGGGTTTTCAGTTCGAAAATTTTGTTGCAATTTTGATTGTCTGAATTTGGAGGATTTTTAATAAATTGGTGAATTGATGGACGTTTTGGTAATTTGTTATTCGAATTTTCAGGTGAAAATCGATTTTTTATTCAGAAAAGGAAATATGAAAAATTATTATTTTAAAAAAGGCTTTGAAGATACGATGCTTGTAAAGGAAATTTACAACTCAGAACTATTTAAAACTGAATTTTTCATTCGCAGAGCCCAGAGCCACAGAAATAACGTAAACTTTCTGAAATTTAATTGTTCTTTCAAGATTTTTTAATGAATTTTTGCTTGAAGAAGATTTTGAAGAAATTTTTGCTAATATTTTTATTGTTTGAAGAAACTGCCAGAAACTTTATTATTCAAAGCTTTTCATTCATAGTTTTTCCAGATTTATTTATTAATTCCTATTTGGTGAAGGAATCCAAGAAAATCTCCGAAATTACGGTTTTTAAATACCAAACCAGGATTTCTGGAACACAAAACGAACTAATCAAGCTTTAATTTCAGGAGTTTTAAATAAAATCCATATTTAAATAACTTGTCACATTTTGTTTTTTAAAAAAAGCAGAAATTTTTTGAAATTTAAACTTCTAAGTTAAGACCTTGAATATACGGAAATTCAGATTATTTTTTCAACATTTTGCAATCAGATATTTCGTGAGCCTGAAGAAAATAAGCAAGAAAAAAATCCCAAAATACAAAAGTAAAATTAGGGATTTGGAATTTTTTTTTGACAGGCAAATCAAATATTTTAAATATTTGCTTGTTTCTGACACGTTTTATTAAAATCAATAAAAATAACAGCAATTATGAATAGATCGTTTTTAAAATAATCAATAACCGATTGCTGGTAAATTTAGATTTGCTTTTAACCTTGAATTTTCCGACCTTTGACTGACTATTTTTCGTTGAAGTTTTAAAGAAAATTGGAATTTTTAAATAAAAACTTAGGAATAAATGAATTTGATTTTATCCATTTTAAATGGAAACAATGAAGGTTGAGATTTCGAAATTAAAAGACAGAATTTTGAGGATATTTCGTTGGTTGTTTTAACGGAAATATATTTTTGAAAATTTAGAAAATTAAACACGGAGTTAAATACAAGAAAGGCAAAGGAATAAAGCTATTTCCGATTTTGGAAGTCTAAAATTTCAAAATTTTAACAAAATATTTTTAAAAATTTTAATATGAAATTAAATCAGTTTTCGAAAACTATTTGTTGAAATAACTTACTTACTTACTTAATTCTTTTTGCTCCGTAAGGAGCATAGGGCGTCGCTAGACATTTCTGTAGCAATATAAATGAAATAGTAACAAGGTTGCTAGCCTTGAACTTGTTGAAACAAGTAAGTCAACATAAAGTAAAAATAAAACCAAAAAATAATAATTTACAAAATTGTTCTCGTAATTTTACAAGATACATAATAAACGGTCTCGCAGTCGATCCCGAGTCGGATGTTCGGCGGGTGGTCTACCCAATCATTTAAAATCATTGAGAACCGAAACACAGTAGTGGAGTAGGGAAGGTATGCGGTTATCGAAGGCGTGGCGCTTACCACATCATCCCGTACGCATAAGTGTGCAAGACAACCAGGTATGAGAAGCGACTTAGGAGGCCTTAACTCTCCATGCTAGCGGCTATACTCGCTCGCGGGGCATTAGTACCATACCTATTACTACGATTGTGGCGACTTTTAGGAAGTTTTAAAATTTAGTATTTCTCTAAATTTCTGACTTTCTTACTTCCAATTCATTTTTTAAATAATTTTGAAATGAGCAGTCAAGCATAAAACAAAATATCTGTTTGAAAACTAAAGACAGAGCACCATTATTCCTGGGAGTTCCGAATTATTATAATTTTTGGCGAAGTTCAACAATTGTAATATATTTTCAAAATTTAATAGTTACCATTTTTATTTCAATTTTATTTAAAAAAAAATTGCAAACAAGTTATAAATAATTCGAATTTTTCAGAGCTTCGAAGAATTATTTTCAAAAATATGCAGAGCAAGGATTTTTAAAAATAATTCAATGTTTTTTTTTTTTTAAGAGAGCAAACTATTCAACTTAAAAGATTATTTTACAAATCCAGGCAATTATTTTTGAAAATATTCATAAAACAAGGATTTGAAAAAATGTTTGCCTTTTTCTAAATATTAAAGGAGCGAAAAAGGGCAAAGCGGAGACGATTTTCGAAGAGAAGACAAAGCATTCGGCTTAAAAAAATTGTTCAAAAATTCCAAGAATTATATTTGGAAATAGGCAAAGCAAGGATTTTCAAAAATAATTTTTGGTTTTTCAAAAGGGAGAGGGCAAATCATTCAACGTAAAAGAATTGTTTGGAAATTTCGAGAATTATTTTTGAAGCTATCTATGCACCAAACGACAGTTTTTAAAACTACTTTTGTCTTTTTTTTTTAAATATTAGAGTATCGAAAAAGGGCAAAAGGGAAGCCGGTTTTCGAAAGGGCAAGACAAATTAATCGACATGAAAGAATTTTTCAGTAATTCAGGAAATTATTTTTGAAAATATGCAAAGCAACGATTTTTAAAAAGTTAATTATGGTTTTTCAAAAAGGGAAGGCAAATCATTCAACTTAAAAAGTTTTTTAAAATTCAGGGCATTATTTTTGAAAATATTCAGAAAACAGTTTCTACAAAAAATTTTGCCTTTTTCTAAATATAAAAGGACCCAAAAAGGGCAAAAAGAAAAACGCTTTTCGAAAAGAGAAGATAAATCGTTCGAATTAAACGAACATTTCTACAAATCTAGAGAATTCTTTGAATTATTTTTGGAAATATCTAGGAAACTAGAATTTAAAAAATAATTTGGTTATATTAAATTTTCGAAACCGTGCAAAAGGAGAGACCCTTCAATTCTGCTTGAAATTTTTTTCTTATTAAATATTAAAGTAATAGAAACGATAAACAAAATAATAAAATAAATAGAACAAAACAAAATTCACAAAATCAATTTTTTAAAGTGTAAAAATCAACAAATCGAAAAGGCACCATAAAAACGAAAACAGTTTGCAGAAAGAAAGTTTGAGACGTAAAAATCGTAATATTTTAAAGGCAATTTCAGAACGGTTTCGATACATTTTCGAGGATGTTTTCAGGAATATACAAATTTTACAAATAATTTTTAAAAATTTGAATGTTTCTCTCTTTTCGGAGTTCCTCAATTAATTTAAGTTTCAATCCTGAAAACCGTAATTCTTTCAATGCAATTTCACAACGTTTTCAATAAATGTTTGTGAGTTTTTCGGAACTTCAGGAACATTCAAAATTTGAAAATTATCTTGTGAAGTCATTTTTCGCACTTTTTCGGATTCCCCAAATAGCTTTGTTTTTAAATTTAAGTGATATTCTATAAAGTTTTGTGGATATTTTCAGGGTTTCAGGAACATCCAAATATTTTTAGAAATATTCATGATTTAATTTAAATGTAAACAATATTACTCTGGTAAACATTAAGGAATTAAAAAAGCATAAAAACGAGAAAATTAAATCGGCATTTCACAAAATCTGATAAAAATTAGGCATTTTTAAAATCATATATCTTTAAAGCACTTAATTAGAAAACCTGAACAATTAAAATTATTTCCACAAGTTGTGCAACTCAACCTAGAAACTGACAAAAATATCACTCACCGGCCCACTTGGATCTTTAAAAAAACGTAAACAAACCAGACTTACCTGAAACAAAAGGAAAAAAATATTAATAACAAATCACATAACTAATAAATTACATAAAACTAACCGCAGATTAACAAAAACAACGCCTGATAAAACCACATCACAAACAAGCAAGTCATAATTAACAAGTACTTAATGCAAGAACTGAGGAACATCGCGCTTTTTATTATTACCTTTCGGTAATACCCGGACGACTAAAATAATGCGACGGAGATAAAAACAGCTACTGCTGTGACTGTTAAACCCAAAACGAAATCATCTGGTACATAAATGTAAACAGATAAATTCGAGTTGAAACTTGCCTAGCTTCGTCCTTGAAGAAATTTATAGTTGTAGACCTACTAATATGAATAATTACAACTGAGATTAATTTATTATTTAATCAACAAATCACTCGTTCGGAAAAAGATCACCGCAAAGTTCTCAGGAAGTGCTTGAATTATTTAGGATTACCTATAGGTGCCCGATAATTTATTTAAGTAAGGTCAGGAGTTTTTCTTTAAATTTTAAAGTAAAATAAATATTCAAAGCCGGTTGGGTATTGGAAGAAAATAACTAAATAACTACCATTAACACCTATAAAGTCAAACCGCCATAAAAGACAAGACGTGAAAGAATGTACGAAGGTGCAAGGAACAATATTATGAACCACCGAATGACGGAGGCTTTAGTCCTAAAACCGTTTTGTCCTTTTAAGGGAAACGTAATCCCCGAATTGTTGGATTCTTTTATTCTACCTGTGAAACGGGTATGTTATGGAAGCGGATTCCGTTTATTATTATGATACCACCGGCGATGTTGTGGGTGGATTTTTTTAAAAACAGGATTACTGAAGATTCTGGAAATAACTTTTATGTTTTAAATTTGCTTTCTTTTATTTTTTTTTGAGTCACTCAAATAATTTTATTTGTATGTAAAGTTTAAGTCTTGAAAATCGTATATTTTAGCAGCAATTTCGGGACGTTTTCGTTCAATTTTTGTAGATATTTTTAGGATTTCAGGAATATTTAAATTTTGAAACTTATTTTGTGAAATTTCAGGATTTTCACACTTTTTGAAGTATGCTAAATAATTTTGATTTTTAGTTAAGTGTGCGTTTTGAAAATTGTACTTTTTAAGCGGTTTCAGGCCAGCTTCGACACATTTTTACGAATATTTTCAAGATTTCAGCAATATTCAAATTTTGAAGAGTATTTTGTAAAATTAAGGATGTTTTTCTCTTTTTGGTGTTGTTTAAATCATTTTGTTTTTAAGTTCGAGCCTTGAAATTCGTAATCCCTTGAAAGCAATTTCAGAACGATTTCAATACATTTTGGTGGACTTCAGGATTTCAAGAATATTCAAATTATAAAATAATTTCATGAATTTTTAGGATATCTTTTGTTTACATTTGGGGTTCATTAAATAAATTTGTTTTTAGTCCTGAAAATTGTATTTTTTAAGCGAAGCGTTTTTACGAATATTTTCGGGATTTCAGGAATATTCAAATTTTGATGGTTATTTTGTGAAACTTTATGACGTTTCTCTCTTTTTGAGGTTCCCAAATAATTTTGTCTTTAAGTCAAGTTTAAGTTTAAAAAATCGTAATTTTTAAAAGCAATTTCAGAACTGTTTCGATATATTTTTAGTAAGTAATATTTTCAGGATTTCAGGCACATTCAAATTTTGAAACTTAATTGGTGAAATTTCAAGATGTTTCCATATAATTCTGAATTTTAGTTAAGTGTAAGTCTTGAAAATTATATTTTTTAAAAGTAATTTCAGAATTTTTGGGGTTTAATTTTTGTGGATATTTTCAGAATTTCAGGATGTTTCGGACTTTTTGGAGTCCCCCAACTAATTTTTTAAAGTTAAGTTTGAATACTGAAAATCGTAATTTTTGTCAAAGTAATTTCACAACGTTTTCGATGAATTTTTGTAAATATTTCCAGGATGTTCCTCTCTTTCGGGGTTCCCCAAAGAATTTTGTTTTTAAGTCAAGTTTAAGTTTTGAAAATCGTAAATTTTATAAGCAATTTCAGAACGGTTTCGATACATTTTTAGGAATATTTTCAGTAATTCGGAAATATTCAAATTTTGAAGATTATTTGGTGAAATTTCAGGATGTTTCACACTGGAGTTTCCCAAACAATTTTGTTCTACAGTCAAGCTTAAGTGAAAATCATAATTTTTTAAAAGCAATTTTAGAACGTTTTCGATACACTTTTGTGGATTCTTTAAGATTTCGGGAATATTATAATCGTGAAGATTATTGGAAGAAATTTTAAGATGTTCCTCTTTGTTCGGGTTCCTTAAAAAAAAATCGTTTTAAAGCTGTCTTTAAAATTGAAAAAGCCTTCAAAACAATATTAACAAGATTGCATGAATTTGCAAATTTACTAAATTATTTTGGGACGATTCATTTGGAAAAATACATTTTTGATTACTTTCTTTTCATATATTTTCAAGTAACTTGCATAACGAAGTGTACGAAGCCCAAATATTAATCAGCCAAGAACTTGAAAAAGGCCTTTTAAAAAATTCTAAGAAACAGAAGTTCGAGTAACAAGAAAGTAGTCGTTTTAACAAGTCCAAAAGTTTTAATTAAGCTGGCATTAGGAACGAAAATAACATGAAAACTCTAAAAAAATCTGGAAATGTCACTGAAAATTATTTTTGGGGAATTTCCTTGCACCCGTTTTTTTCAAAGACAATTTGTTTCATTCAGTTTTGAGAGTTAAAAATACAAAGCTTGAACTTTGCAGTTCTAGCAACATTTCACAAAGCCTTTGTAAAATAAGAAAAATCCTACTTTTGAAAAAAGATACAGAAGAACACAGGCTCATAAAGACTCTCTCTTGAGTTTTGAAGCGAAAAAAAAAAACCAAATGCCCTAAAACAATGTTGAAAAACTTAAAAATAATTTTCCCAGTTAAAAACTTACAAGGATTTTAGTCTGTGCAAAAAATACAATTTTGGAAAAGAACATTATACTGGCTCCATCAAACCCTTTCTGAGTAAAGAAAATAATTCAAATCTTCCACAAAATTCTGGTAAAACTTGAAAATAATTCATAGAGCTCAAAACTTCACGTAAAACAGACACAAAAAACCTTAAGGTTTAGAATATTCTTGCACAATCAAATTAAATTAGAAAACAAAATAATCTCAGTCCTTTTCAGAAAGCAGCAAAAATCGAGTTGAAAACAAGGAATTTTTTCTTCCAAGGGAAATTACGTGTTCAAAATTAAATCGCTTTTTGGAGACACACATTTTTAGGTTTTCAAGTTTACCAAGGCAAGGGCTTTAAGTCACTGTTTTTGTACAGAAACGTCCATTCAGAAAAGTTAGGTTACATCACGATTGCCCCGGGTTAGATTCAAAAATTACATATTTTTTGTAATTTTGACTCAAATAATTTCGTACCTTTTACGGATCTAATCCAATCACTATTAGTTGAAGAGTTAATTGAGTAAGATATTATTTGCATATTGGAAACTCAATTCAATTATACCTACACTGTTCGCTGCAATTTTTTAATAGTCCTCACTTTGAATGCTGAAACTAAACTAAACTAAACCACACCAAACATATATTCGTGGACTGTAATCGAATTTTGTAATGTCCAGAAATTACTCAACTTGTGATAAGAATTTCTTTTTAACATGATATCTAAATTTTACATAATATTCAGCTTATGTTCTTCGTTACTCTATTTGAAGAAGATTAACATATTAAAAATGCAAAAAAAAGCTAGAGAAATCTAAGCCCAAAACTTGTAGAATATAAACATTTTGAAATATTGCTTTTAAACGAAGATTTCCTTGCTTCGAACTTTAGATAAAAATTTCTCGACTTTTCTCGAAGAATTTCAATAATTTACACGATTTTAAGGATAATTCAGGTTTCGTTCGCTTTAAAATAAATGAAGTTTCTGGAAGCATTGAAAATTATATAATTTTAAAGGGCAAACTTGCCTGCCTTAAATTTCAGGCCTCATTTTTAAATGCAGAGGATCTGTTTCGAGTTTAAGACAACTGAAAAGGTGTTTTCATTTTCAAAACAGTCAAAATGTAGTTCCTTTTATTCAAATAAATTTCTTTGGAAAAACAAGTGTTTCCTAAATGTACCTGATTTTTGTACAAGACGAACTTGGAACAGCAAAATTCAAGCTTTGAAACAAGCGAAGATCAATTTTGAAATTATTTGTAAAGGATTAAAGGGTTCGACAGTTAACATGTAATTCCGCTTATGCAAGGAAAAACGCATTACTAATTTCTTGCAAAGCGAACTTCGAAAAGCTAAATTCAAGCTTTGAAATTTTTTATTTGAATTTTGAAGGATTAAATGGTTCAATGATGCATCATAACAATCAATAACTCAAAAATGCCAAACTAAAGCCCTAACAAAAATTAAATAAACTAAAATCGAAGACGAAATTGAGAAAACTCACTTTTCAAAACTCTTTTTTTTTTCAAAATTGTAGCTCAAAACCATTAAACAACGGAGCATCGGAATTGTAATTTAGACAAAGATAGTCTAAAAGGCAAAATAGTAAGACTAAACTTCTTCAAGAAAATTGAAGCTCGATTTTTAAAGCCAGAATGTGCGTTTTAGGTTTGAAACATCTGAAAATCAGTTTTAAAAATTGTAAAAAATGCAATTCTTTAGAAGAAAATTTCCTTCTGAAAACCAAAATTCAATAAAAAAATCAAAAATTATGATTTTTCTTTGAGGCAGATATTCTCTGTAATCACAATTTAAGGCAAAATTCTTTGACCCAGCCTCGAGTTTTTCTAAATGAAACCTAATAAATAACACAGTTTTGAGTTGTTTAACCAATAAAAAAATCAACAAAAGAAACAATTTTGCTGTGGGGCAAATACTTTCTTACCTAAAACCACTCGACCTTCCTTTCTCGCAATTTTGGAAATTATTACGTATTTAAATCGTTGCTAATATTGGAAATAATAAAGCCTTTGACAGAGAAAACGAGTTTCTTGATCTACAAACCAAGCCTTGAATTCTCAAACTTATTTGCAATTTAACACAAAAAATTAAGACTAAGAACATTAAAGTCAGTTAAAACAATAGAATTTATTCTACGACCCAAATTACCTAAATTAAAGGTCAAAATTACGCTCGTAAAATTACTGAATAAAATTTAAGACGACATTTTTACATTCTGTACAGAAATTACCAACCTGAGTACCTCATAAATATTTATAACTTTGCATTACTAAAACTTATGATAAAATTATTGAAATTTAACAATTAAATATTGCCAAACTTGAGGAGGTTTTTAATGAACAAGGAAATTAACAAAATTAAACGTTAAAAATTATCAAACTGACCATGAGACAGACGTAACCAATCCGGTGCCAGAAGCATCGAAAAACGTGGGAGATCCCCATTAATCTGGGCATCCATCAGTTAGAAAATTTCGAAACTAGAACAGACACCTTCGGCGTGTCACTATAGACACTCCGACCAGTCAGTCCGATACTATCTCGATAATGAATTACCCATCAGAAAATACCGCTCATTATAAGCGCCGCCGTGGCTCCCTTAAATTCTTAAATTTCGAAAAAACCAACACGTTTCGTTTACACGAGGAAAACTATAAACGTCAAGCTAAAGCTGCGGTTTAAGTAAATTTAAAACCTGCGGAGGGAACGAGATGCCTTTTGTAAAATGAAGACATTCCACTATCGGTTAGTTATACGATGTTTAAAATCTCATTCGACTATCTTGAATCCTATTTGTCGGGATTAACTTGTTAAGGATAGCGTGGAAGGTGGATGGAATGCGTTGTTTAATGGAATTGCTGTGTCAACAGTTTGAAATACAATTGTGATCCTACGAGTTGACTCTTTTAAAATACTTGGCTTAGGTATTGGTCGGTGTAAAATTATCGGCGGTGGACACTCATTTGGTGGTCGTTAATTTATAGGACTTAAGTCGCAACCCAGGGACGGGCTAAGACTGTTCTTAAGCCGGCCGAATAAGCTCAACCAAAATTCCGGAAACAAGCTAGCAATTAACAAAAAACCAACTGAAGTTGTATTCTAAAACAAATGACAATCGAAAATCATAATTTAAAAAGACAAGCACAGAACAGAAAAACGTAAATAAATCAAAATTCGTTTTGATTCCTTAACTTCAGCACTTCAGAAAAAAGACCCTGGGATCCTTAAGAATTTGAATAATTTCGATGCTTTGAGCAAAATTTAGGTTTCGTTCGCTTTGAAACAAATGAACATCGGTTTTGATTCCGGAAATAATAAAACTGGCCTTTCGTTTCAAAACCAAACATTGCAAATTGCATCGTTTTAAAATGCAAATTTGTAAAATTTTCAACGAATTTCGGGCCTAGTTTTAAAGTCTGAAAATCTGTTTCCAAGTTTAAAACAACTGAAAATCAATTTTCGTTTTTAGAACATTTAAAAATGTTATTTTCTTTCCTATGAAATTCAAGCAAATTTCCTTCTGAAAACAAAGAGCCCCCAAAACGTTCTTAATTTTTTTATGCAAGACGAACTTTGAAAAGCGAAATTAAAGCTTCGAAACAAGTGAAGATCGATTTTTAATTTTACTGTAAAGGATTAAAAGGTTCACCAGTTAAACTTGTAATTCCCTTTATTTAAGTAGATTCCTTCTGAAAGCCCCCAAAACGTTCTTAATTTTGTGTAAAGCGAACTTCAAAAGGCAAAATTCAAGCTTTGGCATATTTGATTTGGATTTTAAAGGATTAAACGATTCAATAATGCATAATAAAAATCCATGACTTAAAAATGCTAAACTATAGCCATAATAAAAATTAAGCAAAAATAAAACTGCAAGCAAAAATGCCCTCAAAACATTACAAATTTTTTTTGCAGAGCAAACTTCGAATAAGCTTTGAAATGTTTTTATTTGGATTTTAAAGGATTAAAAGGTTCAATTCTGCATCCTAAGAATCCGTGGCTCAAAAAAGACAAACTAAAGCACTAACAAAAATTAAATAAATCGAAGACGAAATTGATAAAACTTAAATAACTGAATTTTTTCAAGAATTTCAGTTCAAGTTCATTAAACAAATGAGCATCGAAATTGTAATTTAGACAACAGATAAGTCAAAAAGACTTTATGTAAGCACAGCAACTTAGAATAGTAAGATTTAAATTTTTCAAGAAAATCGAAGCCTGATTTTTAAAGCCAGAAAGTGGGTTTTAGGTGTGAAACAACTGAAAATCAGTTTTCAAAATTGTAAAAAATATAATTCACCTCCTTCTGAAAACGAAAATGTCCCCCCCCCACAACGTTTGTACACTTTTCAAACACGAAGTTCGAAAAGCAAAATCCAAGCTTTGGATTGGCGTATGAAACAAATGAAGGTCAAATTTGTAATTTAATTTCAAAGGATTGAAAGTGGACTCTAAATATTCAAATATAAAAATAGTAAAATACATTTAAAAAAATGAAACCGAAATATACAAAATCAGAAGCCGCAATACATACTTTTTAAAACTCAATATTTTAATCCAAATTGGAGTTGCAAATTATACAACAAATGAGCATCAATTTGGTAATAAAAAAAATCGAAACAGCTTCATTCAAGTTCACCGTTAAAAAATTGGTAAAAGACATTTCTACAAGAAATTCCAAAGTTTAGAATAAAACATTTTCGTCCAATTTTGGAACAAAAATTGGTTATTTTTGTAAATAAGTGATTATCCAAAATCTTAAAATTCCGTTAATTTGTTCTTGCTACTTCAAACTGGCAGGTTTTCAAAGAAAAAAAATCAGGAGAATCAAAAATTATATAACAAATGAGAATCAAACTTGCTTTTTGCAAACTGAAAATCAAAACAGCTTCAATTAAGCGCGTCGTATAAAATAATAAATTTAAAAAGAAATTCTACTTTTCAAGAAACTCAAAATGTTGCAATAACTCCAAAATTTTAGTTTTGAAACAAAAACAAATGATTTTTATTATAAACTTTCAAGAAATGATTATCAAAAATTCAAAATCAAGTTAATTTGTCCAAATTTCCATTTACCACTGTAAACTGGTGGATTTTCAAAGAGAAAAAATCAGAAAACAAATTAACAACAATAAAAAACAAATTCAAATTTGAATCAAGAATTATAAAACAAATGAGCATCAAACTTATCTTTTGCAAACAGAAAATTCAAACAGCTCCATTTAAGCACGGCGTACAAAATAAGAAACTCAAAAAATCCCAACTGTGCAAAAAATTCTAAATTTTGAAATAAATTCCAAATTTCACTTTGGGACAAAAATTATTTCTATTAATAAATATTCAAGATTTGATTCTCAAAGACTCAAAATTAAATTAATTTGTCCAAATTTCATTTTGCCACTTCAAACTGATGAGCTTTCAAAAAAGAGAAAAAATCAGAAACTCAAAAAATCCCAATTTTAAGAAATTCTAAATTTTGAAATTATGTAATTCAAAATTTTATTTTGGAACAAAAACAAATGATTTTTGTTAATAGATATTCAAGATTCGATTCTCAAAGACTCAAAATTAAATTAATTTGTCCAAATTTCATTTTGCCACTTCAAACTGATGAGCTTTCAAAAAAGAGAAAAAATCAGAAACTCAAAAAATTGAAGCAAGACTTATAAAACAAATGAGCATCAAACTTTTTTTGCAAACAGAAAATCAAAACGGCTTCATTTAAGCACGGCGTATAAAAATTAATAAACTCAAAAAATCCTAGTTCTTTAAGAAATACCAAATTTTGAAATAAATCCAAATTTTATTTTGAAAAAACTAGATTAATTTATCCTAATATCCTTTTACCTCTTTAAACTGGTGTGTTTTCACAAGACAAAATCGGAAGCTTAAAAAATTAACAACAATCAATCCAAAATTCGAATTTGGGTCACGAGTTATGAAACAAAAAGGCACCAAGGTTGCAATTTTACTAATAAATACTTTAAAAACTAAATTAAACTCATCTTTTTAAAGGAAAGAAAAAGAACAGAAGGAGGTTGTGCTCAAAGATACTTCAAAATGAAACTAACAGTTTTAACCCAATTTTGGAATTTTGAAACAAAACCGAATGGTTTTTGAAGGTAAAATGTCCATCAAAAACATAAAATGAAGGTCGACTTTTCGTCTGAAACCTAACAGGTTTATTACAAAAATTAACGAAAAATTAAGACCCTTTATAATAAACTCAAAAAAGCAAATTCCCAAACAAATGAACATCAAAACTAGTAATTTTAGGAACAATAAAACCAAAGAAAATTTATGTAAGAACTTCCTCATCCTTAATTTTAATTTTAAAAATACGAAGCAGCTTCAAAATTTATCAAAACTTCCAGATTTTCTCTGAAAATCACACAAAATTGTAGCAGCAATTAACCAGTTTTGGAACAAATAAGAATCGGTTTTTTGAAAAAAAAACAAACAAAGTACTTTAAATACCCAAGAAATTAGTTCATTTTTCAAACTGGCTTTGTGGACTCAAAAATCGAAAGAATCTTTACAAAAGCAATAATTATAAAACAAGTGAGCATCAAGGCTGTAATATTTGTAGCAAAAAACCAAAGAAAATCCATGTAAACATTTTAATTTAACGAAATGGATCGAACAATTTCCTAAGCTTCAAAAGGTTTTACCACAAAAAACAGAGACTCAAAATTGTAACAAAAAAAATTGAAACAAAAGAGAATCGACTTTTGAAATTAGAACAATTAACTAGGCCGATTTGAAATGCGAAGAACACACAATTTCTATGATTTCCAAAATTTACAGTTTTAAAATTGAGTCAAAGAAATTCTGCAACCAAAAGCTGAAAGTCCTCAAGTTGATAAAATTTTATCCAAATTTTTCGGTATATTTCAGAGCTTGAAAATTCGAAATTTGAACTTTGAACATCAATCAATTTTTGGATTTGATTTTTCTACCTAAAACTGGGAAAATACTTCATAAGGCCAATAATTCTTTGTACCTTTTTAAAACAGATTTCTTAAATTTTGAAAATGTTCTCTGAAGTAAGAGCAACCAACACCTTTAAAAAAAATCCAAATACGGCCCTGTTTATCTTTTAATGGTTTTACCAAGAAACAAGGAGATGTTAATTAATTTTACACGACAATATTCACCCCTCTTGCAAACTAATAATCGCGTTTAATTATCTAGAAAGTGATAATTAACTGTTAATATAATAGAACTGCTCGTTTCATAATTTCAGTTATTGAAAAGTTGTTGACCTTTTTCATACGAACTGAAAACCCCATTTTTATTATTTAATCTTTCCACGAATTTCTTTTTCACAGATTCAAAAATGACGAATTCACACATCAAAGTTAGGAAAATTTAGAAAACAGTAGGTATTTGATTTTGAGTTTGAATTAATTTTTGAAAATTACATAGGCCCAAAATAATATTTTTTGAAATGATAATTTAATAATTCTTAAGCAAAGCACAAATTTTCTTTTAGTTTTATTTCCAAGTTCGGAATCAAAGATATTTTCCTTCTCGATTTACACTGAGTGAATTCAAGCAAACGAACGAATGTTAAATTTTACTCATTTACAAAAAAAATCACGCCAGACTTTCAATGTTCAACCAGCTGAACCAACGAACAATTAAGCAAACCTTATAATTAGATAATTACCGTTATTTTGTAAATTCCAGCTGCTGCATAAGAATAAAGAAATAAATAAAAAAAAAAAAACGCAAGGTCAACTGTCGACTTTCATTATCTGAAATTGCATGGGGTGCAAGTAATTTACTGTGTGAAAAACGTCCATTCCTGACCCTTGCGAACTGGTGACGCAACTGCCTACCGATTGAACTACTCAGTGACCTCTTGATAAATCGAATTAATTAATTTTACTAGAATCTTATTTAATTATTTAAGTTTGAAACTGTTAAAAGGTCGAATTGATTGTAATTCTATTTGTTTTATTTATTTGTGAGGATTCACTCACTCACTTTGTAAATCATTGATTGAAAGAAACAGAGGTTTTTAAAGGAACCTTAAAGAAAACGTAAGAAAAGTGATCTCAATAACAAAGATAAGCGGAGACAGATGTTTGGATTTTTTTACAGTTTAGAAATGATCAACGAACAAATTACGAACTGGTAAAATTTGCTTGGAATTTCAGGAAGTGAAAGCGGTTTAAAATATTCCGAGTTTTCTAGGTTAGGATCGGAATTTTCACAGGTTGCTTGATCTTTAAACATGCGAAGAAAACCTCACTTTTTTTACTGGAAATTTAAATTTGAAGTACAGAAAGTCCAAATGTTAATTTAACCAAAATCCTAAATTGAAGAAAAAAAAAATTCGCAAGAAAGATAAATGCAATTATTTAACAAACATTAATGTTAATGAAATTCTCATTATTCCTAACAATGTATTTTCCAACTATCACAGTATAATTAAGTTTGTTGAGGTTAACAGTAATTACGGTTATTATAATTGCCGATAAAAAGTTCATTCATTATAATTTTTCATTCTTAATTCTCTGTGTGATTGCTTTATTAGTTTTCAGACTATTGAATGTATCACTGCAACCGATTATTACCTGCAATTTTGTGGGCTTTTGCATAACTTTATCTTGAAATTAAAGCCCTGAATAGCTTACTCCTAGATTAGTTTGGAAGAAATTTGATGATGTTTAGTCAGGTATGAGGGTTATACGAAGGTTTTCAGTGCCAATTTAACCTAATAAAAAATTAAACAAGCATATAAAGTATATAAACAAAAACAAATTGTCAAAAAAATTAAATATAAGAAAATTCGGCTGTTAAAATGTTTGAAAAACGAATCGTTTCAGCCTTCTCCTTCCTTCAAGTTTTTACATAAGTTTATATGTTTCAGCTTTCAGCAGAGGTTTTCTCACTGTAAAAAGATTATCAACAGAAGCTCAAAAATACTTTAAATAAATAAATAAACGAACAAATAAATATATAAACAAAAAGTCGGCTTTCGATTTTGCAAAGCATAAAACGAATTGTAAAAGCTGTTAATTTTGTTAGGTTAGGTCTGAAAGGCGAAACCTTCCTTCAAGTTTTCATCAAAGGGTCTTTCATTGAAAAAAATTTTGAACTAAAAGAAGCTCAAGAATATTTTTCAACCGAAGTTGAAGAAGAGAATCTTGTAGTAAAATTGGGAATTTTTCTGAAATGAAATAAAAACTCAATTCCTTAAAATTACTAACATTTTTGAGCAAATAATGAGCGAAATTTCAAGAAGATGCACAACCCTCAGTATCACCTGAGTGGCCGAGTAGTTAAAGGGTTCGACGGTAGAGCGGAAGGTCTTGGGGTCAAACCGAAGTCGAATGCTCGACGGGTGGCCTACCCAGTCACTGAAAATAATTGTGAACCGAAACCAAATAATGTATTTGACCGAAACACAGCGGTGGAGCAAGAAAGGTACTTCTTCGAGGTGTTCTGAAAAGCCTTCGAACCATTTACATTCTTCCAAAATATAATCTCAAATTGATGTTAAAAATGCAGAAAATAAATGATTCCCTTTTTTGGAAATTCACTAGCAAAGCTTGTTTCGAAAAACTTGAGGAATAAAGAAAAACACTGTAAATTTCAAGTAATGATGATAAATTCAATTTTTTTTTAATCCGTTTGATCTTCTACCGCTATGCAGTGTCGGATTCAGTCACAGTTGCTGGTGTGCAGTGGAGGCGATGGGTCCATTTTTGGACTTCACGCTTCAACCAGCTTTCATCCACAACACATTCATATACCTTAAACCTAAGCCTTAACTAACGAATTCGGCCCGAATCGACTCCATAATACAGTAACGAGACGCACCAGTTGCCAGGTGGAACGTGAATCAAATCGCGCCGATGGGTTAGCTGTTCCGGATTGTTCCATGACTCATCATTCCACAGCAGCGTAGAATTTACTGAATTGGAAGCTTGCCTATATAAAAGGCGCATTCCCTTAGCGAACTTTAGTCTAATCGAGCCTACCAAACGGTCGCGAATATGTGCGTCGGTGAAGATAAATAAATACGCGAATTAAATTGTTAAATAAATTAGTTAGTTTACCGATATTAATATTAGTGTTGTGTTTTAGTAAGTTGTTATTTCGTGTTTCTACGTTGTTTAATAATTTTAATATTTGTTAATCAACCATTCACACCACGAACCGAAGTTTTAAATAAACGTTTTAAAACCGTTACAATACTATGGTCACCGCTGGAATCGAACCCGTGTCAGCCGATTAGCTAGCAGACACTTACCTGACTGAACTACCCAGGCTGCCCGATAAATTTAATTAACGAAGCAAATTCGGAATAATTACAATTTCATGTGTCTTTAAATATTTAAAGTATACCAATTTTTAGCGAAATTATCGAGAGGAGGCCTACGTTAGAAGACCTATTTTCTCTGACAAGCAAACCAGAGTTAAAGAACCTTAAAAATCATAAAACATTTCTATAGTCTAACCCTAACCTAACTTTAGTTAAAAAAATTAGGAACGAAGATCAGGTTACAATAAAGAACTCCTTATCTGATTTGTTTCTGTTATTGTCGCAGAACTTTTGTATCTAAAAAAATTATCGTCGCAGATAAATTTGCAATTTTTAGATCTAACCTAACTTTATTTACAAACAAATTATTAAAACAATTTGGGGGTAAAAACATTAGGATAGATCCAAAAAATTGCTGTTTAATTCCTTTCTTTTCTTGCCAGAGTTTTTGTATCTAAAAATCTTATCGATTTAATAAGTACGCAAATCTGCAGTTTTTAGATCTAACCTAACTTTATTAACAAGCAAATTATTGAACAAATGTGGGAACAATACCATTAGGTTTGATTTAAAAATTGCTGATTTAATTCGTTATCTTTCTCGCCAGTTTTTGCATCTAAAAAAATTTTTAGAAGCAAATTATTCAAAACAATTGGGAACAAAAACATTGAGGTAGGTCTAAAAATTGCCGATTTGATTCGTTTCCCTTCTCGCTAGTTTTCTAAATCTAAACAATTATCAATTTAATACAGAAATTTTTTGGATCTAACGTAACTTGATTAACAAGCAAATTATTCAAAAAACTTTTCTAACAAAGGCATTAAGTTAGATCTAAAAATGGCTGTTTTGTGGTTCGTTTCTTTTCTTGCTAGATTTTTGCATTTAAAAAATTGTCGATCTAACAAGCAGATAAATCTGCAATTTTTAGATTTAATCTAACTTTATTCACAAACAAATTACTCAAAAAAATTTGAGAACAAAAATGTTAGACTAGGTCTAGAAATTGCTGATTTGATTCGTTTTCGGTCTTGCCAGATTTTTACATCTCAAAACATTTATCAATCTAACAGATAAATCTGCAATTTTTGGTTGTAAAAAAAGGTATACATAGGTATCGGCACTAATGCCACGCGAGGGAGCTTGGTCGGCAACATGGAGGGTTAAGGGCTCCTTAATCGCTGTTCATACCCCGATTGTTTCGCATGATATGCGTATGGAGAGGCGTGGTAAGCACCACGCCTTCAACATTCGCCTACCTTCTCTACTCCACCACTGTGTTTCGGGTCGCAATTATTTTTGGATGTAATCTAAGTTTATTCAAACAATTTAGGGCCAAAGACGTTAAGGTAGATCTAAAAATGTCTGATTTGATTAGTTTCCTTTGTTGTCAGAGTATTTGCATCTAAAAAATTATCAATTATCTGTTTTGCCAGTGCGTTTTTAAATCTAAAGAAACCTTCGATCTAAACGTTTTATCAATTCCTTTTACAAGCAAATTATACAAAAATTTAGAAATGCAAAATGTTAAGTTAGAGCTAAAACAAATACGGGATAACTCAGTAATTTTTAGAGGTAACCTAATTTGAACAAGGAAATTATTTCAGAATATCAATTCTGCTGTAACACATTTAGTAACTTATGTAGATGTAACCCAACTTTCTTACGAGCAAGCCGTCGTCATACATAGATTTTAGACCCTAAAATTTTCCCAAAAAACACCAAGAATTTTAATAATTTTCTTTACTCTCCCAACGTTAAATTTCAGAAAAAAGATGTTTTTGACGAACAACTATTTTGGCTCCCTTTTTGAACTTAATTATACATTTTAAATTAACTTTTAAAAAACTATTAATGAGTAAAAATGCGCCAGAAATTATATTACAACATATAATTAATTCATTTTAATAAACACTGAATTGCCACTAAATCTCTAAAAACAGGCGTTGAAAGATGAAATACCAGTTTAACTCCATTTCCTGTGCTTTGTTGTAGTCTTCAAGTGTATCACAGTATCCTCAATTAAAAATTAAAAACAAAAATAATAATACATAAATAAATAATTACTACAATGCGTTTCGATATTTTTCAAATCTCTACAAACTGACTTCAAAAAATCCGTAAGTTAAACAAAAGTTAGAACTTTAACCATGCAACTTTTAATTAACAATAAAAAAATAATAAAGAATGAACGAAAGGGCCTAAGAAGTCAGGTTTCTAGAAATTATTAAGCTAACCTAGCTTGCTTGTAGAAAGTATGAATCCTAAAAGGGTTTAATTACGAGGGAAATTTACTTGTCAAATTAGGTTACGTCTGGTAATTATTAGTTTAACCTCACTTTCTACATTTACCTACAAAAATTTAGAAGCAACATATTACTAGTAATTTTATTACATTTCCGTTCGCAAAACTTTCTGGGATTTTTCAGATTTAAATAAATGGGAAAATCTCCAAAATCCGTCTTGTTCCAAGCACAATAGTTTATAAAGATACAAAACAATCTCAAAATCACACTTTCCTACCCATTTAGTTTGTAATTTATTATTCGTATCTACATCGGAAGCCGTATATAACTCAACATGGCAGCTCACGCTTTTGAAATCTGATCTTTGTTTCCTTAAATTAATAGGAAAATATTTTTGGGCGATATTATTTTCATTAATTAATTTTTGTAGACAAACAAACCTTAATCCTTCATCCGAGTTTATTTTATTTTATATTAATGACAAGGCAAGCAAACAACTCAAAAATTATAAGCTTTCCTGAGTCGATTAAGTCTCTTTGTAACATTTTTTTTAAATCTCAAAGCTACTTAAATCTTTAACCCGTTTTGGGGTGAAATTAAGGAGTTTTTGCAAAGCATTTTAAATCTTTCAAGACGTGTTTCGTGCAAAGCTAAATTTTACAAAACTATAAGATTTGCAGTTAATTCGTCGATTTATTTTTTTAAATGTGATTCGTGCAAAGAACTCTTTGCCTTTTTCAGGGTCAAATTAAGGGATTTTTGTAAAGCATTTTAAATTGTGTTTCGTACAAAGCAAAATAATTTGATAAAACTGTAAAACTGTGTATCGAAAAAGGAACATTTTATAAAGAAAAGAATGTTTTTGGGAATATTTGGGTGTCCCTTCAAAATCAGGAATTCACTTACTGAAAGCCCGATTGTTAAAGCCGCATACCGAAAACATTTCTCCGGACATCCTGCGGGGGCATTCATGAATGAACCAAGAGAAAACGAAATGTCGGAACACATTTATAGTCACCATAAACTCCAAATGTACTTAGCATAAAATCGTACGCAGTCTTGAGGCCACGGTTAGGTACTTGTCTTGTTGTAAATGTAAATTTATAATGCCGTGGCCTCATTGACGATCACGAATTAGCACCGTTTTAAAACGGCCAATTTGCATAAAGTCTCTAATTCTTCACAATTGATTGCGTAAGAATTTATGGGAAATTCTTGCTAGTGTTTATCCTTGCCCTTATTATTTTACTTTTTATCGACAATTCGCGTGCTGATTTTGCTCTACTTTCATTTCGGTCGTGGAGTAATTTTCTAGTACTGGGGGCCTTAATTTATTATTGAAAGCCCATCGGTTGTTTTAGCTTTAGCGTGGCATTCTTCGATCCTTTGGGGATATCGTGATTTTCCAATCCTCGTGAGTAAGTCGGCCAGCTTTCAAGTTGATTGTTTAAGTTTTTTCCAATCAAATTAAATCACTTATTTATTCGTAAATCGTAATTGTTTGTGTTTTTTTAATGCTTGTTTGTACACGCAAACTGCTTTGTTTATAAAAACAAGGCTTATTTAAATAAAACACGTCAATAATTGCTTGTTTAAACAAACAAAAAGGAATATCAACCGAAACCCAAAACACCAGGCTAGAAAACTAAGAGGAAAATTTTTTGAAAAAAGGAAAATCCCAAAAACAAATCTGATTGTTACACAACCCATAACGAAAATTATGAAGTGCTCTGATTTATTATAAACTAAACTAAAACTATTTCTTCTTCTTCTTCTTCCTCTTATGGCCGAAGCCTAGGCCGATGGCCTGTTAGAAACTCGTAAGAACGAGTTCTGTGAGCCCTCTTAGCACGTATGCTGGGCAGGAGGCTAACCTAACCCATCGAGAGAGGTGAAGAAGACCGACCCGCAGTGCTGCGAGGTTAACGGTTATCAAAGGTGTTGGTATGATAAACTATTTCAATTTAAAAAAAAGATATAAATAAACAAATGAAGGTTAGTAAGTATATTGGAATGCTTCGTGGAAAAAGTCGTTTTTTCCGGCTTTAATCGTTCGGAACAGTTTCGTTCAACTGAATTTATACGACTCACGTTTGAAATATCACTTTTTATGTAACCAATGAATGTTTGTGGTTTTTATTTTATGTTAATATTTCTACTAATACCAGACGTAATAAAAAATATATAAAAATCGATTACGTAAACACAAAAATTAGTCAACAATTTCATTTAAAAATATTCCCGCAAAAGGAGTGTATACAGTAATATAAACCAAAACAAATGTATCAAAGGCGTAAAATATTCAAAAAAATTACAGAAAATTCGGAGAGAAAACTGAAGAAAAATTGATCAGGGAAAAAATACAAAACAAATGCTCAGCATAAATGAATAAAGCGATTAAAAGATTAAAATTTCGAAATGATTAACAAAATTAATAGACGCTAAATTTTTAACTGAAATTTAAAAAATTGCTAAAATCTTTCAAAGCTTTCAGAAAATTTCATTTTTGAGATTTTCCTGGTTTTAAGATCTTAGAGGGGCAAACGTTAAAGAACCCTTTATTAGTTTTTTAACAGTCATTTACAAAGATTTCCAAATTTCGGTACGAAACAATAAAATCCAAAATTTCTTAAAATCCAAACGCTTTAATGAACAACCAATATTTTAAGCATTTAAAAACTGTTTAATTTAAAGCGAAAATTTCCAGTTATGTATTTCCAAAAATTCCAAGGTTTACATGAGAATCTTATTGTCGGAATGGCATTCGACTATAGCGCGGACGGTTTCGGGGTCAAACTGAAAATAATTGGAAAATAAAACACAGCAGTGGAGTAGGGAAGGTAGGCAGTTGTTAAAAGCGTGGTGCTCATCACACTACCCCGTACGTAAAGTGTACGAAACAAGCGAGGTATGAAAAGCGACTTAGGAGGCCTTAACCCTCCATGTTTCCGACCATGCTCCCGTTTGATAATTTTACCTTTTTACATGAGAATCTTGAAAATTTTGTAAAATTCAAAATATCCAGAAATACTGAATATTTTATGAAATTCCAAATTATTGAAAACTTCACAGTTCTTTCGGGTCCTTAAACGGAAAAATCGAAGAACTATTTTAGAATGGTCATTTACTTTTCAAAATTTCAAACCAAATCAAAATTCGAAATTTCTACGTTTTAATGTATTGGGCCTGCAGTTTTTCTACTTTTGTAAGGAACATAAAGACATGACTTATGTTCTCTTAAAACATAAATTTTCTGTATTTTACTGAAGTTCGGCGTTTTAGATGAGAATCACAAAAATTCTGAAATTCTAAATACAGTATTTTTCACCTAGGATTTGGGTTGTGACGTCACAACCCAAATGCTAGATGAAAAATACTGTATTTAAATTTTTGAGATCTTCACAATCCTTCCAAGGTCTTTAAAGGGAAAAAGCTGAAGAAAAGCAATTTATATGATTTTTAGAATGAAATCAAAGCAAATTTTAAGAATTCAAAATTATTGAGGCTTTAAAGGTTTTTCTACTTTTGCGTGGAAAGAAGGTCTCACTTGTGTTCATTGAAACAGTTAAGAGAATTTGGTGCTTTAGATGAGAATCACAA
Organism: Melanotus villosus; assembly: GCA_963082815.1. Taxonomy (NCBI): domain Eukaryota; kingdom Metazoa; phylum Arthropoda; class Insecta; order Coleoptera; family Elateridae; genus Melanotus; species Melanotus villosus. The sequence continues at coordinate 54,529,610 of OY720425.1, forward strand.
AAATGTTGGAAAACTCAAAAATCCTGAAACACTAAATATTTCAGGAAAGTTCTTTCAGGTCGTAAAAGAAGATTAGCTAAAGAACTCCGATAAATTCTAAGACAATTAGTTAACAAAAATTTAAAATGAAACCAACAACGTTTGAAAATCCAAAATTTTCCAAATTCCATGCGTTTTTACGAATATCGGAATATTTTTAGGCTCTTAAGATATTTGTCACTTTTATTAGCAACAAGAAGGCCTCACCTGTGGTCTTTCTAAACAAAAATTTGCAATCATTTACGGAAACTTTGGACTTCCCAATTTTTTTTAATAATTTTTAAATCGATAATTTTTTAGGTGTTAAGACTCTGGAGAGAAAGGAAACTACTCAAATCAGCAAATTTTAGATCTGCCCCACGTTTTTGCCCCCAATTTTTTTTTTAATTTATGTTAGTAATGTAAATAAGGTTAGGTTAGATCTAAAAGGTGCAGATTTATCTGTTTGTTAGTTAGATCGAGAATTTTTTAGATGCAAAAACTGGTGAGAAAGGAAACGAATTAAATTAGCAATTTTTAGACCTATCTTAAATGTTTTTGTTCGCAATTTTTTTTTAATAATTTGCTTGTAAATAAAGTTTGGTCAGATCTGAAAAGTGCAAATTTATGGGCTTGTTAGATCGATAGGTTTTGTAGGTGCAAAAATTCTGTGACAAAAACAGAAGCAAATTAGATCAGGAAGTCTTGTAACCTAATTTTTTTTTCTTACATTTTTGAAATAAAGTTACGTTCGACTTCGGAAATGTTTTATGATTTTTAAGGGAAAATAGGAGTTTAAAATTTGTTTAAAAATTGAAAATGACTGCTCTATACTAAATTCAAAATCGAGCTGCAGTGCGAGTAAACAATAATATCTACGTGAAACACACGTGTACCTGCAAGTCCAACGTTTTTATTGGTCAAGGGACGTTTGTTTTAATCCACTGCAACTCGATTTTGAATTTAGTATAGTTTGCTTGTCAGAGAAATGAGGCTGGATTTAGATCGAACTTTTTACTGTCTAATCAGTGCCCTGAAAAGCAAAAAAAGTAAAGTTCGATTGGCTCAGAACATAACCTAACCTTTTTTTATTTAACAATCTTCTAACATAGGCCACCTCTCGATAATTTCACTACAAATTCGTTTACTTTAAATATTTAAAGCCACAAGAAATTGTGATTATTCCGAATTTGCTTTGTTAATTAAATTTATTGTTCACTTTTCTTAATTTTTAATTATTTGAAATTTACAGTATTTTTCTTTATTTCCAAATTTTTCAAAACATGCTCTGCTACTGAATTTCCAAAAAAGGAAACCATTTATTTTCCGAATTTTTAACATCAATTTGAGATTATGTTTTGGAAGAATCTAAATGGTTCGAAGGTTTCAGAACAGCTCGAAGATGTTTTGGCTTATTTTTTGCCGCTTGATATTTTATAACTAAATATCCTTTTCTCAGAGTGGTGTTTCTGTTTTTTTAATTTTTTTTTTAAAGAACAGAGTTAAAGCTTCCTAAGTAGCTTTTCATACCTCGATTGTTTCGCATGGTGTTGTAAGCACCACGCCTTTGACAACCACTGTGTTTCGATTCCCAATTATTTTCAGTGATTGGGTAGGCCACCCGCCGAGCATATGATTTAGGTTAGACCCAGAGACCGTCCGCGCTGCAGTCGGCCACTCAGGTGATACAATCTTCTTGAAATTTCTCTCATTATTTTTTTAAACATTTAGGAATTTTCAGAGCTTGATTTCTATCGAAATTAGTTTTTATTTTTAAAAAAATTTCAGGTGTTTTCACGAACACCAGAATTTTTTTAGGCTTTTAAAATCTTTCTTTGTTAGCAAGGTCTCACCTGTGTTCTTTCAAAACGAAAATTTGCAATAATTTACGGAAACTTGGATTGGGCGTTTTAAGATTCTGGAAAATCAAAAAATCTTGAAATATTAAATTTTTAAGGAAGAATTGCGTTTTTGCAAATTTGTAGTGCTTTCAGGTCTTAAAGAACAACAGCTAAAAAACTGTTGATTCTAAGAAATTTATTAAAAAATTTCAAGGTTAAAGATTGGAACCAAAACAACAACAAAACTTTGCAAATTCCCACACATCGCAATTTTTTATGCTTTTAAAATTTTCCTACTTCTGTGAGCAACAAAAAGACCTCACTTATGTTCTTTCAAAACGCAAAATCATTACGGAAACTTAACGTTTTGGAAGAGAATGGCAAAATTTTAGAAAATATCAAATGCTTGGAACTGCGAAAAAAACAAATATAATAATTCAAGAATTTTGGGGGTTTTTAGAAACTATTTGCATTAAAACATGCGTCTTAAGGTAAATGACTTGTTTTGTAACAAAAAATATTTAAAACAGTGCAAATAAATGAACAGCGTTTTAATTTTAACAACGTTAAATATTAGGAAGTAAGCAGTAGCTGAAACTGCATCCAAGCTAGGTAAATTTCTGCGGACGAAATTGTTCCGATGTAACACGGATATGATCTTATTTGGGAAGCAGGCACTAGGACCGCATCCGTGAATTTTATATTTCTCGTTTATCAAATGGATTTGACATAATTTACATAATGATTTAATGAAATGCATTAATAAATGCAACGAATAAAACGAGCTATTGTTGTTTTTTTATAACTAAATGTAACAAAATTAAATTAAGTAAGGTAAGGGATGTAGTACATACACTGCTGAGTTTCGCTCACTTAAACAAATTTGTCTTCGAAATTTGTAAGGGTTCGCTGGTCTTTTGGAGAAATGCTCTAGCAACAAACGTCAAAGCTTAAAAACGTCTGTAGGTAAAAAAGAAAAATAAATAATAATGACAGTTTACAGTTATGAAAAGCACTTCTGGTACACCTCCAGCTCTTTAAAAAAATCAGTTGTGCAACACACCATAACAATCACAATCAAAATCTCTATTATTCAACCCGTTTATGCAACTATTCACATTGCAGCCTCTGCAGTTAACCAAAGACAATGCAACAAGACAGGAAAAGTAAAGAGAGGATGTCGTAATCGGACATATGCTAATCCAAATATGTAATAAAAGAGTTGTTCGTTCGTTTATTCTTATGGTCCAGATTACGTGTGTGTGACTATGTGAAAGTGAGAGTTGACTTCTTGTACGGTGCCGGAGAAACAGTGGGGAAATGAGGCATAACGGGTACACACACACAGAGAGACCAAGTGCGCGGTGATGCCCCCGAGGCACCAGACATCACCACAAGTTGCAGGTTACTGCCTGCCTGGACTGCTCATGAATGACTCGCGACATAGCACCATTGCAGACGCTTGGGAATGTCATTCAGTAAAAGCCACTGTCCACACCTGTGCTTTGCTACCTCTCTGTCCTACTTCCGGTTGTTACTATACTTAATGGTTTAGCTAGTAAACGGCGGGAGTGACCAACTCTCGCTGTGATGAACGTTTTTAAAAACCCATTCAGTTTTTGGGATTTTATAAAACTCGTCAGAAAAACTGAGATCATCTTGAAACACCGATTTGCAAAAGGGGCAGTTTTAAAGAGCATCGAATCATGAAAGTCAGTTACAAGAGAAAATTCTGGAAAATCAAGAACAAAACAACCCAACAGATTTTCAAAAATGGTAGGTCTTGATCTTCAGTTCAACCATGGAATTCGTCAAATCTTACCCATCTACTATCTCTCTTATTATTGAAGACTTTTCTTTGATCAAAGTTGAGCCTTACTGCCCTTAAAACCACAACAACTTCCTCAAGAATGCCTTTTTCGAATATACGATAATTACTACTAAATGTACGTCACACTACTTAAAAAGAATAAGAAGGAGAAGCAGGAGGGTGAAATTACAAAAAGAAAAAGGAGGAGGACAATAAAAGGAAAGCCAAAAAATCGTCACAGTTTCCTTACAACTCCGGATTGCCTTGAACTTCACGAGCCCAAGAATGACCAGGACTGCTGCGTCAGAACCAGCAATGAACCCCTTACATTTTCTAAAATTTCAAAGAAAAAAGGAAACCCACGAATTGCAACCAAAATAAAACGCCTTAAGGTTTACAGAAAACTTTCTGTCAAAGAAAATTCAGGAATCCCTTTGATGTTTCCATCATTTTTCTTCAGTTGAAGCTTTTCCAACAGTTTCCTAATTTTCATAGCTGGGTTTTATATTTTATATTACGATAGGTATTAAAAATTGGTCGGATTTTTAAAGCGTTTTTGCTAAGATTTTGAACATTTTTCTGTGCGGAAATAACTTGTAAGACATGTCAAGACTTGAGAGAAAACCCTTGTGGAAAACCAAAACAACCCAAAGAGATTTACACATGGACGTTGGAAGTCCTCTTTTTTCCGTTAACTAATAAAAACAAAAAATTGAATTCTGAAAAATAAACTTGGCTCCTTCGTTACAAGAACTAATTTTCAACTTTTTCAGTTTTCCTTTGAATTTATCATATTTTCACGTAATAGCAAGTACCTCGAAGAAAATCAAAGTTAAAACGAATGTAACCCAACTACGATTTTAAAAACCCCCTCGATTTCGATAGTTTTTTCAATTTTTCCTTGATTTTTCACATTTTCACACCTGGAGAAGAATTTGAAAAGAATAGCAAATCTAAGTCAGGACCAAACGTTATTTTCCTACGATTTCAAAAACATTTCAGGGCTTTGAATTTTGCAGATTTTTACATCTGAAATCTCAAGTCTTCTTTAAGGAAACATCCTGAAAGGATGTTACATAATGTAAGTTAAAACCAAAGGCGGTTTTCTTACGACTTTAAAAATAATTTCCGATTCTAAAATTTTTCATTGGATTTTCACAGTCCGAGTCTCAAGTTTTCTTTGAAAAAGCACCCCAAAATTTTAATAAAAACCAAATGCGCTTTTCCTACGGTTTTAAAAACAATTTCAGGGTGAAAACCCCTCCCGATTCCCATAATTTTTCAATTTTTATTGGATTTTCGAGATTTTCATATAAGGAATCTCAAGTTTCCCTTAAGGAAACATCCTGAAAGCATCTAAGGCAAAACTAAAAATGACTTTCTTACGACTTAATAATCAGTTTTCCTTAGATTTTAAATATTTTCCCGTTCGGAGTCTTAAGTTTCCTTTAAGAAAGCACTCCAAAAGGACGTTACAAAATCTAAGTCAAAACCAAATGCGATTTTCCTACGGTTTTGAAAACAATTTCGGGGTGAAAACCTATTCCAATTCTACAATTTTTCATTGGATTCTCGAGGTTTTCACATCCGGAATTTCCTGTTTCTTTGGGGAAGCACCCCGAAAGGATGTTATCAAATTTAAGTCAAAACCAAAGGTGATTTTTCTACGGTTTTAAAAACAATTTCAGGGTGAAAATCCCAATTTTATAAGTTGAATTCTCGAGATTTTCATATCTAAAATCTCTAGTCAAACTCAAAATCAGCGATTTTCCAACGGTTGAAAACAGTTGCAGCAAAATATGCACGAATATATCCAAAATAACCCAAAACAATAAGATAGAAAAACAAAGAGTTTTCTAAGGCTCGCGGTACCTAACTGACAAAAAATACAATTTACAAGAGAAAGTATAGTTAAAGTACCGTTGGTGTTGCAGGAAACACTTCCAATTTTCGAACTTTTCCTGTTTTTTCCCTCCTTTTTTAATTTACCAAATTTTCATATCTTTTCATCTCGAAAAAGATATTGGTAAAACGGACAAATTTACTTCCCGTTTTAGAAATCTGATGATTGTAGAAGGTTTACAAGTAAGAAAGCAACTCAAATATAACAAGAAATTAAAGAAATGAAACCAAGCTCTATTTATACGATTAAAAAGTAGGTAAGGAAAACAAAGTTGGCAGAATTAAGGAAACTCTTCATGTACTACAAGTAGGAAGAATTGAAAAACCAAGAAACTACGTGACAATCTACCCTGAGGTTTTAAAGTAGCGTTGCTCTTCCTAGAACCACTTTAAATATACCAATTTTTCCTTGGTTACATCAAATAGTAGCACCGGAAATCCACTACAAACGAATTCCCAAGAATTTTTGAAGCTTTAAATAAACAAAAGTTCAATTCATTAGGATTCTAAGCATTAAATAATTTTTAGGCATACTAAAATTGAAAAGGCGACCCCATAAAACACACGAAAAGCTACGAAACAATCGAACTTTCCAGGCAGCGCAGAAAACACCCTAAAAATCTGGCCTGAAGAAATCATGAAATTTACCGCAAAAAAAATCTGTCCTAAAATACCGTGGGTGATTTAACAGACACTTCCAATTCTAGTAAAAATTTTCATCAAATTTTCGTACCTGAAATCAGCAGTTTCCACTTAGAATGAATTCCTGGAGGCTTTCTAAAGCTGATAACAACCTTTGAATAAACAAAGGCCGAACTTCTGACATTTCTAAAAACTTTTCAAGGCTTAAGTAAGCCTAGAACATGCTAAGACTGGAGAAGAAGTCCACGAAAAAACATATAATAAAGACTTACATGAACTTTCCGAAGAGTTTAGAAGGATTTAATAAGACTGACTGAAGAAAACGTAAAAAATTTGCCTGAAAATCTGAGTTCAATTTAAACTACCGTTGTTGTTACTTAAGACCTTTCGGAAGGTAACTCAAAAATTCATATAAAAACTGAACTACCGTTGTTGGTATTTGAGACACTTCTGTGTGTTAACTTCTTCAAATTTCGTTGTAATTTTTTGTAATTTTCCTGTTTTCGTTCCGGCAAGTAACTGTAAGGAACTATAAAATTCCTTGTTTTTCCCATAATACTTGAAAAAAGCACGAAGCATGTGCTTCAGAAACCACCCCCACTTGATTTTTACAATCTTTTAAAGCCTTCCTATTCTAAGCACTGTTCTGTCGTCTACTGAAACTTGAGCAATTTTGAAAAATCAAGATTTTATACATTTTGACCGATCAGAACAAGACAGGAGGAGGGTTAGAAATAGAAGAAATCAAAACTTTATATATTTTGGTTTGAAAATGAATTTTTGGAAGGAGCCAGAAATAAAAGGAATTCCTGACCTAATAAATAATTAAATCATGCGTTTCCTGTCACCTTGGTGGACACAGGGTTGCAGTAAGCGACAATAAGGTAAATCACGGCGTAAAACAAACACTTCCTCCTGGCCGGTCACGGTGGCGGCGCTATACACGTCATTTCCCGTTCCGGCCGCAGATGACATCCCCTCCTTTACATACAAAATGCACTACCTGCACCTGTACCATCATATTGTATAATACTACTGATTTTTGTTTAAGCTTAATAACATGATGAATTTCCAAAATTTTATACCGCTTTCTTCTTTATTTATTTAATATTTATTTGCAAAAAGGTTTAAACAATTCTTTCAGGGCAAAGCTAGCAAAAGACCAGACGTAAGACCAAGGAGAAAATTCTGATTTTATATTTAAATAAAATGAGGGTGAAACACTCAACGCTTGTATTTGTCACCCAAAATCAAAATTAGGCCAAAAACACACCAACAAACCACAAACAGATGTTCAATCCTCTCATAAACTCGTAAAACATCAACAAAAACTCCAAGTTTTCAGCTTTTAATAATTCACCACCTGACTCCAGTAAACGAATTCACAAGTTTCGATTAACTATTAAAAGCATCTGTCATACATTTGAATACTTAATTAAAAGTTTAAATATTAACCCCGGTTTAGAAGAAACGAAATAATTTGCTTCAATAATGTGTATGTGTTTATGAATGACGACAACGGTGCATTGGACTTGAAAGGAATGTCATTGATGTTAACAAGCTTATTCATATATTCGCAAACCCGCCGGCCTTTCAAGGAATTTCTCTATTTTGCTTTAACGAGAATTAGCGTTTGCTATTTGAAGGTTGATGTGTTGTTTTATAGAGGAATTAATACACACTGATCTTTGTAACAATTCCTGAAAGATTTGCAGAGGAAATTATTGCCCAAAAATATCTCCCTCATTAAACAAAATTTTTGCAAATTTAAGAAGGCAAAAATGTGCAAAAAATAGGCACCAACTCGATGGAAGGCTTAGCTAAAGAGAGAACTGAAAATTTGGGGATTTCCCTAAATCACGAAGCTTTCGCTATTCTTCCCAAGCTGCGATTTTAACTGGAAAAACCTTGATTTGCTGCAGTAAATAAGAGTAAATCTAACCCAAAATCAAAAAACAAGAACTGATAATTAAATATCTTTAATTAACTTTCAGGAAACAAATTAAGAAATTTCACATTTTCACCAAGAACATTCCACATGTAAATATTTCACGTCACACTCAACCACAATACGTAATAATACCATTTAATAAAGTTAGATTAGCCCTTTCGTTCCTGTATTTATAGCTGTCACTACATTTCAATACATTTATTAATCAATTTCACGGACGTTACAGAATGACTGACGTGAGTTATTACGATACTACCATACTCGACCAGGGGGTTTTATGTAATTATGCATATGCGGTACTATGAATGCGAATTTTATTTATTGAGGGCATCTTTCGAGGTTAGTTATGTTTGAAAAATGGAAAAGATTAATCTTTGGCTTTTCTTTTTTTTGTATGTTCGTGTGAAAATATTCATAGTGACGTAAATGAGGATTTAGGTCGTCTTTTTTAAGACGGCATAACAATAGAAAATGCGTTAAGACAGACGAAAGTCCTGTAATACACAAGAACGTCAGTTTAAAGCTGAAGAATTCATGCTAAACAGAGGAATGTGCTGGTAAGCCGAAGAACGTTGTGGCACAGAGAAGAACGTAGTGTCAGATGAAAGACAAACAAACTCCCTATAAAAGCCAAAGAACGGTCCATCAAACAGCAGAACAGTTCTTTAATAAAAGGAACGACCCATAAAAAAACAACCCACCAAACAAAATAATTACCGTTGAAATAAAAGAATGATCCATTAAATACAAAATATGACATCAAATTGCAGAAAAATGACCCACCAAACAGAAGAACGATCCACCAAACAGTAGAACCACTCATCAAACAGGAGAATTATTTAACAAAAGAACTAATGACAAACAAATCATCAAACAAAAGAAACAACCCATCAAACAAACGAACAAGCCATTAAATAGAACAAGCAACCAAAACTTCAATCCTTAAAGACTTTCTTCTCATTTATTCTTCTTCAAAAAATGCATTTTCCAACTTTCTTTTTCAGAAAAACTTGAAAGGTTCTTCAGAAAAAAAGAAGAAACCAATGGTTATTTTGAAATAGTCGATTGACTAATGATCGACCAAAAAATCACAGTCTTTTGACAGGGCCTCATGTGAGATTTTTTTTAATACTGAATTCCGCTACTTTTTCAAGTTAAAATATCAAAAACGCTTAGAAACTCTTCAAACTTCAAAAACCAAGGGTTATTTTCAAACCACCATCGTTCCTTGATTAATTGATTAATATTTAACCCAAGCCTAAAGGCCCAAAGGTGATTTTTAACTGAACAATTATAGACTATTTTTGAAGCAAGAATTTCGCCAATTTCGTAATTGAAAGAGGTCGATGGAACGTCAATAGGTTTAATTTTGTTAGGTCAACGAAGAACCAACCATTGATGGCCGTCCAAAATTCATATTGAAACCAAATTTGAAAATACAATGACAACCACTTTAGGTAGTCTTGAAGTAAGAAGAACTTCCAAATCCAATAAAGGAAGATCTAAAGGACAGCAAGGAATTCTTGGCAAGTCACAAAAAAACAACATTTGTTTTTTGGAAAGACCGGCCCAAAATTAATCTTGATACCAAAATTTGAATCTGCAAAGATTGTTTGTTAACGACGACCATTTAGGTTGCTCTTGAAATAAGAAATTCCCTTATATCCCAATTGAAGAGAAAAGCCCAAAGGCCGTCAACGAATTATATCTTGGTAAGTCATGAAAAATCAACGCTTGCTCTTGGAAAGATCAACAAAAGCGTTTCTTGATGGTTGCCTAAAATTAACCTTAAACCAAATTTGAACATAAGTACATACATGGAAAGATTATTTTTGACGAATATCTTAACAAAACGAACTATCAAGGGGCATTGTAACTTTGCAAGAAACCAGCGGTTGTTTTGTGAGAACCAACACAACGATTTCCTGATGATCTTCCAAGATTTGTACCAAAACCAGAAATAAATTAGCAAATGTCATTTACAAGCGAAAACAGCCTTAGGGCATTTTTAGAGAGAAGGAATTTCCCAACTGAGAAAAACAAAAGCATAAACTGATCGACTCTTTGTAAATTGAATAAAAAGCCAACTCTTAGTTTTCAAAAACTATAGTAATGGTTCCTTGATTAACAAACATGTTAAAACCAAGTTTAAAGATTAAAAACTGGACGATGGCAGAAAGGCCATTTTTAAATGAAAATAACCTTCAAACATCTTCACAGAAGAAATTTTCCCAATTTTCCAATCAGGGAAGACAGAACTATCGCATCGTGGTGGTTCCTTGATGGTCCCCCAAAACCAGAACTAAAGTTTCAAGGGTAACTTTCAAGTTTTTCAACTTTTTAAAGAAGGAATTTCCCGACTGAAAAACAAAGCATAAACTGATGGGCTTGTAAATTCATGAAAAACCAACTCCTGGTTTTGACGAACTATGGTAATGATTCTTTGATCAACAACACAGGTTTGAAGACCGAAAGCTGGAAGATGGTGGAAAGGTAGGTAATTTTTACATGAAAAACACCTAGAGGCATCCTCAGAGAAGAAAATTTTCCAATCTTCCAATCTGGAAATACAGAACCATCGTGATGGTTCCACGTTGGTCCCCCAAAACCAGCACTAAAGTTGCAAAGGTAATTTTCAAGTGAAAATCACTTCGTGGATTTTTAAAGAAGGAATTTTCCGGTTGAGAAAGACAAAAGCATAAACTGTTTCAATCCTTGTAAATTCTTTAAAAGCCAATGGTTTTTCTTTATAGTATCATGGTTCCTTGACGAACACCCACAATTAATGTTAAAGCCAGATTTAAAAATGGAAAGGTCGTTTTTAAATAAAAATCATCTTAAAACGTCCTTGGTATAAGGAGGATAAAAATTCACGATGCCAAGTCGTTTAAAAAGGTGGCCTTGATCCCCCTCGCCAACGTCCTGAAAAGGATATGACTTTAAGAAGAAAATAAAACTTTTCAACTTTTCAATCTACCATCGTGATGGTTCTTTAACAGTCACTCAATCAGAACTAAAGTTGCAAAGGTAATTTTCTAGATATGTAATACCACGCTGAAGATGTTTAAAGAAGGAAATTAGTTCCCGGCTGCGAAAAATAAAAACAAACAGATTCAATCCTTGTAAATTCATGAAAAACCATTACATTGGTTCCTTAAAAGACGCCTACAGTTATTGTTAAAACCAGATTGCAAGATAAAGAGGTCGTTTTTAAATGAAAATCACATTAAGGCATCCTTGGAGATGACATTTTTCCAATTTAGGAAAGACAGAATCATCGTGGTGCTCATTTTCCAATGAAGAACTCCTCGTAGGGTATTTTTTAAGAAGGCATATCTCAAAATATGAAAGACACAAAGGCTTCAACGGGTTCAGCCTTGTAAACTCGTGAAAAACCAATGATTATTTTGGATGAACAATCATGGTCGGTGTTTGATGGCCTTCCACAATTAATATTAAAACCAAATCTTTAGAAAATTAAGCATCTCTCAATTTCTCGATTGAAAAACAAGGAAAGGCAGCAAAAGATTTTATAATACCAAGAGAACCCTTCGATTGTTTAATAAGAACCAATTATGGTTCCATATCCATATCAACATCGACTGTTGGGTTTCGAAATACCACTTATCAAGTTCATTGCAATTTTGATTTGAAAGATTTTTCCAGTTTTCGTTTTAGACAAAAACAGAAACCTTCAATTGTTGCTTTTGTCCAAATCAAGAAAAAAACCCATGGTTTGTTTGTGGGGACCCATCGTGGTCTTTCTCGGGCGATGCCTTTGATTTTCGAAAGTCTATTTAGGCAATTTTAAAACCAATAACAAATCTGCAACTCCTTTAAAAATACAATTACCAACAAAGGGTAATGGTTTATTAAGGTTTATTAAATCTGTGATATTAGCCTTTCTTCAAAAAGTCCTTTCAACCCATCGTCCTCCATAAAAATCCCTCAACGCTCGCACCCAAAAACACGCTGACGATTCGCGACATTTACGAGATAAATTGGGGCAAAGTGCGAAAATGTGCATCGCCAAGTGCATCCCGAAAAGCCCCGTTCATCCAGAGGAGAGTCCAGGAATGACGACGGTCTAGACGTCTGCGTCCTTGCTTGAAATAGCCGCGACGCCGGAAGAGCCACGGCCTCGGTCCGGCATTCCGCTTAAAACTTAGTAGCGAAACACGAACAACCGCACTCTTATCGTTCGTTCGTTTACTTGTATATGTATTGCACTGCGACCCGATTTGCATATTACTGCAGTTCCGCAGATTCTATCAGGGGGGAGAGGAAAAACCGGCCGCGTGCTAAAGTAAATTAGGGCATTCCGTTTCACCTTTCGCGTCGCGACGCCCTGAAAACGTTGAAAGGTATTCTGTTCTTGTAATTAGGTGAGATTTATGTACGTCGGATTAAATGGGATTTATTGGTATGAAGATTTACTGATTTAAATGCATTTTTATGGAAGAATACAATGCGAACTCGATGTTTAGTAAGGTATTTTGCGGCGCGATAAGAGCGGCCATGGCCTACTTAGTAGCAAGAGAATATTGCAGAGAAAACTCTAACGAAAACGATTGAAAAACACGCATTGCTTTGACTGAATGATTAATGAAATGCATGAAAAGTGCAGCCTACATAGAAAATGATTAACAATCATGGTCCACTTGAGATTTTCCAGTTACCAGTTCGTAAAATCCTACAAAAGAAAAATCAAAAGCATTGGCCTATCAGCCAACATTTTATGTAATATGAAAGATTTTAGAAAAAACCTGCGACTTTGGAAAATTTAAACTATTATCCTGGATTAAATCAATTCAGAAAATAAGATAAGAAGAAGAAACAAGATAAGAATAAAGAGACGACTCTTCAGAAAGATAAGATCTTTCAGGAACATATTATCCAGGAAGACAAGATTCTTCAAGAAGAGATCAATCAGCAAAAAAAGATTTTTTAGGAAAAAGAAATTTTTTTAAAATATAAGATTTTTCAAGATACCACAATCAAAAATAACATTGTGAAGATCAAAAATAATAGTGAAAGATTCCACGCGAATAAAATCCTTCAACAACTCAAGTAAATTCGAAGAATCACCAGCATTAAAAATTAATTTCAAAAAGTCCAATTTTTTAAAAAATAAGCTAACTTATCTCTGCTCACTTCAAAACAAGAAACACAAGTGTTGGATTTGTAAATACGGTTTGGAAATTTCGCCGCAAAATCTTAGAATCCAACTTTACATGAAGATAAGCAAGATTAACTAACAAGCAACGGAAAAAGGGCCAAGGTCCAAAACAAACTCAAAAAGGACCACCAATTTCAGAAGTTATATCAAAAATGACAGGATTAAAGTATTGCCAGGAACTTTAAAAATTAATGAGATTTAAAGCTGTAAAAGTAAGAGCCAAAGACCCAAAAAAATGGGTCTCAAAATCCTAAAAATGAGATCCAAAGCTTCAAAAATAAGTCTCAAACTTTCAAAAAAGACATTTAAAGCCTGAAGAACGAACTTAAAACCTTAAAAATTAGAGTCGATGCATTGAAAATGATAGTTAAGGCCTCAAAAATAAAACCCCAAGCCTAAACAATGAGATCTAAAGCCTCAAAACTGAATCTAAAAAAATAAATACTACATTGAAAGCCTCGAGAATAAGACCCAGACTCAAAAATGAGACCCCAAGCATCAAAAATAAGACTCAAAACTATGACTTAAAGCCTTAAAAATGAACGTCAAAGCTTCAAGAACGAACTTACACCCTTAAAATTGAGCGCCGAGGCTTTAAAAATGATGGTTAAGACCACGAAAATATAACTTAAAGCCTAAAAAATGAGACCTAAGCTTTAAAAATGAATCTGAAAAATTAGAAAATATATTTAAGAAGCCTCCAAGAATGAACGCAAAGCCTCAAAGGTGAAACTCAGATAAGACTAAAAGCCTCAAAACTATGTCGGTAAAGCCTTAAAAATGAACGTCAAAGGCTTAGAAATGAGACTCAAGATTCCAAAAATGAGATCTCACGCCTTAAGAATAAGTTTTAAAGTTTCAAAAAAGACATTAAAAGCCTCAAGAATGAACTCAAAGCCTTAAAACTGATAGTTAAGGCCTGACAAAATAGAACTTAAAGCCTAAAAGATGAGACGTAAAGCTTCACAAATGTAACTAAAAAAATAAATAATATATCTTAAGCCCCGAGAATGAACGCAAAGCCTCAAAAATGAGACCCAAACTTCTAAAATAAGACTCAAAACTATAAAGTCAAGGGCTGAGAAAACATACTTAATATTTCAAAAATGAGACCTCAAGCTTCAAAACTGAGTCCCAAAGTTACAGAACAGACATTTTAAAGCTTCAAGTACCAACTTAAAGCCTTAAAAGTGGTAGTTAAGCCCTCAAGCCTAAACAATTAGACCTAGCTTCCAAAATAAATATAAAAAACCTCAAAACCATGACTTAAAGCTACCAAAATGACCCCCAAACTTTTAAAATCCATTGAAGTTAACTAAACATAGAAAAATTCGAATAAACAAACGTAACTCAAATATTAAATTAATCGCCGGAGTAGCCGGTTAAGGTATTTGACTACAGCGCGGATGTTCTCGGGGTCAAACCCGAGTCGGATGCCTGGCGGGTGGCCTACCCAGCCACTGAAAATAATTGGAGCCGAAACACAGTGGTAGGAATAGGCGGTTATTGAAGGCGTGGTGCTTACGACACCACCTCATACGTATAGCGTGCGAAACAATCGTGGTATGAGAAGTGACTTAGGAGCCCTTAACCCTCCATGTTGCCGGACATGTTCCCTTCGCGCGCCCGATACCTTAATATTAAGTTAAGACAGAAAATTTTGAAGAAAACAAAGTATCGAAAATTCGAAAAATTGCAAATAAAATCCAAATCAGAAGTCCTCAAAAATTATGAAACTTTCGCCAATAAAAAAGGGATTTTCAAACGAAAACAAATAATAGTCAAAGGGAAGTCGATCTGGAAATCAACAAGAAATTAAGTAAGTTTTTAATCAACTTAATTACCAAAAAAATTCTCCAATTGTTTTTACTTTAAATACATACATACATACATACATACAAAAATGGTTGCTCTGCTAAGTTCTAAAATTACATCAAACGATCGAAAATCATTTCTCTTTAACCGACTAACCTCCATTAAAACAAGCAAAAATTCAAAAAAACTTAATCTAAATTACAAACAACAAGCACAGTTACAAATTTTAAAGAGTAATTTAAACAAAGATATATATTACGAACATTTACTTTCGTTTAACGTACAATTAGTGGTGTGATTTATTACAGCAATGTGCAGTCATTTATAACACAAGTTACAAAGCCAAGCCGATTTTAACACGTTTATTTAGAATCACACGCTTTTGAAAATGACCAACTTCAAAGTCAACTCGTTTGGCGAAGAAGAAATTTGGGTTTTCCTTGTTAATTTCAAGGTTTTCAAAATTATTTTACCAAAATACTTAGGAAGCTTACTAATTAATTTAGTTTAATATTGTCAAATTAATTCACAATTAAAAAATTTGCATTAATTTGCCCCAAAAAAAAACTTAGGAAAACTAATAAATTAAACGTAGAAAATGCAAAGAATTTTCCTCAAGTCAAATCGTAGCCTTGACATCATCATCAAATATTAGTACAAATAATCGAAAAACCAATAATTCTCCTTGCATTAAATATTAAACGAGCTCCAATTTTATAAGTAGCGGCCTCGAAAAAATGCAATTTTCGCCCCCGACAAACTTAAATAATCGACCAGAAAATCAACCCACATCCATTTCACGTGTACCAAACGGAAACTGGGGCACATTTTTCTATGAATAGTTGAATACCTATATTCGATAATCAAACCGATAAGCTTTTACGAATCGGCACGTTTTAATTAAACACGCGCCAGTTTTTTCTAAGAAACGATTAATCATAGGTCACCGACGAATCAATATAGGAGGAGATTTACTTTATAAATTTAATTAATTATAAGATTATAACTAATGATTACTCTGGATCAATTTTTAAATCCTGCAAGTCTTGATATAATTTCTAGGATTTTTGGTCCTTTTTGAATTTGTTTTGGACCTTTTGGTCCTTGTTCTAAACCATCTAATGTTAATTGTTAATGTTCAAAGTTAGTATTAGGCAGTAGGGCCTTTTAAGCTTCGTTTATAGTTGTATTTTTGAGGGCATGAGTTTCATTTCTCAAACTATGAGTTTCGTTTTTGAAGCTTGAAGTCGTATTTTTTCAGGCTTTGGGTTTAGCTTCTGCGGCCTTGGCTTTGAAATTCATTTAGGCTTTAGTTTTTATTTCAGAGGCCTTCGTTCTCATTTTTGAGGCTTTGAGTGTCAATTTTGACCTACCAAGTCAGTTTGTTAAATTTAATATGATTATTTTGGATTAATTGCTAAAATTCCTGACAAAGCTGATCTTTTAATCCTACAAGTTTTAATATTATTTCTGGATTTTTTGGTCCTTTTTCTAAACCACTTCTGCTAGTTGATTCCTGCTTATTTTTATATGAGCGTTGTTAAGCTTTGTTTAAACTCGACTTCTTTGAATTGTTTTTGATTTTACTTTACGTAAGATGGGATTCTGACAATTTTAGAAAGAATTTTCTAAGCTAGTTTTTGAAAATGTGCACTTTTTGAAGGATCATGGATATTTTTCCATTTGTCTTTTTTTAAATTTAATGTTTAATGTTTTTCAGTCTTATGCTTGACCTCCACAATATTATTTTTAAACCTGGTTGTCCTGAAAATCCATATTTTCGAAAGTTCTTATATTTTAGAAAATCCTTTCTTCCGAAAAATCCTTTCATCGTGACTGATCTCTTTTTATATTTCTTGGTTGGGCTTTTCGTCACCAGTTGATAAAAGAGTTAAGTTATTAGTTCATTAATTTAATTCTATGGTGGGGAAAAGCCTAACCAAGAACTATAAAATGTCAAACTCGCCACAACCAACATTTAGAAAATAATCTTCTGCTTGATTAACATCTTCCTGAAAGATCTTGCCTTCCTGAAGAATCACCTCTTTATAAAGAATCTTACTTTTTAAATTAATTTTCATCCTAGATATGTTAAGTTTTAATTTTGCAAAGTTTAGAAGCTTTTCAGTAGCCTCAGTGCTTAAACGGGTTCTAAGAAGAAGAAGAAATGCCGAATGAGGTGTATAACTGCAAAAGTTAATAAATTTTTTCTAACTTTGTTCTTGTCACCAAATACTAGAAATGTTGCTGAAATCGTTTAGGAACTTCTTGTTTACAAATTTTATTTATTTTTTCCCAAAAAATTCCGAACTCTTACGTTTTCATGTGCAAATATTTCGCAATCAAGTGTAGTCAAAAAAAAATTTCCAAAAATCTTGGTAATACTGAAAATGTTAACTAAAACCTTTTACATTTCGACCAACTTTTGAATGAGGTTTTTCACATCTTTTTTTTAAATGTTATTTATTTTTCCTGGAAATTTGTTTTTTTCAGGTTGCAAATTTGTAAAATTTCACTGCATTGAGATGGCCAACTATGTACATACCTATATAGAAAAATAATTTTCCTACGAGTTTTCTTTAGAAAAATTTTCCAACTTTAATTTCAATATTTATTCATTGCAAATTTCATGTTTATTTCATCAGGTTTATTGCATATTTCATGTTTATTTCATCAGGTTTCAAAATTCGTGTTAAGCAGGCTAAGATTTTCAGTCGTTTTCGTTGACTTTTCATTGAAATTCGAGAGCAGGCTTTGATATCTATTTGTCAAGAGCCAAAACAAATCCAAAATGGACCAAGAATTAGGAAGAGCATTGCCAGGAGTTTTAAAAATTAATCCAGAATAATAATTATCAAATTAAACAAAGTGGGATCAAGATTGAGATTTAAAGCTGTAAAAATGAGAGTCAGGCACAAAACTGGGCCTTAAAAATGAGATCCAAAGCGGCAAAGCCTCAAGACTGAATTTAAAGCTTTAAAAATGATACATAAAGCATCCAAACTGAAAGCCAAGGCCTCAGAAATTAGCATTGGCTTTAAAAATGAAAATCAAGAGCTTAGAAATGAGACGCAAGATTTCAAAAATGAGCCCTAAAGCTTCAAAAATTAGTCTCAAAGTTTCAAAAAAGACATTTAAAGCATCAAGAACGAACTTAAAGCCTTAAAAATGATAGTCAAAGGCCCAAAAAAATCAAAACTAAAAGCCCAAAGAGTCAGAAATTAGGACCAAACCCTTAAAAATAAAAGTCAAAGGATTAGAAATGATTTTCAAAAAAAATTTTTGAAAACCTCAAAAACGAACCCAAAGCCTTAAAAATGAGAGGCCTTAAAAAAGTATAGCTAAAATCTCCAAAATTACAACTTAAAACCTAAAAAAATGAAACCTAAGCTTCAAAAATGAATAATGTTTAAAGCCTTAACAATGAAAATTCGTTTTAAGTAAGCTAAGATTTTCAATCGTTTTCGTTGATTTTTCATTCAAAACGGAGCGGGTTTTGATATTGCTTTTATCAGGCTCTTCAAATTCGTAGTTTTGATTTTTTCAAAATTTGATTAAATTAAGATTTTCAGACGTTTTCCCTCGATTTTTCATTCAAGATGTGTGTTCCTTCAGGTTTTTGAAACTTTTAGTTATAAACTTTTTTAAGTAAGCCAAACTTTTCGGTTGTCTTCTGTCACCTCTTCATACAAGGCAGATCAAGCATTGCTTCTTGTTTAGACAAGTTTTTCTAACTCATAATTTTGAGTTTTGGTTTTTCCAATAAATATTCGTTTGAAATAAGCCGAGATTTTGAGTTATTTTTATCGAAATTTCATTCCAAAGGGAACGTGTTTTGAGGGTCGAATTCTAGGTTTTTTTCAGTGAAAATTCGTTTTAAGTAAGCTAAGATTTTCAGTCATTTCCCTCGATTTTTCATTGAAGGTAAAACTAATTTTCAGTCGTCTTCTGCCCCCTCTTCTTCATTCAAAGTAGCATTGATCCTTGTTTAGGCAAGTTTTCGTAACTTATAATTTTGGGTTTTTCCAGTGAAAATTCGTTTAAAATAAGCCGAGATTTTGAGTCGTCTTTATCGAAATTTCAAACCAAAAAGTTATTTCCGTCGCCTATTCATTCAATGTAAAGCTGCTAACCTTTGACATTTATTGTTTCAGGGCTTTGAAATTTTTAGTTCTAAGTTTTTTTAGTTTTTTAAGTAAGTCAAAATGTTCAGTTGTCTCCTGTCGCCTTTTCTTTCAAGGCAGATCAAGTATTGATACTTGTTCAGGCAAATTTCCCCAACTCATAATTTTGGGGGTTTCCAGTGAAAATTCGTTTAAAATAAGCCATCCAAAGAGGACGTTTTTTGGACTTTGAATTCTAGGCTTTTTCAGTGAAAATTCGCTGTAAGTAAGCTAAGATTTTCAGTAATTTCTGCCAGTCACGACAAATCAAGCCTTTGATGTTACTTTTGCAAGGCACTTCAAACTCGTAGTTTTGAATTGTTTTTAGCGAAAAACACGGGCCAGTTTTCTTAGAAATGAGTATCTAATCATAGATCACCGACGGATCAAAATAGGTGAAGATTTACTTTAATTAAAAATAATAATGCTTAGCTGAGAACAAATTAAATAAAATAATTAAGTTGCCTTCTAAATGCACGTAACATCTTAATTCGTTGAGTAAAACGTACATGACCCTGATTACTAACTAACACGTTCCTGTTTTAAAAGCACGGAAATGGTGCCAATAATAGACTGCAAGCAAGTACTAAAGTGCGGTTGTTTAAATCGTTGTTAAATATAAACATCGATACCTTATATTTAGTTGCACGCAGAGGTGAACGTATCGATATCAAGTGCACTTTTATAAAAACAAACAGCACGTGGATAATCATTATCTTTGGAAGAAATCTCTTCAAAACTATCCAATTACGATCTCTCGTGCCGCAAAAGGATTAATTGACCGAATCACCGTAATTATAAATATGAGCTTTAATGGTTTTAAAAAAACCCACGTCCACGACCAACTTCGTTTTAATTTCGTTTATCTGGTTGTACGAAATTGGAAAAGATGTATCTTCAGGTTTGTTGTCTCCAAGTTGGTTGTCTCCTGTCTGCTCCCGGAGTGAAAAAATTACAATTGAAACCGACCAAATTTAGTCATAAACCTAAAATTGGCTCTTAAAAATTCGATAAGATCTTATCGAGGGTTAAAGGAATTTTTTTGGGTTTTTTAACAAGTTATTATTCATGGCCCGAATTTATTATCCGGTACTTGTATTAGTTAATTGGTGTTCGTTACTTCATAAGGAAGCATTAGAAAGCTTTTAACTACAACCCGTTGACCTTTCGCAAATTTGGTGAACAAATTCTGTGGCGAGTGACACGCTCGTTTTTAAATAATGAAATTAAGATTATAATATGTTTTAGCAAGCCGCAAACGTATCAAAATAATAAAATATACTTACAAATTAAGCCTCCGGTTTCTAAATTAAATTAATGTTTCATTCATCTTCACTGAAGTGACAACAAACAAGCTTTTAGAATTTTTAAATATTTGAGATTGTTAAGTTTAATTTGCCACAAACAAAAAATTTGTCCAATCGCTTGAAAATCCGATATAATTGGAAATTCGAAGTGAAACTTAATTAATTCCTCCAGAAGAAAAATTATAAAAGTTTCGACCATTCGTATGATTATATTCAGAAAAAGCATTTAGAATAAAACCACGGATTTCGTAGGGTGATAAAATAAACTAAAGTATGAATTATCAAAGCTGAGTTTTTAGAGATAAAATTATTTTATTGGAACATGTTTACACGTTTTAACTATTCCTGTGATCATCTTCAGGGAAAGCTTAATTAAATCCTCGAATTTCACAAATATCGGCTGATAAAATAAAATTAATTGTGTTGAAAATGTCATTGTCAGACATCTTTAAAGGTTTCAAGCAGCCTTTAGGTTTTTCAGGCAGTCAACCAAGTTAGATTTTAAGTTTTCTGGCAATTAAAAAAAACAACAAAATCGTGGCCTTTCAGAATTATTTCTTTAAAATTCAAAGAAGTTTCGGGCAGATCAATTGGATAGTTTTAAACTTGAGGACGTTCCGCTAAATATTTTTTTAGAATTTCGATCCTTTCTGTCACCTTCTTCAGGAAAGTAATGTATTTTCAGATGTTAAGAAAAAGGCCAATAAAAATTAGATATAATAACATTAGGTCACTCGATTCCCGTCAAATGTTTTTGAGGTTTCAGACTGGAAGCCAAAGTGAAAGAATAAAAACAATTTTGTGGGCTTTTTATGCGTTTCGGTCATTTCCGCAACCTTCATCAGACAACCACAAGTTGGATTTTCAGCTTTTTGGGCATTTTTAACAAATAACATTGGACCTGCATCTTAATTTTTTCTAGAAGGTTCGATTGTGATGTGTAAGAATAGAAAATTCAGATTTTCTTTTATAATAGTAATTTTTCAGGGTTTTGGACATTTTCAGGGCTGAAAAAGACTAACTAATTAGTATTAACTTTTTAATTTTAAGCGGAAGTGGTGTTAGAAGTAAAAAAAACGAATGCCGAATTTTTGGAAAATAAAAGCTAGAATTGATTTCTTTAAAACAAATTTCTGTGTTTCAGGCCCTTTCCGTTACCTTTTTCAGACCAATTCACTGAAATTGTCTGTAATTTTAGAATCACGACTGAAATTCCGTTTATTTTAAATTTATTTTTAGAATTTCGAAAATGACAAACTTGTACTAAATATTTCGATCTTTCAATTATTCCTGTAATTTTTTCAGATTAGATGACTGAATTCTGATATGGTATGGACTTTCAAAGTGCAATTTATAATAGTTTGACAATATACAGACATTTTTAAAGACAACTGAGAAAACCATGAATTTAATACGATTTTTGATATTTCGGACTTCAAAGGCTTTTCTGCACATTTTCATTGGATGTTTCAGCCTTTCAGGTCTATCTGTGAATCTTACAGATTCGCTAACTTAATATTTTCAAAAATTCAAACACCTTTGGAGATACAATTTGTGTAAAAATATTTTCAAAAATTGTTAGTAAAAAAGTAAAACATTTTTCAGGCAAACTTTTCCCGAAAGTTTCAGCAGTTTCTTTTGCATGCTTAACCTGTAAATCTTGTAGATTCTCCAACTAAATCAACTAAATATCTTCAGAAATGTTAATAAATACAGCATGGTGTTTGAAAATACAATTTGTAGCAATATTTTCAAATTTATCAGAGAAAAAGCAATACATTTTTCTGGCAATCTTCTCTTGAAAGTTTCAGCAGTTTACCTAGCAAGCTTTTCCTGTAAATCTTTGAGATTCGCTAATTTAATATTTTCAGAAATTTTAATAAACACAGAGAATATTTTCTAAAATTATCAGTGAAAAAGCAAAACATTTTTCTGGCAAACTTTTTCTGAAAATTTCAGCAGTTTCTCTTGCAAGTTTTAACCTTTAAATCTTCCAGATTCTCTAGCTTAATATTTTTAGAAATTTTAATAAACACACAGCACGGCGTATTGGCTTTTGAAAATGCAATTTGTAATATTTTCAAATTTATCAGGGAAAAAGCAAACCACTTTTTTTGCATACCTTTCCTGAAAGCTTCAACAGTTCCTCTTGCAAGCCTTTCCTGTAAATCGTGCAGATTTGCTAACTGAATATTTTCAGAAATGTTAACAAACACAGAGCATGGTTTTTGAAAATACAATTTGTAATAATATTTTCAAATTTATGAAGAAAAAAGCAAAACATTTTTTAGCAATAATTTCCTGAAAGTTTCGACAGTTTCTCTAACTTAATATCTTCAGAAATCAAACAAATTTTAACAAACACAAAACATGGCTTTTAAAAATACAATCTGTAGTAACATTCTCCGAGCAAAACATTTTCCAGGCAAACTTTTCCTGAAAAATTCAAGCATTCCTGCCGACTTCTTCAAGTCAATGTGCTAAAATTAAGGGTATAATTTTGACATTTTCGGAAATAATTAAGGAATAAGGGCATTGCCTTTCGATAAATAATTGTGATTTAATTTTATTGGATTTTCAAAGCAAAGCCAACTTTTTTTAGGCAAACTTTATTAATTAAACCTTTCAGATTTTCAGCAATTTCTGCGACTTGTCTGCTACAAATCAGTTAAGCTAAATTTCATATTTTTTTTTGTAAAAAAAGGGGTTTTCAGGAAGTTTCTCTGAACATTTCACCATCTTCAGGCCCAAGTAACTAAAATTAATTAATCAGTTTTGGTAAATTTGGAAATAAACGGGGATAAAGCAGAAATTTTGATATTTTTGGATTTTGAAAGCAAAACTAATAATTTTTTAGACGTATATTAAACGTTGCAGCTCTTTATACACTTTTCTATCCTAGGCTTGTTTCAGAACAATTATTATTATTAGATAACTCTGGAAACTTTAAAAATTAAAAGATGGCTTTTTAAATTTTAATTTGTAGAATTTTCAAAATTTCTGAGAAAAGTTTCGCGTATTTCTGCCACTTCTTTCAGGCCAATTAGCTAAAATTAAAACTATAATTTGGCCATTTTTACATATACCTAACTGAAAGGAAATTGCCACAAAAGTATCTTTGCTTGATAATTTTGAAATCTGAAAGGCAAGTTAATCAATGTTTTTGAGTACCTAGTTTTTTCCATACTTCAGCCTTCAATGTGAATTGTTAGCAATATAAAACATTCATTTTTAGAAAAAGCAGTTTGTCAAATTTTGGAAACTTCTTTCAAGAAGCAGTTACCAAACATTTTGGTCATTTTTGTAACCTTTTTTTAAGCAACTAATTTCAATATTAAGGCTGGAAATTGGGCGCTTTTAGGAATAATTGACAGAATAAGGTACGAACTTTCCGAAGATCTTGTTTGCTTGTTTTGGACTTCTAATGAAAATTTAAGCAATCTTTTACAAACGTCTCAACCTTTGGATTAATCTTTAGGGCATTTGGCAAAATAAAACTTGTAGGGCAAAAGGCAATTTTGGATCTTCCCAAAACTCAAAAAACGATTTCTTTCAGATAAAAATGTTTCATATAACTTAAATCCGCATTTTTATGATTTTAACCAAAACAACAAAAAGGCATATAGAAAATAAAATTAAAGGCTTCAAACAATCAGCCCTTCAAAATAAAAATTAATGTGTTTTCTAAGCATCAATTTTTAAAAAGCGTTTCGACTATTTTTTTCCTGCAGAAGAATTCTAATTTTTAAACATATAATTTAAACTCACATTTTGGGAATACTTTCTGTGTGAATTCTTCAGAATTTGATATTAAAATTAATGCAATTTGGATGAATTATTTAAAAGTTTCGACTTCTTCAGTTAAACCGCCGAAACAATCTCAAAAATTCAATTGCAATCTGCTTCATTCTGTGTCTGAATTTGCAGAAATTACAGCAAAAATTCTAGAAATCAAAGGATATTCTTTATGGGTTAAATTATAAAACCAAAAATACTAGAAATTGCATTTTAAAAAATCTGATAAACCTAAATACTTCAAATAGCAATTTCAGATAAATATTTTTAAAAAATTAACTAAAAGTTGAGGTAGAAATATGAAGATTTGTAATAAATGTAAATTTCAACAAACAAGCTTAAATCCAGGCCAATAAATAAGCAAACACGCAGAGGACTTAATTTGATCAGTTTGTTCGGTTAGGTAGCTTTAAAAGATAGGTAATCACGATTAATAGAGAAATTCGTATGCAAATAAAACCTACCAAATTTTAGAAACACAAACTTTAATAATCGAACCTGTTTGAGATTATCATATTTCACCATAAATATTCACAAAATACAAAACTTAGTTGGTTATTCATAAAATAAACTTATTGATTATTTGCACAAAGGGAACTGCACGACTTGTTGAAATATCGATGGTTAATTATAAACTGGCGTAATTAAAAATATACAGGCTGTATAATTGACGTAAGAAACATGCAAATTTATTGAAAATTCAGGCGTATGCAAATGTATGAAAATGTATGCAGTTGCATTTAAGTCCCGGTCTGTGGTTTAGTAGCTTTTGCTTGGATTTTTAGCTTCTAATTTTGGTAAAAACTCGACGAAAACCTTAGAAAAATACACCCAAAAAGGTGAAAAATCAAAGGAAAACCTTGAACAAAGAAAACAACGAGGTTATGTTCGACTATCATGGCCTACTTAAAATTTCCATGAATTTTCCGTTATTATTCATGGAATAAATTAAAAAAATTCAGAACCTCCCAGTAGGTTTAGAAAAAAAGCAAAAAACATCCCATGTAATTTCAGTTATTCCAGATCTAAACCAAACCCTAAAAATACCGACGGAAAGGTTGATGTCCTTACAGTTAATTAGGAATTACGTACTTCATTACTGGCAGTTTTCACTTCGAGCGCTTTTCACCTATCTAATTGGCGTTTTAAAACTTTCCCTTGCCTGTCAATATTAAGAAAGAAAACCAGCTGTTCGTAAGAAGAACCTAACCCAACTGCCTGTAACGAACGCTTCTGTTCGAAATCTATTTCGGTTGTGTCATCAGAATGTCGCTTGGTGTTAATTCATCAGTTTTATAGAAACGCGTATACAACACATGCAGACATGTGAACGGGAAATTCCGAACTTTCGCTTTTCATTCTCGGCCGTGATGAATGAGAATTATGCGCTCCAACATCCGCCGGTTCCTTCCGCCGCATCCCATTCACAATTTTTTTGTCTGATGTTACGTCTACGTTTTATCTAGTTACGATCGCCCTGAATTAAATTTTTTTTAAGGAGTTTTTCATGTGAATACCCGGCACGTGGATCGTGCAAAAATTCATGATTTTATCGGGAAGTTTTTAAATTTAATTTATTTTTTTCTTCGTGGTGTGGGAGGAGACTTCCTTTTGGTGTAACGTTTTTAATTGTTTTTTTTTTTGTAATTTTAGGTAATGAGTTCGTGCTTTTGGAGACCTTGAAAAGTACGTTCGTGATTGCTATGACTCAGGATGAAATTGAATGCTTTGGCTGGTGATTTTCTGTCCTATTTTTGAGTTCTTCTTCTTGTGACTTCATAAAAAATTCTATGCTCAGGAATTTAATTTCCTGTTGGTTCTTCAGATTTCATCATGTGGTACTTGTAGGTCTCAACCAGTTTTCTTGTTTTTCCTCTTTCTTCTTGGAAATTTGAAGGACATTCACTAAACAAAATATTCTTGACTTTTTAAAAATATTCTGTAAAATTTTCAAATCCTTTCTGAAAATCCTTTTGGTGTCTCGAAACTCTGCGGCAAGAAAATCAACGCAGATTAAAGATAGCGTCGTGTGATCTTCGATTTCGTTCATTTCTTCAGGCTCGTTCTTTGAAGGCACTTCTTTGTTTTTCTTCTTTCTTGAGAACTCTGGAAACGTCGACTGCAACATTTTTGGATTTTTCTGTCTTTGAAACCCTTCCCAATTTTCTTTCGAACTTTCCTTGCGAGTTTTCAGAACATCCGATCTACTATAATACTACCGTAAAACCCTTGGGGTTTCGTCTACAGTGAAGAATTTAATGATTTAGAAATTGCTTAGCGGAAGGAAGGAATGCAAGGTCACCCTGTCTTCTAAAAAACGATTGAATCGCTTTGGTTTCATTATTTGAAAATTGGGGAGAATTTTCTTAATTTTTTCCTGGGGAAGCGATCTCCAAAGAAGTGTCAAATAAGCTTCTCTTGAATTGGAAGACTTCCACGGTCAGATTCAGTGTTAAAAGAATGTCTCCGGGTTGGGACCATGTCATCGTTGAGAATGAAGAACTCAACGTTTTGCCCGCTTTATTAAGAGGCTCCCATCAGAAGGCAAAAGGGGCACTAAAGAAGCACGGTAACTCAACTTGTCAGGTAAGCCAGAGGCGAAATCCTTCTTCTTGCTTCTTTTGCGTGATATTTCCTTTTAACAATTCCTGAAACACTCGTCCATTTCCCCAAAAAGTCTTCTAAATGCCTTTAAGACTTGGGAGGAAATTCTTTCTGACAGCTTTTTAAAGAGTTATCACTAAAGTACTTTTATCCTTTGTTTGAAAATCCTTCGAACATTCCGAAGTTTTCCTGGATAGTACTTGATATTTTCTCCGAAATTTTCCATACTTTAACAACCTTCAGAGACCTTTTTCCCTTGAACGAAGGTCCAAAAGGCAAGTAATATTTATGCTAAACCCTAATAATTCTGCCTACATTTTCTAATAACAGAAGGAGATCTTCAGGAGAAAGGGTTGGTCAAAAGGAACATGGAAAACGAAGAGGGAATTTGCAATTAGAAATGCCAGAAGAAGCTTCAATGGAAGATATGGAAAGTCGAGAGTGTGAAGAAGTTTCAGCCTTGGGAGAAGCTTGACGTAAAACAAAAATGAACGAAATGTTAAGCAGATCTTCAGGAGATTAAGGCACAATTAAATACCAACATTTTAGGCTTCCCAAATTTCCCTTACAATGTTTTCAGTGCGCCCTAGGCAAAGTCCTGAGAAACAATCGTTTCTTAGTTCCTTCAATGAAGGAATTACTATTCTTAACGGTTATTAATTCGCTTACAATTTCTAAGAAATTTGGAGAAGGTCAAAAGAAGCAGAGTAGAAAAAGCTTTTAGGCAAAAAAGGAAGCAAGTAATTTGGAAGCTTTTAAAGAAGTTACGATTGTTCTCTGCCACGTTTCAGCAGAATTTGGGTTTCATCTAAGGTTTAACCAAAAGAATAATGCAGAGGAAATCTGAAGAAATTTGAACTGGGTAGATTTGAATTACATTCAAAGCACAGAGGTAACTGTCTGGAACAGTTGGGAAAATCGGAGCCAAAATTGGAAAGGATTAGAAGTCTCATGGTATGTCAGGAAAGTGTCGAGGAGTTTCAACATTGGAAGTTTAACATATCAAACTGAGAAAGCTTTCAGGGAAGTTAGGAAAGCTCGAGGTAATTTTGAAGGCTTTCAAACAAACAACCGGTTGTGGTTGGCTTTTGGCGGCATATTTGTTTCCAGTATCCAGGAATTGTGTGTAGTTCGCAAGAAATCGAAGGAAATGAAATCTTCAGAAAATAAAATTTCACGAGGTTTAGAAGGCTTAAACAAAATGTTGAAAAAAAAAACTGGTTGTAGTTGATTGTTGGTGGTTTAACACTTAACACAAAAAACAGAGAAGACTCTCAAGAAGTCTAGAAAAGTCACAGGAAGATTTCCTGATAATGCAGGAGAGTGCAAAGAAGGTTCAACCTTGAAGGTTTGAAGTCAAAGAACAGGAAAAGCTTTCCGGAACAGTTTGGCAAGTTACAAGCAATTTTGAAAGTTCTTCAAATCTGGGCATAATGCTTTTCAGTACCCAGGTAAGACATCTTCAGAAGAATATGCAAAGCGAAGAAATGATTGTTGTTTGGCACCTTTCAGAGGGATTTAAATTTTAATCGAGTTTTGACCAAAAGCATTTCCAAAGAAAGTTTAAAAGGTTACAGGAAGTTTCATTAATAAAGTTGGGAAGGTTAGAGGTTATCTAGGAAGTTTTCAGAGAAAGCTGGAAAATACCACAGAAAGTGATAAGTTAGGAGAATGTAAACAAGCTTCAAACTTTAGAAGTTCCAACCCAGAGACAGAGCGAGCTTTCAGGGCACAGGGCAAGTTGGGGAAGTTAAAAGGCAACGCAGACACCTTCAAATATGAAAGTGGAAAAGTGGACGTTATTGGTAAATCAAAAAGTGTTTGAAGTTTCCACTTTCGAGGTTTAACGTACAGAGAGGTTATGAAAGTTAATTAAGGCCAAATATTGGGGGAAATATGCGAAGGAAAGGCGTTTGCTGTCTGTTGTTTTCCTCTTTCTAACAGACAAAAGTGGAAGAAGAGTGAACCCTTAAACCCCAAGTGTAGCTAGCTTCAAGACACAAGTCACAAATTTTGCCCAAATAAATTTTTTTCCGAAATCCCACCATTACCAAAACAAACAAATACAATTAACTTCCGAAACAGCTAATTAAACAAACGTAACAACAAAAATTAACGACGACCCACTCCAGCAGACGAGATAATCACGAAATGACAAATCCAACAACTTAATTGCCAGTCGTAATTAATCAAAGTGATTAAAGAGCAGCGTTTCTTATGACCATTAAGGTTTCGGGCAATCGCAAAAAAAGGCACCAACGACTACGGTAACGTAACGGTGCAGCTTCCATAACGTAGTTCGGTTTGTTGTACGATAGACGGATAAAAACGTTAAGAAGACGAAGACGAACTCGAACGTCACGCTGGACGATTCACAACACTATTATCAGCCTTAGACTGCTCCAATGTATTAATACGATAATTAATTATGTATGATTTGGATACGGTCACCGGTCACGGTAAGTATAGAAACTAGGAATGCCCGTATTTATAGCACCAGGCCTTTCTATAACAATATAATAGAAGCTTTTGCTTAACATGCATACACATACAACACGTACGATGCACGCAAACATAAATTGATCGCACGAAAACACACAAATCTCTATCTATCCATGTATTACGTAAAGTTGAACACGTTTATTGCACTCGTATTACAAATTGGACATCGTGTTAACCAATATCTTCCGGCTATTTGCTGAGTTTCTAACTGACACGGGTATTTAACCTCGTTATTTACTAGGAAATAAAACCGAATACCTATCTGTATCACCTTAAATGTCATATTAATCAGGTTTTATTGCTCAATTTAGTTCGTTTAGAAATTTCTGACATCAAATTATAGAAGACGTTAAAATTTTAAACCATAAATTTCTACAGGTCAAGGACATCGATTATTTAATTTTCTTAACGCTATAAAACAACACATGGAAAAACATTTTCATTTTCAAATGTCATAAAACAATTGACGGCAAAACAATTGGTCAGCAAATCTTCAAATGTTATTAAAACAGAGAAGAAAAGCAAAACAAGAAACAATCTATCCAACAGTTTTCTTACGTCACTAAACAGCCGATAAGGAAACAGCTGAATTTTCGAATGTTATAGAACACCTGCCATGCCACATAGGCGGCGAATTCGTCATAAAATCTTCAAATGTTATTAAAACAAGAAGACATGCAAGATACTCAACGTCATTAAACAGTCCATAGAAAAACAGCTGAATTTTCAAATGTTATAAAACACACCTGACTGTGAAACAATTAGTCTTAGAATCTGCAAACGTCAAACAAACAGTTTATATCTGAATTTTCTTACGTCATTAAACAGTCGATAAGGAAACAGCTGAATTTTCGAATGTTATAAAACAAGTGCCACATAGACGATGTTAACAGTTAACATATAAATTTTCCAACGTCATTAAACAGCCCATAGAAAAACAGCTGAATTTTCAAATGTAAATAAACAAAAACTAAAAAGAAAACAATCGAACTGGTTGTTAATATCTGAATTTTGTTACGTCATTACAAGCCGATAAAAAACAGCTGAAAACCTCCAAATGTCAATAACCAGAATAAATTGTATAAATATAAAACAATCGAGTTGATTCTGAAATGCTACCAAAATATCTTCAAATGTTAATAAACAAAATTATAAAAAAATAATGGAGCTCATCCTCAAATAAACGATAAGACAAATGTTTGATTTTTCTAACGTTATTAATTAAACAGCTGAATGTTCGAATGTTATAAAACACTAGACGGCGAAACAATCTGTCATAAAGTGTTATTTAACAAAAAAAACAAGTGAGTTGACTTTCCGATGTCGTAATAAGTCAGTTGATAACAAAATACTTTAACGTAATAGCACAGCTTATGAAAACAGTCGAATTTTCCAGTATTATAAAACAATTGTACAGAAACATTCTAAATTTTCAGATGTTATTAAAACAAGTGACTGGGTGACTCTACTGTTTTCATAAATGTTACAAAACAACCGACAAGAAATTATTAAAACAACCACCAGAACAGATCAACATTTTGAATGTTATCAAACAATTGATACAGAAACAACTGGTCGTAAAACCTTCAGACGTAACGAAAAACAATAGATTGACTTTTAATTATAAAATAATTGACTAGCTGAACAGAAATATCAAAATCTTCCAACATCATAAGACAGCCGAATTTATATAAAGCAATCACAGCGAAAACAACTGACTGCCGTAATTTCAAATGTTACTTAAACAATTGCCTCGCAAATTATCGACTGATTTTTCAAATTTTATGAAATAGTTCACGAGAGAAACAGTGATTATTGACTTTCTATTTATAAAACAATCAACAAAAAAACGTCATTTTCAAATGTTAAATAAATTGACGCGGAAACAGTTGATTACAGAATTTTCCAACACCATAAAACAAGTGATAGGAAAAGCGCTGGGATTTCTCCGATTCTAGAAAATTCCGATGCAGAAACAATAGATTACAGATTTTCAGATGTTTTTAAAGCAAATAAATAATCCAGCTAATTTTTATATGTCAGGAAAACAGCTGATTACAAAATAAAATTGCTTACAACTGTATTTTAGTTTAGCAAATATTTTAATTAAATATGAAGAACCAAATGTGGTATGAAAACAAACCTTACCTTGACGACTAATCGATTTCTAATAAGTAGAAAATTGAAAAGGACTTACCTGAAACAAAAGAAAAAATATTAGTTAAAAACAGGCTACAATGTTTTGAAAATTCTTATTCGAAGCGGCCCAAAGTATTTTGTTTATTTATTTATTTATTGTGCGAGGGGGCAAGGCCGGCAACATGGATGGTTAAGTCGTTTTTCATACTTCGGTTGTCTCGCACGCTGTGTGTACGGGCTGATGTGGTCAGCACCACGCCTTCGAAAACCACTGTGTTTCGGTTCGCAATTAATCTCAGTGACTGGGTAGGCCACCCACCGAGCATTCGACTCGGGTTTGATCCCGAAACCGTCCGCGCCGTAGTCGAATGCCTAAACAACTCGGGCACTCCGGCGATTGTTTGTTGTGTATTCTGTACTGTTTATGTTTTTATACAGAAAGTGCAAGGTTAATTTTTATTTTTCGTGTAAAATAGGTTAAGAAACGATTTCTATTTGTTTAAATTTACAACAAAAATAAAAAAATTGAAAAATCGTAATTTATTTAAAGAAAGAAAGAAGAAGAAGTAAGTAAGTCTTAAACAATAAGGATAAGCAAGTAAATTTTTCAATTACAAGCAAAGTTGTTTCACAGCGGGAACATAATTTATACCGGGCATTATTTACACAATAAACAACAGCTAATTCATGGTCTGCGATTCTCAGTTAGGAATTTAGAAAAGGTTGTGACTGGAATCGTGTTACTTTGCACTATTTAACATGTGAGCAGCTATTTCTCTTACGAAAATTAGACATTTCCTTTCTTGTACGAGTTACAACACAAACTTTTTTTATATCACCACATTATTA